>CM024520.1:43761969-44415400 GCA_014182375.1 Eucalyptus virginea
AAATTAATTGGGCGGCGCACGTGGCCGCGCCACCGGCCCACCCGGTCATCCCCCGACCGGCCCCACTGGTGGGCCCCCTCCCCCCCGCGAGGTGAAGGAGATCGCGGCCGACCACCTGTCCCCTCCCCGCGGGACTCGACGGTCCAGATCGCGCGGCCCATTAAGCTCACGTGGGAATGCGACTCGATTTCCTGTGCCTCCTCTCCCCTTTCGTCCTCTCTCTCTCTCTCTCTTTTTCTCCTGTTGAAAAACGAAGCAGCTCTGGCGAGTTCCCTTTTGCTCTGCCTTTCTCCTTTCCCTCTTTCTCCTCGCTCGGGAAGTTGAGGAATTCGCCTCGATTTCGGGGCGAGGTTTCTCGGGTTTCGAGATTCCGGAGGTGGGTTCTCGTCCGAATCTGGTGGGTGGGGGGGAGTGGTCGGTGGGCGAGAGGTTGGTGCGCCGTTGAAAGCCAGCCGCGACGCGCGCGCGAGAGAGATGGAGAGGGACTTCCTGGGTCTGAGCTCGAGAGAAACGTTGAGCGTCGTGAAGGAAGAGGCTGGCAGGGAGGCCTGCGGAGACTCATCCGGTTCGTCGTCCCTTCCCCTTTCGTCTCCGACGATTCTTCTCCATACGTTCTTTTCCTTGGCTAATTGAGTCAAACTTCCCAGATGTTGATTTCCTGTTTTCAAATTTTTTTTGGTCCCGAAATGAGTTTGAATTCCGCTCGCACGGCTTGGACTTGAGGGCAATTTGCATGTTTTTTTTTTGGTTTTTTGTTCCTTCAGATTAAGATGCATGATGCAGGGGGAAAAAGAGATGGGTGGAGAATTGGATGTTTTGCTTAAATTGTCGAGTTGTTCGTTTACGTCGATGGTTCAGATGTGTTCTTTGGGTCCGAGTTGTTCAGATAAAGATTGATGGTAAATGCGATAAATGTTAGCTTTCTGGTTATAATTTTCCATTTTTGGTATATGTGGGTGAGTTCTTTGAGTGGCAGTTCCATAAATAGCGAATCCTTTATTCGCACGTTCCCTGCGGTTGAGGAGAGAATTTTTCACCCTTTAGGCTTCCCAGCTTGAATTTCGATCTTTTTGGTAATTTTCATGGGCATGGGTTCGATTCACCACGTGGAGTGAGCTTATCTCCTGATTTTCTGTAATTTTCTCTCTGGGAAAGCCAGATCCAGAAAGCTTCAGCGTGTTTTTATGGTTTTTTTCCTTTTTTTTTGGTGGAAGTATTCGCTAGGTAGTTCTGTTGAGAGTATATGCCAGTGTTCTGTCAATCCAGCAGCTGATAGAAAGAACCAAGATATTGCTCAGTCCATTTATGGTTCACTCAGTTCATTTTATCATGAAAAAAGGATAGTTCTAGCTTACTGCGCATGACTTATATTGGAGTTCGTAGTCTTGTGGTCGGTCTGGAAGTTCATTTCTGGTGACCATTAGAACCATACATTAAACACATGATGCAAGTCTTGGTCATGCGTGAGTAGATTTCAATGAGCTCAAATTAGCGTTTCTAGCACTAAAGCTCACATGCATGGTTTCTAATCAGGTCTTGTACATTAGAACCATCATATGATGCATAATCAAAGGTAATTCACATTGGGAAACACGTGATACAAGTCTTGGCCATGTGTGAGCAAATTATGAGCTCACATCAACTCAAGAGGCTCAAATTGGAGGTTCTAGTCAGCCAGGATGCTCCTTTCGAAAGCATTTTTTTTTTTTATAATTTTTGGGGGAATATTTGCATGGACATATTTGTAGTTTGTGAGAATGGAGTGGCGAGACTTAATGATTTGGGGATTGAAGTTGATGAGCAATATGGCTTTCTTGCAATCTGTTCTGTAGGATTGAACAATGGTTCATCAGGAATGCGATGGCCATTCTTGAACAAGGTCTCTGCAGTTCCTCATCTGATGTCCGTTAAGGCTGCTCAGGATGAAAAGACCAAAAAGGTCAGCGAACCAATTGTCTCTTCTGGATCAATGCACATCCCAGTTGCAGATGCGTATGATTCGAGTCGAAGACATACTTTTGTCGAAGTACAGGTATTCTAGTCTCCTTTCTCATACTCTTATAGGTGTGAATTCTGTTTTGTGAGTGTTATGCTGACACCACATCCGGAAAGGTGTCATCTCAGTGTTTTTGGTTAGTTTAACTTGTAGATATTGGTTATCTCAGCTGTTTATTTATATAGCTTTTGTTTTTTTGGTTGATTTGAATGGCCTTTTAGTTTTTCAGCCAGAAAGTTGAATAGTCGGAAACATGGGACTCTTTTGGTATTTTTTTCTGTAACTGTTGCAATCAATTTTGCCAAAATCAAACTCTCTTTTAGAACTTCTGTTCAGATGGTCCTTCTGCCATGTGACTTTCGACTAATGGCTCGTACACTTTTTCTTTCAAACTAGAGTTCCTTCAATCGTCACAGACAAGGTGGCTCGCAGTTTCCGCTGACATCTTATCCTCAACAAACTCATCCCCGGGATGTGAGGGCACTTCCCCTCTCAAATCAGGGAATTCCCACCTTAATAGGTGAGCCTTTCTTCAAGACTCACTTCACTGCCACTGGACAGGCTGTAGCAGGTGGTATGATCACGCAAAAGCTACCAGGAGGTGTTCTTGTTTCTGCCCCAAATTCAGACCACCTTACCACTGCTTCGACAATGGGAACCGCTGAACCATGGTAACTGTCTTCGTGCTTAGTAATCTCCTTCTTTTTAGCCTTCCACTTTTGCTCTAGATTTCCAGGGTCCTGAATCAGATTTTCATTTGATATTGAAGACTATGAAATCTTTAAGATTCTACGATTTTTATAAATTAAAATGCTTTTTCTTATAAAAGTGGGGAAGCAAAAGGTCCTTTTTTGGGGGCTGAAAGATACCAGAATTGATCTGGATTGAAAGACTGGTATACTTTTTTGAAACCATTGAAGCATCTTAATGAGATGGATCTGGATGGACCTCCAAAGAATGGGGCCTTTGGATGTGTTTCCTTTTCTTTGGAAAGTGGTCTTCTTTTTTCCAGCTAGGCACTCATGATTTTTTTAACCATGTAACAAGTATGCTTTTGGATTTAGGAGTTGAAACATGCTTGGAATTATATGCCTCTCATTGGCAATATCTTTTGCAGGAAAACTATCAAGCCTACTGTGCCTCCTTCTCAATTGACCATTTTCTACGCGGGTACTGTAAATGTTTATGATGATATCTCACCTGAAAAGGTGCTTTCTCTATCTCTTCTCTTGATTTCTCTACTCTTGCCCTTAAGATAAGAAGCTTGATTTAGCTAAGTTGTGCGTGTGATGTGTAGGCCCAAGCAATCATGCTCCTTGCCAAGAATGGGGCTTCAATGGCTTCTAAGACGTCACAGGCAAAATGCTTTGTTCAAGTGCCTACCACAGCCAACATGGCTGGAGATCACGTAGATCTGAACCAGCCTACTACGCAACCCTTCTCTAGCCTCTCGAGTCCATTATCAGTATCATCACATCCAGCTCCTCAATCATGGGGTGGACCAACTGGCAGGGATGAATCAAAGGAAGGAAATGGTAAAGGAGTTGGCACTCCAAGCAAATTGGACGCCCCAAAGATGGTCGGTGTCATGGGATCTATTGCCGCAACGACCATGGTCCCATCGGGTAGGATTCTGATTCAAGGATTGTTTTATCTTTATTCTCTCTCTGCTTTGTGAAACTCTCTTTCCCTTTGGACGCTTGTTATTTCTTTCCACGTCCTTTGCTCTTTTCCTGTTCTATCCGATGATCTTGCAAGGTGAATGTCTAAACTTTACTGATTGATGACACTTCATTATTTTCGTGTAGTGTTGGCTAGTAGAATGTCCTTGACAAAACTGTACTCTTAAGTGGAATTCAATTTTTCATGCAGCCATCCCACAGGCTAGGAAAGCATCCTTAGCTCGGTTTTTGGAGAAGCGCAAAGAAAGGTCGGGAACTTTATTAGTTTGAGTATATTACTTCATAGCATGGCCAAAGCTAAGGCTTTAGACAAGCCAATGCCGAATCCGAGACTCAAAAGATACTTTGCTCGGTTTGGCAGAATGATATTCTGTGACTTCTGGCTTTGGCTACGTTTGACTTGTCTCATTTGATTTCTTGGGAAATGAAAGACGACGAAAGTGACGCTTGATTTTCTGTGTAATCGTAGGGTGATGAGCGTGGCACCTTACAACCTCAGCAAGAACTCTCCAGAGCATGCCACCTCGCACTCAGGCGTTATTGATCGCTCTCCAGCTCTTGCGCTGGACAACGGGAGTCCTCTCTGATATATAAGTATATATAAGCCTTTAGGATTTTGGTTTACCTGTATGAATTGGATGATTTGGACATAGTCTGTTCTGTGATGTTCTGTTTTTTTCTTCTTATTGTTTCTTATTCTATTAACTGACTTCGTGTTGCAAGTTAATCATGTTTCCTTATGTAACCAACGAATAGTTGATTCAATTTTGGAATGAAAACCCGGATGCTTGCTTCGACTAACGAATGCTGAAAATATAGAAAGCTTGCGAAAGGCTTGAGATCTTTCTTGTCTCTGCAGAAGCAGCTTAACTTCTGATTTAGTGTTCTTTTTTCCGGCCCATTTTCACAAAGATGAACATTCACTCGAAAGCTTTATTGGGTCCTTAACAAAGTGTAGCATTCACTAATATCTAGTTAGACTTTGAGGTTAATGACATCGTTGGACATTAAAAGGGTTGGTCTCATTGCAACTGTTTTACAGGCGCATGACGTGAGTGGAGATTCGGGACGGTGGACCAACACGTGTTTCGTTCTCATCTCTACCATCATTGTGTGGATGTCTTGTTTGTCGTGTCCGATGTTTTCTCCTCCACAGGATTTCTTTTTCTTTGAGATTCCTTTGGCAAGATCTTCTGGCATATTTTCAGTGGGGTTTCATATTCTCACGAGAATTGTCCTCATGAATCATTATCACCGGAAGGTGTCGGTAAATGAACTGATCTGATATTACCTCTGTTTTGTCAAAAGTGGCCAGACAGAATCCTGATTTTTTGGTTATGGATGTCAGCTTCTTGATGGGTGCGCGCACACCCTCAAATCCTAGCAATTACGAGTGAAAAGTGTACAACAACAACCTTGCAAGATACTTTAAACTCCTCGAGAACATGACAGAAATAAAACGCTGGAAAACCTTGAAATTCTCTCATTTGAATCTCGAGAATGGAGGAGATGTCATTACTTACAAAAGAGAAGAGTTGAGCAAAGGATTGTTGCAACGTGGATGAGTCTCGTGGCGTTGGAGAGCGATTTCCAGTCTACATACTATAAAAAACTAGCCATTTTGAATTGGCCATATACTTAAGCATCATAACTGGGTAATAATGCTACACACTCCAATTTCGTTTCTATGCTACACTCCAATTTCGTTTCTAACTCATCATTACATAATGTATAAATTGATCGAATCATTTGAGTAAAATGAAATGGAAACGATTTCTAGTGTTTGGCAGAGGCCTTACGGCCATAAACAAATCCAAGAAATTCATGAGCCACTCAATCTGAAGCTCGGAATTACCTTCAAGCCGCCGGTTCATCGATGGTCGAATCTCTTCGAAGTGTACCGGTCACGCAACTCTCGCTGCTCCTCGATGGCACCTTTTGCATCACCTGCTTCAAAGAATTCACACATCGTTTTCTCACACAAGTCGGTCGACTTTTTCTTTGTGTGGCCGCAAAGGCGTCGTCAAGGGAAGAGAGAAGATATCGTCTCCCGCTCACATCACGTCACGTCTCCGAAAGAAAAACGTGCTCTCCGTGCATGCGGTTTTTTTTTCCAGTGGGACAGCCCCCACGGATTCGTCGTCGTCCTCGTCAAATGTCGGGCCAATCACATGGACGCGTGTGACGGGTCGTTTTCCGTGCCATCTATCTCACGTCAGTGGCGAGCTTGAACTTAAGAAAAATTTACTCTCCTTCGGTCAGTCGGTCAGCAGACCCTTTCATCATTACAATCTTGTCCTGCGCTTCGAAGATCTTTGCCCTTTTTCACACTCAATCTAGGAATCATGTGGTCGAGCTCTGATCGAGAAACAGGACATTCCTACTGTCTGTGACCCCACGCTTTTCTAGTACAAAGCCAAAGAGAATCTCTCTTTCTCTCTCTGGGTTTTTCAAGGTGAAGACTTTTGTGGCCTTCAGTTTGAGAGCGGAGTGACTGGTTGCGGATTACGGAGGTGGGTTTTGGCGGAATCCGTGTTTGGTGATGAGATTTTTGTGAAGCTGTAGAATGGAGAGAGACTTCTTGGGTTTGGGCTCGAGCGAACCGTCGGGTGTTGTGAAGAAGGAGAAGACGAGCAGCGAGGCTTGCGGAGGCTCTGGTCTGTCACTTTCTTGAATCTGACAGTACCCCATTCTTGTTCAATTACAATCTCTTTCATTTGCTACTTGAATTATATCTTCAGCTGGACTCCTAACATGGAATTTGTGGATAATTTGACTTTGAATTTAGCTTCACGCTTCATGATCTGGGGACAATTGAAAGGAAGAGAGAATGAATTCTTTTTGCTTTATTATGACAGTTTCAGACTGATCAGTCTGAGTTGTTACTATGATAATTCGGATTAAGGTTGTTGGAATTAATGCGGAAATTGTTGGATTTTTCTTTTTTGGGTCTAATTTTCCAGTTTTGGTAGGAGGGGGTTTCTGAAGTGCCTTGTACGGTAAGGGTATGCATTTGAATGGCAGTTTCTTCATGCCTAATTCTTAACGTGCCGGACTTTCTGAGGTTGGAGAACTTTTGCCCTTTAGGCTTCTCACTTTCTCAGCTAGCATGTTAAATACTCGGGTGCCTTTGATCTTGTCTGCTTATTAGTTTTGCACGGCTTGATTTGACAGTACAGAGTGAACTTGTGTAACATGTTTCTGTGATCCCATTCGGAAAAGGTGGAAAATTTAATGTGCATTTGGTAGGTAATTCGTGACAGCAGACAGGCGTCTTTTCCTTCTTTATTTATTTATTTATTTATTTTCTAAATCTAGCTGCTTATCGGAGATCATGTATATTTTGATTGCATATTATCCCGAGAAAAGTATCTCTCTACTCAATTAAAAAAGAATTTTCATATGGGGCTCGTGGCGGAGTTTCTGGCACTTCTCTAATTGGATTACCCTGGGACTCGGCCGTAATTAGTTGCCTACCTGGAGCGAATTAGTGGAGCAACCCACCGCCATGGCCCTCACTTATATCCGAGCTCCCAATGGAATTAACCATCATTAGTTTCTGAGTTGAAAGCATCGAAACGTCCTTATCACTGGGTTAATCCTAGGGTGGGTGAGTTACTTGCACTTCACTAAGAAACTGCTTGTGACAGCAAATATTGTACTAGTGCTGAGTTGCATGACTGACCAAGTAATTAAAGATGCGGGGGTTGAACAAGATGGATGATATGGCTTTCTTGGAATCTCTAGGATTGAACAAAGTTTCGGGAGCAAGATGGCCATTCCTGGAGAAATTCCATGCTGTTCCTCATTTGAAGCTAGATCTACCGGGACATGGTCTTGTTTCCACCCCAAATTCAGGTCTTCTAGGCGCCGCTTCTACATTGGGAACCACTGAATCAAGGTAACTGCTTTTGTGATTGAACAAATTCTGTGTTTACTTAGGCAATTTGATGGGCTCAACTGCTAAGACGATAAATGATTCCATAAATGCTCTGGGTTGGAACAAAAGTGACTCCTATAGACAATTAAGCAGCTTTCAAGCTGAATGTGTTCACAGCTCCTATCGTTTCGTCCACTTATTCCCGATGGATGGTTTTATTTTTTTCAAGCTATATATTTGCAATTTATTCACACTCTACAAGCATGATTTTGATTCAGAGCTTGAAGATGCTTAAACTAAATTTTACTATTGGAAATAGCTATTGCAGAAATGCTGCCAAGCCTCACGGGTCTCCTCAGTTGACCATCTTCTACGCGGGGACCGTGAAAGTTTACGATGACATGCCTCCTGAAAAAGTGATCTCTCTCTCTCTCTTCCCTGACTCTATTCCATTTGTGTCTTTTCATGTGAAGATACTCAGTGAAATTCTTGGTATGGTATGCAGGTCCAAGCTATTATGTTCCTGGCTGGGAATGGAACTTCTAAATCTCCTAAGGCATCGCATTCAAAATGTTATGTTCACACGCCTACCACCGGGAATATCACTGGCAATCACATGGTTCTGACGCAGCCTTGCTCTGGCCTTTCAAGCCCATTCTCAGTGGCCTCACTTCCGGCTCCTCATTTGGGGAGTGGACTCGCTAACAAGAATGGACCGAAGGAAGGTAACACTGAAGGAGTTACTGCTTTGAGCAAAGTGGACAGTCCAAAGATGGTCGGTGCTGTGAGATCAATTGGTGCAACAACCATGATGTCGGCTGGTAGGATTGTGATGTGCACGAAAGTTTTAGCTTGATGTCTCTTTCTCTGTGAAACTTGGTTTTCTCATTTCAAAGTTTTCTTTTTGTGAGGTAATGCTGCATGATATGTTGGGAATGCGTGGCATGAAGTGCAATGAAGTTGTATGTTGAATAAAACTGATTAAGAAAGAAGGGAGCTCAAAGTAGAGGAATGTGGGGTTTTTATTCTTGATGGCCAAATGACGATAGATGTCTGTTTCCAGGGTTTTCATCAAGTTTAGTCGAAATCTCTGACTTTCCAGTTTCCCTGCATTGACTTCTCTTCCAAGTCGTTTCCCTTTCCCATGTCTTTGTAGCATATGCTCTCAGACAATTTTTTAAATTGCGCCTCTATTTTCTAGTTTAACATGTCGACTACTGGGACACAGAGATCATATTCTTGGATGTTTCTGCTCTTAGTGAAATTCGGCCTTTTTGCAGCCATCCCTCAGTCTCCTAAAGCATCCTTGACTCGGTTCCTGGAGAAGCGCAAAGAAAGGTCAGTTATGGAAGATTGCTTTGGAAGCAGATTATACTTCCTGTTAATTATCTCAGGCGTCTTATGAACTTTTCAACCATGATTGTCTTCAAATCATTCTGGCATTAGCTAGTGGTGTCAAAGAGCTGTCCTGAGCTCAAAATTTCAGTAATCTTGAAAGGCTTTTTTTTTTTTTTTTTTTGGCTCAGACTTAAATGTATTGTCAAATGGCCTGTGGATTTGGCTTTGAATTCATCTAAACAAGTGCCGATAGAGTTCTGACCTTTTCCTTCAATTTGGGAGCTGATACTTTGCGGTTTCCGGTTTCAAATGCTTTCAGCATTGCGTTCATTTGATTTTCCGCAAGTTGTATTGGCCACGAGAGGTGAGACTGACGTCTCATCCCAATGCAGGCTAAGAAATGCCGCACCATACAACCTCGGCAAGGGCTCGTCCCTGGAGTGTGCATCGCCGGCTCCAGTCCCATGAAGCTCTCTTCTGGTCCTGCTATGGACAAGCACTGTACTCGGTGATGCGTAAGGCTTTTAGGATTTTGATGTGCTTGATTTTTCTCGTTTGTGTAATGAAATGGGATGGTATCGACCTAGTTTGTAATGTCCCGGTGCAGTCCTTGTACGGCCTAAATAGTTTATCAGCGCCGGTACTTTTTGTAACCTAATCACGAGATGAATAGTCTGTTCATTCGTGCAACGAAACAAGGTGCTTGATTTGAATTACTCGAACGCCTCTTGTAAAATCTTTTCTGATACATATCGGAATTCTGTGATAAAACAATGTATCCTTCGAAGAATGGGCCTCGGAAGCGCCATTTCCGTTCCCAGCTTCACCATTCGCGTTGTCCCAGCATCCGACTGTGCACATCGAAATGAGGTCGGACGGATCTATAAATCGTACTACCAACAAATATTGTATGAACCTATCATGTGTAGGAGTTAAAGGACATGGTCCGTCCTGATTTTAGCCTCTTATCTTTACCATCCTTGAGTAATAAGAGAAGCTTTCGTTAACCTCAAAATGGTTCTTCAAGTCTAGATCTCCTCATCTTGTTTATCGTCTGTAATGAAATCCATTCAGGACATTTCCAAAGTCTTACATGTTCTTGCAGTGCGATTTTCGGCGGGTTTGGATATGGTACAACCCCAAATATATAACCCCAAATTTGAACGCAGCATTGGTCACGCACATAGAGCTTTATCCGATGCACGTGGATAGCGCAGTTTGCATGAGTTTGTATTCTTAGAAAAGAAAATCACGATTTGTATTAGATCCAAGTCGATGTATTAAGATGA
The DNA here is from genome assembly GCA_014182375.1 of Eucalyptus virginea. Classification (NCBI taxonomy): domain Eukaryota; kingdom Viridiplantae; phylum Streptophyta; class Magnoliopsida; order Myrtales; family Myrtaceae; genus Eucalyptus; species Eucalyptus virginea. The sequence goes on from CM024520.1 coordinate 43,772,155, forward strand.
TGGGCCTGGATGGGCCAGTCCCTTGAAAAAGAATCATCTGCTCATGCCTCTTCGTTGGGCTTTGGCCACTCCATGATTGATCGGTTAAATATGAAAGATCTTTTCCGGACATTATAGCAAATAAAAGTTTCATGACTTTTTTTACCAAAAAAAAAAAAGTTTCATGACTTTTGTAATGCAGAAGTCGATAGAAGATTTTAGAGGATAAAAACCGCATAATTATTTGTTTAGTGAAGACTAGAATTTGGGTTTCCTGACAAAAAAAAGAGAGACTATTTTAAATGAAATGATAGCTTAGTTAGAAAGTCACTCCAAACAAAATAAAACCAAACCATACAAGACCATTCTATTGAGATGTTTCTTCATAAATTTTGGGTGTCTTTGTTTCACTGCAAATTTCATGATAAAAGAAAATATTTTTTATGAAAAATATTTTTATAAAAAATGATTAATTTTCATTTATTTGGTAGTTTAGGACAAGTGATTTCTTTTTCCCAAAAGAGGAAGTCGTCTTCCCACAATTTAAGCTTATTATTTTCAGTTCATGATAAAATGTTTTCCGTAAATCGATTAGTCTTCCGCTATCCAAACATCAAAAAGCTGGAAAATTATTTCCTGGAAACAACTTGTCCTTCACGAAAAATGAATGTTCAGAAAAATATTTTCCTAAAAATGATGACATTTATTGCTTGAAATAATTAGTCAATAGAAAATGTTTTTACTATCAATATAATAAATGCTTAAATAGTTTTGTGGACGATAAAATATTTTTCATTCATTCCTTTTTATAAGTAATACAAGCTATCATTTTCGAAAAATATTTTTCAAATTATTCATTTTCCTTGAAACTAATGAAGTTTTGAGTTATCGAGAGATTTTTTGTTGTTGCTATTTTTCATATTATATTGGAAAATGAAGACACATAGTCTTTCAATTTAGATTTGTTTAGAGCAAATTTCACTTTTTTTAACAAATCATAGTCCTCTCCCAATATCACATTTTTACTTAATGCTAAATAGCTTACATGTATTATTGTATTTATTTTTCTTAGTTAAGAATTCTGATGAAAAAGAGAGATATAATATTTCTGGGCATTATCAATTGAAGAATACATCAATTTATATAAGCTCTACGGATGACTTTTTAAAATAATAGAAGATCGATTACAATTAAGGGAAATATACAAAATCTCTTAAGTATATCTCTAACGTTCCTATTTTTCAAAAAACTTAAAATGAGTCTTCCCACTCTCAAATGTTTGAAGGTAAGGTGGAAAAAAAGGGAAAAAGAAAGAGTACTTTATAAAAGTGTTGACAAGTACTCTAAACTTCATCTTATCATGTTTAGCCAATCGGGATGAGTAAGATTTGAGTGGGCAATTCCACTCTAAAACTAGGAACAATCTATTAAAGACTGGTTCTGAAAAATTAGAATTGAAAATTGCTAGTTGGTTATGTAGATTCACTTGGGAATCGGACTGTCGATCTAGTTTGGTTCACAAGTAAGTGCAAGGAATCAGTTCTGAATCCCAACAAAATTACATTCATCATCAGTTAATATTATGGTGAATCTAGTTTCTATATGGGTGCTTCTTTGCAAGAGAAAATGTAAGAATAATAAAAAATCTGCATGGAAGTCTTGCTTATCAAACACGAACCATCTCTAACTTATCATTTGACAGAAAGCCAAATATCAGACAAGTCAACCAAAATAGAATATACGCAATAATGCTCAGTAGCTGCGACTGGATGTTATAAGAGATGCATTTGTGAGTTAGTGGCAGGGGAGAGAAATAAAGAGAGGTGCATATCAAGAAAAGCAGCATCTAAGTAGGAGACATTAATCTCGATGGAGACACCCGAAATGGAGGTGAGAAAGACTGTAGGGTAAATGGTAGCATCTTAATGTGTGTTCTATTTTGAGGACCATGAGACGCAAATAGGACCGCAGGGCAAATGGCAAAAGGTAGGCGAGAAAGACTCACTTCCATCGAGAGTGAGCTGGATTTTTTTTTTTTTTAATATATACCTATTTGGTGGCGGCTTCAACCCTAGAACCATGAATTGGCCCAGTACTCACCAGTTCCAATAAATTGAAATTAGGGACCAAACTAATCCCCATGGGAACTACTAGTTCTAGGCCGGTCCAATCTAATTCTTAGTGGTTCTTGGTGTGCAAATAAAACATGCCTGAGTTTGTTACCCAAGCTTTCGCATAGCCAATTCACGTCTCTTTTCCGATCTAGACAAGCAATGTAGAACACTATTCTCAAGGCTAATATTCACAATTTTGGGGCCAAGCGAGTCGAGCTAACCGTAAGGCTCATAAACAAAATCTATAACTAGTAGGGGGTGCGCAAAGGAAAAAAATAACAATTCTTGATTTAATTTGAAGCGAGACTCTAATGGTTCAATGGGGTTGATCGGGAGTTAAAGAGGGAATCTAATTTTGAACCGTTGAGCACTTGTGTTCTAAGAAATGGGACTAAACCAAAAGTTCCGAATAAGGTAAAATAGTTTGAACCTTAGTCATCGTCACATTTGAAATGCTCTTGTGCACTTAGGAAGCTAACGATGACTAATCTCTTATAAAGCATAGGTAAATTTTTAAATAGGGATATGAAGTGGGACCATTTTTCAAGAAAGGGTCCAAAGTAAACATTATCTTAAATAATGACATAAAGTGGCTAACTTAGTCTTAAGTAAAGGCTTGAGCAAACACATGCATCTCGCATGCCACTTTGTCAAGAGATTTCTCTCGTCCTGTCACAATGTCGATTCAACATAAATAGAGGAGCGATTGTCAATGATGTCGGTATAAAGGGCTCAACAAAGACTTTCATGATGGCAAGTGAGATCCGGCGTTGGAAGTGGTTTTGTGCACGTGCAAAAGGAAGAACAATGGACAAAGAAAATGATAAAAAGAAAATCGAAAAGTTAAAAAGTGAAAGAAAGCGAAAAAAACCTAACATCATGCCTTTATAGAGTGGCATATGAGATGCACATGCTCTCTTAGGCTCCTCTTTGATATTAAGTAGCCATTTTGAGCCTTTATTTGAGATAAGATTTACTTAAGATCATTTTTTGAGAAAGTAGTCCAATTTTAAGATTTTATTTGAAATTAAGTTAATATCACGAAAAACTAAAATCGATATATCTACAATAAATTTACCAAAAACCAATTTTTTGATCATAAAAAATCATAAACTAAGATACATGAGATATATTCATAAAAAATGTCAAATTATTATATTTATGATAAATTTACTCTATTAGTTTTGATAAATTGAATTAATATCATAAAAAATCATAAATTAAATAAAGCTTTAAATTAATACACCCGTACTCTTTCCTGTACTTAGCAATTTAATGATGAAATTTAATAAAAATTAATAATAAATAAATTTATCATATATATTTAAATAAATTTATTATAAATATATTAATTTATGATTTGTCGTGGTATTCACTCATTAAAACTTTTCAAAAGTGTATTAAAATGGGCATCGGGAAAAGCTCGCGGCAACTGCTGAGTCAAAGTTCGGTCCACGTGAGCATCCAGTGCTTCCTGGGTCGGATGTGGGGGCCTGCGGACGGTGCGCTGCATCAGACAGGATGGGAGTGTGTCTCCTGAGAAGGAGAGGAGCCCCCGCCCGCACATGGGAAACCCTGACCTCTCTCTCTCTCTCTCTCGCGTGCTCGAACCCATTTCCCATTTTCGGAAAAAAAAAGGAAAAGGAAAAAGAAAAGAAAAAAGTCAGAACAGTTATTTCAGCTCGTCTCCCTCTCGCCCCGGCACTTCCTTTCTTGTTCTTTCTCGCGTGACCCTCGAAAGGAACCTCCTTCGCTCTTGTCTTGGGGGCCATCCATGGCTCTGGCGCTTCTCTTCTTGCTTCTGTTTCCAGTCTCCCTTGCTTCCGCGGCTGAAGGTGAGCTCGTCAAGCTCGTGGCCTTCGTCCTGTTCCCGTTGCCTTCCTTGGAACTCTTGTCGGTGGTGTTCTTTGTTGTTGCTATTTTCAGCTAAATGTTCTCTGTACTGCTGTTTTTTCGTATGTTTTTGTCTTTCCACAGTGGGTTTTGGTTCTAGTGACGGAAGCTTGCCGTTCTTTTTAGTTCTTTAACTTAAATCTGTTCTTGATTTAACTTATTCTGAGACTACTTGCCCAGCTACGACTGTGATATTTAAGCCGTCTGCTTCAGAGCTTGTGTTCAGCGATCAATCACCCCAGTGAGCGTCTTTAGTAGGTGATTCTTGTTTTGCTAGAAGGATTAAAAAAGAACAGTTGTTACAGGTTCAAGTTCCAATCATCCTGCCTTAAATAAGATCTCATCTGGGAGAGAAAAAAAAAGAGAACATTTATGGAGAGTTAGGGAGGTAGGGAGGGGTGTTCACTGTGGGTCGTGATTTTGTTTCTCTCTCCTCGGACCAAAATATTTTCTTTTAATTTTTGAGAAAAATAAGGACTTATTTAGTAACCTCTTTAAGAATAAGTGATTATGTTTTTTATTTTCCAAAACAAAAAAAGAACAAAAATTTATTTTGGTAAATTTTTTATTCTTAGAAATAGATTGTCCAAGATTTGGAATAGAATTAACAAATAGAAAAAAATAGCTTTTGTTCCCGAGAATAATTTCAAGAATCAAGCAAACTTTTTTTTTCTTCTTTTCTCCTTCTCTCTTCTCCTTCTTCCTCCCAGCTAGTCACCCACAGTCGAATGCTGCAATCGCGCGGCAGTTGTGGCCAGCGACAGGCGGCAATAGTGGTTGCTAGTGACCAGGTTGGGAGGAGGTTTGGCTTCGCCGAGCTTCATCGAGATCTCACCCAGCCATGGCAAGCCTCAGCCTTGATTAGTTGGTGTGAGGTTAGCCTCACCCTGGCCTAAGCCGGTTGGTCGAAGTTGAGCCTTGCTGGTGGCTGACCAGCCACAAAGAAAGAGGAAGAAGAAGAGAGAAAAGAAAATGGAAAATGGAAAAAAAAAAAAAAAAAAAAAGGAGGAAAATATTAAAAAAATATTTAAAAAATTTAAGAATTCTAACAAACGTATTTCTATTTCGAAAATGAAATTTTGTGCAGATTATTAAATATATTTTTTTGATTAGAAATTGTTGTCGATAAAATAATTAAAAAAATCATTTATAATAAAAAGAAAGAATAATTACCAAATACATCTTAAAATTCCGTTTGTTTTACGGAAAATGACTTACAGGAAAACGTTTTCCGGATTTTCCGGTGTTTGTTTCACGGAAAATAAACTACTCAAAGAAAATGTTTTCCATCATTAGAAAAAACAACCTTCAATGATGGGGAAAATGTTTTCTTCTTTTCAAAAGTGGAAAACATTTTCCATAACTTTTTCATCTTGCTTCTTTTTACAAACATATATTTGTTTTTTTTTTTTTTTTTTGGTGACCCGGGAATCCCGAGCAATGGCGGTCGGCGGGGCAAACCCGGGGTGACGCTAGCGGAGGACCCACCACCCCGACGCATTACGCTTAAGATCTCGTGCGGCCGGCGGGATTCGAACTCCTCCCTCTACGCAAAGGGTCATGGGAGCCTTATCCAAAAAAAAAAAACTTATATTTGTTTTATTTTTATGCTTTCTTTTTCTTTTTTTCCTTTTCTTTTCTTTCTTTCCTTTTCATCTTTCTTCCTTAACCTTGGCCGGTTGCCGGCCACGACGGCGGTCGGCGGCCGGCCATGGTCGCGAGCTAGCAGGCTCTCCCAAGCCGGCGAGGCTCCGCCTAGCCCGATTTGGGAAGCCGAGCTCGCCCGAGCCCGGCGAGCTTGGGCCTCGCCACCTTAGGCTGGGAGGCGGAGCTCTGGCCTCGCTAGATCCGGCGAGTGGGTGACGCTCGGGCCTTGCGGAGGTTCGTCGGGCTCGGCGAGCCGCAAGCTCGCCGAATCCGGCGGCGGGGCTCGGGCTCCCAATCTAGGCGAGCTAGAGCTCCGCCGCCGGATGCGACCGGAGTCGGCGAACCTCCCGGCGAGCTCGGGCAAGATTAGCCGAGCCTCAAGCTCGCTAGATCTCAGCAACCGAGTCTTGGTCGGCCGCCGGCCATCGTCGGGCGTGCGGTGGCAGTGACAGAGGAAGGAGGAAGGAGGAAGGAAAAGAAAAAGAAAAAAAGAAAAAGAAAGAAAAAATAATAAATAATAAAAATTTCGATTTTTAAAAATAAAAATAATTAAAAATTCATTTTAAAAAATATAAAAAAATAAAACTAATTTTTGGTCAATTAAAAACATTAAAATTCAATTTTTTGATAATTTTTTCCAAAGAATAATTTATAATAAAAAATTATTCTTGAGAACAAAATGATTATCAAACATATTTTAAGTTTCCAACTATAGACCTCAGGCAAGTTATGTTTGGAATCATCCCCTTTTGCATCCCAGCTCATATGGCAGTCCCTAGATAGCTCAGCGCACAGGTTCATACATGACTTGGTCTTGACCAAAGTGCCCTTTAAAGAGTGTCGGTCGAGGGCAGGACAAATTGTTTTCTAATGGGGTCTTCTGAATCTGATTCAGAGGGTTCCTTGTCAGCAAAAGAACATTAGCTGATTTGGACCATTAGGATGCACGTATGGTTCCAATCTCTTTTTCTTTATTTGGCACGTCTTGTTTATTTTCTGAGGGATATCATTCAATAGATGGATCTGGCATTCAAGAGGGTGTTGCCACTCGTGTGCTCTCACATTTCTCATATCCTTCATTCGATTCATATGTAGTAATTCTGATGATGCCGGTGTTTTAGTTGGCTTGGCGTTGTTTTGGTGTGATGCTGAGAAAATTGCGCAACATACGCTACATCCAATTTTTGGTTTTTTCACGATAGGATAAGATGGTTGGTGCTGTTGAAATTGGAAACTTGTTTACTAGAGAAGCGGCTGGAATTGGTAAGTATGAGTGTGGCCCACCCAGATGAGGAGGGAGACTAGTGATGTCTCAACTACCCACCAATAAAAATTTATTAATTACATTTTATGGCTTTGTCAAGGTATGTTCTCTGCAAGAAAATTTCTAAATTAGATGGTCAGTTCAAACAATCATTAATTCCATGTGAAAGTTTTGGATTTTAGCGTATGTCTTCTCTTTGAGCCTGCTGATCATGGAGCCTGCTCTCTCGTATGCTTCAATTATCCCCAGATCTCTATCATAAAACTGGATTATAATAGATTAAACAAAGGAAGGGTGTACTGACTTTCTCACATTTGTACGCAATAATGTCATTCTCTACTCTCACCTATTCTCTTTGATGTCATTTAATGGAACGGACTTAGCTCCTTATTGCTCTGTTATGTCTATTTTTTAACTGTTAGTTGGTTCATTTGCCTTTGTCAAGAAAAGAAGCAAAAATTAAAGAAAAGTGGAGTCCACAACTAATAATTGTTGCTCTTCATCGGATACGGTGTATGGAGGACAAAAGGGGTGTTTGCAACCATATCCATCATATGTAGACATGAGGATACTGTATACAACGAGTACATTTGGTCATTCCCAAATGTTTCTCCATTTCACTTCCTGGGCTAGTTAAGCCATTCGCACTCATCTTGGCGTGGCATACTTAAAATGCATTTGTTATATACTTCTGGTCCCTTCATTGGTGTGAACATAGGCACTGACCTCCCCGACATGCCGAGCCCAACTCAGGTGGTGGCACTTCTAAAAGCTCAGAACATACGACATGTTAGGCTTTACGACACTGACCACGCCATGCTTCTTGCACTTGCTAACTCTAGCATCGGCGTCACTGTTTCTGCTCCCTAATGACCAGCTACTCGGCATCAGGCAGTCCAATGCCACCGCTGCCTATTGGGTAGCTCGGGATATCATAGCCCATGTCCACCCTTCAGAATGCCGCCCCTCTCCTTGTCTTGGCCATGAAGTTCATCCGCTCAGCGCTTGTCGCTTCGAATCTCGACAGTCGTATCAAAGTCTCAACCCCACACTCTTCCTCCATCATTATTGACTCCTTCCACCTTCTCAAGCCTTCGTTAACCGCACTTGGGATCCGGTCATGGTCCCATTGCTTAAGTTTCTTCAGTCTACTGGATCGTACCTCATGCGCAATGTCTATCCATACTACGACTACATGCAGTCAAATGGCACAATTCCACTGGACTCTGCCCTCTTCCGTCCTCTTCCTCCGAACAAGGAAGCTGTCAATTCTAACACGCTCCTCCACTACACCAATGTATTTGATGCCGTCGTCGATGCAGCTTATTTTGCCATGTCATATCTAAACTTCACCAACGTCCCCATTGTGGTGACCGAGTCTGGTTGGTTCTCCAAGGGGACTCCTCCGAAGCGGATGCAGCTCTTGAAAATGCAAACACTTACAACAGTAACTTGATCAAGCACGTGCTTAACAATACAGGAACGCCAAAGCACCCGGGCGTGGCAGTCAGTACATACATTTATGAGCTCTACAATGAGGATCAGAGACCGGGCTCTGTATCTGAGAAAAATTGGGGCCTGTTTGATGCCAATGGAGTGCTGATTTATATCTTGCACTTGATGGGTGCAGGAACGGTGTTAGCAAATGACACGACCAATCAGACCTTCTGCGTTGCAAAGAATGGTGCGGACAAGAAGATGCTCCAAGCGGCATTGGATTGGGCTTGTGGGCCCGGAAAAGTAGACCGCTCACTGTTGTTGCAGGGGCAAAGCTTGCTATGAATACCAAAAGATGGGGAAAGCTTCAGGCACCTGTGATTTTGGCGGCATCGCTACAGTCACCACAACCAATCCAAGTAAGAAGTAGCTTGATAACATTTGCCCATGTGTCTGAGTCATTCTGAGGAAAGATCTTATCACCAGACTTAGTAATCACAATCCACTGAATAGAAAAATTGAGGTGTTGTGGTCACTGGACAATTAATGGCATGCCACAATGCCACAATACCACAAGATGATAGGGCCAATCTGCTGGTTTTTTTTTTTTTTTCCTTGACATTTTTTGTAATGTGATGAGCTATTAGTATGTCTGTCCTGAACTCTAAGACATGCACATTGCGTATGAGCATATAGAGGTCAAGGAATCTGCCTTTTTCTTTTTCTTTTCCCCTAATTTATGTTTGATTGGTGCAGGTCATGGTTCATGTATATTTCCGGGAAGGTATGTGATGTGCTACGTTTTTATATGTTCTCTGTCATCTTTTAAATTTGTTGCAAAATGTCATCTTCAATAATCCAAAATTGTTGTTATGCATCTGCAATATTCTGAATTACCTGTATGTTGCTGCAGCGGTGGAAGAAATGGGACTTCCGTTAATGACCATTCTAGCTCCATCGTCTAATTCAACGACTTCTGGCTGTCCCTGGAGAGTGCGACTCCAGACTCCAGTCCCATGAAGCTCTGTTCTGGTGCTGCCATGGACAAGCACTGTACTCAGTGATGTGTAAGGCTTTTAGGATTTTGACGTGCTTGATTTTCCCGTTTGTGTAATGAAATGGGATGGTATTGACGTAGTTTGTAATGTCCCGGTGCGGTCCTTGTTCGGCCTAAATAGTTTATCAGCACCGGTACTTGTGTGACCTAATCACGAGATGAATAGTCTGTTCATTCGTGCAACGAAATAAGGTGCTTGATTTGAATTACTCAAATGCCTCCTGTAAACTCTTTTCTGATTAGATATCAGAATTCTGTGATGGATTGTGCATCCTTCGAAGAGTGGGCCTTGAAGTGCCATTTCCACTCCCAGCTTCACCATTTGCATCGTTCCAGCATCCGACCGCATGCATCGAAATGAGTCGGATGGATCTATCAATCATGCGGCCAACAAATATTGTATGAACCTATCATGTGTAGGAGTTAAAGACGGTGGTCCGGCCTGATTTTAGCCTCTCGTGTTTACCGTCCTCGAGTAGTAAGAGAAGTTTTCATCAACCTAAAAGGGTTCTTCAAGTTTAGATCTCTTCATCCTGTGTACTGTCTGGAATGAAATCCATTCATAACATTTCCCAAGTCTTACATGTTCTTCCTGTGCGATTTCGGATATGGTACGACCCCAAATTTGAAACGTAGCTTTGGCCACCCGCACAGAGCTTTACCTGATGCACATAGATAACGCGGTTAGCGTGAGTGTGTATTCTCCAAAAAAAAAAAAAAAAAAAAAAAAAAAAGCTATTTTTAATAGGTCCATGGTTGATGTAATGAGATGATGGGCCTGGATGGGCTAGTTCCTTGAAGAAAAATCATCTGCTCATGCCTCTTGCTTTGGCTGTGGCCAGTCTATGATTGATCCATTAAATATGAAAATCTTTTCTGGACACGTGGCGACCAAAGAATTAGCCACGCTTTTATTTCAAATTAAAGTTTCACCACTTTTGTAATGCAGAAGCTGATAGAAAATTTTCGAGGATAAAAACTGCATAATTATTTGTTTAGTGAAGACTAGAATTTTGCTTCTCTAACGAAAAAAAAAAAAAAAAAAGAAAAAGAAAGAGACCATTTTAAACGAAACGATAGCTAAGTTTGACATTTACTCCAAACAAAATAAAACTAAACCACAAAGACCATCCTATTGGGATGTTTATTCACAAATTTTGGGTGCCTTTATTTCATTGGAAATTTTATAATTAAAGAAAATATTTTCATGAAAATTGTTTTAAAAGAAAATGATTGGTTTTTTCATTGTTTGATGATTTAGGATGGCTAAGTTTGACATTTACTCCAAACAAAATAAAACCAAACCATAAAGACCTCCTATTGGGATGTTTATTCATGAATTTTGGGTGCCTTTCTTTTAAAAATTTCATAATAAAAGAAAATATTTTTCATGAAAATTATTTTTAAAGAAAATAATTGGTCTTCATTTGTTTGATAGTTTAGGAAAAGTGATTTCCATTTTGTCAAAAGATGAAGTCGTTTTCCCACAATTTGATTTTGTCATTTTCGATCCATGGAAAATGTTTTCTGTAAATCAATTAGTCTTCCGTTATCCGAACACTAGAAAATTGGAAAAATATTTCCCGGAAAACATTTGTCCTTCGCAAAAAATAAATGATTTGAAAATATTTTCCTATCATTTGAAATAATTAGTCAATGAAAAATATTTTCACTATCAACAATAATTAATGTTTAAATAATTTTTGGATGATGAAATTATTTTTTGTCCATTCATTTTTAAAATAATACAAGCTATTATTTTTGAAAATTGTTTTTCAAATTATTCATTTTCGCAAAATAAATTGAGCCTAGAGATATTGAGAGATTTCTTGTTTTGATATTTTTCATATTATATTGGAAATTGAAGAGACTTAGTCTTTTAATTTAGATTTGTTTGGAGCAATTTTCACTCTTTTTTTTTTTTTAAACAAAATCTTACGTCTTTCCCAATATCACATTTTTATTTAATACTAAATAGCTTACATGTAAAATTGTTTTTATTTTTCCTAGTTAAGAACTGTGATGAAAAAGAGAGATATAATACTCTATACATTATCAAATAAAGAATACATGAACTTATTTATAAACTTTATGGAATGACTTTTAAAATAAAAAAGATCAATTACAATTAAGGGAAATATATAAATCTCTTAAATATATCTCTAACGTTCCTATTTTTCAAAAAAAGTTGAAATAAGTCATCGCTTTTTGAATGTTTGAAGGTTAGGTGGAAAAATAAGAAAAAGAATGAGTACTTTATACACAACTGTTGACAAGTAGACTCTAAACTTCTTCCCATTAGGTTTGGCTATTAGGGATAAGTGGCAATTTCTATCCTAAAACCTGAAAAATAAAATTGAAAACTGCTTGTTGGATCATAATCCATCCATGAATTGGACTGTTAGTCTAGTTTGGTTCTTGAGTGAACCCATAAAACCACAATAAATTCCCTATAGAATTACATTCATCAAGTAATATCATGATAAATTTAGTTTCTATGTGGGTACTTCTTTGCAAGGGAAATTGTAAGAATAAAAAGGAAATCCACATGGGATCTTGCTAATCAAACATGAAATGATACTGTGATTTTAGTATGAATGCTCCCAACAGGACATTTGGTTCCATCTCTTGCTTATCATTTGACAGAAAGCCGAATATACCAAAATAGAATATACGCATTAATGCTCAATAGCTACGACTGGATGTTGTAAGAGATGCATATGTGAGTAAGTGGCAGAGAGAAAATCAGCGAGAGGCTCACATCGAGAAAAGCGGCATCTAAGTAGGAGACGTTAATCTCGACAAAAACACCCGTAAAGGAAACTGTACGGTAAATGGCAGCATCTTAATGTGCGTTCAATTGTGTGTGTTCTATTTCGAGGACTGCGAGACACAAGTAGGACTGTAAGGTGAATGGCAAAAGACAGGCGAGAAAGACTCACTTTTATTGAGAGTGAGCTGGATATCTTTTTTTTTTTTTTAATACATTAGTTTGATTCGAGTGGACAGTTCCAAGTCTAAAATCATGAATCCGTCCAGTACTCACAGGTTTCAATAAATTGAAACCGGGAATTAGACCGATCCCCATAAAAATAACCGGTTTTGGGCCTATCCAATCTGGTTCCAAGTAGTTCTCAGTTCTTTTGCATATGTCTACCGATTATAGATTTTGTTTATGAGCATTATGATTAGCTCAACTTGCTTGAACCCAAAAGTGCGAATATTAGCCTTGATATTATTGTTCTACATTGCTTGTCTAAACTTGAAAAGAGACGTGAATTGACTGCACGAGAGCTCGGGTGACAAAAGGCCTGTTCGATCAAATCCAGTAGGTTAGATTTCAATAGTTTTGAATTGAAGCCAAACCACGAAAAAATAAAAATTCCCGATTTGATTTGGAGCAAGACTCTAATGGTTCAATGGGGGTTAATCGAGGGTTAAAAAAGGGAATCTAGTATTCGAAGTTCGAACCGTTTAGCAATGATGCTCTCTGGAATGGGACTAAACAGAAAGTTCTAAATTAGCTGCAATGGTTTGAACCTTAGTCATCATTGCATTTGAAATGCTTTGTGCGCTTAGGAAGCTAATAGCGACTAATCATATGAGAAGAGATGACCGTGGAAATGCTTACGAAGCATAGAGTAAATATTCAAATAATGATTTCAAGTGGGACCTTTTTTTTTTTTCAAAAAAAGGGTTTAGAGTAAATGTTGACTTGAATAAGGATATAGAATGACTTAGTCTTGAACGAACACATGCATCTCACATGTCACTTTATCAGGGGATTTCTCATCTCGGCACAACGTTGATTCAACAATGGATTGAGAAGCGGTTGTCGATGATACCGATACAAAGGGCTCAATAGAGACTTTCATGATCTCAAGTGTGATCCAGCATTGGAAGTGGTTTTGTGCAAGTGTAAAAAGGAAGAACAATGAACAAAGAAGAAGATAAAAACGAAAAATTGAAAAGTAAGAAAGAGAAAGAAAACTGAAAAAACCAGACATCATGTCTCTAGAAAAGTAGCATGTGAGATGCATTTGCTCGCTTAGGCTTTTATCGAGACTAAGTAGAACTTTCAAGCCTCTATTCAAGATTACTTGAAACCATTTTTTAAGAAAATAGTCCAATTTTAACCCTTTATTTGAAATCGAGTTAATATTACGAAAAACTTCAAACTGCTCTATCCGTCACAAATTTAGACATTTGTAATAAATTTACCCTCAGTTATTTAATATTAAACCGGATTAATATAACTGAAAATTACAAAATTAAGTAAAATTCCAAATTGGTACATTCGTATCCTTCAACTGTTACGTGCCATCAAACTCGGTAATTTAACAGTAAAGTTTAACAGAAATAACAGAAAATAAATCTGCCATATATGTATTAATTTGATGTTAATTTAAAGTAAATTTGTTATACATATACTGATACATGATTATTCGTTATATTAGTACCATGAAACTTTTCCAGAAGCATATTAAAATAGGCATCGGAAAAAGCGCGCGGCACTGTTGAGTCAAAGTGTGGTCCACGTCAGCATCGAGTGCTTCCTCGCGTGGGGGCCCGCGGACAGTCTTCTTCGTCAGACAGGACAGGAGCACCTCTGAGAAGCCCCCGCATGGGAAACCCTGACCTGACAGCCAAAATTGCCCCAACCCATATTAATTAAATTCGGCAAAAAAAATAAAAGAAAAAGGAAAAATAGAAAAGAAAAGAAAAGAAAAGAAAAGGAAAGTTATTTTCCCGTAGTCCCTTCCTCACCCCTCGCCGTGCGCCTGCAACTCGATCTCCGCCGTCCGTTCCCCTGACGCGGGTCCGGAGTCCTCTGCCCCTCATCTCGTCCATCCTTTGATCCTCGCCACCTCGCAAAACCCCGCCCTTTCCTTCCTAAACCTCCCCTCTCTCTCTGTCTCTCTTTCTCGCTCGCTCGCACTTTCCCATTTCACTTCTGGTCAGGACCGCAGCTCGCTTCCCTCTCGCCCCGGCTCTTCCTTTCTTGTTCTTTCTCGCGCGAAGCCTCAAAAGGAACCTCCTTTTCTCTCTCTCTGGGCGCACTTTTCTCTGTTTGTGCGGTGAAGCGTTGCCCTTTTTCCCTTTCCCTTTCTGGGTTCTTTATCTGTTCGGGGTGTGGCCTGGATTTCTCCTCCAAGACTTGCTTTTTTGCTTGTTGGGGGGGTCGTGGGTGGGTTCTTTATGGTTTCGGTGGATTGAGGCGCTCGCTCTGGTCTTGGGGAATCCATGGCTCTGCTGCTTCTCTTCTTGCTTCTGTTTCCGGCCTCCCTTGCTTCCGCGGGTGAAGGTGAGCTCGTCAAGCTCGTGGCCGTCGTTTTGTTCCCGTTGCCTTACTTTGAACTCTCGTCGGTGTTTCTTTGTTGTTGCTATTTTCAGCTAAATGTTCTCTGCGCTGCTGTTTTTGTTTCTTTCCACGGTGGGTTTTGGTTCTAGTCATGGAAGCTTGTCGTTCTTTTCAGTTCTTGAACTTAATCCGTTCTTGATTTAGTCGATGTGGTGCTTTGCCTGAAACTACTTGCCCAGCAACGACTGTGATATTGAAGCCGTCTGCTTCGTAGCTTGTGTTCAGCGATAAATCACCCCACCGAGCCTCTTTAGTCAGTGATTCTTGTTTTGGTAGAAGGATTAAAAAAAAAAAGAACAGATTTTGGTGTAGGTTCAAGTTCCAATCATCCTGCCTTGAATAAGATCTCATCTGGGAGAAAAAAAAAAAAAAAAAAAAACAGAGAATATTAATGGGGAGTTGGCGGTGGGGGGAAGAGGGCGTTCACTGGTGGGTCGTGACTTTGTTTCTCTCTCCTCGGACCAAAAGAGTTATTTTTTTTTTTTTTTGTTTTTTTCCTTCTAGGGAGAGCAAAATAAGTTTTCCACGATAGACCTCAAGCAAGTTATGTTTGGAATCATCCCTTGTTGCGTCCCAGCTCATATGGCAGTCCCTAGATAGCTTAGCGCGCGGGTTCATACATGACTTGCGTCTTGACCAAAGTGCCCTTTAACTTTACTCTAGAAAGAGGGTCGGTCAAGTGGCAGGACAAATTGTATTCTAATGGGGTCCTCTGAATCTGATTCAGAGGGTTCCTTGTCAGCAAAAGAACATGCAGCTGATTTGGACCATTAGGATGCACGTATGGTCCCAATCTCTTTTTCTTTATTGGGCGCGTCTTGTTTGTTTTCTGGGGGATACCATTCAATAGATGGATCTGGCATTCACAAGGATTTAGCCACTTATGTGCTCTTGCATTTGTCTCATATACTTCATTTGATTTATATGTAGTATTGCTGATGATGCTAGTGTGTTAGTCGGCTCGGTACTGTTTTGGTGTGATGCCGAAAAAATTGCGTGACATAAACTCTGTCAAATTTTCAATTTCTTCACGATAGGATGAGATGGTTGGTGCTGTTGAAATTGGAAACTTGTTTACTAGAGAAGCAGCTAGGATAGTTAAGTATGAGTGTGGCCCACCCAGTTCAGAAGGGAGACTAGTGATGTCTCAACTACCCACCAGTAAAAAATTATTAATTACATTTTATGGCTTTGTCAAGATATGTTCTCTGCAAGAAAGTTTCTAAATGAGATGCTCAGGCCAATCAATCATTAATTCCATGTGAAAGTTTTGGATTTAGTGTATGTCTTCTCTATGAGTATGCTGATCATGGAGCCTGCTTTCTCATATGCTTCAATTATCCCCAGATCTCTATCATAAAACTGAATTATAATAGATTAAACAAATGAAGAGTGTACTGGCTTTCTCACATTTATACGCCATAATGTCATTCTCTACTCTGACCTATTCTCTTTGATGTCATTTGATGGAAGGGATTTTGGAACTTCAGTTTTCTAGACTTAGCTCCATATTGCTCTGCTGTGTGACTGTGTCTATTTTTTTACTGTTAGTTGGTTCATTTGCCTTTGTCTAGAAAAGAATCAAAAATTAAAGAAAAGTGGAGTCCACAACTAATAATTATTGCTCTTCATTGGATACGGTGTATGGAGGACGAAAAGGGTGTCTGCAACCATATCTATCATATGTAGACATGAGGATGGTGTAGACAATGTGTACATTTGGTCATTCCCAAATGTTTTACTCTATTTCACTGCCTGGACTAGTTAAGCCATTCGCACTCATCCTTATTCTTGGCGTGGCATACTTAAAATGCATCTGTTAAATACTTCAGGTCCCTTCATTGGCGTGAACATAGGCACTGACCTCTCCAACATGCCGAGCCCAACTCAGGTGGTGGTGCTTCTAAAAGCTCAGAACATACGACATGTTAGGCTTTATGACACTGATCACGCCATGCTCCTTGCACTTGCTAACTCTGGCATCGGCGTCACTGTTTCTGTTCCTAATGACCAGCTACTTGGCATCGGGCAGTCCAATGCCACTGCTGCCTATTGGGTAGCTCGCAATATTGTAGCCCATGTCCCCGCCACCAACATCACGGTCATTGCTGTGGGATCCGAAGTCCTAACGACCCTTCAGAATGCCGCCCCTGTCCTTGTGTCGGCCATGAAGTTCATCCACTCAGCGCTTGTCGCTTCGAATCTTGACAGTCGTATCAAAGTCTCAACCCCACACTCTTCCTCCATCATTATTGACTCCTTCCCGCCTTCTCAAGCCTTCTTTAACCGCACTTGGGATCCGGTCATGGTCCCATTGCTTAAGTTTCTTCAGTCTACTGGATCATACCTCATGCTCAATGTCTATCCATACTACGACTACATGCAGTCAAATGACGCAATTCCACTGGACTATGCTCTCTTCCGTCCTCTTCCTCCGAACAAGGAAGCTGTTGATTCTAACACGCTCCTTCACTACAACAATGTATTTGATGCCGTTGTTGATGCGGCTTATTTTGCCATGTCATATCTAAACTTCACCAACGTCCCCATTGTGGTGACTGAGTCTGGTTGGCCCTCCAAGGGAGACTCCTCTGAACCAGATGCAACTCTTGAAAATGCAAACACTTACAACAGTAACTTGATCAAGCATGTGCTTAACAATACAGGAACGCCAAAGCACCCAGGCGTGGCAGTCAGTACATACATTTATGAGCTCTACAATGAGGATCAGAGATCTAGCTCTGTATCTGAGAAAAATTGGGGCCTGTTTGATGCCAATGGAGTGCCGATCTATATCTTGCACTTGACGGGTGCGGGAACGGTGTTAGCAAATGACACAACCAATCAGACGTTCTGTGTTGCAAAGGATGGTGCGGACAAGAAGATGCTCCAAGCAGCATTGGATTGGGCTTGTGGGCCTGGGAAAGTAGACTGCTCACTGTTGTTGCAGGGGCAAGCTTGCTATGAACCAGACAATGTTGTTGCACATGGAACTTATGCTTTCAATGCGTATTACCAAAAGATGGGGAAAGCTCCAGGCACCTGTGATTTTAAAGGGGTCGCTACAGTCACCACAACCAATCCAAGTAAGAAGTAGCTTGATAACATTTACCCATGTGTCTCCTTCATTCTGAGGAAAGATCTCATCACCGGATTTAGTAATCACAGTTCACTGAATAGAAAAATTGAGGTGTTGTGGTCAGTGGACAATTAATGGCATGCCACAATGCCACAAAATGATAGGGCCTATCTGCTGGTTTAACCTTGACATCTTTTTTTGGTAATTTGATGAGCTATTAGCATGTCTGTCCTGAACTCTAAACATTTTTTTGTAATTTGATGAGCTATTAGTATGTCTGTCCTGAACTCTAATACATGCACATTGCATATGAGCATATAGAGGTTGAGGAATCAGCCTTTTGCTTTTCCTTTTCCCCTAATTTATGTTTGATTGGTGCAGGTCATGGTTCATGTATATTTCCAGGAAGGTATGTGATTTACTACGTTTTTATAGGTTCTCTCTGTTATCTTTTAAATTTGTTGCGAAATGTCATCTCCAATCATCCAAAATTGTTATTATGCATCTGCAATATGTTGACTTACCTGCATGTGCTGCAGCGGTGGAAGAAATGGGACTTCCGTTAATGGTACTATTCTGGCTCCATCGTCTAATTCAACGACTTCTGGCTGTCCTCCCCAGTATTTCTTTGATGTTGGTTCGATCACAAGCTCATTGATCATCACCATTTTGCACCTGGCGTCGGTTCTCTTGTAAAGTTATGGACTCGATATTTGTGCCATATTGATTGATGCCTTTTTAGATCTCTCTTTGAAACATTTAATTACAATTCTTCGATGACAACTTGTGGTCTACCCAATTTTGTGGTTCGTGAAGTGGCAACACGGGTGGGCAAATCCAGGCATTTGAGCGGTGACTAGCTAGGTGACTCTTCAATTTTATTCTGTAAAAGCCAACAAAAGGAGTTGTTGGTGTAACTATCTTCTTCCTAAATTCGATTTTGAATTGATTCTTTGAGATGGACACTTAAAGGGCATCTGAAAGTCAGCCAATTCAGGCCATGTAATCAATAGGCTAGGATTAGTTGCCTCGTTTTCTCATCAACACAGCTAGACTAGTTAAGTTTCTTTTAATTTCAAGCGAGCAGCATTACTCTGATGGATAGTTACTAAGAATTGGCGCTGCTCGGAGAAACTTCCGGAAGGAATTGCCTTCATTTTGCGGCAATTTTGGTAAGTGATTGTTTGCCTTAACGTGCTCTCGGTCTTTCATGTTTATGATTGTTGTGATGGTGCTTCCGAGGGAACTCCGAATGTCAGAACTTGCATACCTACAAAATTTCACTGCGGTGTTGCCCGCAAAATGAATGTTTCTACGCTTCTTGAGGATGGTAAGTCCTGTTGTCAAGCAAGCTTTTAGTATATTGATGTACTGGTAATATGCATGGTACCAAAGCGATGGACGCTCCATGTTTGATTATACTGTCAAATGAAAGAAAAAATCGAAGGGAAAAAAGAAAATAGGCCCTCAGGACAGAGGGCAGTGATCCCTCGAGGGCTTTTACTAGTGTAGACTCTCCAACACAGGGTTCAAATTTCTGGAGCATCCAATCCAAGTTGAGGTGATCTTGAATCTCTACCTCATCATGCCCCCAGGAGGGACTGGAGCCATTGGGATTCCTCTGTTCTGCCTTTCCATGTTCATTTGCCATCCTAAACATGATCACGTACGAAAAATGAAGTTTAGGAATGAAATCATCGGTCCGTTTTTTTCTAATAATCTCCATCATCGGAAGAACCCTGTTTAGTTTATGGCATTACTATAATACAATGCTCGTAATTTAGGACTATTTACTGTATGATAATTGATTGTCTCAAATTGTTCTGGAAATTGGCATTTCCAGGGGAACATTATCTCGTGCAGGTTGATTAAAAGGAGGAGATTTATGCCTACCAATGGACATGTCGAATCCACGCTTTTCGAGCTCGCGGTACTCCTGGGTTAAAGCACAGGATTCGCAGCAGAAATGGACTAAGCAATCAGCGCAAGGATCCTCTTGCAGCTGGTATTGCTGTCTCATCTTGGTGCGGTAGAAGCAGGAGTAGCAGCAGGCGCACCCGGTCAACAAGGCGATCACTGTGTAAACAGCTCCGTGCACAGGGCATGCTGCAACAAAAACCGATCTGAGTGAGCAAGTCTAGTAATGTCGATCCTTCTTCAATTTGTGCGAATGCGATTGATTCTACTTACAAACCGATCCGTGATCAGCAATCTCCGCGATTCGCCCGAATGTGATGCAGGGGCACCAAAATGACAAGCAACCTGTGAGATTAACAAGATATCAACTTTCATGAGCCATAGATAACACCAATTTATCTCTGGATCCACTTAAACTCAACTAATACCAAAGTGGTACAAGATCATTCGATTGCTAAATTCTGATAACCCTGCGACACTAGGCAATTGCAATTGGATTCTCCAGTCTATAAACTGTCCTACTTTTCCTTGTAGATGTCGCCCAGCAGTTTTATACATGGCATAGCTGTTCTATCAAGTGTTAATCCACCTCTAAACCAAATGGATTGCGAGGAAAATTCAAGAGGACTTACAAGTTGGAACGTCGTCGAAGCAACTGAAAAGCCCGGAGGACCAAGGCATGTTGTTAATGGGTCGAGCTTGAAGACCCGCAGGGGGCAGAGGATTGTTCGGGGCTCCGAAATTCGCATAACTTTGGTTCATGGGTTGCACCGGAATGCCATCCACGGGCGGCGGTGGTGGTGGAGCGGAGGCACCGGGCTTCTGTGGGTAGCCATCAGATGCGTTCGAGGAGTACATAGCTTCAATCTGCAACTACAGATACCGGCTCCAACGATCAAAGAAGGATGACACGACTCAGCGAAAGATCGAACGAGGAAGTGAATCGGGCAATGGCTAGAGAGGGTTGAAAGATGAGATGTTAGGTGAACTGCACAACCGTCCTATTTCTATGCATCTAACACTAATATATTTGCGTAAAAGAGGGGTTTCGTCAGCGAATGCTTTCACCAGAAGCGGCCGTGACCAAGGAAGTCGTCGATCCGCGTTCGAATCTGTTTGCTGGTCGCGGCAATGACGAAGCGCCAACTTTGACGGTTGATGGTTAGTTGAAAAGTAAATGCTTTGTTTAAGCTCTAAGCCATCGTCGTGCGATTAAGCTACGTATAGACTTATAGTTTAGTGCGGTGGGAAACGTTGACAATGGTGTAAATTGAGACCAGGTCAGGCAGTTTCGTATGTAGTTTCATTTCTTCTATCGTGATTTTTTGGGACCAAGATTGGGTTCTAGAGTTGGACGCGACTTCGCTCTCGTGATACGATTGTCACACTTTCACATGGATCGCGACTTCGTTTGTTTCTAGAACACCAAACGTAGTTTCGAAAGGGGTTTGTCACCTATAATTAGGTGCAATGTTGTTATCAAGACAGCACAGGGCTCAGCAGCATTTGTTACGTTCCTTTTGGGATTCCGAGGTGAATGTAGGGAGAACTCCATGGAAGAGATGGGTTAGAGATCTCGGCCCTAGGTGAAGGGATAACTGATTAATTTTTCTGACCGGCCTAGATTGGATTTGTTGGATAGTGTGGACGGCCATTGATTGTATGGGGTTGTCTTTTAGTCTGTGAAAAACGGGTCGGGATTGTTGAGAAGATGCTCGATCTGGTGAGGGCGTCGCTGCTCTCACCCAGTGGCCATTGACCCTTGCCCAGTCTCATTTAAAAAAAAAAAAAAAAAATATTAAAAATTACAAAACTGTCCACGTTCACGCTCATGTAGGACACTCAACGTTCACATTAGCGATTTTTGACAAAAATTAGTTATATAGACTTCATTGATAAATTATCAAAAGATTCAAAATTCAATGGGTCAAAATTGAAATGTTTAAGACTAAATTGGCATAAATACAATAAGTTTACAATTTTTTTTTCCTATTTTCATCACATCGGCAAGTGCAAATATTGTCAAGTTGGGCTATCCATCGAGTTCTGACTCGCGACTTACCAGAGCCACTCCCACAGCGTGTGGGGCCATAGCAAGGGCGCTGTGCTCCCAAGGGGGAGAGAGTGTGACAGCCCGAGCGGCGGTGCGCGGGGAGGAGGGATGACGGTACGTCCACGTCTCGGTCCCCGGACGTGCGCAAGGAAGGGGTCCCTCTTGTCCCACATTGCTTAAGGGGGGAGTCCTGGGCCAATTTATAATAGCTTGGGCCCCTCTAACTTATATAACATGTTTTTAAGCCGTGAGGACTCAGTGTCCAAAACGAACAATATTATATAGTGGGGCCCGGGTCGTTACATGTTGGATGAGCGATTGAGTGAAATTTTATAAAACCGCTTTATTCACAGGAAAAAAAAAAGAAGAAGAAAAGAAAAGAGAACTTGTATAAAGCCTGGTGTTCATAAGGAGAATTGAGATAGCTTATACAGGGTAAATGCCCTCTTGCTTCTGACCCTGGTCACGTCCTGATATGTTCTCCTCCTTTCTCTTCATTGAGCATCCGATCGAGGAACGTTTAGCCAAATTGTTCGCATTGCAACATCAATCCAACTATGTATCTAGACCATCTATAGCTTGGTGTCGAAAATTCATGTACGTGATTTCACAAAATGCATACCATTTCCTTCTTCGAGAAGGGCAAACAACAAAACTTATGCTGATAGATCGAGCATGTTACCATTTACTTTAAAGGTGAAAGCCGATGGAGTACAATCCATGTAATATCTTTTCGATATGGTAGCCGGCTTCTCCCATGTGAAGGGTGATAAGATGATGAAAACAATGTGCACAAATCTGGTATGGATTGCCGAAATCAAGCTTATAATTAATTCATGTCATGCTATATCTATATGATTCAACCTTCTAAAAGTGGGAGTTTGTGTATGGAGTTAAAGAATACATTCCATGCCAACGATGGACATGGTCGACTCAAGGAAAATGGACATTGGATCCAAGCTATTTTTATTTCCTATTCACATGTAAACAAAGGATAATGATACAAATTGTCATTAAAATTTGATCCGATGTGCAATTTAACCCCCCTAAACTTTTAATTTGTTCATTATAGTCCTTAACTTTAGGCCAATATGTAATGTTGTTCCCGAACTTTTAGTACATGTTCATTATAGCTCCCGAACTATACACAAATATTCAATATTGTCCTTCTATTAATTTAAGATTAGTGACAACATTGAACATATATAAAAAATTTAGGGATCGCATTGCA
Organism: Eucalyptus virginea; assembly: GCA_014182375.1. Classification (NCBI taxonomy): domain Eukaryota; kingdom Viridiplantae; phylum Streptophyta; class Magnoliopsida; order Myrtales; family Myrtaceae; genus Eucalyptus; species Eucalyptus virginea. The sequence continues at coordinate 43,795,188 of CM024520.1, forward strand.
TATTCAGCTAAAATTTAGGGATCATATTGTATAATGGACCAATGTTCAGAAATCATTTGTGTTATTTTTCCTGTAGACAACAACAACAATTAAAAAATCAATCTAATGATAACTCAATCAGCTTGGTATCGTCATGGCCGGCATCCTTGACCGGCCACCCAGAACTTAGGTTATCTTAGTCCCCATTTAAATCGTGGCCAAAAGAGAGAGTTCACATTACTATAGAATTTTATCATTTGTATGCATTTTGACCGAATTCATTATCGTTATACCTTGTTTAGCAAAAAGCTCGTATATTAGTAAAAGGCTAGAATTCGACCAAGTCAGCTAGGGATGAGATTGATGCAATGGCGGGGAAGCGAGGCAAGCATCACATTGCATTATATTGTCCAGTTTTCGGCAATCTTTTTTTCCCACTTGAATTAGCAATAGCTGACGCGTGAATTGGCAACGAGCTTTCGTTATGTATCAGATCTTTATTCATGAAGTTTTTTCGAACTGCTGGTGTTGAATTTGGACCATGCACCGAAGAGAGAAATGTTATGTTTTCATGTTATATGATTGGGATCATATTGCGGGAACTTTTTGACTAGGAGCTGATAGCCCTAGAAAGGGACATCATGTCTGTAGAAGTTGTAGCACTGCATAAGGGTTTGGCAAATGGCTTTGTTTTGACGTTTGAGGATTTTGCTAGCTTTATGTAATACAAAGAGTTCGTTACGTACATAAGCTACTGATACAATGTTTCTAATCATGAAGAGAGGAACTTCTAATTTTATGATACAAACATATGTCTGTCTATCGAATCTGATAAATTTCTTCAACTCTCACGAATGCTACTTAATGCTTGGGGTTGTGCCTGAGGTCCATATTTGGTAATCAACTCTCCTGCAACATGTCATATACATAATCAAACTTTACCTGTTGACTACAAGAAGATCAAAGAAGCTGCTCAGATTTCATACCAAGGTTAGCATGGAATCATGTATTGAATAACTGTGATCATGTGTTAGTGTGCTTGCTATTTGAATAACTGTGAGCATGTGTTAGTGTGCTTACTAAGTAGAGAGAGAGAGAGAGAGAGGTTAGCATGGAACCATGTATTGAATAACTATGAGCATGTGTTACTGTGCTTACTAAGTAGAGAGAGAGAGAGATTCCTATGCCGGTCCTACAAGTAAGTACCTGAAAAGCTCTTTTGAACTGAAGCGTGGTAATCATCCCTAATATCATCAGCTTTTTATGATCTTATCTATTGCTTGAAAGTAAGATATCCTCCAAGACTGCTTGAAATGCAATGCACTACAAAATCCCAAGAATCCAATTGCGAATCCTGGCCCCAGGCCTGCATAGAACCAATTATGGATGTCTAGATTGCCTTCATTAGGGCAAACTTTTGAAAGAGGAGCTCCACAGAGTCCGTCATTACCGTGATACACAGATTCATTATCCACAGTACGTAGATGACTGCCTGAAGGAATAGGGCCTGATAAATTATTGAATGAGAGATTGAGACAACTTAGAAAGTCTAAGCTGGATATGCTAGGAGGGATTCTACCAGAAATCCCGTTGTTGGATAGGTCAAGGGATTCTAAGTTTTTGAGGTCGCCAATGTTTGAAGGGATTTTCCCACTCAAATTGTTTTGAGAGAGGTTCAAATTCTGAAGTTGGACGAGCCTAGTCAACTCTTTTGGTATTTCGCCATTTAAATTGTTTGCAGATAAGTCAATGGAATGGAAGAAATGGAGTGTCTTGTCATATAGTCGGGTAGTTCTCTTTGCATGAACCATGACGTAAATGATTGTCGAATATGACCAAAAGTAGTCTGTCGGAACTCTGTTTTCAACCATAGATAACAATCCATTAAAACACAGCGGAATGCTTCCGGAAATGTTGTTCCGTGCTAGGCTTAAAAACCGAAGAGAATCAAGTTGCGTGGGAATGCCTCCGGTGAGACTATTGTTCTCAAGATTGATGATGGCTAATGATTGAAAACGTCGTCCAAATGAAGGAATTTCACCAGTGAAGTCATTATCACTTAGATCAAGCAACACAAGTTCAGTTAGGTTTGACAAACATTGAGGAAGCACTTTGTTGAAGCCATTGTTATGCAGGTTCAGAAGTGCTAATTGCTTAAAATGGCAGAAAGAGTTCGTAATCTGACCTCTTAACCTGTTGTCATTCAGCCAAATCATTTCCAATGCTTTCAACTTTTTCAGACATGAGGGTAGTCTCCCGGATAGTTGGTTCTTTGACAGATCAAGATGAATGAGGTTCTCTATCGCACATAGTGAATTTGGTATGCTGCCGCTGAGATTGTTACCCCAAAGAAAAAGATGTTTTAACGGTGGCATCTTGTTTCCGTCCATTCTGGAAATGGGGCTTAGAGAGGGTAGTGTCCCGGATAGTTGGTTCTTTGACAGATCAAGATAATCTAGGTTCTCCATCGCCCATAGAGAATTCGGTATGCTGCCGCTGAGATTGTTACCAGGAAGAGAAAGATATCCTAACAGTGGCATCTTTTTGAAGTCTATTCTGGAAATGGGGCCTTTGAGCATATTGTCATTGAGGTCAAGCCGTTTAACGTTAAGTAAAATGTCGGAAAGCCAATTGGGAACTTCATCTGAGATGCTTGCATTGCACATGAACAATTTTGAAATATTCCTCTGTGTTCGAAGCCACAATGGAAATTTCGGTCCCACATCGACATTTGACATGTTAATATACTGAAGTTGGAATGGAGGAACCCAGGCGGGATCAAAACTTAAAACAAGTTCACTAGACGAAATGCGCAAAGAAGTCAGGCTCGTGAGATTTGCAAAGTGCGATTCACTAACAACTCCATTCAAAAGATTATTTGTCATGTCCAACACTTCTAGATTAGATAGTCGCCCAATACTTTCTGGGATGTTCCCGCTCAATTTGTTGTCTTCAAGACGTAACTCTCTTAGAAATGATAGCTCCCCCAGACTTACTGGAATAGGTCCCGACATTGAGTTTCCTGACAGACTTAGGTACTCGAGATCCCTGAAACTCCCAAATTGGTCTGGTATATGGCCACTGAAATTATTGGCACTGAAATCACAAATCCTCAAGTCACTTTGTGCCGACTCCAAAGGACCATGGACGATGCTCCCAAGATCTCCATCGAAGTTATTATACGCCAAATCTAATACACGCAACTTGTAGAGGCTGCTGAAGTTTTTCAGAATTTCACCTTCTAGCAAATTATAATACACATCAAGAAAGGAAAGTTGTTGATTATTATCAAAGAGTGTCATGGGAAATGTGCCTTTCAAATAATTTCCGCTCAAATCGATATGCTCGAGCTTGCTAAAGTTGTGGAACCAAGGAGGAATGGTAGAATTTATGAAATTGCCTGATAGATCCAGGAATCTTAAAGAAGTGAAGTTGACGGATAGAGAGTGAGGAAGTTTTTCGAGAGAACAATACTTCAACTGCAAAGATTGCAGTGAAGAAAGCATATTAATGGAACTCAACCAATCAGTGGCATTCCTAAGGTCATTGGCAGAGAGGCGAAGGTGTTTCAAGGAAGATAATTTCGACACCCATTGGAGGTTATCAGTTGTTAAATAACCCTCCCCAAAACTAGCAAGATCCAGATACTGCAAGTTGGACAGGTTACCGAGGTGATGAGGTATGTTTCCGTCAAAACCTGCGGATGATAGATTGAGATACTCTAGTCTCTGGAGAGTACCAAAGAATTGGGGGATTTTTTGCTTGGAAAATTTGTTGAGGCTGAGGTCTAGATACTTCAAATGCTTCAGTTCAGCCAAAGATGCATGGATTTTACCTGCCAAGCTACCCTGATCTAAACAAAAGACCTCTCCGTAGGGGAAGGTCTCACAGAATGGATTACGAAGATCGAGTTTGAAGACATGACCAGTCTTTTTGCTGCATTCGACTCCTTTCCACTCACAACAGTCCTTGCTAGTCCATGATGACAAGCGTTTAGAATGGTCGATGAGACCTTGCCTGAATTTCAAGAGAGCTTCTCTCTCTGTACCAAAGCAGCTCACATTGGTGAAAGCTTCGGAATGGCCAAACTCAAATGATTGAAACACGAGAAGAGTCCACAATATGAGGGGTGCAAAGGCAGGGGCTGATGCCATTGCTTTCGATAATATGGGATTAGGAAATGCAGTGTACTTCCTCCGTTTTATGGTGACATGGGTCTTGGGAAGGTCTTAATTGAACTTCATCAAGAAAAGGATTACTCGTTTCCTACTTATTTGATTTGGCCATCACTCTCGATCAACGGTATCACACCCCGAATCCTAATAGAAAAAGGGAATGATACGGCTGTCATTCGGATTCTATGCGACAAACATATTTATTAATAACTCAAAATATATCAAATCTTCATCACTTTAAGATGTGAGTTTACAAATTCATAGAATAGATAGCACAACTCAAAATGCCCATGACCAAACATTTAACGTTACTCGAATTGTCAAATTTGTGATTCTATCAAATATTCGAGAAACAACATTAAAATCAAGTAAAATGCTACCTCAACTATAAAATGATTAAACTACGCCTAAATGCTAACAAAACAACATATACGTATTAACAAATCACATATCCAAAACAATTATTCAAGGTATTCGCAAAGCAAAACTTGAACGTGAAATCCTAAAATTTCACTCCAACTAAACTGTTAATTCAAATCAACTTTCACAAAATCTCATGGTTCTACAACGACATAATTTATATTTTCCATGAAATCCCGGAGCTCCACAGCTTGAGAATCGAATTTTGCAGCTCAATTTTCACTAAATTTTGACTTTGAGCCATTATTTTGAAAACTACTATGATTAGACAAATGAAGGGCACAAGCACTTACTGGACGTTGCAATGTGAAGTTGAATCACCTTGCGAAGCATCTATGGTGTGAATGCGCAAAATCCTCTCTCTCTTTTCCTTTTCTTCTTCTTTCCCTTTTTCTCTATCCTTTTCTTTCCGTTTGTGTGAGTCTCGGCCCGCCGGCCCGTCTTTAAAAGCTGAAGGTGTCCACTATTCGTTATTTTTGTTGACTCAGTCAACTTCTTTTTTTTTTTGCTTTGATCGAGTCAAAGTCCATATTTACAAGACCGCCATGTATTTATGTAAATTATAAATCACGAATTTAAGTAACGGTTTAAATTTTTATATTAGTTAGTCGTGATCTTACAAAATTTTACATTATATTAGAGTTGATGATCCCAGGTTCAAATCTTATCAAGTCTCATTTGTCTCCCTAATCAAATATGTCCGTGCTTAGTATTAGGCAAAAGAATTAGACTAACCGTGAGGAGGAGTGTTGTAATATTTATATAATAAACCACGTTTTCATTTAATAGCTTAAACTTTTAAAATAGTCAGCAGATGTCTCACAAATTTTTTTAGAAACAAATAAGAAATGCTGTGAAAAGAAAATAGCAAGAATGATAGAGAGATAAAGTAAACACTAAAAAACTTTGGCCGAAAGCGATCGTAGACAATGCGAAACCTTTAAAGATTTCATTTTCACTAGAACCTACCAACGCGTTTCTTCTTTCATGTCCTAATCATTTGAGACGAGTCTATGAATGCTTTATGACCTCTTTTTGTTATGACCATTTGGTAGTTTCCTCTTTTATAGTTCTTTTAACAAACAAAAATCTAGAAATGACTTGGACCACTTAGATCACATAATCAAATCAAAATAAAAGCAACTCGGCATTCTCGACGTCAAATTTGTGACGCATAGTTGTCACCGAAATCTTCCTAATTTGGTTTCAATTTAGGCCGCGACTGAATGTGAGGATCAATAGTTTTGTGCTGGTGTTCCACTTTCTTTTATTATATGGTCGACTGTTGGTCCTCTGAGTGCTTCACCTTCTTTTTAGCTTGTTCTATTCTCCCCAAGATGATGCATCACATGTTTTGCAAAATTGATCATCCACTTGTCTTTTGACATGTCTTCTTTCTTCAACACGTCATATGCTCACGCATATCAATCGCTAATACTTTTTTACATAGCGAACCAGCCTCCTTTGCTCATCCAAGTGTAACCTTTTGGACTACTGCCACATTCAGACGGAGGTGATCATCCATGTCTTGACAAAGAGTACATAACCAAATCGATATACACGTGCATTGTCCAAATCACTTAAAACATGTTAATCTTAGGTCAAAATCACTTTTCTCGAGCTTAATTAAATGAACCAAGATATGGTCACAGTGGACACGCACGAATTTTATATTAGTTAGTCGTGATCTTTCAAAATTTTACATTATATTAGAGTTGAAGGTCTCGGGTTTAAATTTTATCAAGCCCCATTTGCCTCGCCAATCAAATATGTCCGTGCTTAGTACTAGGCAAAAGGATCAGACTAACCGTGAAGAGGAGTGCTACAATATTTATATAATAAACCACATTTTTATCTAACAACTTAAACTTTTAAAATAGTTAGCAAATGTCTGACAAAATCTTTCAGAAACAAACAAGAAATGCTTTGAAAAGAAAATAGCAAGAATGATAGAGAGATAAAGTAAACACTGGAAAACTTTGGCCGAAAGCTGTCATAGACAATGCGAAACCTTTAAAGATTTCATTTTCACTAGAACCTCCCAACGTGTTTCTTCTTTCATGCACCAACAATTTGAGATGAGTCTATGAATGCTTTATGACCTCTTTTTGTTATGACCATTTGGTAGTTTCCTCTTTTATAGTTCTTTTAAAAAATAAAAATCTAGAAATGACTCGGACCACTTAGATCACAGAATCAAATCAAAATAAAAGCAACTCGGCATTCTCGACATCAAATTCGTGACGCCAGTTGTCACCGAAATCTTCCTGATTTGGTTTTGATTTAGGCCGCGACTGAATGTGTGGATCAATAGTTTTGTGCTGGTGTTCCACTTTCTCTTATTATATGGCCGACTGTTGGTCCTCTGAGTGCTCCACCTTCTTTTTAGCTTGTTCTATTCTCCCCAAGATGATGCATCACGTGTTTTGCAAAATTGAACATCCGCTTGTCTTTTGACGTGTCTTCTTTCTTCAACACATCATATGCTTACACATATCAATCGCTAATACTTTTTTACATGGCGAACATGCCTCCTTTTCTCATCCAAGTGTAACTTTTTCGACTACTACCGCATTCGGACAGAGGTGATCATCCACGTCTTGACGGAGAGTACATGACCAAATCGATATACACGTGCATTGTCCAAAAATTGTATCCTCTTGTATCGGAACCCTCTTCTCAGGAGTAAATTTCCTCTTAGTATGGTGCATGGTAAAAAATTCGGCATCGACAATGAACATAAATTGCACCATGTTAATCTTAGGTCGAAATCACTTTTCTCGAGCTTGATTAAATGAACCAAGACATGGTCAAAGTGAACACACGCGAATTTTATATTAGTTAGTCGTGATCTCACAAAATCTTACATTACATTAGAGTTGAAGGTCTCGGGTTTAAATTTTATCAAGCCCCATTTGCCTCACCAATCAAATATGTCCGTGCTTAGTACAAGGCAAAATGATCAGACTAACCGTGAAGAGGAGTGCTATAATATTTATATAATAAACCACATTTTTATCTAACAGCTTAAACTTTTAAAATAGTTAGCAAATGTCTCACAAAAACTTTCAGAAACAAACAAGAAATGCTTTGAAAAGAAAATAGAAAGAATGATAGAGAGATAAAGTAAACACTGGAAAACTTTGGCCGAAAGCTGTCGTAGACAATGCGAAACCTTTAAAGATTTCATTTTCACTAGAACCTCCCAACATGTTTCTTCTTTCATGCACCAACCATTTGAGACGAGTCTATGAATGCTTTATGACCTCTTTTTGTTATGACCATTTGGTAGTTTCCTCTTTCATAGTTCTTTTAAAAAATAAAAATCTAGAAATGACTCGGACCACTTAGATCACAGAATCAAATCAAAATAAAAAAACTCGGCATTCTCGACATCAAATTCGCGACGCATAGTTGTCACCGAAATCTTCCCGATTTGGTTTTGATTTAGGCCGCGACTGAATGTGTGGATCAATAGTTTTGTGCTGGTGTTCCACTTTCTTTTATTATATGGCCGACTGTTGGTCCTCTGAGTGCTCCACCTTCTTTTTAGCTTGTTCCATTCTCCCCAAGATGATGCATCACGTGTTTTGCAAAATTGATCATCCGCTTGTCTTTTGACGTTTCTTCTTTCTTCAACACATCATATGCTTACACATATCAATCGCTAATACTTTTTACATGGCGAACCAGCCTCATTTTCTCATCCAAGTGTAACTTTTTCGACTACTACCGCATTCGGAGAGAGGTGATCATCCACGTCTTGACCGAGAGTACATGACCAAATCGATATACACGTGCATTGTTCAAAAATTGTATCCTCTTGTATCGGAACCCTCTTCTCAGGGGTAAATTTCCTCTTAGAATGGTGCATGGTAAAAAATTCAGCATCGACATTGAACATAAATTGCACCATGTTAATCTTAGGTCGAAATCACTTTTCTTGAGCTTGATTAAATGAACCAAGACATGGTCAAAGTGAACACACCCGAATTTTGTATTAGTTAGTCGTGATCTCACAAAATCTAACATTATATTAGAGTTGAAGGTCTCGCGTTTAAATTTTATCAAGCCCCATTTGCCTTGCCAATCAAATATTGCCGTGCTTAGTACTAGGCAAAAGGATCAGACTAACCGTGAAGAGGAGTGCTATAATATTTATATAATAAACCACATTTTTATCTAACAGCTTAAACTTTTAAAATAGTTAGCAAATGTCTCACAAAATCTTTCAGAAACAAACAAGAAATGCTTTGAAAAGAAAATAGCAAGAATGATAGAGAGATAAAGTAAACACTGGAAAACTTTGGCCGAAAGCTGTCGTAGACAATGCGAAACCTTTAAAGATTTCATTTTCACTAGAACCTACCAACGTGTTTCTTCTTTCATGCACCAACCATTTGAGACGAGTCTATGAATGCTTTATGACCTCTTTTTGTTATGACCATTTGGTAGTTTCCTCTTTTATAGTTCTTTTAACAAACAAAAATCTAGAAATGACTCGGACCACTTAGATCACAGAATCAAATCAAAATAAAAGCAACTCGGCATTCTCGACATCAAATTCGGGACGCACAGCTGTCAGCGAAATCTTCCTGATTTGGTTTTGATTTAGGCCCGGACTGAATGTGTGGATCAATAGTTTTGTGCTGGTGTTCCACTTTCTTTTATTATATGGCCGACTGTTGGTCCTCTGAGTGCTCCACCTTCTTTTAGCTTGTTCCATTCTCCCCAAGATGATGCATCACGTGTTTTGCAAAATTGATCATCCGCTTGTCTTTTGACGTTTCTTCTTTCTTCAACACATCATATGCTTACACATATCAATCGCTAATACTTTTTACATGGCGAACCAGCCTCATTTTCTCATCCAAGTGTAACTTTTTCGACTACTACCGCATTCGGAGAGAGGTGATCATCCACGTCTTGACCGAGAGTACATGACCAAATCGATATACACGTGCATTGTTCAAAAATTGTATCCTCTTGTATCGGAACCCTCTTCTCAGGGGTAAATTTCCTCTTAGAATGGTGCATGGTAAAAAATTCAGCATCGACATTGAACATAAATTGCACCATGTTAATCTTAGGTCGAAATCACTTTTCTTGAGCTTGATTAAATGAACCAAGACATGGTCAAAGTGAACACACCCGAATTTTGTATTAGTTAGTCGTGATCTCACAAAATCTAACATTATATTAGAGTTGAAGGTCTCGCGTTTAAATTTTATCAAGCCCCATTTGCCTTGCCAATCAAATATTGCCGTGCTTAGTACTAGGCAAAAGGATCGACTAACCGTGAAGAGGAGTGCTATAATATTTATATAATAAACCACATTTTTATCTAACAGCTTAAACTTTTAAAATAGTTAGCAAATGTCTGACAAAATCTTTTAGAAACAAACAAGAAATGCTTTGAAAAGAAAATAGCAAGAATGATAGAGAGATAAAGTAAACACTGGAAAACTTTGGCCGAAAGCTGTCGTAGACAATGCGAAACCTTTAAAGATTTCATTTTCACTAGAACCTCCCAACGCGTTTCTTCTTTCATGCACCAACCATTTGAGACGAGTCTATGAATGCTTTATGACCTCTTTTTGTTATGACCATTTGGTAGTTTCCTCTTTTATAGTTCTTTTAACAAACAAAAATCTAGAAATGACTCGGACCACTTAGATCACAGAATCAAATCAAAATAAAAGCAACTCGGCATTCTCGACATCAAATTCGGGACGCACAGCTGTCAGCGAAATCTTCCTGATTTGGTTTTGATTTAGGCCCGGACTGAATGTGTGGATCAATAGTTTTGTGCTGGTGTTCCACTTTCTTTTATTATATGGCCGACTGTTGGTCCTCTGAGTAGTCCACCTTCTTTTTAGCTTGTTCTATTCTCCCCAAGATGATGCATCTCTTGTTTTGCAAAATTGATCATCCGCTTGTCTTTTGACGTGTCTTCTTTCTTCAACACATCATATGCTTACACATATCAATCGCTAATACTTTTTACATGGCGAACCAGCCTCCTTTTCTCATCCAAGTGTAACTTTTCGACTACTACCGCATTCGGACAGAGGTGATCATCCATGTCTTGACGGAGAGTACATGACCAAATCGATATACACGTGCATTGTCCAAAAATTGTATCCTCTTGTATCGGAACCCTCTTCTCAGGGGTAAATTTTCTCTTAGTATGGTGCATGGTAAAAAATTCGGCATCGACATTGAACATAAATTGCACCATGTTAATCTTAGGTCGAAATCACTTTTCTCGAGCTTGATTAAATGAAGCAAGACATGGTCAAAGTGAACACACGCGAATTTTATATTAGTTAGTCGTGATCTCACAAAATCTTACATTATATTAGAGTTGAAGGTCTCGGGTTTAAATTTTATCAAGCCCCACTTGCCTCGCCAATCAAATATGTCCGTGCTTAGTACTAGGCAAAAGGATCAGACTAACCGTGAAGAGGAGTGCTATAATATTTATATAATAAACCACATTTTTATCTAACAGCTTAAACTTTTAAAATAGTTAGCAAATGTCTCGACAAAATCTTTCAGAAACAAACAAGAAATGCTTTGAAAAGAAAATAGCAAGAATGATAGAGAGATAAAGTAAACACTGGAAAACTTTGGCCGAAAGCTGTCGTAGACAATGCGAAACCTTTAAAGATTTCATTTTCACTAGAACCTCCCAACGTGTTTCTTCTTTCATGCACCAACCATTTGAGACGAGTCTATGAATGCTTTATGACCTCTTTTTGTTATGACCATTTGGTAGTTTCCTCTTTTATAGTTCTTTTAACAAACAAAAATCTAGAAATGACTCGGACCACTTAGATCACAGAATCAAATCAAAATAAAAGCAACTCGGCATTCTCGACATCAAATTCGGGACGCACAGCTGTCAGCGAAATCTTCCTGATTTGGTTTTGATTTAGGCCCGGACTGAATGTGTGGATCAATAGTTTTGTGCTGGTGTTCCACTTTCTTTTATTATATGGCCGACTGTTGGTCCTCTGAGTGGTCCACCTTCTTTTTAGCTTGTTCTATTCTCCCCAAGATGATGCATCACGTGTTTTGCAAAATTGATCATCCGCTTGTCTTTTGACGTTTCTTCTTTCTTCAACACATCATATGCTTACACATATCAATCGCTAATACTTTTTTACATGGCGAACCAGCCTCATTTTCTCATCCAAGTGTAACTTTTTCGACTACTACCGCATTCGGAGAGAGGTGATCATCCACGTCTTGACCGAGAGTACATGACCAAATCGATATACACGTGCATTGTTCAAAAATTGTATCCTCTTGTATCGGAACCCTCTTCTCAGGGGTAAATTTCCTCTTAGAATGGTGCATGGTAAAAATTCAGCATCGACATTGAACATAAATTGCACCATGTTAATCTTAGGTCGAAATCACTTTTCTTGAGCTTGATTAAATGAACCAAGACATGGTCAAAGTGAACACACCCGAATTTTGTATTAGTTAGTCGTGATCTCACAAAATCTAACATTATATTAGAGTTGAAGGTCTCGCGTTTAAATTTTATCAAGCCCCACTTGCCTCGCCAATCAAATATGTCCGTGCTTAGTACTAGGCAAAAGGATCAGACTAACCGTGAAGAGGAGTGCTATAATATTTATATAATAAACCACATTTTTATCTAACAGCTTAAACTTTTAAAATAGTTAGCAAATGTCTGACAAAATCTTTTAGAAACAAACAAGAAATGCTTTGAAAAGAAAATAGCAAGAATGATAGAGAGATAAAGTAAACACTGGAAAACTTTGGCCGAAAGCTGTCGTAGACAATGCGAAACCTTTAAAGATTTCATTTTCACTAGAACCTCCCAACGCGTTTCTTCTTTCATGCACCAACCATTTGAGACGAGTCTATGAATGCTTTATGACCTCTTTTTGTTATGACCATTTGGTAGTTTCCTCTTTTATAGTTCTTTTAACAAACAAAAATCTAGAAATGACTCGGACCACTTAGATCACAGAATCAAATCAAAATAAAAGCAACTCGGCATTCTCGACATCAAATTCGGGACGCACAGCTGTCAGCGAAATCTTCCTGATTTGGTTTTGATTTAGGCCCGGACTGAATGTGTGGATCAATAGTTTTGTGCTGGTGTTCCACTTTCTTTTATTATATGGCCGACTGTTGGTCCTCTGAGTGCTCCACCTTCTTTTTAGCTTGTTCTATTCTCCCCAAGATGATGCATCTCTTGTTTTGCAAAATTTATCATCCGCTTGTCTTTTGACGTGTCTTCTTTCTTCAACACATCATATGCTTACACATATCAATCGCTAATACTTTTTTACATGGCGAACCAGCCTCCTTTTCTCATCCAAGTGTAACTTTTTCGACTACTACCGCATTCGGACAGAGGTGGTCATCCATGTCTTGACGGAGAGTACATGACCAAATCGATATACACGTGCATTGTCCAAAAATTGTATCCTCTTGTATCGGAACCCTCTTCTCAGGGGTAAATTTTCTCTTAGTATGGTGCATGGTAAAAAATTCGGCATCGACATTGAACATAAATTGCACCATGTTAATCTTAGGTCGAAATCACTTTTCTCGAGCTTGATTAAATGAAGCAAGACATGGTCAAAGTGAACACACGCGAATTTTATATTAGTTAGTCGTGATCTCACAAAATCTAACATTATATTAGAGTTGAAGGTCTCGCGTTTAAATTTTATCAAGCCCCACTTGCCTCGCCAATCAAATATGTCCGTGCTTAGTACTAGGCAAAAGGATCAGACTAACCGTGAAGAGGAGTGCTATAATATTTATATAATAAACCACATTTTTATCTAACAGCTTAAACTTTTAAAATAGTTAGCAAATGTCTCACAAAATCTTTCAGAAACAAACAAGAAATGCTTTGAAAAGAAAATAGCAAGAATGATAGAGAGATAAAGTAAACACTGGAAAACTTTGGCCGAAAGCTGTCGTAGACAATGCGAAACCTTTAAAGATTTCATTTTCACTAGAACCTCCCAACGTGTTTCTTCTTTCATGCACCAACCATTTGAGACGAGTCTATGAATGCTTTATGACCTCTTTTTGTTATGACCATTTGGTAGTTTCCTCTTTTATAGTTCTTTTAACAAACAAAAATCTAGAAATGACTCGGACCACTTAGATCACAGAATCAAATCAAAATAAAAGCAACTCGGCATTCTCGACATCAAATTCGGGACGCACAGCTGTCAGCGAAATCTTCCTGATTTGGTTTTGATTTAGGCCCGGACTGAATGTGTGGATCAATAGTTTTGTGCTGGTGTTCCACTTTCTTTTATTATATGGCCGACTGTTGGTCCTCTGAGTGGTCCACCTTCTTTTTAGCTTGTTCTATTCTCCCCAAGATGATGCATCTCTTGTTTTGCAAAATTGATCATCCGCTTGTCTTTTGACGTGTCTTCTTCCTTCAACACATCATATGCTTACACATATCAATCGCTAATACTTTTTTACATGGCGAACCAGCCTCCTTTTCTCATCCAAGTGTAACTTTTTCGACTACTACCGCATTCGGAGAGAGGTGATCATCCACGTCTTGACGGAGAGTACATGACCAAATCGATATACACGTGCATTGTCCAAAAATTGTATCCTCTTGTATCGGAACCCTCTTCTCAGGGGTAAATTTCTTCTTAGAATGGTGCATGGTAAAAAATTCAGCATCGACATTGAACATAAATTGCACCATGTTAATCTTAGGTCGAAATCACTTTTCTCGAGCTTGATTAAATGAAGCAAGACATGGTCAAAGTGAACACACGCGAATTTTCTATTAGTTAGTCGTGATCTCACAAAATCTTACATTATATTAGAGTTGAAGGTCTCGGGTTTAAATTTTATCAAGCCCCACTTGCCTCGCCAATCAAATATGTCCGTGCTTAGTACTAGGCAAAAGGATCAGACTAACCGTGAAGAGGAGTGCTATAATATTTATATAATAAACCCCATTTTTATCTAACAGCTTAAACTTTTAAAATAGTTAGCAAATGTCTCACAAAATCTTTCAGAAACAAACAAGAAATGCTTTGAAAAGAAAATAGCAAGAATGATAGAGAGATAAAGTAAACACTGGAAAACTTTGGCCGAAAGCTGTCGTAGACAATGCGAAACCTTTAAAGATTTCATTTTCACTAGAACCTACCAACGTGTTTCTTCTTTCATGCACCAACCATTTGAGACGAGTCTATGAATGCTTTATGACCTCTTTTTGTTATGACCATTTGGTAGTTTCCTCTTTTATAGTTCTTTTAACAAACAAAAATCTAGAAATGACTCGGACCACTTAGATCACAGAATCAAATCAAAATAAAAGCAACTCGGCATTCTCGACATCAAATTCGGGACACACAAGTTTCACCGAAATCTTCCTGATTTGGTTTTGATTTAGGCCCGGACTGAATGTGTGGATCAATAGTTTTGTGCTGGTGTTCCACTTTCTTTTATTATATGGCCGACTGTTGGTCCTCTGAGTGCTCCACCTTCTTTTTAGCTTGTTCTATTCTCCCCAAGATGATGCATCTCTTGTTTTGCAAAATTTATCATCCGCTTGTCTTTTGACGTGTCTTCTTTCTTCAACACATCATATGCTTACACATATCAATCGCTAATACTTTTTTACATGTCGAACCAGCCTCCTTTCCTCATCCAGGTGTAACTTTTTCGATTACTACCACGTTCGGATAGAGGTGATCATCCATGTCTTGACGAAGAGTACATGACCAAATCGATATACACGTGCATTGTCCAAAAATTGTATCCTCTTGTATCAGAACCCTCTTCTCAGGGGTAAATTTCCTCTTAGAATGGTGCATGGTAAAAAATTCGGCATCGGCATTGAACATCAATTGCACCATGTTAATCTTAGGTCAAAATCACTTTTCTCGAGCTTAATTAAATGAACCAAGGCATGGTCAAAGTGGACACACACGAATTATATGCTAATTGAAATCATATCTTTGACTTGAAGTATCAACGCTAGTTGCAACAATGAAAGCTAAACGCTTGAATCTACATCAATTTCTCAATATGCATTTGTAAGGTATAATACACGCACCCCAGGTTAGTTAGAAAGAGATGCACGATAACACTCAATCATATATGCACCTGAATCTAGTTCAGGTAGTTGCGTATATAATTCCATTTTTCTATCGTTATTTTTTAGACCAAGATCATATTTTAGAGTTGGACACGACTTGGCCCTCTTGACTCAATTGTCGCACTTTTACATGGATCGCAACCTCGTTTTCTAGAATTCCAAACGTAGTTTCGAAAAGGATTTGTTTCCTATGATTAGGTGCGATGTCATTATCAAGACAGCACAAGGCTCAGCAACTTGTTTAGGTTCCTTTTGGGAATGCGGGTGAGTCTAGGAAGAACTCCATGGAAGAGATGAGCTAGAGAACTCAGTCCTTTTTCTTGTTTGAAAAAGGACTCGGTCTTGGGGGAAAAGATGATTGATTAATTTTTCCAACCGGCGTAGATTAGATTTGTTGGATGTGGATGGCCACTGATTGTATGAGGTTGTGTTTTATTATGTGATAAACGGTTGGGATTGTCAGAGAAGTTGCTCAATATGGCGAGGGACTCACAGACCTTACTCAATGCCGGTGGTGACATGTAGAATGTTAAGCATTTACGTTAGTGATTTTTGGCAAAAATTAGTCTAATAGACTTTATTGACAAATTGTTAAAAGATTTAGAACTGAATTAGTTAGATTGAAAAGTTTAAGACTGAATTGATACAAGTATAACAAGTTTAGGACTTTTTTTTTTTTTTTTTGATAATTATCTTGATTTTCATCACATTGGTGAGTGCAAATAATGTCAAGTTGGGCTATCCGTTGACTTGTGACTTACCTTGCTGATAAGATTAATGAGGTACTAGATGGGATTGTTCTACTCAGGCAAATGTCCACTTCGTAGAAGAACATATAGGCTTATCTTTTTTTCCAATGTGGATATCCTTTAATAAATGACTAGATTCTTGCGAGCTTTTGCGTATCGACTTATTATGATGTAATTGAGTGAATTTTTATAAAATCACTTTATTCAAAAGAAAAGAAAAAAAAAAAGAAAAGATAACTTGTATAAAGCCTAATGTCTCATGAGGAGAATTGAGAAAGTTTATTGTGGACTCTTTAATATATTTGTCATTGGGGTAAATGCCCTCTTACTTCTGACCATGGTCAATGTTGCGACCTCTTCAGAGCCCTCCCACCGGCGTGGAGGTTGATGGCTGGCGTTAACTCTAGGCTTAGCCTAAGCTTTCCCAAACTCACAAATTCATGACTTATGGTCCAAGTTTTTAATTTGCAACATTTTCATTTAGAAGATGACAAAATTAATACCGACACAATTGAACGTGTTGATTGTAAAACGTTAAAGTCGAAGAAGTATGGTGCACATAACATTTTTCGATATGAAAACCGTCTTCCCTCACATGAAGGGCGATAAGATGATGAAAGCAACGTGCACAGATTTGGTATGCATTGCCGAAACCAAGCTTATAATCAATTCATGTCAAACTATATCTATATAATTTGACCACTAAAAGTGGGAGATTTGTGAATGGAGTAAAAGAACACATTTGATGCCAACGATGAAAATGGTCAACTCAAGGAAAATGGATAGTGGATCCAGACTATTTTTATTTCTTATTCGCATGTAAATAAGGGATAATGATACGAATGATTTTTGAAATTTTTCCCAATGAGCAATTTGATCGCTGAATTTTTATTTGTTTAATATAATCCCTAAACTTTTTATTTGTTTAATGTAATCCTTGAACTTTTGGTACATGTTAAATATAGTCGTTAGCTATATACAAATGTCTAGTATCATTCTTCCATTACTCAAGATGAAAGACAACATTGAACATTTTCATATAATTTATGGATCAAATTAAATATGTACAAAAAGTTCAAGGATCTTATTGAATAAATTTAAAGTTTAGAGACCGCATTGCATATTGGGTTACAGTTCAGAGATCAAATTAAACAAATTAAAAATTTAGGGATTATTTGTATCATTTTTCCCGTAATCAACATCAACATCAACAAATCAATCTAATGATAACTCAATCAGCTTGGTATTGTCATGGCCGGCATCCTGACCGGCCACCCAAAAAGAAGAAAAAAAAAAGGGAAGAAAAGGACTTCATGCTATTTCACTTGATGTAAGTAGGCAATAGTTGTAGGAAAGGCAGTATTCCTGCATTAGGGTTTTAATGAAATTTGCTCAATTGTCCTCCCTGAGCTCAGGTTATCTTAGTTCCCATTTTTATAGTGGCCAAAAGAGAGAGTTCACATTACGTTAGAATTTTATCAATGGAGTACAAATTTTGACTGACTTTATTAATGTCATACCCCTATTAACAAAATATTCGTTCTTCTAACATAAAATATACGTTCTTTTTTCACTTATTGTCTACATTTCACTATTTACATATATACCGAATGATATGATTGTGTCCTTCTACTTTATCATTAGCATAGTACGAAATAATTAATTGGAAGCAATGAAGCCATGTCTACCGCGATGGATCTCCACTAGAGTGAGGGACAAGGGGAGAAAGGAGATCATTTGCATTTATATTTTAGATATGATCACACGTCGAGTTCTTTGAAGAGCGATCGAGACTGTTCCACGGCTCCATCCTCGAGCAGAAAGAGCACAAATGGGGCTTTAGATGGAGTAATGAAACTAGGCCAATCTAACCGCGAGAAAATGTAAATTGCAAGGAATTGATACGCTCCGAATTGAAGTTATATTGAATATAACGTAAAAGGACGATACAAGGATAAGGTTGCAATAATCATTCTTGTTAAGCTTTCTGCCAATTCAGATGACCAAAAGAAAGTGACAGTGTAAGCTCTAGTAAAAGTTGCTGTGGTCATTCTTGTCATGTTATCTACCAATTCAGATGTTGTATTTG
Source organism: Eucalyptus virginea (assembly GCA_014182375.1). Taxonomy (NCBI): domain Eukaryota; kingdom Viridiplantae; phylum Streptophyta; class Magnoliopsida; order Myrtales; family Myrtaceae; genus Eucalyptus; species Eucalyptus virginea. The sequence continues at coordinate 43,813,743 of CM024520.1, forward strand.
TTGAAATTTACTACATTAGAACTGATTTCGCAAAGTATGCAGAGGGAACAAAGGGGCAATATTAGATGAAAAACTGCTCTCATGGAGAAGAGAACAGCCATTGCAAAAAGGCCAGAATTCTCCGAGTCAGCTAGGGATGAGATTGATGCAATGTGGGGGAAGTGAGGGAAGCGTCACATTGCATTATCGTCCAGTTTTCAGCAATCTTTCCTTTTTCCCACTTGAATTAGCAGCAGCTGACGCGTGAATCAGCAACAAGTCTTCTTTATGTATCAGATCTTTGATGAAGTTTTTTCAAACTGTTGGTGTTGAAATTTGTACCATGCACCTAAGAGAGAAATGTTATGTTTTCATATTATATGATTGGAATCATATTACAGAAATTTTTTGACAAAGAGATGATAGCTTTAGAATTAGGACATCATATCTGTAATAGTTGTAGCATTGCAGAAGGGTTTAGAAAATGGCTTTGTTATCAGGTCTGAGACTTTTGCTAGCTTTAATATAATACAAAGAGTTCGTTACAAGCTACTGATACAATCTATATGATCATGAAGAGAAGAACTAAGCTTATGAGACAGATGAACTTCTTCTGAATTGCCAAGTTTCTTCAACTCTCATGAATGCTGCTTCATGTAGGAGGTCGTGCCTGAGGCTCGTTTTTGATAATCACCTCTCCTACAACATGTCGTATAAATAATCAGAACTTTATCTGTCGACTACAAGAAGATCAAAGAAGTTGAGAGAGAGAGAGAGAGAGAGAGAGAGAGAGAGAGAGAGAGAGAGAGAGAGAGAGAGAGAGAGAGAGATTCCTATGTAGGTCCTACAAGTAAGTGTGGTAATCATCCTTCCTATGTAGGTCCTACAAGTAAGCGTGGTAATCATCCCAGAGAGAGAGAGAGAGAGAGAGAGAGAGAGAGAGGTAATCATCCTTGATATCATTAGCTTTTTGATGATCCTATCTATTACTCGAAAATAAAATATCCTCCAAGACTGCTTGAAATGCAATGCACTACAAAATCCAGAGAGAGAGAGAGAGAGAGAGAGGGGTAATCATCCTTGATATCATTAGCTTTTTGATGATCCTATCTATTACTCGAAAGTAAAATATCCTCCGAGACTGCTTGAAATGCAATGCACTACAAAATCCAGAGAGAGAGAGAGAGAGAGAGAGAGAGAGAGAGAGAGTCGTAATCATCCTTGATATCATTAGTTTTTTGATGATCCTATCTATTGCTCGAAAGTAAAATATCCTCCAAGACTGCTTGAAATGCAATGCACTACCCCAAGAATCCAATTGTGAATCCTGGTCCCAAGCCTGCACATAACCAATTATGGGTGTCTAGATTGCCATCATTAGGTTCACCTCTGTTCCGAAAATTGCCGTCTTGTCCATTGATATCATGATGTTGCCCATCTCCAGGGCAAAGTTTCAAAAGAGGAGCTCCACAAAGTTCGCCGTTACCGTGATACACAGATTCATCATCCACAGTAGGTAGATGAATACCCAAAGGAATAAGGCCTGATAAATTATTGAATGAGAGATTGAGATAACTTAGAAAATTTAGGTTGGATATGTTAGGAGGGATTCTACCTGAAATCCTGTTGTTGGATAGGTCAAGGGATTCTAACTTCTTGAGGTCGCCAATGTTTGAAAAGATTTTCCCACTCAAATTGTTTTGAGAGAGATTCAAATTCTGAAGTTGGATGACCCTAGTCAACTCTTCCGGTATTTCGCCATTTAAATTGTTTGCAGAAAAGGTCAACGGAATGGAAGAATCGGAGTGTCGTGCCATATACTTAGCTAGTTCCCTTTGCATTAACCATGACGTTCATCAAATACAGATCCATCCAATTGGACCAATAATTGATATCTCCAACCATAGACAAAAATCCATTAAAACATAGCAGAATGCCTCCGGAAAGGTTGTTCTTTGCTAGGCTTAAAAATTGGAGATGATTAAGTTGGCAGAGTTGCAAGGGAATGCCTCCGGTGAAACTATTCTTCTCAAGATCGATGACGGCTAATAACTGAGAATGCCATCCAAATGGAGGACTCTCACTAGTGAAGTCATTATCACTTAGATCAAGGAGCCAAAGGTCAGTTAGGTTTGACAAACATTTGGGAAGCTCTTTGTCGAAGTCATTTTTATGCAGAATCAGAACTCGTAACCGCTTAAAATGGCAGAAAGAGTTAGTAATCTGACCGCTTAACTTGTTTTTTTTTTTTTTTTTTTTGGTAACCAGGGATTCGCCTTGAGCCCCCTTTCGCTTATGCTAGTCGGGGTCACACGGCGCTCTAGTGCTCGGTGGCACTAGCAGACCTCGCCGAAGCTATTTGGACGACTATACTTTGGGAGAAGTTGGCCTAGCAACTTACCGCCAGGGCCCCCCACTTAAATTGCGATAGAAACGCTGGGATTCAAACTCTTGACCCCATCGAAGCAGGAAAGAATGAATACCAATGCGGCTGCCCACGGGTGGGTTGACTGCTTAACTTGTTGTCACCCAGAAAAATCAATTCTAGTGCTTCCAACTTTTTAGACATAAGGGCAGTCTCCCGGATAATTGGTTCTTTGACAGATCAAGATAAAATAGGTTTTCCATTGCACATAGTGAATTTGGTATGCTGCCACTGAGACTATAACTAGAAAGAATAAGATATCTTAACTGTGGCATTTTGTTTCCGTTCATTTTGGAAATGGGGCCTCTAAGCATATTGTTAGTGAGATCAAAGCCTTATAGCGTTAAGTAAATGTCGGAAAGCCAACTGGGAGCTTCATCTGAGATGTTTGCATTGAACAAGAGCAAGTGTGAAATATTCCTCTATGTTTGAAGCCACAATGGAAATTTCGGTCCCACATCACAATTTGACATGTCAATCCTTCGAAGTTGGAATGGAGGAATCCGGGCGGGATCACAAAAAGAACGGATTGTGATGCAGGTTCAAGTTCCAATCATCCTGCCTTGAATAAGACCTCATCTGAGAGGAAAAAAAAATGAGAACATTTATGGGGACTTTGCGGTGGGGGGGAAGAGGGCGTTCACTGGTGGGTCGTGACTTTGTTTCTCCCTCCTCGGACCAAGCGAGTTTTTTTTTTTTTTTCGTCCCCCCTTTCTAGGAAGAGCAAAATAAGTTTTGCGTCTCGACCAATGTGCCCTTTAACTTTACTCTAGAGAGAGGGTCGGTCAAGTGGCAGGACAAATTGTATTCTAATGGGGTCCTCTGAATCTGATTCAGAGGGTTCCTTGTCAGCAAAAGACCATGCAGCTGATTTGGACCACTAGGATGCACGCATGGTCCCAATCTCTTTTTCTTTATTGGGCGCGTCTTGTTTGTTTTCTGAGGGATACCATTCAATAGATGGATCTGGCATTCAAGAGGATGTAGCCACTTGTGTGCTCTCGCATTTGTCTCATATGCTTCATTCGATTTATATGTAGTAATGCTGATGATGCTAGTGTGTTAGTCGGCTCGGTGTTGTTTTGGTGTGATGCGGAGAAAATTGCGTGAGAGAAACTCTTGTCAAATTTTCGGTTTCTTCGCGCTAGGATAAGATGGTTGGTGAGGTTGAAATTGGAAACTTGGGAGGTGAATGATAATCATTCTGGCCAGAAATTGATTTCTAGAAGAGAAATAGATTTTTCTATTTCTATTTCTAGAAGAGTTTCTAAACAAAAATAACCGTTTGATAACGACACAAAATTTCTACTCCAAAAATAGAAATTCGTTTGATAACGACATAAAATTTCTTCCTTTCGGACGGCGGCGACCGGCGACCGGTGGATGACGGCGGTGGGTGGCGACAACCGACGGCGGCGGCGGGCGGCATCCGGCGGATGATGTTCGGCGGCGACGAACGATGAGAAATTTTTTTATTTCTCATTTCTATTCCAGAAATAGAAAAGTAGAAAATTCTTACTTATGATTTTTATTACAAATCTATTTTGGAACCAAAATCTATTTCAAAAATAGAAAAATAAAATAATGTTATCAAACGAATTTCTATTCCGAAACAAGTCGGAATAGAAAAATTGTTTCTGGAACAGAAACAACCGGTTGTCATGCACCCCCTGTTTCTTGTTTACTAGAGAAGCAGCTGGAAGAGTTAAGTATGAGCGTGGCCCACTCAGTTGAGAAGGGAGACTAGTGATGTCTCAACTACCCACCGGTAAAAATTTATTAATGACATTTTATGGCTTTGTCGAGATATGTTCTCTGCAAGAAAGTTTCTAAATTAGATGCTCAGGTCAAACAATCATTAATTCCATGCGAAAGTTTTGGATTTTACCGTATGTCTTCTCTTTGAGTATGCTAGCCTCCTCTCTCGTATGCTTCAATTATCCCCAGATCTCTATCATAAAACTGGATTATAATAGATTAAACAAATGAAGAGTGCACTGACTTTCTCACATTTGTACGCCATAATGTCATTCTCTTCTCTCATGTATTCTCTTTGATGTCATTTGATGGAAGGGATTTTGGAACTTCAGTTTTCTAGACTTACTCCATATTGCTCTGCCATGTCTATTTTTTTACTCTTAGTTGGTTCATTTTCCTTTGTCTAGAAAAGAAGCAAAAAATAAAGAAAATGGAGTCCACAACTAATAATTATTGCTCTTCATCGGATACGGTGTTTGGAGGACAAAAAGGGTGTCTGCAACTATATCTATCATACGTAGACATGAGGATGATGTATACAATGTGTACATTTGGTCATTCCCAAATGTTTTACTCCATTTCACTGCCTGGACTAGTTAAGCCGTTCGCACTTGTTGCGATGGGGCGAGCGATCGAACAAAATATAGATGGAAGAAGAAAAATAAATCGGACACTGGATTTACGTGGTTCAGTCGTAAAGACCTACGTCCACGGGGAGAGCAGCAACGAATTTCACTATAGATCAAGCAATACAAGGAGATTACACACTCAAGTCACTCAAACACTCTCTCGGTGTTTCCCAAGCCCCAATTACACCCAATAATGCACGCACGAAAAAACCCGCCAAGCACTCGCTAGAATAACGGCGCTTCAATGCTCGTATCAACAACGATGCTAACCCCAATATTCATGCAAGCAAACCACGAATATATATGCTTGTACGTGCACAGCCTTGATCAAAGAGGAAAGTCCCAAGCCAAGTTAAATTAGGAAGTCCAACTTCCTTTAATCAAGTTTATATTTCCTTTCTTGGCTGATGAAGTTGACGAGTGCATCTCCGCTTGCCAATCTCCGCTTGAATGATAGGAATATTTCCTTATCCGCAAGTTAACTAATTTATTTTCAAAATTTAGCAATTCGCTTCAGGCTTAAACTCGAGACATATTTTAACAATCTCCACCTTGGCTCGACGTTTGAGCCAAATTACAATCGCTTCGGAAAAATTCAAATTCTGCTGCTACTTTCCCATAGCCCCCAATGGGCTCAACCGCCACGGATATTATCCAAGTTCAAGCCTCGCTTGAACTTCGCCATAACCGAGGATCTCATCAGAATACCAACTCCACATGCACTTTTAACTGCTCTGCAAGGATTTTCTGACACAACCTCCTTAATCGCAGATAAAGCAAAACCATTGTTGCATCCATATCTATCAGGAGATCAAATACATACCTTGTTAATTTCAGCAGTTACAGCAACTGTTGGCTCTATAGGCTCCACCTCGCTATGAGCACCACCATCTGTGTCGATTACTTTGCTAGTATTCGTACTCGCTACCTCAGGAGTTTCTGGTTGCAACTCCACCTCAAGCTGAACACCGTTCAGATCCGTATTAACACTGCTATAATCACTCCTAGCCAGAAATACTTGAGACTCATCAAGGGTAACTTCTCTGCTGTTAACAGGTGAATTTATATCTGGGCACCACAACTGATCGCCCCGCTCACCTTGTGCATAGCCATGGAATATACACCTTGCCCTCTCATCGAGCTTACCATCACTCACTCGAAAATAACATGGGCAACCAAATATTCTAATAATAGAATAATCAGCAACGTTACCTGACAACACCTCTTCAGGACTCTGCCATTCAATAGCAGTTAATGGGGATCTATTCACCAGGTAGCTTACCGTACTTAGCATATCAGCTAGGATTCTCCTAGCAATACCAGCACTAGAGATAATTTTTCGGGTCATCTCTAGTAATATTCTGCTTATCAATTCTACAAATTGTTGTGATTTACTGGCACTAGTGCGGTGTTTCACTATGCCCTCTTTCATGCAGAATTTATTTGCCAGCTCCGAGCAAAACTCCATGCTATTGTCAGTCTGCACATGCTTGATCGACTTACCAGTCTGTCTCGATCAAAGCTCTTGACTGCGAGATCCTGACACCAGCATCAAACTTGTGCCTTGGCACAAACACCCAGGTCTTCCTCGAGCAGTCAAAAGACTCTCGAACAGATGCATCCGACGTTTCCGCAGCAAAATTTATCACTGTCTCACCTTGAAGTTTATACAGGCCATCGTGCTTGATTCCTTTCATTATTACCAGAGCACCTCGAACAATCTTCAGAACTCCACCTTTTGAAGAATACCTGCAACCAGCTGAATCTAGGGCACCCAAGGAAATTAAGTTCTTTTTCAATTCTGGAACATGCCTCACTCCAGTCAATGTCCTCACGATACCATCATGCATTCTGATTTTAACATCACCAACACCCACAACATCGCACTCAGCGTTGTTCCCTAACTGGACTTTACCACTATCCGTGCACTGATAAGTGATAAACCAGTTCCTATTTGGTGTGACATGAAAAGAACAACTAGAATCCATAATCCATCCATCAAACGATGAATAATCAGTGATAGACAAGACATAATCAGCATTATCTGCTACAGCTGCAACATCATCTGTAGAATCAACTATAATTCCCTTGTCCTTCTCATTCTTCAATTTAAGGCAATCCCTTCTAAGATGCTCCATCTTACCACAGCTCAAACAGACAACATTAGCAGTCCTAGATTGACTACGTCTGTTCATATTAGTACTACCATTACCCACACGTGTTACAGATCTTCCTCTATTTTCACCTACTAGAGCAGTAGATACAGATTCGCCAGATTCTCTTCTACGAATATCCTCACTCATAATTAAATCTCGAACCCCATCAAACGTCAAACTTGTTGACCCAGAGGAATTACTAACAGCAGTAACGGTAGTATTCCAACTATCAGGCAATGAGGATAACAGAATCAAAGCACGTACCTCATCTTCAAAATCAATATCAACTGAACTCAATTGACTAACAATCACATTGAATTCATTGATATGATCTACAACTGACGCACCTTCTTTCATCTTCAAGTTAAACAGACGTCGCATCAAACAGACCTTGTTGATCGCAGAGGGCTTCTCGTACATATCCGACAGGGCTTGCATCAAATCAGCAGTGGTCTTCTCCTTCATGATGTTAAACGCGACGTTACGAGCCAACGTCAGCCGAATAACACCCATAGCTCGTCTATCCAGCAAATCCCAATCAGCTTGCTTCATCGTGTCTGGTTTCTCCCCAAATAAAGGCAAGTGCAGATTCATCTGGTAAAGATAGTCTTCAATCTGCATCTTCTAGAAACTAAAATCCTTCCCATCAAATTTGTTGATTCTCACTTTTACTTCTTCAGTCGCCATCGATTCGCTTCAACTCAACCAAACCTGGCTCTGATACCACTTGTTGCGATGGGGCGAGTGATCGAACAAAATATAGACGGAAGAAGAAAAATAAATCGGACACCGGATTTACGTGGTTCAGTCGTAAAGACCTACGTCCACGGGGAGAGCAGCAACGAATTTCACTATAGATCAAGCGATACAAGGAGATTACACACTTAAGTCACTCAAACACTCTCTCGGTGTTTTCCAAGCCCCAATTACACCCAATAACGCACGCACGAAAAAACCCGCCAAGCACTCGCTAGAATAACGGCGCTTCAATGCTTGTATCAACAACGATGCTAACCCCAATATTCATGAAAGCAAACCACGAATATATATGCTTGTACGTGCACAGCCTCGATCAAAGAGGAAAGTCCCAAGCCAAGTTAAATTAGGAAGTCCAACTTCCTTTAATCAAGTTTATATTTCCTTTCTTGGCTGATGAAGTTGACGAGTGCATCTCCGCTTGCCAATCTCCGCTTGAATGATAGGAATATTTCCTTATCCGCAAGTTAACTAATTTATTTTCAAAATTCAGCAATTCGCTTCAGGCTTAAACTCGAGACATATTTTAACAGCACTCATCCTTATTCTTGGCATGGCATACTTAAAATGCATCTGTTAAATACTTCAGGTCCCTTCATTGCGTGAACATAGGCACTGACCTCTCCAACATGCCGAGCCCAACTCAGGTGGTGGCGCTTCTAAAAGCTCAGAACACACGACATGTTAGGCTTTACGACACTGATCACGCCATATTCCTTGCACTTGCTAACTCTGGCATCCGCGTCGCTGTTTCTGTTCCTATTGACCAGCTACTTGGCATCGGGCAGTCCAATGCCACCGCTGCCTATTGGGTAGCTCGCAATATTGTAGCCCATGTCCCTGCCACCAACATCACGGTCATTACTGTGGGATCCGAAGTCCTAACAACCCTTCAGAATGCCGCCCCTGTCCTTGTGCCGGCCATGAAGTTCATCCACTCAGCGCTTGTCGCTTCGAATCTCGACAGTCATATCAAAGTCTCAACTCCACACTCTTCCTCCACCATTATTGACTCCTTCCCACCTTCTCAAGCCTTCTTTAACAGCACTTGGGATCCGGTCATGGTCCCATTGCTTAAGTTTCTTCAGTCTACTGGATCGTACCTCAATGTCTATCCATACTACGACTACATGCAGTCAAACGGCGCAATTCCACTGGACTATGCCCTCTTCCGTCCTCTTCCTCCGAACAAGGAAGCTGTCGATTCTAACATGCTCCTTCTGTAAAATATGGGTTTTGACCCAGTCAAAAAATAAAAAGGAGAAAGAAGAAGGAGAGAGAGATCGAGAGTTTTCGGGAGAGGGGAAAGAGAAGAGAGAGAGAGAGAGAGGAAGAAAAGACAGAAAGAAAAGAAAGAAAAGAAAAAGAAAAAGAAAAAGAAAAGGGGGAAAAGGAGGAGATAAAAGGGAAAGAGAGAAAGAAAAAGGAGGAGAGAGAGAAAGGGAGAGCCGAGAGCGCTCGCTCGAAGAAGAAGAGGAAGAAGAAGAAGAAGAAGAAAGAGGGTTTTGTGCATCTTTATCATGGGAGCCTTGCCATTTTTATCATGGGAGCCTTGCCAAGCTGTATAACGCAATGCTTGGTAAGTGCTCGTGCCGCCCATTTGTTTAATCAAAGTAAATTTTGGACTTAGGGCTTGAAATTCGGAATTTGGGAAAATCGAGTGGCGAAGTTTGATTTTTGAGTTGTTGAGCTGCATATTTTTGTAGAAATGGTACTTTGGGATGTTGTGAAGCTATAGCATCTTACGGATCATGATTTGAGCTTGCGGTTTGTCCGGAATGGAATTTTGAAGTTGGGGGCATTCTGGTATTGTCGCGAACAACAACTTCGAGCTTTTTTTTTTGTTGTTTTCGGTACTGTTTTGGGATAGCTGAGTTGGGGTTGTTGTTGTATGTTAAGAGAGCTTTCTAAAAACTGTAAGACCGCTTGCAATGGAATTTTATGGAGGAAATTATGGCGTGACAAAGTTGGTGCATGGGCTGCGCCTAGCGGGAAATCGATGGGTTTTCGATAAATGCGAGCTTTCGTGCCACATAGGTGTCGTTTTATCGACAAATAGGCTTAATATAGACGAGTCGTTATGCGAATATCCTTTTTACTCGACCTTTTGATAATATTTTTCCGTTAATTATTAGGGATCCGAGTGCGTTGGTTCGAGTTAGCGTCGTAGTTGATTTTCGACTTTCCCATGTGAGTGGTGCTATCTCTTCTAAGAATTTATAAGCTCATGTTCTTAAAATGATAAATGATTGATATTTTGTGAGTTATGAATAAACATATTTGTTGCATAAAATTTGGATCGGCCATTTATTGCGTTTTGGTATTTAAGAATAGTGTGAGAATTTTTGCTGGAAATATATGTTCTGTTTGATGAACGAAGTTGAGAAATATTACATATTTTGAGTTTGTGAAACCTTTTTACGAAGGTATTGGCTTTGAGATGGTTTATGGAAGGCTATATGAATATCGATTTGTGATGAGCTTTTTGAAATGTATTTGATTTGAAATTGATTTATGAGACGAGTCTTGAAAATTATTTAAGAATGTTTTATGAAAGGTATTTTTGACGGATGAGTTGAGTTGCAAAACCTTTTGGGGATATATGAAATGATTTATGGATTTGGTTTGAGAATTATGGATGGTGTTGTTTTGGATTGATGTGGACGCTCAATATCGCTGTGAGCCCAGCGAGGGGCTTGTGAGTATGCGCATACTATTCTAGGATATCCTTGTGGGCCGAGCCATCGGCTAATAATAGGTGGAGACCTTGACAAGGGGGGAATCTTAGTCGCCTCGTCACCAGGCGTTGTATCATGACCATGGTTTGATATTGAGCGACGAATTGGTCAATGGAGTAGACCATTGACATGTGATATGAGTTGGGTCGATGGAATGGACTATTGACGTGTAATTTGAGATTAGTTGATGGAATGGACCATCGACGTGTAATTTGAGATTAGTCGTTGGAATGGACCATCGACGTGTGTGGGAACGGTGTTAGCAAATGACACAACCAATCAGACGTTTTGTGTTGCAAAGGATGGTGCGGACAAGAAGATGCTCCAAGCGGCATTGAATTGGGCTTGTGGGCCTGGAAAAGTAGACTGCTCACTGTTGTTGCAGGGGCAAGCTTGCTATGAACCAGATAATGTTGTTGCACATGCAACTTATGCTTTCAATGCGTATTACCAAAAGATGGGGAAAGCCCCAGGCACCTGTGATTTTAAAGGGGTCGCTACAGTCACCACAACCAATCCAAGTAAGAAGTAGCTTGATAACATTTACCCATGTGTCTGCGTCATTCTGAGGAAAGATCTTATCACCGGATTTAGTAATCACAGTTCACTGAATAGAAAAATTGATGTGTTGTGGTCAGTGGACAATTAATGGCATGCCACAATGCCACAAGATGATAGGGCCTATCCGCTGGTTTAACCTTGACATTTTTTTTTGTAATTTGATGAGCTATTAGCATGTCTGTCCTGAACTCTAAACATTTTTTTTGTAATTTGATGAGCTATTAGCATGTCTGTCCTGAACTCTAAACATTTTTTTTGTAATTTGATGAGCTATTAGTATGTCTGTCCTGAACTCTAATACATGCACGTTGCATATGAGCATATAGAGATTGAGGAATCAGCCTTTTGCTTTTCCTTTGCCCCTAATTTATGTTTGATTGGTGCAGGTCATGGTTCATGTATATTTCCAGGAAGGTATGTGATTTACTACGTTTTAGTAGGTTCTCTCTGTCATCTTTTAAATTTGTTGCAAAATGTCATCTCCAATCGTCCAAAATTGTTATTATGCATCTGCAATATACTGACTTACCTGCATGTGCTGCAGCGGTGGAAGAAATGGGACTTCCGTTAATGGTAATATTCGCAGCAGAAATGGACTAAGCAATCGGCGCAAGGATCCTCTTGCAGCTGGTATTGCTGTCTCATCTTGGTGCGGTAGAAGCAGGAGTAGCAGCAGGCGCACCCGGTCAACAAGACGATCACTGTGTAAATAGCTCCGTGCACAGGGCATGCTGCAACAAAAACTGATCTGAGTGAGCGAGTCTAATGATTTCGATCCTTCTTCAATTTGTGCGAATGCGACTGATTCTACTTACAAACTGATCTGTGATCAGCAATCTCCACGATTCGCCCGAATGTGATGCAGGGGCACCAAAATGACAAGCAACCTGTCAGATTAACAAGATATCAACCTTCATGAGCCATAGATAACACCAATTTATCTCTGGATCCACTTAAACTCAACTAATACCAAAGTGGTATAAGATCATTCAATCGCTAAATTCTGATAATCCCACGACACTAGGCAATTGCAGTCGGATTCTCCAGTTTATAAACTGTCCAACTTTTCCTCGTAGATGTTGCCCAGTAGTCGTATACATGGCATAACTGTTCTATCAAGTGTTAATCCACCTCTAAACCAAATGGATTGCGAGGAAAATTCCAGAGGACTTATAAGTTGGAACGTCGTCGAAGCAACTGAAAAGCCCGGAGGACCAAGGCATGCTGTTAATGGGTCGAGCTTGAAGACCCGCAGGGGGCAGAGGATTGTTCGGGGCCCCGAAATTCGCATAACTTTGGTTCATGGGTTGCACTGGAATGCCATCCACGGGCAGTGGCGGTGGCGGAGCGGAGGCGCTGGGCTTCTGTGGGTAGCCATCAGATGCGTTCGAGGAGCACATAGCTTCAATCCGCAACTACAGATACCGGCTCCAACGATCAAAGAAGGACGACACAACACAGCGAAAGATCGAACGAGGAAGTGAATCGGGCAATGGCTAGAGAGGGTTGGAAGATGAGATGGTAGGTGAACTGCACATGATGTATACGTCCTATTTCTATGCATCTAACGCTCATATAATTGCGTAAAAGAGGGGTTTCGTCAGTGAATGCTTTTCACCAGAAGCGGCCGTGACCAAGCAAGTCGTTGATCCGCGTTCGAATCTGTTTGCTGGTCGCGGCAATGACGAAGCGCCAACTTTGACGGTTGATGGTTAGTTGAAAAGTAAATGCCTTGTTTAAGCTCTAAGCCATCGTCGTGCGATTAAGCTACGTATAGACTTATAGTTTAGTGCGGTGGGAAACATTGACAATGGTGTAAATTGAGAGCAGGTCAGGCAGTTTCGTATGTAATTTCGATTTTTCTATCGTGATTTTTTTGGACCAAGTTCAGGTTCTAGAGTTGGACGCGACTTCGCTCTCGTGATGCGACTGTCACACTTTCACATGGATCGCGACCTCGTTTGTTTCTTGAACACCGAATGTAGTTTCGAAAGGGGTTTGTCACCTATAATTAGGTGCAATCTTGTTATCAAGATAGCACAGGGCTCAGCAGCTTTTGTTACGTTCCTTTTGGGATTCCGAGGTGAATGTAGGGAGAACTCCATGGAAGAGATGGGTTAGAGATCTCGGCCCTAGGTGAAGGGATAACTGATTAATTTTTCTGACCGGCCTAGATTGGATTTGTTGGATAGTGTGGACGGCCATTGATTGTATGGGGTTGTGTTTTAGTCTGTGAGCAATGGGTTGGGATTGTTGAGAAGATGCTCGATCTAGTGAGGGCGTCACGGCTCTCGCCTAGTGGCCACTGAGTCTTGGCCAGTCTCATTTAAAAAAGAAAAGAAAAAATATTGAAAAATTACAAAATTGTCTACGTTCGTGCTGGTGGTATCATGTAGGACACTCAACGTTCATGTTAATGATTTTTGGCAAAAATTAGTTATATAGACTTCATTGGCAAAATATCAAAAGATTCAAAATTCAACAGGTCAAAACTAAAATGTTTAAGGCTGAATCGACATAAGTACGATAAGTTTATAATTTTTTTTTTCCTATTTGCATCACATCGGCAAGTGCAAATATTGTCAAGTTGAGCTATCCATGGAGTTCTAACTCGGGACTTACCTTGCTGATAAGATTAATGAGGTATTAGGTGGGATTGTTTTACTTACTTAGGTAAATGTCCATTTCATAGAATAACATATAGGCTATTTTTATTTTTTCAGTGTGGATATCCTTTCGTATATCGACTAGATTCTTCGCTCATGTTGGATGAGCTTTTGCGCATTGACTTATTATGAGGCGATTGAGTGAAATTTTATAAAGCCGCTTTATTTACAGGAAAAAGAAAAGAAAAGAAAAGAGAAGCTGTATAAAGCCTGGTGTTCATGAGGAGAATTGAGATAGCTTATACAGGGTAAATGCCCTCTTGCTTCTGACCCTGGTCACGTCCTAATATGTTCTCCTCCTTTCTCCTCATTGAGCATCCGATCGAGGAACGTTTAGCCAAATTGTTCGGATTGCAACATCAATCGAACTATGTATCTAGACCATCTATAGCTTGGTGTCGAAAATTCATGTACGTGATTTCACAAAATGCATACCATTTCCTTCTTCGAGAAGGGCAAACAACAAAACTTATGCTGATAGATCGAGCATGTTACCATTTACTTTAAAGGTGAAAGCCGATGGAGTATAATCCATGTAATATCTTTTCGATATGGTAGCCGGCTTCTCCCATGTGAAGGATGATAAGATGATGAAAACAATGTGCACAAATCTGGTATGGATTGCCGAAATCAAGCTTATAATTAATTCATGTCATGCTATATCTATATGATTCAACCTTCTAAAAGTGGGAGTTTGTGTATGGAGTTAAAGAATACATTCCATGCCAACGATGGACATGGTCGACTCAAGGAAAATGGACATTGGATCCAAGCTATTTTTATTTCCCATTCACATGTAAACAAAGGATAATGATACAAATTGTCATTAAAAATTGACCCGATGTGCAATTTAACCCCCCTGAACTTTTAATTTGTTCATTGTAGTCCCTTAGGCCAATATGTAATGTTGTTCCCGAACTTTTAGTACATGTTCATTATAGCTCCCGAACTATACACAAAAATTCAATATTGTCCTTCTATTAATTTAAGATCAATGACAACATTGAACATATATAAAAAATTTAGGGATCGCATTGCATATTCAGCTAAAATTTAGGGATCATATTGCATAATGGACCAATGTTCAGAAATCATTTGTGTTATTTTTCCCGTAGACAACAACAACAATAAAAAAATCAATCTAATGATAACTCAATCAGCTTGGTATCGTCATGGCCGGCATCCTTGACCGGCCACCCAGAACTTAGGTTATCTTAGTCCCCATTTAAATCGTGGCCAAAAGAGAGTTCACATTACTATAGAATTTTATTATTTGTATGCATTTTGACCGAATTCATTATCGTTATACCCTGTTTAGCAAAAAGCTCGTATATTAGTAAAAGGCTAGAATTCGACCAAGTCAGCTAGGGATGAGATTGATGCAATGGCGGGGAAGCGAGGCAAGCATCACATTGCATTATATTGTCCAGTTTTCGGCAATCTTTTTTTCCCACTTGAATTAGCAATAGCTGACGCGTGAATTGGCAACGAGTTTTCGTTATGTATCAGATCTTTATTCATGAAGTTTTTTCGAACTGCTGGTGTTGAATTTGGACCATGCACCGAAGAGAGAAATGTTATGTTTTCATGTTATATGATTGGGATCATATTGCGGGAACTTTTTGACTAGGAGCTGATAGCCCTAGAAAGGGACATCATGTCTGTAGAAGTTGTAGCACTGCATAAGGGTTTAGCAAATGGCTTTGTTTTGACGTTTGAGGATTTTGCTAGCTTTATGTAATATAAAGAGTTCGTTACGTACATAAGCTACTGATACAATGTTTCTAATCATGAAGAGAGGAACTTCTAATTTTATGATACAAACATACGTCTGTCTATCGAATCTGATAAATTTCTTCAACTCTCACGAATGCTACTTAATGCTTGGGGTTGTGCCTGAGGTCCATATTTGGTAATCAACTCTCCTGCAACATGTCATATACATAATCAAACTTTACCTGTTGACTACAAGAAGATCAAAGAAGCTGCTCAGATTTCATACCAAGTTTAGCATGGAATCATGTATTGAATAAATGTGATCATGTGTTAGTGTGCTTGCTATTTGAATAACTGTGAGCATGTGTTAGTGTGCTTACTAAGTAGAGAGAGAGAGGTTAGCATGGAACCATGTATTGAATAACTATGAGCATGTGTTACTGTGCTTACTAAGGAGGGAGGGAGGGATCATGTATTGAATAACTGTGATCATGTGTTAGTGTGCTTGCTATTTGAATAAGTGTGAGCATGTGTTAGTGTGCTTACTAAGTAGAGAGAGAGAGGTTAGCATGGAACCATGTATTGAATAACTATGAGCATGTGTTACTGTGCTTACTAAGGAGGGAGGGAGGGAGGGAGGGAGGGAGAGAGAGAGAGAGAGAGAGAGAGAGAGAGAGAGAGAGAGAGAGAGAGAGAGAGAGAGAGAGAGAGAGAGAGAGAGAGAGAGAGCCGGTCCTACAAGTAAGTACCTAAAAAGCTCTTTTGAACTAAAGCGTGGTAATCATCCCTAATATCATCAGCTTTTTATGATCTTATCTATTGCTTGAAAGTAAGATATCCTCCAAGACTGCTTGAAATGCAATGCACTACAAAATCCCAAGAATCCAATTGTGAATCCTGGCCCCAGGCCCGCATAGAACCAATTATGGATGTCCAGATTGCCTTCATTAGGTTCGCCTCCATTCTGAAAATCACCATCTCTAGGGCAAACTTTTGAAAGAGGAGCTCCACAGAGTCCGTCATTACCGCGATACACAGATTCATCATCCACAGTACGTAGATGACTGCTTGAAGGAATAGGGCCTGATAAATTATTGAATGAGAGATTGAGACAACTTAGAAAGTCTAAGCTGGATATGCTAGGAGGGATTCTACCAGAAATCCCATTGTTGGATAGGTCAAGGGATTCTAAGTTTTTGAGGTCGCCAATGTTTGAAGCGATTTTCCCACTCAAATTGTTTTGAGAGAGGTTCAAATTCTGAAGTTGGACGAGCCTAGTCAACTCTTTTGGTATTTCGCCATTTAAATTGTTTGCAGATAAGTCAATGGAATGGAAGAAATAGAGTGTCTTGTCGTATAGTCGGGTAGTTCTCTTTGCATGAACCATGACGTAAATGATTGTCGGATATGACCAAAGGGAGTCTGTCGGATCTTTGCCTTCAACCATAGATAACAATCCATTAAAACACAGCGGAATGCTTCCGGAAATGTTGTTCCGTGCTAGGCTTAAAAACCGAAGAGAATCAAGTTGGCAGAGTTGCGTGGGAATGCCTCCGGTGAGACTATTGTTCTCAAGATTGATGATGCCTAATGATTGAAAACGTCGTCCAAATGGAGGAATTTTACCAGTGAAGTCATTATCACTTAGATCAAGCAACACAAGTTCAGTTAGGTTTGACAAACATTGGGGAAGCACTTTGTCGAAGCCATTTTTATGCAGGTTCAGAACTGCTAATTTCTTAAAATGGCAGAAAGAGTTCGTAATCTGACCTCTTAACCTGTTGTCACCCAGCGAAATCATTTCCAATGCTTTCAACTTTTTCAGACATGAGGGTAGTCTCCCGGATAGTTGGTTCTTCGACAGATCAAGATGAGTGAGGTTCTCCATCGCACATAGTGAATTTGGTATGCTGCCGCTGAGATTGTTACCCCAAAGATAAAGACGTATTAACGGTGGCATCTTGTTTCCGTCCATTCTAGAAATGGGGCTTAGAGAGGGTAGTGTCCCAGATAGTTGGTTCTTTGCCAGATCAAGATAACATAGGTTCTCCATCGCCCATAGAGAATTCGGTATGCTGCCGCTGAGATTGTTACCAGCAAGACCAAGATATCCTAACAGTGGCATCTTGTTGAAGTCCATTCTGGAAATGGGGCCTTTGAGCATATTGCTAGTGAGATCAAGCAATTCAACGTTAAGTAAAATGTCGGAAAGCCAATTGGGAACTTCATCTGAGATGTTTGCGTTGGCCATGCGCAAGTATGAAATATTCCTCTGTGTTTGAAGCCACAATGGAAATTTCGGTCCCACATCACAATCCATCGTGCCAATATACTGAAGTTGGAATGGAGGAACCCAGGCGGGATCAAAACTTAAAACAAGCTCATTAAACGAAATGCCCAAAAGAGTCAGGCTCGTGAGATTTGCAAAGTGCGATTCATTAACAACTCCGTTCAAAGAATTATTTGTTATGCTCAACACTTCTAGATTAGATAATCGCCCAATACTTCCCGGGATGTTCCCACTCAATTTGTTGTCTCTGAGACGTAACTCTCTTAGAAATGATAGCTCCCCCAGACTTACTGGAATAGGTCCCGACATTGAGTTTCCTGACAGACTTAGGTACTCAAGCTTGCTAAAGTTGTAGAACCAGGGAGGAATAGTAGAATTTATGGAATTGCCTGATAGATCCAGGAATCTTAAAGAAGTGAAGTTGACGGATAGAGAGTGAGGAAGTTTTTCGAGAGAACAATCATTCAACTGCAAAGATTGCAGTGAAGAAAGCATATTAATGGAACTCAACCAATCTGTGGCATTCCTAAGGTCATTGCCAGAGAGGCGAAGGTATTTCAAGGAAGATAATTTCGACACCCATTGGAGGTTATCAGTTGTTAAATAACCCTCCCCAAAACTACTAGCAAGATCCAGATACTGCAAGTTGGACAGGTTACCGAGGTGATGAGGTATGTTTCCGTCAAAACCTGCGGATGATAGATTAAGATACTCTAGTCTCTGGAGAGTACCAAAGAATTGGGGGATTTTTTGCTTGGAAAATTTGTTGAGGCTGAGGTCTAGATACTTCAAATGCTTCAGTTCAGCCAAGGATGCATGGATTTTACCTGTCAAGCTGCTCTTATCTAGACATGAGATAGCTTCACAGGGGGAGGTCTCACAGAATCGGTTACGAAGATCGAGTTTGAAGACATGGCCAGTCTTTTTGCTGCATTCGACTCCTTTCCACTCACAACAGTCCTTGTTGGTCCACGATGACAAGCGTTTAGAATGGTCGATGAGACCTTGCCTGAATTTCAAGAGAGCTTCTCTCTCTGTACCAAAGCAGCTCACATTGGCGAAAACTTCGGAATGGCCAAACTCAAATGATTGAAACACGAGAAGAGTCCACAATATGAGGGGTGCAAAGGCAGGGGCTGATGCCATTGCTTTCGATAATATGGGATTAGGAAATGCAGTGTACTTCCTCCGTTTTATGGTGACATGGGTCTTGGGAAGGTCTTAATTGAACTTCATCAACGGTGTCACACCCTGAATCCTAATAGAAAAAGGGAACGACACGGCTGTCATTCGGATTCTATGTGACAAACATATTTATTAATAACTCAAAATATATCAAATCTTCATCACTTTAAGATGTGAGTTTACAAATTCATAGAATAGATAGCACAACTCAAAATGCCTATGACCAAACAACAAACGTTACTCGAATTGTTAAATTCGTGATTCTATCAAATATTCGAGAAACAACGTTAAAATCAAGTAGAACGCTACCTCAACTACAAAATGATTAAACTACGCCTAAATGCTAACAAAACAACTTATACGTATTAACAAATCACATATCCAAAACAATTATTCAAGGTATTCACAAAGCAAAACTTGAACGTGAAATCCTAAAATTTCACTCCAACTAAACTGTTAATTCAAATCAACTTTCACAAAATCTCATGGTTCTACAACGACATAATTTATATTTTCCATGAAATCCCGGAGCTCCACAGCTCGAGAATCGAACTTTGCAGCTCAATTTTCACTAAATTTTGACTTTGAGCCATTATTTTGAAAACTACTATGATTAGACAAATGAAGGGCACAAGCACTTACTGTACGTTGCAATATGAAGTCGAATGAGCTTGCGAAGCATCTATGGCGTGAATGGGCTTGAATGCACAAAACCCTCTCTCTCTTTTCCTTTTCTTCTTCTTTCCCTTTTTCTCTATCCTTTTCTTTCCGTTTGTGTGAGTCTCGGCCCGTCGGCCCGTCTTTAAAAGCTGAAGGTGTCCACTATTCGTTAATTTTGTTGACTCAGTCAACTTCTTTTTTTTTTTTTTTTTTTTTGCTTTGATCGAGTCAAAGTCCATATTTACAAGACCGCCATGTATTTATGTAAATTATAAATCACGAATTTAAGTAACGGTTTAAATTTTTATATTAGTTAGTCGTGATCTTACAAAATTTTACATTATATTAGAGTTGATGATCCCAGGTTCAAATCTTATCAAGCCTCATTTGCCTCCCTAATCAAATATGTCCGTGCTTAGTATTAGGCAAAAGAATTAGACTAACCGTGAGGAGGAGTGTTATACTATTTATATAATAAACCACGTTTTCATTTAATAGCTTAAACTTTTAAAATAGTCGGCAAATGTCTCACAAAATTTTTTAGAAACAAATAAGAAATGCTGTGAAAAGAAAATAGCAAGAATGATAGAGAGATAAAGTAAACACTAAAAAACTTTGGCCGAAAGCTATCGTGGACAATGCGAAACCTTTAAAGATTTCATTTTCACTAGAACCTACCAACGCGTTTCTTCTTTCATGTCCTAATCATTTGAGACGAGTCTATGAATGCTTTATGACCTCTTTTTGTTATGACCATTTGGTAGTTTCCTCTTTTATAGTTCTTTTAACAAACAAAAATCTAGAAATGACTTGGACCACTTAGATCACATAATCAAATCAAAATAAAAGCAACTCGGCATTCTCGACGTCAAATTCGTGACGCATAGTTGTCACCGAAATCTTCCTAATTTGGTTTCAATTTAGGCCGCAACTGAATGTGAGGATCAATAGTTTTGTGCTGGTGTTCCACTTTCTTTTATTATATGGTCGACTGTTGGTCCTCTGAGTGCTTCACCTTCTATTTAGCTTGTTCTATTGTCCCCAAGATGATGCATCACATGTTTTGCAAAATTGATCATCCACTTGTCTTTTGACATGTCTTCTTTCTTCAACACGTCATATGCTCACGCATATCAATCGCTAATACTTTTTTACATAGCGAACCAGCCTCCTTTGCTCATCCAAGTGTAACTTTTTGGACTACTGCCACATTTAGACGGAGGTGATCATCCATGTCTTGACAAAGAGTACATAACCAAATCGATATACACGTGCATTGTCCAAATCACTTACAACATGTTAATCTTAGGTCAAAATCACTTTTCTCGAGCTTAATTAAACGAACCAAGATATGGTCACAGTGGACACGCATGAATTTTATATTAGTTAGTCGTGATCTTTCAAAATTTTACATTATATTAGAGTTGAAGGTCTCGGGTTTAAATTTTATCAAGCCCCATTTGCCTCGCCAATCAAATATGTCCGTGCTTAGTACTAGGCAAAAGGATCAGACTAACCGTGAAGAGGAGTGCTATAATATTTATATAATAAACCGCATTTTTATCTAACAGCTTAAACTTTTAAAATAGTTAGCAAATGTCTCACAAAATCTTTCAGAAACAAACAAGAAATGCTTTGAAAAGAAAATAGCAAGAATGATAGAGAGATAAAGTAAACACTGGAAAACTTTGGCCGAAAGCTGTCGTAGACAATGCGAAACCTTTAAAGATTTCATTTTCACTAGAACCAACCAACGTGTTTCTTCTTTCATGCACCAACCATTTGAGATGAGTCTATGAATGCTTTATGACCTCTTTTTGTTATGACCATTTGGTAGTTTCCTCTTTTATAGTTCTTTTAAAAAATAAAAATCTAGAAATGACTCGGACCACTTAGATCACAGAATCAAATCAAAATAAAAGCAACTCGGCATTCTCGACATCAAATTCGTGACGCCAGTTGTCACCGAAATCTTCCTGATTTGGTTTTGATTTAGGCCGCGACTGAATGTGTGGATCAATAGTTTTGTGCTGGTGTTCCACTTTCTTTTATTATATGGCCGACTGTTGGTCCTCTGAGTGCTCCACCTTCTTTTTAGCTTGTTCTATTCTCCCCAAGATGATGCATCACGTGTTTTGCAAAATTGATCATCCGCTTGTCTTTTGACGTGTCTTCTTTCTTCAACACATCATATGCTTACACATATCAATTGCTAATACTTTTTTACATGGCGAACATGCCTCCTTTTCTCATCCAAGTGTAACTTTTTCGACTACTACCGCATTCGGACAGAGGTGATCATCCACGTCCTGACAGAGAGTACATGACCAAATCGATATACACGTGCATTGTCCAAAAATTGTATCCTCTTGTATCGGAACCCTCTTCTCAGGGGTAAATTTCCTCTTAGTATGGTGCATGGTAAAAAATTCGGCATCGACAATGAACATAAATTGCACCATGTTAATCTTAGGTCGAAATCACTTTTCTCGAGCTTGATTAAATGAACCAAGACATGGTCAAAGTGAACACACGCGAATTTTATATTAGTTAGTCGTGATCTCACAAAATCTTACATTACATTAGAGTTGAAGGTCTCGGATTTAAATTTTATCAAGCCCCATTTGCCTCACCAATCAAATATGTCCGTGCTTAGTACTAGGCAAAAGGATCAAACTAACCGTGAAGAGGAGTGCTATAATATTTATATAATAAACCACATTTTTATCTAACAGCTTAAACATTTAAAATAGTTAGCAAATGTCTCACAAAATCTTTCAAAAACAAACAAGAAATGCTTTGAAAAGAAAATAGCAAGAATGATAGAGAGATAAAGTAAACACTGGAAAACTTTGGCCGAAAGCTGTCGTAGACAATGCGAAACCTTTAAAGATTTCATTTTCACTAGAACCTCCCAACGTGTTTCTTCTTTCATGCACCAACCATTTGAGACGAGTCTATGAATGCTTTATGACCTCTTTTTGTTATGACCATTTGGTAGTTTCCTCTTTTATAGTTCTTTTAACAAACAAAAATCTAGAAATGACTCGGACCACTTAGATCACAGAATCAAATCAAAATAAAAAAACTCGGCATTCTCCACATCAAATTCGCGACGCACAGTTGTCACCGAAATCTTCCCGATTTGGTTTTGATTTAGGCCGCGACTGAATGTGTGGATCAATAGTTTTGTGCTGGTGTTCCACTTTCTTTTATTATATGGCCGACTATTGGTCCTCTGAGTGCTCCACCTTCTTTTTAGCTTGTTCTATTCTCCCCAAGATGATGCATCACGTGTTTTGCAAAATTGATCATCCGCTTGTCTTTTGACGTTTCTTCTTTCTTCAACACATCATATGCTTACACATATCAATCGCTAATACTTTTTTACATGGCGAACCAGCCTCATTTTCTCATCCAAGTGTAACTTTTTCGACTACTACCGCATTCGGACAGAGGTGATCATCCACGTCTTGACGGAGAGTACATGACCAAATCGATATACACGTGCATTGTCCAAAAATTGTATCCTCTTGTATCGGAACCCTCTTCTCAGGGGTAAATTTCCTCTTAGAATGGTGCATGGTAAAAAATTCAGCATCGACATTTAACATAAATTGCACCATGTTAATCTTAGGTCGAAATCACTTTTCTTGAGCTTGATTAAATGAACCAAGACATGGTCAAAGTGAACACACGCGAATTTTGTATTAGTTAGTCGTGATCTCACAAAATCTTACATTAGATTAGAGTTGAAGGTCTCGGGTTTAAATTTTATCAAGCCCCATTTGCCTCGCCAGTCAAATATGTCCGTGCTTAGTACTAGGCAAAAGGATCAGACTAACCGTGAAGAGGAGTGCTATAATATTTATATAATAAACCACATTTTTATCTAACAGCTTAAACTTTTAAAATAGTTAGCAAATGTCTCACAAAATCTTTCAGAAGCAAACAAGAAATGCTTTGAAAAGAAAATAGCAAGAATGATAGAGAGATAAAGTAAACACTGGAAAACTTTGGCCGAAAGCTGTCGTAGACAATGCGAAACCTTTAAAGATTTCATTTTTACTAGAACCTCCCAACGTGTTTCTTCTTTCATGCACCAACCATTTGAGACGAGTCTATGAATGCTTTATGACCTCTTTTTGTTATGACCATTTGGTAGTTTCCTCTTTTATAGTTCTTTTAACAAACAAAAATCTAGAAATGACTCGGACCACTTAGATCACAGAATCAAATCAAAATAAAAAAACTCGGCATTCTCAACATCAAATTCGCGACGCACAGTTGTCACCGAAATCTTCCCGATTTGGTTTTGATTTAGGCCGCGACTGAATGTGTGGATCAATAGTTTTGTGCTGGGGTTCCACTTTCTTTTATTATATGGCCGGCTGTTGGCCCTCTGAGTGCTCCACCTTCTTTTTAGCTTGTTCTATTCTCCCAAAGATGATGCATCATGTGTTTTGCAAAATTGATCATCCGCTTGTCTTTTGACGTTTCTTCTTTCTTCAACACATCATATGCTTACACATATCAATCGCTAATACTTTTTACATGGCGAACCAGCCTCATTTTCTCATCCAAGTGTAACTTTTCGACTACTACCGCATTCGGACAGAGGTGATCATCCACGTCTTGACGGAGAGTACATGACCAAATCGATATACACGTGCATTGTCCAAAAATTGTATCCTCTTGTATCGGAACCCTCTTCTCAGGGGTAAATTTCCTCTTAGAATGGTGCATGGTAAAAATTCAGCATCGACATTTAACATAAATTGCACAATGTTAATCTTAGGTCGAAATCACTTTTCTTGAGCTTGATTAAATGAACCAAGACATGGTCAAAGTGAACACATGCGAATTTTGTATTAGTTAGTCGTGATCTCACAAAATCTTACATTATATTAGAGTTGAAGGTCTCGGGTTTAAATTTTATCAAGCCCCATTTGCCTCGCCAATCAAATATGTCCGTGCTTAGTACTAGGCAAAAGGATCAGACTAACCGTGAAGAGGAGTGCTATAAGATTTATATAATAAACCACATTTTTATCTAACAGCTTAAACTTTTAAAATAGTTAGCAAACGTCTCACAAAATCTTTCAGAAACAAACAATAAATGCTTTGAAAAGAAAATAGCAAGAATGATAGAGAGATAAAGTAAACACTGGAAAACTTTGGCCGAAGGCTGTCGTAGACAATGCGAAACCTTTAAAGATTTCATTTTCACTAGAACCTCCCAAAGTGTTTCTTCTTTCATGCACCAACCATTTGAGACGAGTCTATGAATGCTTTATGACCTCTTTTTGTTATGACCATTTGGTAGTTTCCTCTTTTATAGTTCTTTTAACAAACAAAAATCTAGAAATGACTCGGACCACTTAGATCACAGAATCAAATCAAAATAAAAGCAACTCGGCATTCTCGACATCAAATTCGCGACGCACAGTTGTCACCGAAATCTTCCTGATTTGGTTTTGATTTAGGCCCGGACTGAATGTGTGGATCAATAGTTTTGTGCTGGTGTTCCACTTTCTTTTATTATATGGCCGACTGTTGGTCCTCTGAGTGCTCCACCTTCTTTTTAGCTTGTTCTATTCTCCCCAAGATGATGCATCTCTTGTTTTGCAAAATTGATCATCCGCTTGTCTTTTTACGTGTCTTCTTTCTTCAACACATCATATGCTTACACATATCAATCGCTAATACTTTTTTACATGGCGAACCAGCCTCGTTTTCTCATCCAAGTGTAACTTTTTCGACTACTACCGCATTCGGACAGAGGTGATCATCCATGTCTTGACGGAGAGTACATGACCAAATCGATATACACGTGCATTGTCCAAAAATTGTATCCTCTTGTATCGGAATCCTCTTCTCAGGGGTAAATTTTCTCTTAGAATGGTGCATGGTAAAAAATTCGGCATCGACATTTAACATAAATTGCACCATGTTAATCTTAGGTCGAAATCACTTTTCTCGAGCTTGATTAAATGAACCAAGACATGGTCAAAGTGAACACACGCGAATTTTATATTAGTTAGTTGTGATCGCACAAAATCTTACATTATATTAGAGTTGAAGGTCTCGGGTTTAAATTTTATCAAGCACCACTTGCCTCGCCAATCAAATATGTCCGTGCTTAGTACTAGGCAAAAGGATCAGACTAACCGTGAAGAGGAGTGCTATAATATTTATATAATAAACAATATTTTTATCTAACAGATTAAACTTTTAAAATAGTTAGCAAATGTCTCACAAAATCTTTCAGAAACAAACAATAAATGCTTTGAAAAGAAAATAGCAAGAATGATAGAGAGATAAAGTAAACACTGGAAAACTTTGGCTGAAAGCTGTCGTAGACAATGCGAAACCTTTAAAGATTTCATTTTCACTAGAACCTACCAACGTGTTTCTTCTTTCATGCACCAACCATTTGAGACAAGTCTATGAATGCTTTATGACCTCTTTTTGTTATGACCATTTGGTAGTTTCCTCTTTTATAGTTCTTTTAACAAACAAAAATCTAGAAATGACTCGGACCACTTAGATCACAGAATCAAATCAAAATAAAAGCAACTCGGCATTCTCGACATCAAATTCGCAACGCACAGTTGTCACTGAAATCTTCCCGATTTGGTTTTGATTTAGGCCGCGACTGAATGTGTGGGTCAATAGTTTTGTGCTGGTGTTCCACTTTCTTTTATTATATGGCCGACTGTTGGTCCTCTGAGTGCTCCACCTTCTTTTTAGCTTGTTCTATTCTCCCCAAGATGATGCATCTCGTGTTTTGCAAAATTGATCATCCGCTTGTCTTTTGACGTGTCTTCTTTCTTCAACACATCATATGCTTACACATATCAATCGCTAATACTTTTTTACATGTCGAACCAGCCTCCTTTGCTCATCCAGGTGTAACTTTTTCGATTACTACCACGTTCGGATAGAGGTGATCATCCATGTCTTGACGAAGAGTACATGACCAAATCGATATACACGTGCATTGTCCAAAAATTGTATCCTCTTGTATCAGAACCCTCTTCTCAGGGGTAAATTTCCTCTTAGAATGGTGCATGGTAAAAAATTCGACATCGACATTGAACATCAATTGCACCATGTTAATCTTAGGTCAAAATCACTTTTCTCGAGCTTAATTAAATGAACCAAGGCATGGTCAAAGTGGACACACACGAATTATATGCTAATTGAAATCATATCTTTGACTTCAAGTATCAACACTAGTTACAACAATCAAAGCTAAACGCTTGAATCTACATCAATTTCTCAATATGCATTTGTAAGGTATAATACACGCACCCCAGGTTAATTAGAAAGAGATGCACGATAACACTCAATCATATATGCACCTGAATTTAGTTCAGGTAGTTGCGTATATAATTCCATTTTTCTATCGTGTTTTTTTAGACCAAGATCATATTTTAGAGTTGGACACGACTTGGCCCTCTTGACTCAATTGTCGCACTTTTACATGGATCGCAACCTCGTTTTCTAGAATTCCAAACGTAGTTTCGAAAAGGATTTGTTTCCTATGATTAGGTGCGATGTCATTATCAAGACAGCACAAGGCTCAGCAACTTGTTTAGGTTCCTTTTGGGAATGCGGGTGAGTCTAGGAAGAACTCCATGGAAGAGATGAGCTAGAGAACTCAGTCCTTTTTTCTTGTTTGAAAAAAGGACTCGGTCTTGGGGGAAAAGATGATTGATTAATTTTTCCAACCGGCGTAGATTAGATTTGTTGGATGTGGATGGCCACTGATTGTATGAGGTTGTGTTTTATTATGTGATAAACGGTTGGGATTGTCAGAGAAGTTGCTCAATATGGCGAGGGACTCACAGACCTTACTCAATGCCGGTGGTGACATGTAGAATGTTAAGCATTTATGTTAGTGATTTTTGGCAAAAATTAGTCTAATAGACTTTATTGACAAATTGTTAAAAGATTTAGAACTGAATTAGTTAGATTGAAAAGTTTAAGACTGAATTGATACAAGTATAACAAGTTTAGGACTTTTTTTTTTGTTGATAATTATCTTGATTTTCATCACATTGGTGAGTGCAAATAATGTCAAGTTGGGCTATCCGTTGACTTGTGACTTACCTTGCTGATAAGATTAATGAGGTACTAGATGGGATTGTTCTACTCAGGCAAATGTCCACTTCGTAGAAGAACATATAGGCTTATCTTTTTTTTCCAATGTGAATATCCTTTCATAAATGACTAGATTCTTGCGAGCTTTTGCGTATCGACTTATTATGATGTAATTGAGTGAATTTTTATAAAACCACTTTATTCAAAAGAAAAGAAAAAAAGAAAAGAAAAGAGACCTTGTATAAAGCCTAATGTCTCATGAGGAGAATTGAGAAAGTTTATTGTGGACTCTTTAATATATTTGTCATTGGGGTAAATGCCCTCTTACTTCTGACCATGGTCAATGTTGCGACCTCTTCAGAGCCCTCCCACCGGCGTGGAGGTTGATGGCTGGCGTTAACTCTAGGCTTA
Organism: Eucalyptus virginea; assembly: GCA_014182375.1. Lineage (NCBI taxonomy): Eukaryota > Viridiplantae > Streptophyta > Magnoliopsida > Myrtales > Myrtaceae > Eucalyptus > Eucalyptus virginea. Next base: position 43,841,782 of record CM024520.1, read on the forward strand.
GCCTAAGCTTTCCCAAGCTCACCAATTCATGACTTATGGTCCAAGTTTTTAATTTGCAACATTTTCATTTAGAAGATGACAAAATTAATACCGACACAATTGAACGTGTTGATTGTAAAACGTTAAAGTCGAAGAAGTATGGTGCACATAATATTTTTCGATATGAAAACCGTCTTCCCTCACGTGAAGGGCGATAAGATGATGAAAGCAACGTGCACAGATTTGGTATGCATTGCCGAAACCAAGCTTATAATCAATTCATGTCAAACTATATTATATAATTTGACCACTAAAAGTGGGAGATTTGTGAATGGAGTAAAAGAACACATTTGATGCCAACGATGAAAATGGTCAACTCAAGGAAAATGGATAGTGGATCCAGACTATTTTTATTTCTTATTCGCACGTAAATAAGGGATAATGATACGAATGATTTTTGAAATTTTTCCCAATGAGCAATTTGATCGCTGAATTTTTTATTTGTTTAATATAATCCCTAAACTTTTTATTTGTTTAATGTAATCCTTGAACTTTTGGTACATGTTAAATATAGTCGTTAGCTATATACAAATGTCTAGTATCATTCTTCCATTACTCAAGATCAAAGACAACATTGAACATTTTCATATAATTTATGGATCAAATTAAATATGTACAAAAAGTTCAAGGATCTTATTGAATAAATTTAAAGTTTAGAGACCGCATTGCATATTGGGTTACAGTTCAGAGATCAAATTAAACAAATTAAAAATTTAGGGATTATTTGTATTATTTTTCCCGTAATCAACATCAACATCAACAAATCAATCTAATGATAACTCAATCAGCTTGGTATTGTCATGGCCGGCATCCTGACCTTCCACCCAAAAAGAAGAAAAAAAAAAGGGAAGAAAAGGACTTCATGCTATTTCACTTGATGTAAGTAGGCAATAGTTGTAGGAAAGGCAGTATTCCTGCATTAGGGTTTTAATGAAATTTGCTCAATTGTCCTCCCTGAGCTCAGGTTATCTTAGTTCCCATTTTTATAGTGGCCAAAAGAGAGAGTTCACATTACGTTAGAATTTTATCAATGGAGTACAAATTTTGACTGACTTTATTAATGTCATACCCCTATTAACAAAATATTCGTTCTTCTAACATAAAATATACGTTCTTTTTCACTTATTGTCTACATTTCACTATTTACATATATACCGAATGATATGATTGTGTCCTTCTACTTTATCATTAGCATAGTACGAAATAATTAATTGGAAGCAATGAAGCCATGACTACCGCGATGGATCTCCACTAGAGTGAGGGACAAGGGGAGAAAGGAGATCATTTGCATTTATATTTTAGATATGATCACACGTCGAGTTCTTTGAAGAGCGATCGAGACTGTTCCACGGCTCCATCCTCGAGCAGAAAGAGCACAAATGGGGCTTTAGATGGAGTAATGAAACTAGGCCAATCTAACCGCGAGAAAATGTAAATTGCAAGGAATTGATACGCTCCGAATTGAAGTTATATTGAATATAACGTAAAAGGACGACACAAGGATAAGGTTGCAATAATCATTCTAGTTAAGCTTTCTGCCAATTCAGATGACCAAAAGAAAGTGACAGTGTAAACTCTAGTAAAAGTTGCTGTGGTCATTCTTGTCATGTTATCTACCAATTCAGATGTTGTATTTGTTGAAATTTACTACATTAGAACTGATTTCGCAAAGTATGCAGAGGGAACAAAGGGGCAATATTAGATGAAAAACTGCTCTCATGGAGAAGAGAACAGCCATTGCAAAAAGGCCAGAATTCTCCGAGTCAGCTAGGGATGAGATTGATGCAATGTGGGGGAAGTGAGGGAAGCGTCACATTGCATTATCGTCCAGTTTTCGGCAATCTTTCTTTTTTCCCACTTGAATTAGCAGCAGCTGACGCGTGAATCAGCAACAAGTCTTCGTTATGTATCAGATCTTTGATGAAGTTTTTTCAAACTGTTGGTGTTGAAATTTGTACCATGCACCTAAGAGAGAAATGTTATGTTTTCATATTATATGATTGGGATCATATTACAGAAACTTTTTGACAAAGGGATGATAGCTTTAGAATTAGGACATCATATCAGTAATAGTTGTAGCATTGCAGAAGGGTTTAGGAAATGGCTTTGTTATCAGGTCTGAGACTTTTGCTAGCTTTAATATAATACAAAGAGTTCGTTACAAGCTACTGATACAATCTATATGATCATGAAGAGAAGAACTAAGTTTATGAGACAGATGAACTTCTTCTGAATTGCCAAGTTTCTTCAACTCTCATGAATGCTGCTTCATGTAGGAGGTCGTGCCTGAGGCTCGTTTTTGATAATCACCTCTCCTACAACATGTCGTATAAATAATCAGAACTTTATCTGTCGACTACAAGAAGATCAAAGAAGTTGAGAGAGAGAGAGATTCCTATGTAGGTCCTACAAGTAAGTGTGGTAATCATCCTTCCTATGTAGGTCCTACAAGTAAGCGTGGTAATCATCCCAGAGAGAGAGAGAGAGAGAGAGAGAGAGAGAGAGAGAGGTAATCATCCTTGATATCATTAGCTTTTTGATGATTCTATCTATTACTCGAAAATAAAATATCCTCCAAGACTGCTTGAAATGCAATGCACTACAAAATCTAGAGAGAGAGAGAGAGAGGTAATCATCCTTGATATCATTAGCTTTTTGATGATCCTATCTATTACTCGAAAGTAAAATATCCTCCAAGACTGCTTGAAATGCAATGCACTACAAAATCCAGAGAGAGAGAGAGAGAGAGAGAGAGAGAGAGAGAGAGAGAGAGAGATCGTCATAATCATCCTTGATATCATTAGTTTTTTGATGATCCTATCTATTGCTCGAAAGTAAAATATCCTCCAAGACTGCTTGAAATGCAATGCACTACCCCAAGAATCCAATTGTGAATCCTGGTCCCAAGCCTGCAAATAACCAATTATGGGTGTCTAGATTGCCATCATTAGGTTCACCTCTATTCCGAAAATTGCCGTCTTGTCCATTGATATCATGATTTTGCCCATCTCCAGGGCAAAGTTTCAAAAGAGGAGCTCCACAAAGTTCGCTGTTACCGTGATACACAGATTCATCATCCACAGTAGGTAGATGAATACCCAAAGGAATAAGGCCTGATAAATTATTGAATGAGAGATTGAGATAACTTAGAAAATTTAGGTTGGATATGCTAGGAGGGATTCTACCTGAAATGTTGTTGGATAGGTCAAGGGATTCTAACTTCTTGAGGTCGCCAATATTTGAAAAGATTTTCCCACTCAAATTGTTTTGAGAGAGATTCAAATTCTGAAGTTGGATGACCCTAGTCAACTCTTCCGGTATTTCGCCATTTAAATTGTTTGCAGAAAAGGTCAACGGAATGGAAGAATCGGAGTGTCGTGCCATATACTTAGCTAGTTCCCTTTGCATTAACCATGACGTTCATCAAATACAGATCCATCCAATTGGACCAATAATTGATATCTCCAACCATAGACAAAAATCCATTAAAACATAGCAGAATGCCTCCGGAAAGGTTGTTCTTTGCTAGGCTTAAAAATTGGAGATGATTAAGTTGGCAGAGTTGCAAGGGAATGCCTCCGGTGAAACTATTCTTCTCAAGATCGATGACGGCTAATAACTGAGAATGCCATCCAAATGGAGGACTCTCACTAGTGAAGTCATTATCACTTAGATCAAGGAGCCAAAGGTCAGTTAGGTTTGACAAACATTTGGGAAGCTCTTTGTCGAAGTCATTTTTATGCAGAATCAGAACTCGTAATCGCTTAAAATGGCAGAAAGAGTTAGTAATCTGACCGCTTAACTTGTTTTTTTTTTTTTTGGTAACCGGGGATTCGCCTTGAGCCCCCTTTCGCTTACGCTAGTCGGGGTCACACGGCGCTCTAGTGCGCGGTGGCACTAGCGGACCTCGCCGAAGCTATTTGGACGACTATACTTTGGGAGAAGTTGGCCTAGCAACTTACCGCCAGGGCCCCCCACTTAAATTGCGATAGAAACGCTGGGATTCAAACTCTCGACCGCATCGAAGCAGGAAAGAATGAATACCAATGCGGCTGCCCACGGGTGGGTTGACTGCTTAACTTGTTGTCACCCAGAAAAATCAATTCTAGTGCTTCCAACTTTTTTAGACATAAGGGCAGTCTCCCGGATAATTGGTTCTTTGACAGATCAAGATAAAATACGTTTTCCATTGCACATAGTGAATTTGGTATGCTGCCACTGAGACTATAACTAGAAAGAATAAGATATCTTAACTGTGGCATTTTGTTTCCGTCCATTTTGGAAATGGGGCCTCTAAGCATATTGTTAGCGAGATCAAAGCCTTATAGCGTTAAGTAAATGTCGGAAAGCCAACTGGGAGCTTCATCTGAGATGTTTGCATTGAACAAGAGCAAGTGTGAAATATTCCTCTATGTTTGAAGCCACAATGGAAATTTCGGTCCCATATCACAATTTGACATGTCAATCCTTCGAAGTTGGAATGGAGGAATCCGGGCGGGATCACAAAAAGAACGGATTGTGATGCAGGTTCAAGTTCCAATCATCCTGCCTTGAATAAGACCTCATCTGAGAGGAAAAAAAAATGAGAACATTTATGGGGACTTTGCGGTGGGGGGAAGTGGGCGTTCACTGGTGGGTCGTGACTTTGTTTCTCCCTCCTCGGACCAAGCGAGTTTTTTTTTTTTTTTCGTCCCCCCCTTTCTAGGAAGAGCAAAATAAGTTTTGCGTCTCGCCCAATGTGCCCTTTAACTTTACTCTAGAGAGAGGGTCGGTCAAGTGGCAGGACAAATTGTATTCTAATGGGGTCCTCTGAATCTGATTCAGAGGGTTCCTTGTCAGCAAAAGAACATGCAGCTGATTTGGACCACTAGGATGCACGCATGGTCCCAATCTCTTTTTCTTTATTGGGCGCGTCTTGTTTGTTTTCTGAGGGATACCATTCAATAGATGGATCTGGCATTCAAGAGGATGTAGCCACTCGTGTGCTCTCGCATTTGTCTCATATGCTTCATTCGATTTATATGCAGTAATGCTGATGATGCTAGTGTGTTAGTCGGCTCAGTGTTGTTTTGGTGTGATGGTTGGGTTATAGTTCAGAGATCAAATTGAACAAATTAAAAATTTAGGGATTATTTGTATCATTTTTCCCGTAATCAACATCAACAAATCAATCTAATGATAACTCAATCAGCTTGGTATTGTCATGGCCGGCATCCTGACCAGCCACCCAAAAAGAAGAAAAAAAAAGGGGAAGAAAAGGACTTCATGGTATTCACTTGATGTAAGTAGGCAATAGTTGTAGGAAAGGCAGTATTCCTGCATTAGGGTTTTAATGAATTTTGCTCAATTGTCCTCCCTGAGCTCAGGTTATCTTAGTTCCCATTTTTATAGTGGCCAAAAGAGAGAGTTCACATTACGATAGAATTTTATCATTGGAGTACACATTTTGACCGACTTTATTAATGTCATACCCCTATTAACAAAATATTCGTTCTTCTAACATAAAATACACGTATGTGTACGTTATTTTTTTTCACTTATTGTCTACATTTTCACTATTTACATATATACCGAATGATATGATTGTGTCCTTCTACTTTATCATTACATAGTACGAAATAATCAATTGGAAGCAATGAAGGCATGTCTATCGCAATGGATCTCCACTCGAGTGAGGGACAAGGGGAGAAAGGAGATCATTTGCATTTATATTTTAGATATGATCACACTTGAGTTCTTTGAAGAGCGATCGAGACTGTTCCATGGCTCCATCCTCGAGCAGAAAGAGCACAAATTGGGCTTTAGATGGAGTAATGAAACTACACCAATCTAACCACGAGAAAATGTAAACTGCAAGGAATTGATACGCTCCGAATTGAAGTTCTATTGAATATAACATAAAAGGACGATACAAGGATGAGGTTGCTATAATCATCCTTGTTAAGCTTTCTACCAGTTCAGATGACCAATAGAAAGTGACTGTATAAGCTCTAGTAAAAGTTGCTGTAGTCATTCTGGTCATGCTATCTACCAATTCAGATGATGTTGTTTTTGTTGAAATTTACTACATTAGAACTGATTTCGCAAAGTATGCAGAGGGAACAACCAGGTGCAATATTAGATGAGAAACCGCTCTCATGGAGAAGAGAACAGCCATTGCAAAAAGGCCAGAATTCTCCCAGTCAACTAGGGATGAGATTGATGCAGTGGTTGGAAGGGGGAGCGGCGGCGCAAGTGAGGGAAGCGTCACATTGAATTATCGTCCAGTTCGGCAATCTTTTTTTTTCCCACTTGAATTAGCAGCAGCTGACGCGTGAATCAGTAACAAGTCTTCATTACGTATCAAATCTTTGATGAAGTTTTTTCAAACTGTTGGTGTTGAAATTTGTACCATGTACCTAAGAGAGAAATGTTAAGTTTTCATGCTATATGATTGGGATCATATTACAGAAACTTTTTGACAGAGATGACAGCATTAGAATTAGGATATCATATCTGTAATAGTTGTAGCATTGCAGAAGGGTTTGGCAAATGGCTTTGTCATCATGACTGAGACTTCTGCTAGCTTTTATATAATAAAAAGAGTTCGTCACATACATAAGCTACTGATACAATGTATACGATCATGAAGATGAGAACTTCTAAATTTATGACATAGATGTACGTCTTTCGAATCTGACAAGTTTCTTCAACTCTCACGAACGTTGCTTCATGCTGGGGTCATGCCTGAGGCCCATATTTGGTAATCACCGTTCCTACAACATGTCATATACATAATCAAAACTTTAACTGTCGACTACAAGAAGATCAAAGAAGCTGTTTAGATTTCATACTAAGGTTAGCATGGAATCATGTATTGAATAACTGAGAGCAAGTGTTAGTGTGCTTATATATATATATATATAGAGAGAGAGAGAGAGAGAGAGAGAGATTCCTAAATAGTTCCTACAAGTGCATACCTGAAAAGCTCTTTTGAACTGAAGGGTGGTAGTTGTTCCTAATATCATTAACTTTTGGATGATCTTATCCGTTGCTTTAAAGTAAGATATCCTCCAAGACTGCTTGAAATGCAATGCACTACAAAATCCCAAGAATCCAATTGTGAATCCCGGTCCCAAGCCCGCATAGATCCAATTATGGGTGTCTAGATTGCCTTCATTAGGTTCAGTTTTGTTTCGAAAATCACCATCTTGTCCATCAATATCAGAATGTTTCTCATCTCCAGGGCAAACTTTTGAAAGAGGAGCTCCACAAAGTCCGTCGTTACCGCGATACACAGATTCACCATCCACAGTACGCAAATGGCTGCTTGAAGGAATAGGGCCTGATAAATTATTGAATGAGAGATTGAGAAAACTTAGAAAGTCTAAGCTGGATATGCTAGGAGGGATTCTACCCGAAATCCCGTTGTTGGATAGGTCAAGGGATTCTAAGTTTTTGAGGTCGCCAATGTTTGAAGGGATTTTCCCACTCAAATTGTTTTGAGAGAGGTTCAAATTCTGAAGTTCGACGAGTCTAGTCAACTCTTTTGGTATTTCACCATTTAAATTGTTTGCAGAAAGGTCAATGGAATAGAAGAATTGGAGTGTCCTGCTATACATTTGGCTAGTTCCCTTCGTATTAACCAGGACGTTGATTGATGAGATATCCAGCCAATATGGTTGATCATTGATATCTCCAACCATAGACGAGAATCCATTAAAACACAGCGGAATGCTTCCGGAAATGTTGTTCTGTGCTAGGCTTAAAAAATGGAGAGAACTAAGTTGGCAGAGTTGAGAGGGAATGCTTCCCGTGAAACTATTCTTCTCGAGATCGATCATGGCTAGCAATTGAGAATGTTGTCCAAATGGAGGAATTTCACCAGTGAAGTCATTTTCACTTAGATCAAGGAGCAGAAGGTAAGTTAGGTTTGACAAACATTTTGGAAGCACTTTGTCGAAGCCATTTCTATGCAGGACCAGAACTTGTAGTTGCTTCAAATGGCAGAAAGAGTTAGTGATCTGACCACTTAACCTGTTGTCACCCAGAAGAATCCATTCCAGTGCTTCCAACTTTTTCAGACATAAGGGTAGTGTCCTGGATAGTTGGTTCTTTGACAGATCAAGATATAATAGGTTCCCCATTGCACAAAGTGAATTCGGTATGCTGCCGCTGAGACTGTTACCAGAAAGAATCAGAAATCGTAACAGTTGCATCTTGTTTCCGTCCATTCTGGAAATGGGGCCTCTGAGCATATTGTTAGTGAGATCAAGCACTATAGCGTTAAGTAAAATGTCGGAAAGCCAATTGGGAACTTCATCTGAGATGTTTGCATTGGACATGTACAAGTATGAAATATTCCTCTGTGTTTGAAGCCACAATGGAAATTTCGGTCCCACATCACAACCTGACATGTCAATCCATTGAACTTGGAATGGAGGAACCCAGGCGGGATCAAAACTTAAAACAAGTTCATTAGACGAAATGGACAAATAGGTCAGGCTCGTGAGATTAGCAAAGTGTGATTCACTAACAACTCCGTTTAAAGAATTATTTCTTATGTCCAACACCTCTAGATTAGATAGTCGCCCAATACTTGCTGGGATGTTCCCACTCAATTTGTTGCTGCTGAGATGTAACTCTCTTAGAGATGATAGCTCCCTCAGAGTTACTGGAATAGGTCCCCAAATCGAGTTTTGTGACAGACTTAGGTACTCGAGATCTTTGAAACTCTCCAATTGGCTTGGTAGAAAACCACTGAAATTATTGGCAGTGAAATCACAAATCCTTAAGTTACTTTGTGCCGACTCTAAAGGACCATGGATGATGCTCCCAACATCTCCATCAAAGTTATTAAACGCCAACCTCAATTCATGCAACTTGTAGAGACTGCTGAAGTTTTTCAGAATTTGACCGCCTAGCAAATTATGAGACACATCGAGAAAGGAAAGTTGTTGATTATTATCAAAGAGTGTCCTCGGAAATGCGCCTTTCAAATGATTTGCCCTCATATCGATATGCTCGAGCTTGCTGAAGTTGTTGAACCAGGGAGGAATAGTAGAATTCATGGAATTGCCTGATAGATCCAGGAATCTTAAAGAAGTGAAGTTGACGGATAGAGAGTGAGGAAGTTTTTCGAGAGAACAATCCTTCAACTGCAAAGATTGCAGTGAAGAAAGCATATTAATGGAACTAAACCAATCTTTGGCTTTCCCAAGGTCAATGCTAGAGAGGTGAAAGTATTTCAAGGAAGATAATTTCGACACCCATCGGAGGTTATCAGTTGTTAAAGAACCCTCGCCAAACCTACTAGCAAGATCTAGATATTGCAAGTTGGACAGGTTACCGAGGTGATGAGGTATGTTTCCGTCAAAACCTGCGGATGATAGATTAAGATACTCTAGTCTCTGGAGAGTACCAAAGAATTGGGGGATTTTTTCCTTGGAAAATTTGTTTAGGCTGAGGTCTAGATACTTCAAATGCTTCAGTTCAGCCAAAGATGCATGGATTTTACCTGCCAAGCTGCTCTTATCTAGACATGAGATATATCCGTTGGGGGAGGTCTCAAAGCATGGATTACGAAGATTGAGTTTGAAAACATGGCCAGTCTTTTTGCTGCATTCGACTCCTTTCCACTCACAACAGTCTTTGCTAGTCCATGATGACAAGCGTTTAGAATGGTCGATGAGACCTTGCTTGAATTTCAAGAGAGCTTCTCTCTCTGTACGAAAGCAGCTCACATTGGTGAAAGCTTCGGAATGGCCAAACTCAAATGATTGAAACACGAGAAGAGTCCACAATATGAGGGGTGCAATGGCAGGGGCTGATGCCATTGCTTTCGATAATATGGGATTAGCAAATGCAGTGTACTTCCTCCGTTTTATGGTGACATGGGTCTTGGGAAGCTCTTGATTGAATTTCATCAAGAAAATGACATTACTCATTTCCTACTTATTTGATTTGGCCATCACTGTCGATCAATGCTGTCACCCCCTGAATCCTAATAGAAAAATGGAATGACATGATTGTCATTCGAATTTTATGCAACAAGCATATTTATTAATAATTCAAAATATATCAAATCTTCATTGCTTTTAAGATGTGAGTTTACATATTCATAGATAGAATTGATAGCACCACAACTCAAGAGTCGAACTTTGCGGCTTAATTTTCACTAAACTTTAACTTTGAGCCATAATTCTAAAAACTACTAGATTAGACAAACGAATGACGTAAGCACTTACCGGACGTTGCGATATAAAGTCGAATAAGCTTGGCGAAGCGTCTGTGGCATCAACGCACAAAACCCTCTCTCTTTTTTTCTTTTCTTCTTCTTTCCCTTTTCCTCTATCCTTTTCTTTCCGTTCGTGTGAGTCTCGGCCCGTCTTTAAAAGCTGAAGGTGTACAGTATTCCTTGTTTTCGTTGACTCAGTCAACTTTCTCTTTTTTTTTTCTTTGACTCACCAACTAATCACCAGAGTGCAGCCAAAAGCATAACGTTGCCTAAGTGCAATCTTCTGCAGGGTATCGGATGGGGTTGAAAGTGAAATCTGTCAAAAAATGACAGAATGCTCTTGAAACCAATTCACTTGAGTGAGACGGAGGAGAGTGGAATTTTGTGTGTAAGGGTGAAATCCGGAGATAGATCTACGAAGGAAGGCCAAAAGCGAAGACAGCTCTCTGGGTCCCTACCGACACTGGTGTGTGAAAGCATGGGGAGCAAATGAAATTAGATACTTGGTAGTCCATGCCATAAACGACGAGTGTTCATCCTTGATCTACGCTGATTAGGGGCCCAACTAACGCGTGAAACACTCCGTCTGAGGAGTACGGTCACGAGACCGAGACTCAGAGGAATTGACAGGGGCCTAGGAGTATTAGAGTCAATGGTCAAAAGCTTTGATTGATAATGACGTGTCAATGGACATGTCGAATCCACGCGTTCCAAGCTCGCGTACTCCTGGGTTAAAGCACATTCGCTGCAGAAAGGGACTGAGCAATTAGTGCGCGGATCCTCTTGCAACTGGTATTGCTGTCTTATCTTGGTGCGGTAGAAGCAGGAGTAGCAACAGGCGCCCCCGGTCAACAAGGCGATCACCGTGTAAATAGCTCCATGCACAGGGCATGCCGCAACAAAAACCGACCCAAGTAAGCAAGTCTAATTATGTCGATCCTTCTTCAATTTGTGCGAACGCGATTGATTCTACTTGCCAACTGATCTCTGATCAGCAATCTCCGCAATTCGCCCAAGTGTGATTAAGGGGCACCAAAATGACAAGCAACTAGTGAGATTAACCGGATATCAACCTACTGAGCCATAGATAACATCTTTTCATCTCTGGATCCACTTAATACTCAAGACATATTACCAAAGTGGTGTAAGATAATTCCATCACTAAATTCTTATAACCCCGTGACTGTTCGACTTTTCCCCATCGATGTCACCCAGTAGACGTATACATGGGCATAATTATTCTATCAAGTGTTAATCCACCTCTAAACCAAATGGATTGCGAGGAAAATTCCAGAAGACTTACAAGTTGGAAATCAAAAGCTTTGACTAATAAGACAGCAATACCAGCTGCAGGAGGACCCTCGCGCTGATTGCTTAGCCCATTTCTGCAGCGAATGTGCTTTGACCCAGGAGTACACGAGCTTGAAACGCGTGGATTCGACATGTCCATTGACACGTTATTATCAATCAAAGCTTTTGACCATTGATTCTAATACTCTGCGGCCCTGTCAATTCGTTTGAGTTTCCGTCTTGTGACCGTACTCCTTAGACGGAGTGTTTCACGCGTTAGTTGGGCCCCTAATTCGCGTAGACCAAGGGCGAATACTCATCGTTTACGGCATAGACTATCAAGGTATCTAATCCCGTTCGCTCCCCATGCTTTCGCACACTAGCGTCGGTAGGGATCCAAAGTTGGAGGTCTTGAGTTCAAATTTTATCAAACCCCATTTGCATCTCCAATCAAATATGTCCACACTTAGTATTAGCAAAAATGATCAGACTTATCGTGAGGAGAAGTGTTATAATACTTCTATATTAAATCATATTTTCATCTAACAGCTTAAACTTTTAAATAATTGGTATGAGTCTCACAAAATCTTTCAGAAGCAAACAAGAAATGCTATGAAAAGAAAATAGCAAGAACGATAGAGAGATAAAGTAAACATTGGAAAACTTTGGCTGAAAGCTGTTGTTGTCACGCCCCAATTCTTTGGCACGCACTCATCCCTCACCTAGTCGATATAATAGCGACGTTCCAGGATGCATCGCCGATCCATTCATTTTAATACGCATGCGGAAGTATATGAATAATCCCCAGACAATAAAATAATGGAATAGGAAAGTAGGACTCCAAATTTCCACTTTAAAAGCAACCACCCTGATATACATTATAAACCATAGTGCAAATATATACAAGGCGAATTGTCAAGTCAGGTTTTAAACCACAAGTCCATAAAACAAGTCTGCAACAAAGACTCGACTCCCATCAAAAGAGAATTGTCCTATAGTCCAATAGGATCGTCAATTCTTCAGGCTTCACCTCATTCACTTCGGGCTTCTGGTTCTTCATTAATGCCGTCTAAAGACCTGAAAATGGTTATTCAATAACTAGTGAGACGACATCTTAGCAAGTTCTACCCCCAAGACCCGATTAGGAAGCCAATACGCCCTAAGGGCTGCCTAAGCACAATACGAGTCAGAGGACTTACCTTGGCCTCTGTTCCATTCCTGCAAGTCAGTGTATATATGATATACACGATCGCCTCACATCACTCACTCAGATCAAATTATCAATCAATCGACCTAGTCGATTACATGTCAATAATACTACTCACCGGTCATTTCAGTCATTCAATTTCAATTCTTACTAATGGCTCAATGAGCCTAGCCTATCAATTTCTTGGCTATAAATCCCGATCCTAAAGGACACAACCTATCTCTAGGTGATAATCACGGCCCAGTAGACGCAACCTTTAATAGGTGGTAGATCACAACCTTACGACACAGCCCAGGCTTAGTGGTCATCACGGCCCCACTCGGCACAACCTTTATTAGGTGATAAATTTTGGCCCAATTGGGTGCAACTTTTAATAGGTGGCAAATCACGGCCTAGTAGGTGCGACCTCTATTAGGTGGCAAATCACAGCCCCAAAGGGCACGATCGATTTCAAATTTGGTGGTGAATCATGGCCTCAAAGGCATGACCTTTAATAGGTGGTAAATCATGGCCTGATAACATCGTACCCGATTGGTCTTAGCCAAGAGTATACTTAATTCATTAGCATTAATGGCGCTAAATAATCATACTCGGTTATCTACCAATCAATTACTTAATTTCAATCAATTTAGGAATAATTCCTCAAATTGCACAATCAATTCAATTCAACACAACGTAGAGCTCAAATAAATAAACGGATTGCACCACGACAATCAGTATAAAATTTCAATCGTCGGCTATCCCAGCCTAATTTCTGAAAAATAATTAATTAATTAAATAATTTCGAAAATTAATAAATAAATACTAAAAATCCAATTTATGCCCGTAATGCTTGAGACGGGTCGGCAAAAATTCCGAGATGCATTCAATAAATAATATCAACTATCCTCTAGGTGCAATATGTCTAACATGCATTGAAATTAACTAATAACCACTAATCTATGCTAATCTAACCACATAATCATACTTAAGTAACACTAATCAACCATTAAGCATAATTAACCGACTAATAAGGGATTAGTGAGCAAAACTCTTCCGCTTGGATCAAATTGACAAGCACGCGACGAAGCTCGATCCTTTCCAAAGCGGGTCCGCCAACTGGGGTTGGGACGGGCCCGAAATCAGCCCCGCAACTTTCTGCCCGCTGAAAAAACCGGGGCTGCTCACGGCTGGATTTCGTGTAGCTGAGGGGCTGACTTCAGCTCGGAAGATCGCTAGGCTTGCGGACGAAGGAGAGAAGCCATGCGAGCTGCTTTGGTCCACCTAGGTTTGCTGGAGGACGCGTGAAGATGGATGAACGGCAGCAGCTTCGGACGTGGGCAGCTGACGAACGTGCGTGGAGGTTGACGTGTGGGGGCATGAGGCCGTTCGGTTTGGGGCGGGAGGTGGCCGCGGATGAAGGGGGTGGAGATTGCGGAGTCAACCTTGGGGGAAATTCGTTAGGGGGTTTGACTCGGTGGGGCGTCGCTGCTGAGTCTTCTTGGCAGCTTGATAGAGAGAGAGGTAGTGAAGACGGAATGGTGGGGCTGGCCTCGGCGGAAGAAAAAAAATGAAAGCAAAACAGCAACAAGGGTAGAAACAGATGTGGACTTTGGTGAAGCAGAAGCCTGAAGAAGACGAAGACCGGCAAGGCGTGCCCGAGAAGCTGGATGAGAGAGAGAGAGTGCGAAATGGGAGCCCGTGAGTCAACAAAGCCAAAAGCAATGGAAGACCAAGATAAGGTTGGTCGGCTGAGGCAACGTGAGGAGAGAGAGAGGGAGGAAACGTGCGCATGGGGGGAAACATTCGGCCAAAAAGGGAAAACAAAAGGAAAATGAAAAGAAAACTAAAAAAAATTCCTATAACTGAAAATTCTTGTCCCATTTGCTCTTGTTTAGTCCAAATTAGTCCCAAAAAATTCTCATGCTAAAGTACTTGACCCTCAATTGCTTTCTTGCGTCAAATTTCCCTCAAACAACAAGTTTTGAGCAACAACAACGGCCATTTCCTTCAATTCCGAATTCTAATTCATTTTCTTTTCGGAATCCGATCTGCTGAACAAACAAATCTAGTTGAGGTCCAATTTGAATTCAGAAAAAGCCCAAACAACTTCCATTTGCCCATTCACTCACACTAGATGCCAAAAATCTCTTCCATTTGGCTAATCCGAATTTCTGTTCGTTTTCTGAATCGTTCGCAACAATTTTCCGTAAAAATCCCAAACTCACCGAAAATTCTTCAAAAGGTGAGTCGACGTTCCTAGAATGACTCATGACACGACAAGATTTTCAATCTCTGAAATTGAATTAAAATTCGCGGTTATTTTCAATCAAATGCGTTTTTAGTGTGACATTACCTACCAGGTAGCTTTTAGGAATTTGTGGTGCAATGGACCTATGGTCGATTTTCTTCGAGCCATACGTACCTCTTCAACACATTGGTGACTCTCGATTATCATGAAAATCTCAATGATTTAAATACGGACATAGGATACCAAAACGATAGTAAAATCAAACTAGTGTCGGTTGACGAGAATTTTCCAATTTAGTAGAGTCACCCACGATCGGCCACACATCTCAGTCGAACCGACTTATCTCTGATCTCAAATCGGTCTTATACTATGCCATAATAGCCTCTAAAAATGAGCACAGTCGAGAAGTCGATTCCTGGTCGAATTCTCAAGTCTATTGCATTAAAGTCCCTTAATGGCTTCACCTGATAGGTCAGTTATCTTATGAGTGGCCAACTCAGAAAAAAGTACTATAGTCGCGTTGACGAAAGGCCCAACTTATCCAATCGAAAATAGAACCTGAAAATCAGGATATCACAATTGTAGTCAATGTGTAGCCTTTAAAGGTTTCATTTTGACGAGAACCTATTGACGTGTTTCATCCTTCATGTAGCAACCATTTGAGAAGAGCCTACGAATGCTTTATGACCTCTTTCTTGTTATGACCATTTGGTAGTTTCCTCTTTTATAGTTATTATAACAAACGAAAATCTAGAAATGACTCGGATCACTTAGATCATGGAATCAAATCAAAATAAAAGCAACTCAACATTCTTGACATCAAATTCATGATGCACAATTGTCTCCGAAATCTTCCTGATTTGGTTTCGATTTAGGCCACGACTGAATGTGTGGATCAATAATTTTGTGTGGATCAATAGTTTTGTGTTAGTGTTCCACTTTCTTTTATTATATAGTTGACTGTTGGTCCTCTGAGTGCTCCAACTTCTTTTTAGCTTGTTCTATTCTCCCCAAGATGATGCATCACGTGCTTTGCAAAATTGATCATTCGCTTGTCTTTTGACATGTCTTCTTTCTTCAACACATCATATGCTTACACATATCAATCACTAATACTTTTTTACATGGTGAACCAACCTCCTTTGCTCATCCAAGTGTAACTTTTTCGACTACTGCTGCATTCAGACAGAGGTGATCATTCACGTCTTGACAAAGAGTACATGACCAAATCGATATATGTAATATATGGGCTTCAAAAAAAAAAAAGAAAGAAAAAGGAAAAGAAAGGGTTGAAAAGTCAAAAAAAGGAAGCTGAGGGAGAATTATGGAACCTTCTACCATTTTATAGAGAGGAGAGAAAGAGGTTTTCGGCAAAAACGAAAAACAGGGGAACAAAAGAAACAGGGGAGAAGAGAGAAAGAAGAGAAAGGAAAAAAGAAAAAACAATAAGGAAAAAAATTTGGCACGCTCATGATCTGGACGCCTCATCAAGCCAACTCAAGTGTGTTTTGCAACGCCGGTAAGAAATCGAAGCCTTTAATCACTTACTTGAAGCAATCGCTGCAATTAGGGCTCGAAATTCGGATTTCTTAGATATTTGTGTGGCGAAGGCCGATTTTTGAGTTGTTGAGCTATATATTTTTGTAGGAATGGTACTTTGGGATGTTGCAAAGCTATAACATCTTACGGATCGTGATTTGAGCTTGCGGTTTGTTCGGAACAAAATTTTGAAGTTGGGGGCGCATTTTGATACTGTAGCGAATAGTAACTTCGAGCCTCTTTTTTTTGTTGTTGTTTTCGGTACTATTTTGGTGTGGCTGAGTTGGGGTTGTTGTTGTATGTTAAGAGAGCTTTCTAAAGACTATAAGATAGCTTGAAACAGATTTTCGTGGAGGAAGTTATGGTGTGACGAAGTTGGCGCTTGGGCCGCACCTAGCGGAAAATGATGGGTTTCCACTAAATGCGAGCTTTTGTGGTGCATAGGTGTCGTTTTATCGACAAATAGGCCTAGTATAGACGAGTCGTTATGCGAATATCCTTTTTACTTGGCCTTTTGATATTGTTTTTCCATTAATTGTTAGGAATCCGAGTGCGTTGGTTCGAGTGAGCGTCGTAGTTGATTTTTGGCTTTTCCCAAGTGAGTGGCACTATTTCTTCTTTGTATTTTAAACTCATGTTTTGAGAAACGTGGTGGCTTATAGATTCCATGAGTTGATAAAGAGCATATTTTGTTGCATAAAACATGATCGAGCTATTACTGCCATTTTGTTGTTCGAAGGGAGTTATATTCCGACTTCGATTTGAATGGTTGTTTGCAAAAGGATTTGTGAAATTCTTTGTGAAAGAATCTTGAAATGTTTTGGAGAATGCTTTGATATTTATATATCAAATTTTGAGTTGTGATATGACCTTCTTTCTGATGTTGGATTACTGGATATTGTGATTGGTGGTTGGTGCTCAATGTCTCTGTGAACCCTGAGGGGTGTGTGGGTATGCGCATATTAATTTAGGATATCCTTGTGGGTCAAGCCACCGACTAATAATAGGTGGAGACCTTGCCAATGGGGAAATCTTGGTTGTCTTGTCACGGACGTTATGTGTGACCATGGTTAGACATTTGAGCATGAATTGGTCAATGGAGTGAACCATTGACGTGTGATTTGAGTTTGGTAGATGGAATGGACTATCGAAGTGATTTGATGAGATTAATCAATGGAATAGACCATTAATGCATGTTTTATGAGATTGACTAATGTACTGGACCATTGGTATCTTCGATATTTAAGTTAAGATTATGCATTTGAGTTATGTTTTAAATGTGCATAGTGATTTCTCGATCCGCTTAGAAGAAATGTGTTACTCACTGAGTCGTGGTAGCTTATTCCTTTCTTATACTTGTTTTTCAGGTTCTTCAGCAAGTCGCGAGTAGGCATGAGCATTCGTTCGGGGAGAACTTTTGTGGTGGAAACTTTTTGGTATGACTTATGCATAGTTAATAGGTTTATAAGTTAGTCTTTGTAGAAGGTTTATGTTTTGATTTTTGTGGATTATAGATATACTCTGATATTGTAACCAAATGCCATTTTTATCAAATATATATATGTGGATGTACATATGTTGATATCGGGTTGAATTTTGGTTACATTGAGGCTGCGTCCTTTGGTAAAAGGACGGCCGTGTCATGCCCATTTTTCTTGTAAATCGGGGTGTGACAATATACACGTGCATTGTCCAAAAAATGTATCCTCTTGTATAGGAACCCTATTCTCACGGGTAAATTTCCTTAGAATTGTGCATGGTAAAAAATTCAGCATTGACATTGAACATCAATTGCACCATGTTAATCTTAGGTTGAAATCACTTTTCTCGAGCTTAATTAAATGAACCAAGACATGGTCAAAGTGGACACACATGAATTTTATATTAGTTAGTCGTGATCTTACAAAATCTCACATTATATTAGAGTTGATGGTCCCGGGTTCAAATCTTATCAAGCCTCATTTGTCTCCCCAATATGTCCATGCTTAGTATTAGGCAAAATGTTCAGACTAATCGTGAGGATGAGTGTTATAATATTTATATAATAAACCATGTTTTCATTTAATAGCTTAAGCTTTTAAAATAGTTGACAGATGTCTCACAAAATTTTTCAGAAACAAATAAGAAATGCTGTGAAAAGAAAATAGCAAGAACGATAGAGAGATAAAGTAAACACCGGAAAACTTTGGCCGAAAGCCGTTGTAGTCAATGAGAAACCTTTAAAGATTTCATTTTCACTTAAACACCGGAAAACTTTGGCCGAAAGCTGTTGTAGTCAATGAGAAACCTTTAAAGATTTCATTTTCACTAGAACCTACCAACGTGTTTCTTCTTTCATGTACCAACCATTTGAGATGAGTCTGTGAATGCTTTACGACCTCTTTCTTGCTATGACCATTTGGTAGTTTCCTTTTTTATAGTTCTTTTAACAAACAAAAACCTAGAAATGACTCGGACCACTTAGATCATAGAATCAAATCAAAATAAAAGCAACTCGGCATTCTCGACGTCAAATTTGTAACGCACAGTTGTCACCGAAATCTTCCTGATTTGGTTTCAATTTAGGCCGCGACTGAATGTGTGGATCAATAGTTTTGTGTTGGTGTTCCACTTTCTTTTATTAAATGGCCGACTGTTGGTCCTGTGAGTGCTCCACCTTCTTTTTAGCTTGTTCTATTCTCCCCAAGATGATGCATCTCGTGTTTTGCAAAATTGATCATCCGCTTGTCTTTTGATGTGTCTTCTTTCTTCAACACATCATATGCTTACACGTATCAATTGCTAATACTTTTTTACATGGAGAACCAGCCTCCTTTGCTCATCCAAGTGTAACTTTTTCGACTACTTCCACATTCGGACAGAGGTGATCATCCACGTCTTGATGAAGAGTACATGACCAAATCGATATACACATGCATTGTCCAAAAATTGTATCCTCTTGTATCGGAACCCTCTTCTCATGGGTAAATTTCCTCTTAGAATGGTGCATGGTAAAAAATTCAGCATCGACATTGAACATCAATTGCAACATGTTAATCTTAGGTCGAAATCACTTTTCTCGAGCTTGATTAAATGAACCAAGACATGGTCAAAGTGAACACACATGAATTTTATATTAGTTAGTCATGATCTCACAAAATCTTACATTATATTAGAGTTGAAGGTCATGGGTTTGAATTTTATCAAGCCCCATTTGCCTCGCTAATCAAATATGTTCGTGCTTAGTATTAGGCAAAAGGATTAGACTAATCGTGAAGAGAAGTGCTATAATATTTATATAATAAACCACATTTTTATTTAACAGCTTAAACTTTTAAAATAGTTGGCAGATGTCTCACAAAATCTTTCAGAAACAAGAAATGTTTTGAAAAGAAAATAGCAAGAACGATAGAGAGATAAAGTAAACACTGGAAAACTTTGGCCGAAAGCTGTGTTAGTCAATGTGAAACAAAAATCTAAAAATGACTCGGGCCACTTAGATCATAGAATCAAATCAAAATAAAAGCAACTCGGCATTCTCGACATCAAATTTGTGATGCACAGTTGTCACCAAAATCTTCCTGTTTGGTTTCGATTTAGGCCACGACTAAATGTGTGGATCAATAGTTTTGTGCTGGTGTTATACTTTCTTTAATTATATGGTTGACTGCTGGTCCTCTAAGTGCTCCACCTTCTTTTTAGCTTGTTCTATTCTCCCCAAGATGATGCATCACGTGTTTTGCAAAATCGATCATCCGCTTGTCTTTTGACATGTCTTCTTTCTTCAACACATCATATGCTTACACATATCAATTGCTAATACTTTTTTACATGTCGAACCAGCCCCCTTTGCTCATCCAAGTGTAACTTTTTTGACTATTGCCGCAATCAGACAGAGGTGATCATCCACATCTTGACAAAGAGTACATGACCAAATCAATATACACGTGCATTGTCCAAAAATTGTATCCTCTTGTACCGGAACCCTCTTCTCAGGGGTAAATTTCCTCTTAGAATGGTGCATGGTAAAAAATTTGGCATCAACATTGAACATCAATTGCACCATGTTAATCTTAGGTCGAAATCACTTTTCTCAAGCTTAATTAAATGAACCAAGACACGGTCAAAGTGGACACACACGAATTATATTCTAATTGAAATCATATCTTTGACTTCAAGTATCGACGCTAGTTGCAACAGTCAAATCTAAATCCTTAAATCTACATCAATTTCTCAATATGCATTTGTAAGGTACAATACACGCACCCCAGGTTAATTAGAAAGAGATGCACGATAACACTCAATCATATATGCACCTGAATTTAGTTCAGGTAGTTTCGTATGTAATTCCATTTTTCTATCATGATTTTTTAAACCAAGATCATATTTTAGAGTTAGACAGACTTGACCCTCGTGACTCGACTGTCACACTTTTACATGGATCGCAACCTCGTTTTCTAGAATTCCTAACGTAGTTTTGAAAAGAACTTGTTTCCTATAATTAGGTGCAATGTCATTATCAAGACAGCACAAGGCTCAGAAGCTTGTTTAGGTTCCTTTTGGGATTGCGGGTGAGTCTAGAAAGAACTCCATGGAAGAGATGAGCTAGAGAACTTGGTCCTTTTTTCTTGTTTGAAAAAAAGGACTCGGTCTTGGGGGAAGGGATGATTGATTAATTTTTCCAACCGGCGTAGATTAGATTTGTTGGATGGTGTGGATGGCCACTGATTGTATGGGGTTGTGTTTTATTATGTGATAAACGGTTGGGATTGTCAGAGGAGTTGCTCAATATGGCAAGGGACTCACAGACCTTACTTAGTGCCGGTGGTGACATGTAGAATGTTCAGCGTTTACGTCAGTGATTTTTGGCAAAAATTAGTTTGATAGACTTTATTGACAAATTGTTCAAAGATTTAGAACTGAATTAGTTAGATTGAAAAGTTTAAGACTGAATTGATATAAGTATAATAAGTTTAGGACTTTTTTTTTTTTGGTAATTAACTTGATTTTCATCACATCGGTGAGTGCAAATAATGTCAAGTTGGGCTATCCGTTGACTTGTGACTTACCTTGCTGATAAGATTAATGAGGTACTAGATGGGATTGTTCTACTCAAGCAAATATCCATTTCGTAGAAGAACATATAGGCTTATCTTTTTTTCCAATGTGGATATCCCTTCGTAAATGACTAGATTCTTGCTCACGTCAGATGAGCTTTTGCGTATCGACTTATTATGATGTAATTGAGTGAATTTTTATAAAACCACTTTATTCAAAAGAAAAGAAAGAAAAGAAAAGAGAACTTGAATTAAGCCTAATGTCTCTTGAGGAGAATTGAGAAAGTTTATTGTGGACTCTTTTATACATTTGTCATTGGGGTAAATGCCCTCTTGCTTCTGACCATGGTCAATGTTGCGACCTCTTTAGAGCCCTCCCACCAGCGTAGAGGGTAATGGCTATCGTTAACTCTAGGCTTAGCCTGGGCTTTCCCAAGCTCACCAATTTGCGACTTATGGTCCGAGTTTTTAATTTGCAACATTTTCATTTAGAAATCGTCACTAATCGATTTGTGGTGAGTCGATTAGAAACCCAAGCAATATATCAAGAAAAAAATTTATTCATGCGTAACCAAAAAAATAAGATTCGGAGACTTGATTATACTAGTTAATCAACTAATACTCTTTTAGTACCTAAAAACATCAAATAAAGCATTTGTGTAGCATTTTATACCAATCATGAGTTTTAGGATTTAATTCCTAACCAAACTAAGGAAATAGCAATCCATGCATCATCAGTGCGCAATGGGAGAAAGGGAAATGTGCAAACGGCAATCCGACATTTACTATCAAGGATTTAAGCACAATTTATTTTTGTTTTCTTATAAGGATTTTCACATATTTTAAGGAACAAACACTCAAAGGCTAATTTATAGGTTTTTCTGATTTTTTT
This sequence comes from Eucalyptus virginea, assembly GCA_014182375.1. NCBI lineage: Eukaryota > Viridiplantae > Streptophyta > Magnoliopsida > Myrtales > Myrtaceae > Eucalyptus > Eucalyptus virginea. The sequence continues at coordinate 43,864,231 of CM024520.1, forward strand.
TTTTGGAAATAATATTTTATTGGGGATTTTCTATTTTTATAAAAAAAAATATTAAATATATATTAAATAATATATATATATATATATATATATATCTATATATTATCAAAAAAGGGTTGGAACCGACCTAGGTCGCCAATCCCGCGGCCGGACTAGGTGTGATACTTGAGCCTAGTCCGGTCCCCCAACCACTAGCCCCCTTGCGAAATGAAAAAGGGACCCGGCCCGAAGAGAAGCTAACCCTATATTAAGCCAGCCCCGTTTTATCTCCTAACCAAAGCCCACTTTCAATTAAAAGAAACGCCCAGCCCACAATTTAAACTAAGCTAAATCCGGCCCATCAAAGAAAACCCCTATCCCGAAAACAAATAAGAATCGGGTTAGTGAAACTCGCGAACCAAGCCGGTTGACCCGACTCATGCCTCTCGCCTAGCTCCTTTCGGCGTCGGCGGGGATGGCCGAGACATGCGGCACCGTTATAAGCTACATCCTCTAACCACTCCAAGATTATTGCTTTATATGAAGCTAGAAGAGAGTGTGTTTGGTTAAGATTCGTTATAACACATATTCATAATTCTTATTTTTTAATACCAGTTACAAATTCTTCCACTATAATTTATGAAGATAATGCTGCTTGTGTTGCACAAGTGAGGGGAGGATATATTAAAGGTGATAAGACTGAGCGTATCTCGCTGAAATTTTTTTTTATACTCATGAACTCCAAGAAAATCAACAAATTGATGTTAAACAGATTCGATTCATAAATAATCTTGTAGATCTTTTTACCAAATCATTGCCAACGTCAACTTTTGAGAAATTAATATATGGCATTGGTATGCGGCGAGTTCACAAGATATAAGATTGACTAACTCCAGCAATGGCTATATGGCTCAATTGAGGGGGAGATATTATGAACTATGCATTGCACTCTTTTTTCTTTTTGTCCGGTTTTTTCCCACAGGGTTTTTTCGGCTTAAAGTTTTTAATGAGGCAATTAATGCATCCATAAAAGGGAGAGATCATAAAATTTGTGCTCTACACTCTTTTTCCCTTTCGTCTGATTTTTGTCTCATTGGGTTTTTCCGGCTTAAGGTTTTTAATGAGGCAGTATCATTCGATACACATTCATAATGAATACAACAAATATTCAAGGGAGAGTGTTATAAAATACATGAATGAATATTTATTATATTCATCTTATCTAATGTACTTATTATGATACATTTGTATCATACATTTTAAGTACATCTCTCTATACAATGAATGTTCATCTCCCTATCCAATACAGGTTTCAGAGATCTTAGTTTCGTCACTAAGAGAGATTCCATATAGATAGAGACTCCATATAGATAGTCTATCTTTTTAGAAGCATTTGAAATACGAAAATCTGAAGGGGTTGAGGATGATGGGGTTGTAGTGAGAGAAACAGGTGTTTCGAGAATTTCTGGTTATGTAGATATGGTGTGCAAAGATCTTCTCAGCACTGGATTCACCTACTAAGCACATGGAACGAATATCATTAGAAACAAAACCATGGCTCTGATACCATTGAATGGACCTCTACTAAGCTTTTGCTAAACCCACCTCATCATTTTCACCCATCCGCTCTATTCGCCAACTCATTTGTCAGACTCCAAAGGAAGTAAAGGAATATGTTTAGTCCTCCAAGTTCGACCAACACCCTATTCCTGCTACTGAAAAGGAGTACTTTGTTACTCTCCAGATCCCTCTAGAGTTCCCCCGACAATGGATCCAGCAGAGATATTCCCATATTCATTATGGAGCTGTTCGTCTTGCTCTTACTTTTCGTGGCCGAAAAGGTTTGCCAGTTGTGGCAAGAATTACGTTGTTAGTTACCAGGTTTTTAGAGTACCAACATGCTTGCATAGGTACTGTTTAGACCACTTTAAATGCTGGAACAGTTTTCGTGACATTGTATCCAAATTTCAACATTGCTCTTTCAGACCCCCAGTTACTCTCTTTTCTAAAGGTCCAGATCCAGCTCACTGAAGCACCTCAGACTGCTGATTCTATAGCAGCAACTTTGCATTACCAAATTGTCTATAGAGTGCAAAACCATGCTCTTGATTTAAATTTCCACAATGGAAATGAAGATGCTTTGTTTATTTCCATGCAAAATGATCAAGCATCATGCATTCATGTCCCTAGACAGATCCCAAAGGAAAAGTTGGCCACTCTCCTTCCAGAGACATGTATTACCAACTATGAAAAGCTTCACCAAAGCAACAAGCCTTTCCATTCATCTGATTCTGAATTCGTCAGAAAAAGGGATGGAACTGTTTCCATCAAATTTGGCAAGGAAAAGGAAGAGAGTCCTTCTATCTTCCAGACTCTCTTTATAATTGAACCATGTGTTCTTGAGTCTATTTCCGAGCCAAATCCAAAAAAGCTTGTTCGACACTTTAATAGTGATGGACATCTTGTCCATTACTATAAAGACTGGTATGGTTATTGTTTTTGGGATCCTTTCTGCCAATGTTCCTATTGTACACAATCTCTTGATGAGGTAGATCCATTTCAAAAACCTCCGCCTCGAAGAAAGAAGCCAAAAAACCTTGTGTATCAAAGGCACCTAAATGGAGACCCTTCCGTTGATACTCTTGGTGAGTGTGATAAATATCAGTTCATGGTATCATATGCACCAACACCTCCACCAGAGTTCACTATTTCTTCTCCAATGTCACCAGATTCACCACAATCACCTCCTCCATCTCCTCCTCAGAAAAAACCGGCAATTTCCCCATTTTATAAACCAATTGTAAAATGGGCCAAGAAACATTCATACCCACTAGAAGTTCCACTGGAAACACCTCCTAGTTCTTTCATTGCTATGTTCCAAGAAACAGACTTCCCTCCTATTGTTAGGGAAGGTTCTAAACTCTCTTTTCCTGCCTCAGAAGAGTTTATTGATCCACAAGGCAGATATAGGCATATTCCTAAGTTATCTGCCCCAACTGATCTGGATGAACATGGAAGACAAAAAAGAACCCCTGTTGTTTAAGCTGTCCTAAAATGGCAATTGGAGACCCTCTTGGCACACAACAATGCCTTTAAAGCGATTGATTCTAAGATTGGGCATGTGCAGCAAGATTTGCAAAGATATGATGAAACCACAAAAAATATGCCTTCAGATTTCCAGAAAAGGCTTCATGCCTTAGAATCTGGACAACATCTAGGCTATCATCATCTTGAAAGTCCTAGAGCAAAAATAGAAAAGCTTAAAAGGCAAATCTAGATCCTTGAAGAATGAAGGCTCAATCCATTTCCAACTACTCTGTGAGTAGATCCTCTCCCTCCACCACCACCTCAGAAGTTTGTCTTTGCTGCCATTACAGACACACCTGTTAGACAAGACAGGATAGATGTGGCTGAGATGAGAAATCGCCTTAGAGAACTTGATCGCATAAGAAAAGAAAAAGCAAAAGAAAAGATACTCGAGAAATCCTCTCTTATCATAAGGGAACCCGATCAAATGATGTTGCCAAACCCGTTGGAATCCTTTCTAAGTGATTTGAGTAGTTAGGAACCACAGCCTGATCCTGATCCTATTATTCCACAGTCTCCACCCTAGATTGATCCTGTTATTCCAACAGCTTAAATTCTATTTCCAACATAATCGGCTTTTCCAAATATTTTTGACACTGAATCAGACTCGGTATCTCTTTCATCCTCATCATCATTTTCAATCCCTACCATCGATTCCTTTCCTATAGCACCAGTAACTTCATCGATTTTCATGGCCGATCCCCCAGATCATGATATGGAATCAAATCCTTCTGAACCAGAAGTTGTTCAGCCAGGTGGCCACTCTCAGAGTGTGTCCACTTCATCAAAGTAGTTTTTCACCATTGATGACATACCTTACCATAAATGGCCAGAAAAACTTGAGGAATTCCATACTTGGCTGAATACCTAAGCTATTACCAACCAGGATAAGTATGACGTCCTTTTCAACTTTGTCACAAGGTTCACAGATAGCCTCAAACTTTGGTGGCAATCTTTAGTAGAACAAGATCAAATACATTTTTTGTTCTCCCCAGATTTTGGTCATGCCATTACCCTTCTATATCACTTCTTTGTGAGAAAACCTGTTGATCTTATAGAACTCAAAAGAAGAGAATTTTTTGAAAGAAGATGCTGTTCTTTTCAGAAAAAACATCTTGATAAGCATTATCGGGAAATGCTTAAGCTCTTCTATCAAATCGGAGCTGATGCAAACTTGAAACATGTTTTTTTGACTTCTATTCCCAAAGAATTATCTCAGACAGTAGAAAGAACCTTTTTGTCTAGATAGAGAAGAATCCAAAATGTTCCCTTGGGAGAAATTCAACAAGAAATACATCTACACTTTGAAGAACTGTGCATCAAACACCAAATGATCGATTCTTATGTCAACGACAACAGAGAACTTGACAAGGCTTGTTCTCGTCAGAACCTGAAAATTAAATGCTCCAAAAAGGATTGTGATGGTTCTTGTAGAAAATCCTCCAGAAAGAAGAAGCACTTCAAGAAGCTTTGGATAAACAAATCCAGACATGACTCTAAGCACTTCAGAAAGAAGAAGAAATGGCGATACTTGCACAAAAGGAAAGAGCACTCAGGCCATAAGAAATCAAAACGATGCTTCATCTGCAATAAAAAAGGACACTTTGCCAAAAACTGTCCTTAGGCGAAAAAAGGTCAGAATCATTTAATACATCATATAGAGAATGAAACTGGTATTTCTCTTCAAAATGATGATATTGAATCTTTATTCTCTGCAGATGAAGAACCATGTGAATAAACTCTTTGTGTCATTCTTTGTTACCAAACTCCTAGTGAAACTGATTCAGATTCAGATCCCAAAGATATCTTCCACATATCTTTGACTCATTTAGAGGAAAGCACTGACATATTTTCAAATCAAACTCACCGTCCCCATTTTCCTGTGAAATTATTCACTTCAAAGTTTGCTAAGCCAATTACTGTTATTGCTCTTATAGACACTGGAGCTGCCTCTTCCATTTTAGACACTAAAGTTTTCTTGAATAATATTGGACTTCCTGTGTTCAATATTTCAATTCTGCTTTAAGAGATACATTCTCTACAAATGTCAGAACCACTCCAATCACCGTCCAGTTTTTTCCATAGTGTTCTATAATCACAAAAATCTTTGGCTCAAGTCTTCCCAACAAAATTTGATCATTGGTTGGGACATTATGAATCAAATTTCTCAACTTCGCATCATTCCTGGAAAAGGTCTTAAGTATAAAGATCAATTTTCTGAATTTGTCAATATTCTGAGACTTTTTTCTATCCAAATGAGTCTATTGGATCCGATCATGCAAAAGTTGTTAGAATCATGTTCGGAATCTCATTCTGAGTTCGCTCATAAGTGTTCCCATCCTTTATGGAAAGATCCAGAATTCTATGTTCGCATTCCTTTCAAAAAGAATGAAGACATCAATCCAACCAAGGCGAGTCATATGGGAATGAATCCAGAACATCTGATACTGGCTCAAAGGGAATGCTCAGAACTGCTGCAACAAGGCCTCATTAAGGTCTCACATTCTCAATGGGCATGTGAAGCATTTTATGTTAACAAGCATGCGGAGCAAAATCGAGGAAAAATGAGATTGGTAATCAATTACCAACCCCTTAACCTTTTCCTTCAAGATGATAAATTTCCTCTATCTTCCAGAAACTCTCTTTTTATTGGACTATCCAAGGCTCAAATTTATTCCAAATTTGATCTCAAAGCCGGATTTTGGCAATTGGGCATTCACTCCGAAGACAGACCCAAGACAGGGTTTTGTATCCCAAATCAACACTTCCAATCGAAAGTTTTTCCTTTTGGTTTGGAGGTTGCACCATCTCTTTTCCAAAAGGCGATGTGTCGGATCTTCCAACTGATACTCTCAAGTGCAGCAATATATATTGATGATATCCTACTTTACAGTCCTGATGAGCAGTCCCACTACCAACTTCTTGAGTAGTTTGCTGAAATTGTGAGAAACCATGGAATTATGCTTTCTCAAATAAAGATGAATATTGCCCAAATAGAAATCGAATTTCTTGGTATGCACCTTAACAAAGGAACATACTATCCAGGGCCACATATTGCTCAGGAATTACTAAAATTTCCTGAAGAAAACTTCATAACAAAATAAGTTCAACAATTTCTTGGGATAATTAATTATCTCGGAGATTTTTTTCCAGATCTTGCAAAGCTGCTAATCCCATTGCAAATGATGCCGAAAAAGAATTCCCTACCTTGGGGAAAATCTCAGACTACTGTAGTTGCTGAACTTAAAGCGATTATGCAGTCTCTTCCTCCATTACAAATCCTGTCAACTGGGAAGAGAATTCTCCAGACTGATGCCAGTGATGAATACTGGGCCGCCATCCTATTTGAAGAAATTGATGGCAAGCGGCATTTATGTGTTTACAAAAGTGGAAAATTTTAACTACCGACCGTAGTGGCTCCGCTGGGTAGGTTTCAGTCCTTTGTAGGGGAAGGTCAAGAGTTCAAAACCCTTGCAATTGGCGGGCTATTAGGTGATTGACGCGTGGCGCCAGGGTGGTGGTTTCCCCGCTAGCGACACCTGGGGGTTTACGTGATGGCTGTCGGCCAAAGCGGTTCCTCCAACACCAACAAAAAAAAAAGTGGAAAATTTTCTCAAGCTGAAATGCATTATCATTCCACCTTCAAAGAAATCTTGGCGGTGAAAAATGGCATAAAAAAGTTTGAATTTCATCTCATTGGCCATCACTTTCTAGTAGAATTTGATATGGCATCTTTGCCTTAGATGACTAAATTCAAACAGAAGCAGATTCCAAATTCCCAGCTGCTCTGCTTCGATGGGCTAAATGGTTTTCAAAATATTCTTTTGAAACCAAGCATATTGCTAGAAAGAAAAATGTGCTTGCTAACTTTTTGTCAAAACCAAAAGCCCCAGCAGAAATCAACATGTATATCATGAGGCATGTCTTTCGTACTACTCATCACAATGAGAAGTGCAAAATTGAGAAAGTTAAAGACTGGCCAAGCTGGTGATACCCCCGGAGATCATTGAACAAATCCAGAATGACAGTCTTACTGAAAATCTGGATAAACTCATGTGGCAATGCCATGCAGACTTGTTCAGACTCAATGGAGGTTCGATTCTTTAATCTCTTGGATTAAATGCAGATTATCTATTCATATATTCTTTGATTTGGAAAGAAGATGATTTTCCTAATCAACTTCGATGGTTATTATGGTACTTAACCAATAAGTATTTAATAGCTATTAAATTCCAACAAGAAGATTCATTGCCAATCTCACCAGGATATTTGGACTCGGCAGAGGTAAGATTGAAAATGAAAATGACAAAAACCTTTTAGATTTTCTTAATTGGTTTTATCCTTCAGCTCACTAGAAATGGCTCTTGGAGAAAGAATTGAGAACTACACAGCCAAACCCTGAAGTCCATACCATTATGTTTTTCCGAAGACCATAGGCTTTTCTCACTAACAATGGTAACATCATCAAAGCTCCCCTAAGTACAAGAACCTCATCTTATAGGATTGTTCCACATAGTGTAGAGGCTCGAGTTCACAAATCTTATCCAGGACCTATTGGTTACTGTGAGCACCAGTATTGAGTACTCTAGAGAATCCTATGCTAGGAAAATAAGACTATTCCTCTAGATGCATGGAATTATAATGTACCAATTGCATGGGATCATTATGACCTAGCATCAGAAGTCAAGGAAGCATTCGAAGAATTCATATAAGCTGCATCATCGGAGGAACATGCACAAATCTCTCAAGACCCCTATGCTAGATGGGGAGGTCTTCTTTCTCAAGACCCCTATAGCCAAGAACCCTTGTCCTTATCTCAGAATATGGAAACATCTTTTTATGCACAGTCATCAAATTGGTCATAACCAAGCATTCCTCTTGACACTACAAATGATGACAATACAGATTGGGCCTAGGAAGAAGCATCCCACTGGGCTCACAAGGAAGCATTCGCATCCACAACGCATCAACTAAACCAAATCCTCACACCAGAAGATCTTGAAGCCCTTGAGTAGAAATATGATGAACATGTTTTGGCAACAGTCCACAACTCAAATGACTCAGACTATGATTACAATGCTCATGACGGACGAGACCGCTGAACAAGACTGTTGTCCGTACGAGTTTACTGTAGCAAGTTACCGTTTACTTTTACTGTAGCAATAGGCTAGGGAAGTTACTGTTCACTGTCACTATTCATACGTGCGAATAATTCCCTACTGAGATTTTCGGAAGCCTTTGTTTGTTCCTGGACTCGTGAGCTTGGTCCTTGTTTGTGAGTGACCTCTTATTGCCTATAAAAGGCGAGGAGGATGTAATGTGTTGGACAAAGTCCCTTGAGTAAAGTGAGTGTTTTGTGAAATTCTCTCATAGCTTTCTAAACTCTTTCTTCTTCTCTAGCCTGGTTGGATCCTCTGAGAAATGCAGCTCGAATAGTTAGAAATGTTACCATCCTGGTTCTATCTGGGTGTCTCTAGATTCTGAACTAAAGGGCAGAGTGGTTTTCTGCTAAAAGGCTGTCCCTGAAGAGCTTGAATTGATTGTTCGCCCACTGTAGAAAGGCATATCTATAGGAAATTAAATTGGTCCTCCCTGGTTTAGTTTCTAGGTCCATTACATTGATATTAATGACAAGTACATTCTTGTTTTTCTATAAATAAGAGCTCAGTTTTTGTTGTAAACATAACAGTGACAACAGTGATATATTGGAAATAAAATTCTCTCCTCTAACTTTTCCTACTATCTTTTGTGTCCAAGCTGTCTCTACTCAATCTCTTTATTCTCTCTATTATATATTTGCAACGCAATATTTTACAACACACATAATATTTTTCGATATGAAAACCGTTTTCCCTCACGTGAATGGCGATAAGATGATGAAAGCAATGTGCACAGATTTGGTATGCATTGCTGAAACCAAGCTTATAATCAATTCAGGTCAAACTATATCTATATAATTCGACCACTAAAAGTGGGAGATTTGTGAATGGAGTTAAAGAACACATTTGATGCCAACGATGAAAATGGTCGCTCCTAATGCAATCATTATCATTCACCGCCATGCTCCTGCAGTACAAATGCTGTAGAATGGGAAAATATCAAAAAACCAAAAACAAGATAAAAATGGGTTCATGTCAGCTGAGTCAGCTCATTCTCTTTGAGACAGAATCACCATTCTTACAACTTGGAAATTGCAACTTGCTCAGAAATCAATTGTATCCATAGGGACCATGCCACTGGGAGAATTTCCCCCTTTCGATGGCAACATCCGATTTCTTTTCGTAATATATGATCAACATGTTGGTTTTTCAGAATGATGATGCGGCCTTTAGCCTTTAAGAAGAGCCGAGTGCTTATTACAATCCTTCGCCTCCTCTCCCACTTGAACAAGGCCTTTACTGCAGCTCTCGACCGAGCAGAGTACCAAAAGACCCCCTTAGGTAAATAACATAAATCTAGTAATTGGCATTAACAAGAAGAAAACACATGGATTATGTAAATCCCCAAAAATGACCGACAAAGAGGCGATGCCATCAAAGGCAAATCGGAAAACTAACACTCCATGCCAAAGACTAGAAGTGACCACTCTCATAAGAGGGTGGTCAAATAGTATTTTTCAAAATAACTTTCTCATGTAATCTGCGATGGGCTCAACAAAGGTAAATTGAATAAAAAATAAACAATCAATGCCAAAACCACTGCTAACTTTTTATGCTTCAGCAACAATGATTAAACTTGCGCTCTATCCTGTGACCAAGACCAAGAAAGCCTTTGAGACTCAAGCTCAGTTCCTTCACAATTACAAGCCACAGGATATTTCAGGACAACACACTATTGGCAGCGGAGCTGCAGAGGAATAAGTTCCCTCTCCGTAAATTTGCTACTGTTTAAGCAACGGAACATATCTTAGTTACTGAAGAAACGCCGTCAAAAGTCAAAATCAAAAGTCACAATACAGGGAAACTGGTTAAAAAGAAGCAGCCTATAATATTCCTATCAATCCTCTCTAAGTTAAATGACCAAAAGGGCAAATTGACTCAGCTTTCAGAGACATCGAATGGATTACTTCTGCTTGCTTTATGGAAGCACTCAAAACATAGGACGAGAGAGAGATACAAAGAACAAAGACACACTCTTCAGAATTGAGACAAAAAGAGAATCACAATGCACATTCAACAAAAACGGGCATGACCAGAAGCTTGACAATTATTCCCTTTATTGAATTTATTGTTGAAAATGTTCATAGCGTAGCATCCTGTTCTTGTCATTTACCAATCCTCCCTCCCTCCCTCTTTACAAGGTGGCTCCGGTGCAAGTATAAAAGTCAGATTTGCCAATGAAGTGTGAAGGCACGATCTAGATAGCACTTGTAACAAATTGAAGCATCACCATAACCATAAAGAACTAAAACAACGAAAACGGGTGAGGAAAAAGGAACCCTGCTGCTCTGTGGGCCAAACCAACCTGTGATTGAAGAGTACTAACATACCAAGACTCTAATGAGTTTTGAACAAATCTCATGTTCAGGGACGAAGACTAATCTTGCTTCAAGTTAGGCCACCTAAATCTCCAAAAAGCCGGCTGTCTTATGGAAAATAACAAGGAAAATCATTTTGTTCATGATTGGCAACAAATAATTTTCCAATTGCAGTATACAGATCCTCTGAGCTTTTCTTGAACAAAACCATCAGCTTTGACATGGACGCTTTTGACAAGGCTTAATAAAGCTTCATCCATTTTTATCTTATGTACACTGAATCATGAAATTCTAATATTCACATTGCCCCGACGGCACAGACAACCCGATATCATCCACCGATCGAACCTTAACGAATATAGCATTACCAAGTTAACACATTGTCGTCAATCTAATGGGAACCTTCTCCCTCGCGGCATCACCAACTCCCTCCACCGCTAAACTCCTCAGCATTTTCTTGAAGGCGAAATGCACGCAATTCGACAGCGCAATCCAACACATGACCTCATGTACAAAGTCGAGCGCGAAGCCGGAACCGGGACCGAACCGCGACGACGAATCGTCCTCCCAATTCGGCCCTCCGAAATTCCATCCGCCGCAGTCTCCTCCTCCTCCTCCGCCACCGCCGCCGCCGCCAAAAGAGTCGCCGCCGAAAAATCCACAGTCCCCAACGTCGCCCCCTTCGTCGGGGCAATCTCCCGACAGCGACCTCCGCTTTGACCGCCGCTTCCTCCGGACGAGGCGGCGGGGCAGGGTCCTGCAGGCCGAGGATTTCAGCGAGCTAGGGGTGAGATGGGCCCTGGGCCCGCGCGGAAACGAGAAAAGGGGCTGGAGTCAGGCCCAGCCCCCAAAGCCAACATTTTCTTCCTTTAAAAAAAATTAATTAGTAATAATTTTTTTAAAAAATTTCTATCTATCCGAAATGCAGTGAAATAAGGAAAAATAAAATTTAATTGATACAAATAATATTAATGCATATGTGATGTAAAAATCATTTTTGTTAGGGCTGAATTGGTACCTAATTTTCCATATAATTCAATCCTAAATATTTAACCAAAATTTAGGTGTCACTAGTCAAGTCCTAAGATGTTCTCATCCTTTCTCTTCATCAAGCAGCCGATCAAGGAACACAACGCCAGATTGCTTCGATCGTAACATCAATCCAATTATGTATCTAAACCCTCCATAGTTCTGTGTTGTAAATTTATATGTGTGATTCGGTAAAATCTATGCCCTTTCTTTCTTTGAGAAGGGAAGATGACAAAATTAATACTGACACAACTGAACGTGTTGATTTTAAAAAGTTAAAGTCGAAGAAGTATGGTGCACATAATATATTTCGATATGAAAACTATCTTCCCTCACGTGAAGGGCGATAAGATGATGAAAGCAACGTGCACAGATTTGGTATGCATTGCCAAAACCAAGCTTATAATCAATTCATGTCAAACTATATCTATATAATTCAACCACTAAAAGTGGGAGATTTGTGAATGGAATTAAAGAACACATTTGATGCCAACGATGAAAATGGTCAACTCAAGGAAAATGGATACTGGATCCAAACTATTTTTATTTCTTTTTCACACGTAAATAAGGGATAATGATATAAATGATTCTTGAAAATTTGCCCAATATGCAATTTGATTGCTGAACTTTTTATTTGTTTAATGTGATCCATAAACTTTTTATTTGTTTAATGTAATTCTTGAACTTTTGGTACTTGTCCAATATAGTCCATAGAATATATACAAATGTCCAGTATCATTCTTCCGTTATTCAAGATCAAAGACAACGTTGAACATTTTCATATAATTTATGGATCAAATTAAATATGAACAAAAAGTTTAAGGATCTTATTGAATAAATTAAAAGTTCAGGTACCGCATTACACATTGGGTTATAGTTCAGAGATCAAATTGAACAAATTAAAAATTCACGGATTACTTGTATCATTTTTCCCGTAATCAGCGACGAATACAACGAATCAATCTAATGATAACTCAATCGGCTTGGTATTGTCATGGCCGGCATCCTGACCGGCCACCCAAAAAGAAGGAAGAAAAGGGAAGAAAAGGACTTCATGGTATTCACTTGATGTAAGTAGGCAATAGTTGTAGGAAAGGCAGTATTCCTACATTAGGGTTTTAATGAATTTTGCTCAATTGTCCTCCCTGAGCTCAGGTTATCTTAGTTCCCATTTTTATAGTGGCCAAAAGAGAGTTCAGAATTTTATCATTGGAGTACACATTTTGACCGACTTTATTAATGCCATACCCCTATTAACAAAATATTAGTTCTTCTAACATAAAATACATGTCCGCGTACCTTATTTTTTCACTTAATGTCTACATTTTCACTACTTACATATATACCGAATGATATGATTGTGTCCTTCTGCTTTATCATTAACATAGTACGAAATAATTAATTGGAAGCAATGAAGGCATGTCTACCGCAATGGATCTCCACTCGAGTGAGGGACAAGGGGAGAAAGGAGATCATTTGCATTTATATTTTAGATATGATTACACGTTGAGTTCTTTGAAGAGCGATCGAGACTGTTCCATAGCTCCATCTTCGAGCAGAAAGAGCACAAATGGGGCTTTAGATGGAGTAATGAAACTACACCAATCTAACTGCGAGAAAATGTAAATTGCAATGAATTGATACACTTCGAATTGAAGTTATATTGAATATAACGTAAAAAGGATGATACAAGGATGAGGTTGCTATAATCATCCTTGTTAAGCTTTCTACCAATTCAGATGACCAATAGAAAGTGACAGTATAAGCTCTAGTAAAAGTTGCTGTAGTCATTCTTGTCATGCTATCTACCAATTCAGATGATGTTGTATTTGATGAAATTTACTACATTAGAACTGATTTCGCAAAGTATGCAGAGGGAACAACCAGGTGCAATATTAGATGAGAAACCGCTCTCATGGAGAAGAGAACAGCCATTGCAAAAAGGCCAGAATTCTCCGAGTCAGCTAGGGATGAGATTGATGCAGTGGTGTTGGGGGGGGTGGGTGGGCAAGTGAGGGAAGCGTTGCATTGCATTATCATCCAGTTTTCGGCAATCTTTTTTTTTCCCACTTGAATTAGCAGCAGCTGACGCGTGAATCAGTAACAAGTCTTCATTACGTATCAGATCTTTGATGAAGTTTTTTCAAACTGTTGGTTGTGAAATTTGTACCATGTACCTAAGAGAGAAATGTTATGTTTTCATGCTATATGATTGGGATCATATTACATAAACTTTTTGACAAAGAGATGATAGCCCTATAATTAGGACATCATATCTATAATGGCTGTAGGATTGCAGAAGGGTTTGGCAAATGGCTTTGTCATCATGTCTGAGACTTTTGCTAGCTTTTATAAAAAGAGTTCGTTACATAAATAAGCTATTGATACAATGTATATGATCATGAAGATAGGAACTTCTAAGTTTATGACACAGATGTACGTCTTTCGAATTTGACAAGTTTCTTCAACTCTCACGAACGTTGCTTCATGCCGGGGGTCGTGCTTGAGGCCCATATTTGATAATCACCTTTCCTACAACATGTCATATACATAATCAGAACTTTACATGTCGACTACAAGAAGATCAAAGAAGTTGTTTATATTTCATACTAAGGTTAGCATGAAATCATGTATTGAATAACTGAGAGCAAGTGTTAGTGTGCTTATTATATATATAGAGAGAGAGAGAGAGAGAGAGAGAGAGAGAGAGAGAGAGAGTCCTAAGTAGTTCCTACAAGTGCGTACCTGAAAAGCTCTTTTGAATCGAAGGGTGGTAATCGTTCCCGATATCATTAGCTTTTCGATGATCCTATCCATTGCTTGAAAGTAAGATATCCTCCGAGACTGCTTGAAATGCAATGCACTACAAAATCCCAAGAATCCAATTGTGAATCCTGGTCCCAGGCCCGCATAGAACTAATTATGGATGTCCAGATTGCCTCCATTAGATTCACCTCCATTCCGAAAATCACCATCTTGTCCATCAATATCAGGATGTTGCTCATCTCTAGGGCAAACTTTTGAAAGATGACCTCCACAAAGTTCGTCGTTACCGCGATACACAGATTCATCATCCACGGTATGCAGATGACTACTTGAAGGAATAGGGCCTGATAAATTATTGAATGAGAGATCGAGACAACTTAGAAAGTCTATGCTGGATATGCTAGGAGGGATTCTACCCAAAATCCTGTTATTGGATAGGTCAAGGGATTCTAAGTTTTTGAGGTCGCCAATGTTTGAAGGGATTTTCCCACTCAAATTGTTTTGAGAGAGGTTCAAATTCTGAAGTTTGACAAGCCTAGTCAACTCTTTTGGCATTTTGCCATTTAAATTGTTTGCAGAAAGGTCAATGGAATAGAAGAATTGGAGTGTCTTGTCATATATTCAGCTAGTTCCCTTTGCATGAACCATGACGTAAATGAATGTTGGAAATGACAAGGGGGTCCGAGGGGGCCCATCTTCAACCATAGACAACAATCGATTAAAACATAGCGGAATGCTTCCGGAAATGTTGTTCCGTGCTAGGCTTAAAAACTGGAGATGATGAAGTGGGCAGAGTTGCGTGGGAATGCCTCCGGTAAAACTATTCTTCTCAAGATCGATGATGGCTAATGTTTGAAAATGTCGTTCAAATGGAGGAATTTCACCAGTGAAGTCATTATCACTTAGATCAAGGAAGAGAAGTCCAGTTAGGTTTGACAAACATTGGGGAAGCACTTTGTCGAAGCCATTTTTATGCAGCTTCAGAACTCGTAATCTCTGAAAATGGCAGAAAGAGTTAGTAATCTGACCTCTTAATTTGTTGTCACTCAGTGAAATCACTTGCAATGCTTTCAACTTTTTTAGACATAAGGGTAGTCTCCCGGATAGTTGGTTCTTTGACAGATCAAGATAAAGTAGGTTCTCCACGGACATAGTGAATTTGGTATGCTGCCGCTGAGACTGTTACTAGAAAGAAACAGTTATCCTAACTGTGGCATCTTGTTTCCGTCCATTCTAGAAATGAGGCTTAGAGAGGGTAGTGTCCCGGATAGTTGGTTCTTTGACAGATCAAGAATATATAGGTTCTCCATCGCCCATAGAGAATTCGGTATGCTGCCGCTGAGATTGTTACCAAAAAGAAGAAGTATTCTAACAGTGGCATCTTGTTTCCGTCCATTCTGGAAATGGGGCCTTGAGCATATTGTTACTGAGATCAAGCTCTTCAACGTTTAGTAAAATGTCGGGAAGCCAATTGGGAACTTTATCTGAGATGTTTGCATTGAACATGATCAAGACTGAAATATTCCTCTGTGTTCGAAGCCACAATGGAAATTTCGGTCCCTCATCAAAATTTGACATGTCAATATACTGAAGTTGGAATGAAGGAATCCAGGCGGGATCAAAACTTAAAATAAGTTCATTAGACAAAATGCCCAAAGCGGTTAGGCTCGTGAGGTTTGCAAAGTGCAATTCACCAACAACTCCGTCCAATGAATTATTTGATATGTAAAACGAATTTAGTCTAGATAGTCGCCCAATACTTTCCGGGATGTTCCCGCTCAATTTGTTGCAGCTGAGTCTTAACTCTCTTAGAGAGATAGCTCCCCCAAAGTTACCGGAATAGGTCCCGACATTGAGTTTCCTGATAGACTTAGGTACTCGAGATCTTTGAAACTCCCAAATTGGTTTGGTATATGGCCACTGAAATTATTGCCACTGAAATCACAAATCCTCAAGTCACTTTGTGCCGACTCCAAAGGACCATGGATGATGCTCCCAACATCTCCATCAAAGTTATTAAACGCCAACCTTAATTCATGCAACTTGTAGAGACTATTGAAGTTTTTCAGAATTTGACCACCTAGCAAATTATGAGAAACATCGAGAAAGGAAAGTTGTTGATTATTATCAAAGAGTGTCCTCGGAAATGCGCCTCTTAAATGATTTGCCCTCAAATCGATATGCTTGAGCTTGCTAAAGTTGTAGAACCAGGGAGGAATAGTAGAATTTATGGAATTGCTTGATAGAACTAGGAATCTTAAAGAAGTGAAGTTGATGGATAGAGAGTGAGGAAGCTTTTCAAGAGAACAATCCTTCAACTGCAAGGATTGCAGTGAAGAAAGCATATTAATGGAACTAAACCAATCTTTGGCTTTCCCAAGGTCAATGCTAGAGAGGTGAAAGTATTTCAAGGAAGATAATTTCGACACCCATTGGAGGTTATCAGTTGTTAAAGAACCCTCACCAAACCTACTAGCAAGATCTAGATATTGCAAGTTGGACAGGTTACCGAAGTGATGAGGTATGTTTCTGTCAAAACCTGCAGATGATAGATTAAGATACTCTAGTCTTTGGAGAGTACCAAAGAATTGGGGGGTTTTTTGCTTGGAAAATTTGTTAAGGCTGAGGTCTAGATACTTCAAATGCTTCAGTTCAGCCAAAGATGCATGAATTTTACCTGCCAAGCTGCTCTTATCTGAACATGAGACATATCCGTCGGGGAAGGTCTCCCAGAATGGATTACGAAAATCGAGTTTGAAAACATGGCCAGTCTTTTTGCTGCATTCGACTCCTTTCCACTCACAACAGTCCTTACTAGTCCACGATGACAAGCGTTTAGAATGGTCGATGAGACCTTGCCTAAATTTCAAGAGAGCTTCTCTCTCTGTACCAAAGAAGCTCACATTAGGGAAAGCTTCGGAATGGCCAAACTCAAATGATTGAAACACGAGAAGAGTCCACAACAAACGTTGCTTGAACGGTCAAATTCGTGATTCTATCAAATAAACGAGAAACATTGTTAAAATCAAGTAAAACACTACCTCAACTACAAAATGGTTAAACTATGCCTAAATGCTAACATAACAACTTATACGTACTAACAAATCACATATCTAAAATGATTATTCAAGCCATTCGCAATGCGAAACTTGAACATGAAATCCTAAAATTTCGCTCCAACTAAACCGTTAATTCAAATCAACTTTCACGAAATCTCATGGTTCTACAATAACATAATTTATATTTTCCATGAAATCTCGTAGCTCCACAGCTCAAGAATCGAACTTTGCAGCTCAATTTTCACTAAATTTTAACTTTGAGCGATAATTCTGAAAACTATTCTGATTAGACAAATGAAGGACACAAGCACTTGCCGGACGTTGCGATATGAAGTCGAATCAACTTGGCGAAGCGTCTATGGCGTGAATGCGCAAAACAATCATTAATTCCATGTGAAAGTTTTGGATTTTAGTGTATGTCTTCTCTTTGAGTATGCTGATCATGGAGTCTGCTCTCTCGTATGCTTCAATTATCCCCAGATCTCTGTCATAAAACTGGATTATAATAGATTAAACAAATGAAGAGTGTACTGACTTTCTCACATTTGTACGCCATAATGTCATTCTCTACTCTCACGTATTCTCTTTGATGTCATTTAATGGAAGGGATTTTGGAACTTCAGTTTTCTAGATTTAGCTCCATATTGCTCTGCCATGTTATTTTTTCACTGTTAGTTGGTTCATTGGCCTTTGTCTAGAAAAGAAGCAAAAATTAAAGAAAAATGGAGTCCACAACTAATAATTATTGCTCTTCGTCGGATACGGTGTATGGAGGACGAAAAAGGTGTCTGCAACCATAACTACCATATGTGGACATGAGGATGGTGTATACGATATGTACATTTGGGATTTGGTCATTCCCAAATGTTTTACTCTATTTTACTGCCTGGACTAGTTAAGCCATTCCCACTCATCCTTATTCTTGGCGTGGCATACGTAAAATGCATCTGTTAAATACTTCAGGTCCCTTCATTGGCGCGAACATAGGCACTGACCTCTCCAACATGCCGAGCCCAACTCAGGTGGTGGCGCTTCTAAAAGCTCAGAACATACGACATGTTAGGCTTTACGACATTGATCACGCCATGCTCCTTGCACTTGCTGGCTCTGGCATCCGCGTCACTGTTTCTGCTCCTAATGACTAGCTACTCGGCATTGGGCAGTCCAATGCCACCGCTGCCTATTGGGTAGCTCGCAATATCGTAGCCCATGTCCCCGCCACCAACATCACTGCCATTGCTGTGGGATCCGAAGTCCTAACGACCCTTCAGAATGCCGCCCCTGTCCTTGTCTCGGCCATGAAGTTCATCCACTCAGCGCTTGTCGCTTTGAATCTCGACAGTTGTACCAAAGTCTCAATCCCACACTCTTCCTCCATCATTATTGACTCCTTCCCACCTTCTCAAGCCTTCTTTAACCGCACTTGGGATCCGGTCATGGTCCCATTGCTTAAGTTTCTTCTGTCTGCTGGATCGTACCTCATGCTCAATTTCTATCCGTACTATGACTACATGCAGTCAAATGGCGCAATTCCACTGGACTATGCCCTCTTCCGTCCTCTTCCTCCGAACAAGGAAGCTGTCAATTCTAACACGCTCCTCCACTACACCAATGCATTTGATGCTGTCGCCGATGCGGTTTATTTTGCCATGTCATATCTAAACTTCACCAACGTCCCCATTCTGGTGACCGAGTCTGGTTGGCCCTCCAAGGGAGACTCCTCCGAACGGGATGCAACTCTTGAAGATGCAAACACTTACAACAGTAACTTTATCAAGCACGTGCTTGACAATACAGGAACGCCAAAGCACCCGGGTGTGGCAGTCGGTACATACATTTATGAGCTCTACAATGAAGATCAGAGACCGGGCTCTGTATCTGAGAAAAATTGGGGCCTGTTTGATGCCAAAGGAGTACCGATCTATATCTTGCACGCGGGAACGGTGTTAGCAAATGACACAACCAATCAGACGTTCTGTATTGCAAAGGATGGTGCGGACAAGAAGATGCTCCAAGCGGCATTGGATTGGGCTTGTGGGCCTGGAAAAGTAGACTGCTCACTGTTGTTGCAGGGGCAAGCTTGCTATGAACCAGATAACGTTGTTGCACATGCAACTAATGCTTTCAATGCGTATTACCAAAAGATGGGGAAAGCTCCAGGCACCTGTGATTTTAAAGGGGTCGCTACAGTCACCACAACCAATCCAAATAAGAAGTAGCTTGATAACATTTACCCATGTGTCTGCGTCATTCTGAGGAAAGATCTTATCACCGGATTTAGTAATCACAATTCACTGAATAGAAAAATTGATGTGTTGTGGTCAGTGGACAATTAATGGCATGCCACAATGCCACAAGATGATAGGGCCTATCTGCTGGTTTAACCTTGACATTTTTTTTTTTTTGTAATTTGATGAGCTATTAGTATGTCTGTCCTGAACTCTAATACATGCACGTTGCTTATGAGCATATAGAGATTGAGGAATCAGCCTTTTGCTTTTCCTTTTCCCCTAATTTATGTTTGATTGGTGCAGGTCATGGTTCATGTATATTTCCAGGAAGGTATGTGATTTACTACGTTTTAGTAGGTTCTCTCTGTCATCTTTTAAATTTGTTGCAAAATGTCATCTCCAATCATCCAAAATTGTTATTATGCATCTGCAATATACTGACTTACCTGCAAGTGCTGCAGCGGTGGAAGAAATGGGACTTCCGTTAATGGTACTATTCTGGCTCCATCGTCTAATTCAACCACTTCTGGCTGTCCTTCCCAGTATTTCTTTGATGTTGGTTCGATCACAAGCTCGTTGATCATCGCCATTTTGCACCTGGCGTTGGTTCTCTCGTAAAGTTATGGACTCGATATTTGTGCCATATCGATTGATGCCTTTTTAGATCTCTTTTTGAAACATTTAATTACAATTCTTCGATGACAACTTGTGGTCTACCCAACTTTGTGGTTCGTGAAGTGGCAACACGGGTGGGCAAATCCAGGCGTTTGAGCGGTGACTTCAATTTTATTCTGTAAAAGCCAACAAAAGGAGGAGTTGGTGTAACTATCTTCTTCCTAAATTCGATTTCGAATTGATTCTTTGAGATGGACACTTAAAGGGCATCTGAAAGTCAGCCAATTCAGGCCATGTAATCAATAGGCTAAGATTAGTTGCCTCGTTTTCTCATCAACACAGCTAAACTAGTTAAGTTTCTTTTCTTTGCTGGAATTTCAAGCGAGCAGCATTACTCTGACGGATAGTTACTAAGAATCGGCACTGCTCGGAGAAACTTCTGGAAGAAATTGCCTTCATTTTGCCTTCATTTTGCGGCAATTTCGGTCAGTGATTGTTTACCTTAACATGCTCTCGGTCTTTCATGTTTATGATTGTTGTGATGGTGCTTCCGAGGGAACTCCGAGTGTCAGAACTTGCATACCTACAAAATTTCACTGCAGTGTTGCCCGCAAAATGAATGTTTCTACGCTTCTTGAGGATGGTAAGTCCTGTTGTCAAGCAAGCTTTTAGTATATTGATGTACTGGTAATATGCATGGTACCAAAGCGATGGACACTCCATGTTTGATTATACTGTCAAATGAAAGATAAAATCGAAGGGAAAAAAGAAAAGAGGCCCTCAGGACAGAGGGCAGTGATCCCTCAAGGGTTTTTACTAGTGTAGACTCTCCAACATAGGGTTCAAATTTCTGGAGCATCCAATCCAAGTTGAGGTGATCTTGAATCTCTACCTCATCATGCCCCCAGGAGGGACTGGAGTCATTGGGATTCCTCTGTTCTGCCTTTCCATGTTCATATGCCATCCTAAACATGATCACGAAAAATGAAGTTTAGGAATGAAATCATCGGTCCGTTTTTTTCTAATAATCTCCATCATCGGAAGAACCCTGTTTAGTTTACGGCATACTATGATACAATGCTCGTAATTTAGGACTATTTACTGTATGATAATTGATTGTCTCAAATTGTTCTGGAAATCGGCATTTCCGGGGAACATCATTTTGTGCAGGTTGATTGAAAGGATGAGATTTATGCCTACCAATGGACATGTCGAATCCGCGCTTTTGGAGCTCACGGTACTCCTGGGTTAAAGCACAGGATTCGCAGCAGAAATGGACTAAGCAATCGGCGCAAGGATCCTCTTGCAGCTGGTATTGCTGTCTCATCTTGGTGCGGCAGAAGCAGGAGTAGCAGTAGCTCCGTGCACAGGGCATGCTGCAACAAAAACTGATCCGAGTGAGCAAGTCTAATAATGTCGATCCTTCTTCAATTTGTGCGAATGCGATTGATTCTACTTACAAACCGATCCGTGATCAGCAATCTCTGCGATTCGCCGGAATGTGATGCAGGGGCACCAAAATGACAAGGAACCTGTGAGATTAACAAGATATCAACCTTCATGAGCCATAGATAACACCAATTTATCTCTGGATCCACTTAAACTCAACTAATACCAAAGTGGTATAAAGATCATTCAATCGCTAAATTCTGATAGCCCCGCGACACTAGGCAATTGCAATTGGATTCTCCAGTCTATAAACTGTCCGACTTTTCCTCGTAGATGTCGCCCAGTAGTTGTATACATGGCATAACTGTTCTATCAAGTGTTAATCCACCTCTAAACCAAATGGATTGCGAGGAAAATTCCAGAGGACTTACAAGTTGGAACGTCGTCGAAGCAACTGAAAAGCCCGGAGGACCAAGGCATGTTGTTAATGGGTCGAGCTTCAAGACCCGCAGGGGGCAGAGGATTGTTCGGGGCCCCGAAATTCGCATAACTTTGGTTCATGGGTTGCACCGGAATGCCATCCACGGGAGGCAGCGGCGGTGGCGGCGGAGCGGAGGCACCAGGCTTCTGTGGGTAGCCATCAGATGCGTTCGAGGAGTACATAGCTTCAATCCGCAACTACAGATACCGGCTCCACCGATCAAAGAAGGACGACACGACACAGCAAAAGATCGAACGAGGAAGTGAATCGGGCAAGGGCTAGAGAGGGTTGAAAAATGAGATGTTAGGTAAACTGCACATGATGTATACGTCCTATTTCTATGCATCTAACACTCATATATTTGCGTAAAAGAGGGGTTTCGTCAGCGAATGCTTTCACCAGGAGCGGCCGTGACCAAGCAAGTCGTTGATCCGCGTTCAAAAATGTTTGCTGGTCGCGGCAATGACGAATCGCCAACTTTGACGGTTGATGGTTAGTTGAAAAGTAAATGCCTTGTTTAAGCTCTAAGCCATCGTCGTGCGATTAAGCTACGTATAGACTTATAGTTTAGTGCGGTGGGAAACGTTTACAATGGTGTAAATTGAGACCAGGTCAGGCAGTTTCGTATGTAATTTTGTTTTTTCCATCGTAATTTTTTTGGACCAAGTTCAGGTTCTAAAGTTGGACGCGACTTCGCTCTCGTGACACGACTGTCACACTTTCACACGGATCGTGACCTCGTTTATTTCTAGAACACCGAACGTAGTTTCGAGAGGGGTTTGTCACCTATAATTAGGTGCAATGTTGTTATCAAGACAGCACAGGGCTCAGCAGCTTTTGTTTACGTTCCTTTTGGGATTCCGGGGTGAAATTAGGAAGAACTCCATGGACGAGACGAGTTAGAGAACTTGGTCCTTTTATTTTTTGGTTCGAAAGGAGAACTCGGTCTTAGGTGAAGGGATAATTGATTCGTTTTTCCAACCGGCGAGATTAGATTTGTTGGATAGTGTGGACGGGCATTGATTGTATGGGGTTGTGTTTTAGTCCGTGAGAAACAAGTTGGGATTGTTTGAGAAGATGCTTGATCTAGCGAGGGCATCACAGCCTTTGGGTAGTGGTTGCCGACCCTCGCTTGGTCTCATTATGAAAAAAATTATTTAAAAATTACAAAAATTGTTCATATCTATGTTGGTGATGTCATGTAGAACGCTCACTATCCATGTTAGCAATTTTTTGCAAATATTAGCTGGATAGACTTTATTGGCAAATTATCAAAAGACTTAGAATTAAATTGATCAAAATTAAAAGGTTTAAGACTGAATTAGTACATGTGTAATACGTTTAGGATTTTTTTTTTATAATAATTATTCCAATTTTCATCACATCGGCAAGTGCAAATAATGTCAAGTTGGGCTATCCATCGAGTTCTGACTTGCGACTTACCTTGCTGCTAAGATTTATGAGGTATTAGATGGGATTGTTCTACTTAGGTAAATGTCCATTTCATAGAAGAACATATAGGCTTATTTTTTCCCTAATGTGAATATCCCTTTGTAAATGACTAAGGTTACGTTTGGCAGTCGGGATAAAATTTGGGATAGGATATGATTTATCCTATCCTACGTTTGGTGCTCGCTTAGGACAGGATAAAGTCGGATATAAGTGGGATATAGACAGGATAAAATTATCCCATGGGTAAGGTGGGATAAAGGTGGATATGATTTTTAATGTCCATACTAGGAAAGTTATTTTTCTCAAATGAAAAACTTATTAAATTAATAAAATTGAAATTATATTTAAATATAAATAATATTTGAATTATAATTTAAGAAATAAAAAATAAAAAATAAAAAATAATTTTTAATTAATCCTATTTTAATTTATATATTCAACTTTAACTCTATCTTATAATAAACATTCAATCTATAAATTAAATATTAATATTTATTATATATTTTAGGTATTTTTGTATTTTAGGTATGTTAGTACAAATTTTTTACTATTTGATAAAATTTTATTAAAGAATGATGAAAGGAGAAAAAAGAAATAATAAAGAAAATAATATAAAAAAGAGGAAAAATAAATTAAGGAATAATGTTACGAGAGATTTTCACTATCTCTCGTTTATGAATATTTAGGTTCATTTATAATGATATACCATTAATATAAAAAAAGTGTGCATGGTGTGATGTAAACATATCCGACTTTAATACTGCGATTCACTAAACAATGGACATGATATAAAAAAATCCCAGAATTTCATATCCTATTCTATCCAGTCCTACCCCAATTAAAAATCCGGATGACCAAACGTAGCCTAAATTCTTGCTCACATCGGATGAGCTTTAATGCATCGACTTATTATGACGTGATTGAGTGAATTTTTATAAAGCCACTTTATTCACAGGAAAAGAAAGAAAATAAAATAGAATTTGTATAAAGCCTAATGTATTGTGAGGAGAATTGAGATAGTTTATTGCGGACTCTTTTACACAGGGTAAATGCCCTCTTGTTTCTGACCTTGGGCACGTCCTAATATGTTATCCTCCTTTCTCTTCATTGAGCAAAAACGCGATGCCAAATCGTTCTGATCGCAACATCAATCCGAGTATGTATCTAGACCCTCTATTGTTTGGTGTCGTAAATTCATTTACGTGATTTCATAAAATGTATACCCTTTCCTTCTTTGAGCAGGGCAGACGACAAAACTTATGTCGACAGATCGAGCATGCTACTGTTTACTTTAAAAGTGAAAATCGCTGGAGTATGATGCATATAATATTTTTTCAACGTAGTAAACGTCTTCCCTCATGCGAAGGGCGATAAGATGGTGATGAAAGCAATGTGCACAGATCTGATATGCATTACCGAAACCAAGCTTAGAATTAATTCCTGTCATGCTATATCTATATGATTCGACCACTAAAAGTGGGAAATTTGTGGATGGAGTTAAAGAAGACATTCGATGCCAACGTTGAAAATGGTCAACTCAAGGAAAATGGACATTGGGTCCAAGCTATTTTTATTTCCTATTTACACGTAAACAAGTAATAATGACAAAAATGAAAAATGAACTTTGACCCAATTGCAATTTGATCCCCGAACTTTTAATTAATTCAATGCGGTCCCTAAACTTTGGTCCAATGTGCAATGTGGTCCATAATCTTTTTATTTGTTCAATGCGGTGTCGCGACCTTCTCGAATTTTTTGAGGGTGATGAATTACCTAAAGAAGGCTAATGGATTACTAAGTCCGAAGACTTGGCACGGACCCTCCCAAGTCCTACCAATCGCGACTTGATAGAAATTAACTCATTTAAACATGCAATTATATTTAAATTGGAGCCGCCACTAACCAATTAGGGCTGGTTAGAAACCCAAGTAAAGTATGGGAGAATACTTTACTATTGCGAACTGTAGATTCAAGAGGTCAGGGACATGGTTACGCTAGATTAATCTAACGCCCTTTCGGTACCTTTTATTTTAATTTTAAAAAATACTTTGCAGGCAATGTTGATTAATTTTAACCTAAGCTGCTAACATGCAAATGGTGGTCATGCGGGTGCACAATCAATAAAGTAACATTCAATAAAAAAAATTGCTAATAAAGATGCATGCCTTAGACATAATTTCTAAATGACATGACCTAATTTTTCTTTTTCTTTTTTTTTAAAAAAAAGTTAATTATATGCAATCTTAATCTAAATTTAATATGCATGGATTTTACTTTAGTGATATGTGAAATGCAATTCCTATGGCATAACTTAAACTATCACTATATGTATGTAATCTAATTTATATAATCCTAAATATGCATGTGCTACGTGACATGAGATGAATGACATGGTATTTCTACATGCATGCTCTTTTATGATTTTTTTTAATGATTTTTTTTGTTTTGGTTTTATTAAAGGAAAATCATCCTAATTCTACATGAATCTTAAAAAGAAACTAAAATACGTTGCTTCAAATGTGAAATGTGTATAGACCTAAATAACTAATATGATGCATAATATGTGATAAGCAAAATAATAATAACATGCCAAAATTCATCCATGTAATCAATGGCATATTATTTTAATATGAATCAATGATGCAAAGCAATTCATGAATTTTGCCATAAAAAGTCGAAATAATCAAAAATCTAAACCGACGTCTCGCGGCTCAATATTTTTTATTATTGTAACTTAATATGACAAGTTTTTAATTGGATAATGAAAACAAATCAGAATAAATCAAGTTAAATAAAAAACTATGAGTTCAAATACTCGAACCAAATTTAATCTAAAAAATTACCTAGCTCGGAATAATTATCTTCAAGATGGAAACCGGCGAGGGATGATGCGAAGTTCACCCTTCTCAAGCCTCAAGTGTCCTGCAACCAAAACAGAGGAGGTAGCAAGTGGCTAGTGGGCACAGCAAATGGAGACCGGCGGACTTCGGGGCGGTGAGGTCACGGCTATGGAGGCACGGGTGTTCGCCGATGGAGGCTAACAGCGGGCGGCGCAGGGACGCGGCGTCGGTGCGAGCTGTGCAGGGCGAAGTGGACGGCGGTGGTGACTGGCGCGAGGCGTGCTGGTGGAGATCTCGGATCAGCAGGTCACAGGCGTCGGTTCGGAGGAGGGCGCAGCGTCGGGTCGTTGCGGCGATGGTGGCTCGGGATGGGGCGCAATGGCGGAGCTATCACCGGCGGCAGACGGAAAGCGGGGGAGGACGTCGGCGCTGCAGGCTGGCGTCACGGGAGGAGACTTGCAGCAGTGGTCGTTGCAGCAGGCGTCGGGACGAGCTCGCTGGTGCAGAGGTGCGGTCATCGGGCGTCAGGCACCGGGTGGTCGCGAACGCAGCAACAGCGGAGGTGTGGGCCGGTTCGGAATCGGCAGTGTCGCGGGTTGCAGAAGCGCGGTGGTGTCGCTGGGCGTCGGTGCTTGGGTCGTCGTGAGTCGGCGCGACGATGGCTGGTGGAGACCGGTGATGCGAGCGTAGCGCAGGTGAAGAGAGACTCACAATTGTGCAGCAAATGTGGGGAAGAAGATGAACAGTAAATGTCCCATCACTTCTTCCCCTCTACTTTGGCTTTTTCCTTTCCTTTTCACTTTTTCCCTCTGCAGCCGCACACTCTCCTCTGCTTTTGTACTCTCTCTTTCTCCTCTTTTTTATTTTCTTCACTTTTCAATTTTTGACGAAAAGTAACCTTCGCTCCCCCCCGAAAGGTGAAGAAGAACCCCTCTATTTATAAAGCGAAAATTCGAGTTTGTTTCGCCGGTGGAGATTTTTGCTCAACCTCTCGCCGGTGGAGATTTTCGCTCAACTTCTCCAACAAAGAAATGGCTCCAAAATCCGGCTGTTGAATTATTTTGAATTCAAAATTTCTTTTCAAAATTTCCCTCTAATCTTTTATTTTCTAAAAATTGAATCTAAATTATGTGTCAACATGCGGTCCTAGGACTTTTAATACATATTCAATATAGTCCCTGAACTATATTCAAATTGTTGTCCTTCTATTAATTTAAGATCATGGACAATGTTAAATATTTTCATATAATTTATGAACTAAATTGAACATGTATAAAAAGTTCAGGGACTATATTAAATAAATTAAAGGTTTATGGATCAAATTGCACATTGGGTTAAAGTTTGGGAATCGCATTGAATAAATTAAAAGTTTAGAGATCACATTATATATTGGACCAAAGTTTAGGGATCATTTGTAACAACAACAACAATAAGAAATCAATCTAATGATAACTCAATCAGCTTGGTATTGTCATGGCCGGCATCCTTGATCGGCCACCCAAAAAGAAGAAAACAAAGGGAAAAAGGAGGACTTCATAGTATTCACTTGATATAAGTAGGCAATAGTTGTAGGAAAGGCAATATTCCTGCATTAAGGTTTTATTGAATTTTGCATAATTGGCCTCCCCGAACTTAGGTTATTTTAGTTCCCATTTAAATCGTGGCCAAAAGAGACAGATCGCATTACCATAGAATTTTATCATCGGAGTATACATTTTGACTACTTCATTATGTTAGCAAAATGCTCGTACATTAGTAATAAAACTACATGATTCTAATTGCGAGAAAATGTAAATGGCAAGGAATTGATACAGTTTGAATTGAAGTTATATCGAAAATAAATTACAAGGAATTGAAATTACGTAAAACGGAAACAAGGATGAGGTTGCTATAATCACTCTTGTTATGCTTTCTATCAATTCAGATGACCAAAAAAAGTGACACTATGAGCTTTGGTAAAAGTTGCCGTAATCATTCTTGTCATGCTATCTACCAATTTAGACGATGTTGTATTTGTTCAAATTTACTACATTAGAACTGATTTGGCAAAGTATGCGGAGGGAACAACCAGGGACAATGTTAGATGAGGACTCGCTCTCAGAATCCGCTACCGATGAGATTGATGCGGTGGTGGGGAAGTGAGGGAAGCGTCACATTGCATTATCGTCCAATTTTCGGCAATCTCTTTTTCCCACTTGAATTAGCAGCAGCTGACGCGTGAATCAGCAACAAGTCTTCGTTATGTATCAGATCTTTGAAGAAGTTTTTTCAAACTGTTGGTGTTGAAATTTGTACCATGCACCTAAGAGAGAAATGTTATTTTTTCATGTTATATGATTGGGATCATATTACAGAAACTTTTTGACAAAGAGATGATAGCCTTAGAATTAGGACATCATATCTGTAATAGTTGTAGTATTGCAGAAGGGTTTGGCAAATGGCTTTGTCATCATGTCTGAGACTTCTGCTAGCTTTTATATAATAAAAAGAGTTCATCACATACATAAGCTACTGATACAAAGTATATGATCATGAAGATAGGAACTTCTAAGTTTATGACATAGATGTACGTCTTTCGAATCTGACAAGTTTCTTCAACTCTCACGAACGTTGCTTCATGCTGGGGGTCGTGCCTGAGGCCCATATTTGGTAATCACCTTTCCTACAACATGTCATATACATAATCAAAACTTTACATGTCGACTACAAGAAGATCAAAGAAGTTGTTTAGATTTCATACTAAGGTTAGTATGGAATCATGTATTGAATAACTAAGAGCAAGTGTTAGTGTGCTTATTAATGTGTCTGTGTGTGTGTGTGAGAGAGAGAGAGAGAGAGAGAGATTCCTAAGTAGTTCCTACAAGTGCGTACCTGAAAAGCTCTTTTGAATCGAAGGGTGGTGATCGTTCTTGATATCATTAGCTTTCCGATGATCCTATCCATTGCTTGAAAGTAAGATATCCTCCAAGACTGCTTGAAATGCAATGCACTACAAAATCCCAAGAATCCAATTGTGAATCCCGGTCCCAGGCCCGCATAGAACCAATTATGGATGTCCAGATTGCCTACATTAGGTTCACCTCCATTTCGAAAATCACCATCTTGTCCATCGATATTAGGATGTTGCTCATCTCCAGGGCAAACTTTTGAAAGAGGAGCTCCACAAAGTCCGTCATTACCACGATACACAGATTCATCATCCACGGTACGCAGATGACTACTTGAAGGAATAGGGCCTGATAAATTATTGAATGAGAGATTGAGACAACTTAGAAAGTCTACGCTGGATATGCTAGGAGGGATTCTACCCGAAATCCCGTTGTTGGATAGGTCAAGGGATTCTAAGTTTTTGAGGTTGCCAATGTTTGAAGGGATTTTCCCACTCAAATTGTTTTGAGAGAGGTTCAAATTCTGAAGTTCGACGAGCCTAGTCAACTCTTCTGGTATTTTGCCATTTAAATTGTTTGCAGAAAGGTCAATGGAATAGAAGAATTGCAGTGTCTTGCCATACATTTGGCTAGTTCCCTTTGTATTAACTAGGACGTTGATTGATGGCATATCCAGCCAATATGGTTGATCATTAATATCTCCAACCATAGACAACAGTCCACCAAAACACAGCGGAATGCTTCCGGAAATGTTGTTCTGTGCTAGGCTTAAAAAATGGAGAGAGCTAAGTTGGCAGAGTTGAGAGGGAATGCTTCCGGTGAAACTATTCTTCTCAAGATCGATCAGGGCTAATAATTGAGAATGTTGTCCAAATGGAGGAATTTCACCAGTGAAGTCATTATCACTTAGATCAAGGAGCAGGAGGTAAGTTAGGTTTGACAAACATTTGGGAAGCACTTTGTCGAAGCCATTTCTATGCAGGACCAGAACTTGTAATTGCTTCAAATGGCATAAAGAGTTAGTGAAATGACCACTTAACCTGTTGTCACCCAGAAGAATCCATTCCAGTGCTTCCAACTTTTTCAGACATAAGGGTAGTGTCCCGGATAGTTGGTTCTTTGACAGATCAAGATATAATAGGTTCCCCATTGCACAAAGTGAATCCGGTATGCTGCCGCTGAGACTGTTACCAGAAAGAATCAGAAATCGTAGTAGTTGCATCTTGTTTCCGTCCATTCTGGAAATGGGACCTTTGAGCATATTGTTACTGAGATCAAGCACTATAGCGTTAAGTAAAATGTCCGAAAGCCAATTGGGAATTTCATCTGAGATGTTTGCATTGGACATGTACAAGTTTGAAATATTCTTCTGTGTTTGAAGCCACAATGGAAATTTCGGTCCCACATCACAACCTGACATGTTAATCCATTGAACTTGGAATGGAGGAACCCAGGCGGGATCAAAACTTAAAACAAGTTCATTAGACGAAGTGGACAAATGGGTCAGGCTCGTGAGATTAGCAAAGTGCGATTCACTAACAACTCCATTTAAAGAATTATTTGTTATGTCCAACACCTCTAGATTAGATAGTCGCCCAATACTTAACGGGATGTTCCCACTCAATTTGTTGTGGCTGAGATCCAACTTTGTTAGAGATGATAGCTCCCCCAGAGTTACTGGAATAGGTCCCCAAATCAAGTTTTGTGACAGACTTAGGTACTCGAGATCTTTGAAACTCCCCAATTGGCTTGGTAGAAAACCACTGAAATTATTGGCAGTGAAATCACAAATCCTCAGGTTACTTTGTGCCGACTTCAAAGGACCACGGATGATGCTCCCAACATCTCCATCAAAGTTATTAGACGCCAACCTTAATTCATGCAACTTGTAGAGACTGCTGAAGTTTTTCAGAATTTGACCGCCTAGAAAATTATGAGACACATCGAGAAAGGAAAGTTGTTGATTATTATCAAAGAGTGTGCTGGGAAATGCGCCTTTCAAATGATTTGCCCTCAAATCGATATGCTCGAGCTTGCTAAAGTTGTAGAACCAGAGAGGAATAATTGAATTTATGGAATTGCCTGATAGATCCAGGAATATTAAAGAAGTGAAGTTGACGGATAGAGAGTGAGGAAGTTTTTCGAGAGAACAATCCTTCAACTGCAAAGATTGCAGTGAAGAAAGCATATTAATGGAACTAAACCAATCTTTGGATTTCCCAAGGTCAATGCTAGAGAGATGAAAGTATTTCAAGGAAGATAATTTCGACACCCATTGGAGGTTATCAGTTGTTAAAGAACCCTCGCCAAACCTACTAGCAAGATCTAGATATTGCAAGTTGGATAGGTTACCAAGGTGATGAGGTATGTTTCCGTCAAAACTTGCAGATGATAGATTAAGATACTCTAGTCTCTGGAGAGTACCAAAGAATTGGGGGATTTTTTGCTTGGAAAATTTGTTGAGGCTGAGGTCTAGATACTTCAAATGCTTCAGTTCAGCCAAAGATGCATGGATTTTACCTGCCAAACTGCTCTTATCTAGACATGAGATATATCCGTTTGGGGAGGTCTCAAAGCATGGATTACGAAGATCGAGTTTGAAAATATGGCCAGTCTTTTTGCTGCATTTGACTCCTTTCCACTCACAACAGTCCTTGCTAGTCCACGATGACAAGCGTTTAGAATGGTCGATGAGACCTTGCTTGAATTTCAATAGAGCTTCTCTCTCTGTACCAAAGCAGCTCACATTGGCGAAAGCTTCGGAATGGCCAAACTCAAATGATTGAAACATGAGAAGAGTCCACAATATGAGGGGTGCAAAGGCAGGGGCTGATGCCATTGCTTTCGATAATATGGGATTAGGAAATGCAGTGTATTTCCTCCGTTTTATGGTGACATGGGTCTTGGGAAGGTCTTGATTGAATTTCATCGAGAAAAGGACATTACTCATTTCCTACTTATTTGATTTGGCCATCATTGTCGATCAATGCTGTCACACCCTGAATCCTAATAGAAAAAGGGAATGACACAGCTGTCATTCGAATCTTATGCAACAAACATATTTATTAATAATTCAAAATTGATCAAATCTTCATTGCTTTTAAGACATGAGTTTACAAATTCATAGATAGAATTGATAGCACCACAACTTAAGAAAAGAACTTTGTAGCTTAATTTTCACTAAACTTTAACTTTGAGCCATAGTTTTGAAAACTACTAGATTAGACAAATGAATGGTGTAAGCACTTACTGGACATTGCGATATGAAGTCGAATTAGCTTGGCGAAGCGTCCGTGGCATCAACTCACAAAACCCTCTCTCTCTTTTTCTTTTCTTCTTTCCCTTTTCCCCTATCCTTTTCTTTCCGTTCGTGTGAGTCTCGGCCTGTCTTTAAAAGCTGAAGGTGTCCACTATTCCTTGTTTTCGTTGACTCAGTCAACTTCCTCTTTTTTTTTTTCCTTTGATCGAGTCAAAGTCCATGTTTACAAATGCAATGAAAGAGCGCCATGTTCCGGAGATGCCTTCCGAGCCAGGACCAACTAATCACCAGAGTGCAGCCAAAAGCATAACGTTGCCTAAGTGCAATCTTCTGCAGGGTATCGGATGGGGTTGAAAGTGAAAGTTGTCAAAAGATGATGGAAAACCAATTCACTAGGGTGAGACAGAGGAGAGTGGAATTTCGTGTATAGAGGTGAAATCCGGAGATCTATGAAGGAGGCCAAAAGCGAAGACAGCTCTCTGGGTCCCTACTGACACTGGTGTGCGAAAGCATGGGGAGCGAACGGAATTAGATACCCTGCTAATCCATGCTGTAAACGATGAGTTAGATTCCCTGGGAGTCCATGCCATAAATGATGAGTGTTCATCCTTGGTCTACGCAGATTAGGGGCCCAACTAACTCGTGAAACACTCCATCTGAGGAGTACGGTCACAAGACCGAGACTCAAAGGAATTGACAGGGGCCTAGGGGGCCTAGGAGTGTTAGAGTCAATGGTCAAAAGCTTTGATTGATAATGACGTGTCAATGGACATGTCGAATCCACGCGTTTCAAGCGCGCGTACTCCTGGGTTAAAGCACATGCGCTGCAGAAATGGACTAAGCAATTAGCGCGAGGATCCTCTTGCAGCTGGTATTGCTATCTTATCTTGGTGCGGTAGAAGTAGGAGTAGCAGCAGGCGCCCCCGGTCAACAAGGCGATCACCGTGTAAATAGATCCGTGCGCAGGGCATGCCGCAACAAAAACCGACCCGAGTAAGCAAGTCTAATTATGTCGATCCTTCTTCAATTTGTGCGAACGCGATTGATTCTACTTGCAAACTGATCTCTGATCAGCAATCTCCGCAATTCGCCCAAATGTGATTAAGGGGCACCAAAATGACAAGCAACCAGTGAGATTGACAGGATATCAACCTACTGAGCCATGGATAACACCTTTTCATCTCTGGATCCACTTAAAACTCGACATATTACCAAAGTGGCGTAAGATAATTCGATCACTAAATTCTTATAACCCCGCGACATTAGACAATTGCAATTGGAGTCTTGAGTCTCTTTAACTATTCGACTTTTCCCCATCGATGTCATCCAGTAGACGTGTACATGGGCATAACTATTCTATCAAGTGTTAATCCACCTCTAAACCAAATGGATTGCGAGGAAAATTCCAGAGGACTTACAAGTTGGAAATCAAAAGCTTTGATTGATAAGACAACAAGAGGACCCTCGCGCTGATTGCTTACTCCATTTCTGCAGCGAATGTGCTTTGACCCAGGAGTACGCGAGCTTGAAACGCGTGGATTCGACGTGTCCATTGACACGTTATTATCAATCAAAGCTTTTGACCATTGATTCTAATATTCTCAGGCCCTGTCAATTCCTTTGAGTTTCGGTCTTGTGACCGTACTCCTTAGATGGAGTGTTTCACACGTTAGTTGGGCCCCTCATCCGCATAGACCAAGGGCGAACACTCATCGTTTACAGGATGGACCATCAAGGTATCTAATCCTGTT
Source organism: Eucalyptus virginea (assembly GCA_014182375.1). Classification (NCBI taxonomy): domain Eukaryota; kingdom Viridiplantae; phylum Streptophyta; class Magnoliopsida; order Myrtales; family Myrtaceae; genus Eucalyptus; species Eucalyptus virginea. Next base: position 43,898,534 of record CM024520.1, read on the forward strand.
CGCTCCGCATGCTTTCGCACACCAGCGTCAGTAGGGATCCAGAGTTAGAGGTCTTAAGTTTAAATTTTATCAGACCCCATTTGCCTCCCCAATCAAATATGTTCACGCTTAGTATTAGCAAAAATGATCAGACTTATCGTGAGGAGAAGTGTTATAATATTTTTATATTAAATCATATTTTCATCTAACAGCTTAAACTTTTAAATAATTGGCATGAGTCTCACAAAATCTTTCAGAAGCAAACAAGAAACGTTGTGAAAAGAAAATAGCAAGAACGATAGAGAGATAAAGTAAACATTGGAAAACTTTGGCTGAAAGCTGTTGTAGTCAATGTGGAGCCTTTAAAGGTTTCATTTTGATGAGAACTTATTGACATGTTTCATCCTTCATGTAGCAACTATTTGAGAAGAGTCTACGAATGCTTTATGACCTCTTTCTTGTTATGACCATTTGGTAGTTTCCTCTTTTATAGTTCTTTTAAGAAACGAAAATCTAGAAATGACTCGGATCACTTAGATCATGGATGTGACAGTCTGAATTTCCACGTTTGTTTTCAATGAAATAAATCGGACTTTTCATCGACGTGTCTATAATGCTATTCTCTGAGCTGATCACTCATGAGATAACTAGATTAGTTGGGGAAGTCAGTAAGGGATTTTAATGTAACAGGCTTGAGAATTTGACCAGGAATCGACTACTCAACCGTGTTAGTTTGTAAGGTTCATTGCGACACAGTCGAAAATCTATCAGAGACCGGAAATAGGTTGATTTGATTGAGATATATAATTAGGCATCGGTGATTTTACCTAATTACAAAATTCCCGTCGATCGACACTAAACTAATTTTTCTATTATTTTGGTACCCTATGTCCGTAATTGAAACCTCGAGATTTTTCACGACAACCGAAAGTCGCCAATGAGTCGAAGATGTACATAGTGGCTCAAAAATAATCGACCACGAGTCCGTTGCACCGAAAATTCCCAAAAAATTACCCGATGGTTTAGGTCGCGCTGAAATCACGTTTGACTGAATTTAACCACGAAATTCATTCTGATTGCAAAAATTGAGAACTTTCATGTGTCACAATTAATCCTAGGGATATTGTTGCATCTTTTCAAAATGTATTGATGACGGGAATAGTTAGTGAAAAATGCATATGCGGCAAATTAAAGAAATAAGAGAAATGTCGTATTTTAAATGGGTTGTTGGTCCTCAATGTGGAACTAATGGAGTTAAGAATTATAAGAGTAAATTGAGGGCTCTTCTTGGTTAGTAAGGTTATTAAGGGCGCGATGACAACCATTCTGTTGAAATAGTTTCGAAATGAAATAGATTTTTTTATTTCTATTTCTGAAGAGTTTTAAGCAAAAATAATTGTTTGATAACGACACAAAATTTCTACTCTAAAAATATAAATTCGTTTGATAACAATACAAAATTTCTTATTTTTTCGGATTGGCGGCCGGTGACCGGCGACCGGTGGCGGCGGCGGCGGCGGCGGGCGACCGGCGATCGGCGGCGGCGCCGGCGGCGATGGCGGCCGGCGACCGTCGCCGGCCGACGACGGGCGGCGGCGGCGACCGGCGGGCGGCGGCGGGCGACCGGCGGCGGCAAAGAAGGGCCGGCGGGCGGGCGGCAACCAATGGACAGTGGTCGGCAAAGAATGAATGAAAGACCGGTTGACGAACGATGAGAAAAATTTTTATTTCTCATTTCTATTCTAGAAATAGAGAAGTAGAAAATTTCTACTTCTAATTTCTATTCTAAACCTATTTCGGAATGAAATCTATTCCAAAAATAAAAACGGAAGAAGTTTATCAAACAGATTTTACATTCCAAAAACAGTGCGGAATAGAAAAATTGTTTCGAAACAGAAATTAGTGGTTTGTCATTACGCACCTAAATGGCCAAGCAAAAGAAAGGAAAAATGAAGAGTAGAAACAATGGAATTCGGATGCCTTCATGTAAGGGGGAAATTCACTTGCATTTGAGTCTCATTTGAAGGGGATAAGTGTGTTTAAGTGGGGTGGGCCTCTCGACAATGAAAGGAGGATGTTTTTCCATGGAAAAAGTACTAAAGCTCTTGTGGAAAAACAAAAGGCTGTGGAAATGTGAGAGGAGAGACCCTCATGGTCCTTTTTCCTCCCTCTCCTTTCCCCCTCTGTGCAATCCCCTTCCCTTTCTTGGCACCATGGAACTACTCTCTTCTCTCTCCCCCTTTCTCTTTCTTTCCCTTTCCTTTCTTTTCTCTTAACTGAAAAGCTTGTCTTTTCTTTTCCCTATCTCTTTTTCTTTTGCGTGTATTTCTTCTCCCTTGCCGCCGTGCGCCTGTCTCCCTCTTTCCCTTTCTTATCCTTTTCTTTTTCCCTTTCCTTTTTCAACCGTGCAAGTTGTTGTTTTCTTCTTCTTTAAACGTGCAATCCCCGTTCCTGCTCTCTCTTGGACGACAAACCAGCGACTAAGAAAATAGAGGAAGGTGTGGTCTTGATGTTACAAAATTCTTGGACCCACAGAAGCTTCGACCTAACTACCACCATGTTTTTTTTTATCTCTTGGTCTTGGAGTTCAAGTGATGACAAAACCCCCTCACCAGCAGGAGAACAGCTCAGCCGACCAAACACCAAGTTTGTTTCTCTCTATCGAAAATTTTGTAATTCTGTGTGTTGTTGTTGCAGTCGCACCACAGCACACCCCTCTGCTGTTTCGGCTCAACCCCATCACCGAGAGACCCAAGGCTTGTCTCTGTGTTGCTGTACAGCCATCAGCAAGAGCCGCCTTTAGTTTTAAATAGGCGAGTTGCTCTTCTAAAACTGGAATAGGAGTTGTGTACCTCTGTTTAGGGTTTGAAATTAGTTGATAGTTAATATTAGTTTAGTAAGGTTAGATTAGCCATAAGGAGGCTTAGTTTTAGTTAAAATAGTAAGATAAGAACCATAGAGGACAGTTGGGCCAAAAACATGGGATGTTCTTTAAAACTGTTTTCTGGACGTATGCAATTTATTATTTTTATAGACTAACATGTGTTGCGATTTTGAAGTGAATTCCTTCTGAAGAAATGTTTTACACATTTTCAAGTATAACATATATTTTTCTCAGGATTTTTGGGGATTTAAAAAAAAATGATTTTAGCTTCGTTAGCTTTAAATAGAAACTTGAACTGTACTGAAATTTGCGACCTATAAGGATTCTATGGGTTGTTACTAACCCTTCGGGTTCGATTTTAAAAATGAGTTCTTCACAAAAGTTGTTTGTTACATCTTCTCGTTGAACATACTCGAATTTCAGACCAAACAGACCTATTTCGGACCCCGAACCAAGTTGATTTTGGAAAACAGAACTGCTGGAAACGGACCCAATTTTAGTGCTGGATTGAGTGAATTACTGGGCCGAATACAGAGGGATCTGGGCCTCGGTGTCTTCATGAAAAATGTTTTTTTACATGTCCTTTAGCACGTGTTCAAGTTTGAGAATTTTTCGAACTCATATGAGTTAGTTTCTGATCTTGAATCCGAAAGTGCGCAACTGGGCAGTTTCTCCCAATTCTGGTCAGTAGAAGTTTATAACTGTTTTGAGGTGTTTCTTGTTGGAAAATTGTTTAATTGATGTTGTGAATGAAATGTGCAATTAAGCATTGAACTGTGACATTGAGTGAATGCATACATGACATGAGAATCCGTCACGAGCCTTTGGGGCCGGACGATGCTCATTCGGGAATGCCCCAAGTCAACGGATGCTGATCACAGTGGATGCTGGACCGATGCTCCTAATCGGAATGCCATCTAGAGGTAGACGTTGCCGCGCTCGACAGTGCAAGGCGATACCCGGTTATATGCCGGAAGACTGTTATCTGTTGCATTGACTGTGGCCTATATGATTACATTAATATTTATATCCTTGCATATACTCACGTTAAGGTATTTATATGATGTGTGAACTCGATACTATTAGGTATGATTTGATTGACACTAATATGCAGAAACATGCTGGTATTAAAAGAATTGTGAGAAACGTGACTAGGTTGCATGTATAGTGTACCCTTCTCCTACTCGGGATTTAGGGGATTAACTCGCTGAGATGTGATCTCACTACGTTGTGGGCTAAAATTTTTCAGGTCCCTAGATGGAGGATTTTCAGGAGATGTACAGGGAGCCGAAGGAGGTGAAAGCTAGGTCTTGGTTTAGTTTCTGTTAGAAGTCGATGGGTCTTCCATCTAGCTTGGACATTGGGTGACAGCCTATGCTTTTGTTATCGAGAAGTTTGATGGGATTGCCTGGGACCCTATTCCTATGGACGAGGAGCTCGGAGCATAGATAGCCTAGAAGCTCTTCTTTTTGAAACAGATCCTTGTCATGTTAGACTTTTATGTGTGTAAACACTCTTGTAAAAATATGTGTGTCTAATATAAATATAATCCTATGTTTGCTATCCCATCTCTGTGTTATTTGGAGGTTATTATTACGTTTCCGCTTGTGAAATAAAATAAATGGGTCAGCAACCATTCCTGAGAGGTTGCAAACTTTCATCGACCATTGCGGGATGTGCATGTGCTCGAGGTTCGGGTCGTGACAATGGAATCAAATCAAAATAAAAGCAACTCAGCATTCTCGACATCAAATTCGTGACACACAGTTGTCTCCGAAATCTTCCTGATTTGGTTTCGATTTAGGCCGCGATTGAATGTGTGGATCAATTATTTTGTGTGGATCAATAGTTTTGTGCTGGTGTTCCACTTTCTTTTATTATATGGTCGACTGTTGGTCCTCTGAGTGCTCCACCTTCTTTTTAGCTTGTTCTATTCTCCCCAAGATGATGCATCACGTGTTTTGCAAATTGATCATCCGCTTGTCTTTTGACATGTCTTCTTTCTTCAACACATCATATGCTTACACATATCAATTGGTAATACTTTTTACATGGCGAACCAGCCTCCTTTGCTCATCCAAGTGTAACTTTTTTGACTACTGCCGCATTCAGATAGAGGTGATCATCCACATCTTGATGAAGAGTACATGACCAAATCAATATACACGTGCATTGTCCAAAAATTGTATCCTTTTGTATCGGAACCCTCTTCTCACGGGTAAATTTCCTCTTAGAAAGGTGCACGGTAAAAAATTCGGCGTCGACATTGAACATCAATTGCACCATGTTAATCTTAGGTCAAAATCACTTTTCTCGAGCTTAATTAATGAACCAAGACATGGTCAAAGTGGACACACATGAATTGAAGGCGTCCGCCAAGACATCCCCTTCCGTCGGGGTTTCTCGCTGGATCTCGCACTGCTCCATTCGACGGCATTGATGGGGCCTGCAAGACATCCCCTCCGTCACTAATCTACCCTCCTCTCTCTGCCAGAGGTCGTCTTGCGCGCGAGGAAGGAAGGAGGAAGAAGAACAAGAGCACCAGGCCGCGAAGACAGCCTGCAAGCCAACGTTTTTCTTTTTTTTCTTTTTCTTTTTTAAAACAAAAAAAAAAAAGAGAGTTCACATTACTAGCGTCGATATCATTGGAGTATGAGGTTTTTATTGAATCTTGCTTAATTGTCCTCCCCGAACTTAGGTTATCTTAGTTCCCATTTAAATTGTGGCCAAAAGAGAGAGTTCACATTACTAGAGAATTTTATCATTGGAGTATACATTTTGACTGACTTCAATTAATGTTATACCCCTGTTAGCAAAATGCTCATACTTTGGTAATGAAACTACACGAATCTAACTGCGAGAAAATGTAAATGACAAGGAATTGATACGCCTCAAATCAAGTTGTATATAAGATAAATCACAAGGAATTGAAATTATGCAAAAGGACGATACAAGGATGAGGTTGCAATAATCATTCATGTTAAGCTTTCAACCAATTCAGATGATTAAAAAAAATGTGACAGTATATATAAGTTGCCGTAATCATTCTTGCCATGCTATCTACCAATTCACATGATGTTGTATTTGTTCAAATTTACTCCATTCGAACTGATTTGGCAAGTATGCAGTGGGAACAACTAGGTACAACATTAGATGAGGAACCGGCTCTCATGGAGAAGAGAACAGCCATTGCAAAAGGCTAGAATTTTACCGAGTAATCTAGGGATGAGATGGATGCAGTGGCGGGGAAGTGAGGGAAGCATTACATTGCATTATATCAGCCAGTTTTCGACAATCTTTTTTCTCACTTAAATTAGCAGCAGCCGATGCGTCATGATTACATATCAGATCTTTATCAATGAAGTTTTTTAGAACTGTTGGTGTTGAATTTGCACCATGCACCTAAGAAAGAAATGTTATGTCTTCATGTTACGTGATTGGGATCATATTGCTGAAACTTTTTGACAAGGAGCATACAACCTTAGAATTGGGGCATCATATCTGTAATAGCTGTAGCATTGCAGAACGGTTTAGCAAATGGCTTGTTAATATGATTGAGGATTTTGCTAGCCTTTATATGGTCCAGAGTCTTTGTTACATATATAAGCTGCTGATAAGATGTTTATGATCATGATCACAGGAATTTCTAAGTTTATGAAACAGATGTACTCTCTATCTATCGAATCTGATAAGTTTCTTCAACTTTCACGAATGCTGCTTAATGCTTGGGGTCGTGCTTGAGGCCCATATATGATAATCACCTTTCCTACAACGCATCATAAGAATGATCAAGACTTTAGCTGTCGACTACAAGGAGATCAAAGTAGCTGTTTGAATTTCATACTAAGGACGGCATGGAATCATGTATTGAATAATTGAGAGAATGTGATGTGTGCTTACGAGAGAGAGAGAGAGAGAGAGAGAGAGAGAGAGAGAGAGAGAGAGAGAAGTGCGTACCTAAAAAGCTCTTTTGAACAGAAGCGTGGTCATCGCCCTCAATATCATTAGCTTTTCGATGATCCTATCCAGTGCTTGAAAGTAAGATATCCTCCGAGATTGCTTGAAATGCAATGCACTGCAAATTCCCAAGAATCCAATTGTGAATCCCGGTCCCAGTCCTGCAAAGAACCAATTATGGGTGTCTAGATTGCCTTCATTAGGTTCATCTCCGTTCCAAAAATCACCATCTTGTCCACCGATATCATGATGCTGCTCATCTCCGAGGCAAACTTTTAAAAGAGGAGCTCCACAAAGTTCGTCATTACTGTGATACACAGATTCATCATCCACAGTATGTAGATGAATACCTGAAGGAATACGGCCGGATAAATTATTGAATGAGAGATTGAGACAACTTAGAAAGTCCAAGCTGGATATGCTTGGAGGGATTCTACCCGAAATCTTGTTGTTGGATAGGGCAAGGGATTCTAAATTTTTTATGTCACCAATGTTTGAAGGGATTTTCCCACTCAAATTGTTTCGAGAGAGGTTCAAATTCTGAAGTTCGACGAGCCTAGTCAACTCTTCTGATATTTCGCCATTTAAATTGTTTGCAGAAAGGTCAATGGAATGGAAGAATCGGAGTGTCTTGTCATATATTCGGCTAGTTCCCTTTGTATTAACCATGACTTTAATCGATGGTGAATACATCCAATACGACTGATAATTGATATCTCCAACCATGGACAAGAATCCATTAAAACACGACGGAATGCTTCCGGAAATGTTGTTCTGTGCTAGGCTTAAAAACTGAAGATAATTAAGTTGGCAGAGTTGCGAGGGAATGCCTCCAGTGAAACTATTCTTCTCAAGATCGATCACGACTAATGATCGAGAATGTCGTCCAAATGAAGGAATTTCACCAGTGAAGTTATTTTCACTTAGATCAAGGAGGCGAAGGTTAGTTAGGTTGGACAAACATTTGGGAAGCACTTGGTCGAAGCCATTTTTATGCAAGATCAGAACTTCTAATTGCTTCATATGGCATAAAGAATTAGTGATCTGACCACTTAACCTGTTGTCACCCAGAAGAATCCATTCCAGTGCTTCCAACTTTTTCAGACATAAGGGTAGTCTCCCAGATAGTTGGTTCTTTGACAGATCAAGACAAACCAGGTTCTTCATTGCACATAGCGAATTTGGCATGCTGCCACTGAGACCGTTACCAGAAAGACTCAGAATTTGTAACAGTTGCATCTTGTTTCCGTCCAATCTGGAAATGGGGCCTCTGAGCCTATTGTTATCGAGAGCCAGATCTATAACGTTAAGTGAAATGTCGGAAAGCCAATTGGGAATTTCATCTGAGATGTTTGCATTGGACATGTACAAGTATGAAATATTCCTCTGTGTTTAAAGCCACAGTGGAAATTTCGGTCCCAGATCACAACCTGACGTGTCAATCCATGGAACTCGGAATGGAGGAACCCAGGCGGGATCAAAACTTAAAACAAGTTCATTAGACAAAATGGATAATTCGGTCAGGCTCGTGAGATTAGCAAAGTGCGATTCACTAACAACTCCATTCAAAGAATTATTTGTTATGTCCAATGTCTCTAGACTAGATAGTCGCCCAATTTGTTGTGGCTGAGATCCAACTCTGTTAGAGATGATAGCTCCCCCAGAGTTACTGGAATAGGTCTTCAAATCGAGTTTTGTGACAGACTTAGGTACTCGAGATCTTTGAAACTCTCCAATTGGCTTGGTAGAAAACCACTGAAATTATTGGCAGTGAAATCACAAATCCTCAAGTTACTTTGTGCCGACTCCAAAGGACCATGGATGATGTTCCCAACATCTCCATCAAAGTTATTAAACGCCAACCTTAATTCACGCAACTTGTAGAGACTGCTGAAGTTTTTCAGAATTTGACCGCCTAGCAAATTACGAGACACATCGAGAAAGGAAACTTGTTGATTATTATCAAAGAGTGTCCTGGGAAATGTGCCTTTCAAATTATTTACTCTCAAATCGATATGCTCGAGCTTGCTAAAGTTGTAGAACCAGGGAGGAATAGTCGAATTTATTAAATTCCATGATAGATCTAGGAATCTTAAAGAAGTGAAGTTGACGGATAGAGAGTGAGGAAGTTTTTCGAGAGAACAACCCCTCAACTGCAAAGATTGCAGTGAAGAAAGCATATAAATGGAACTAAACCAATCTGTGGCATTCATAAGGCCAATGCCAGAGAGGCGAAGGTATTTCAAGGAAGATAATTTCAACATCCATTGGAGGTTATCAGTTGTTAAATAACCCCCGCCAAACCTACTAGCAAGATCCAGATACTGCAAGTTGGACAGGTTACCGAGGTGATGTGGTATGTTTCCGCCAAAACCTGCGGATGATAGATTAAGATACTCTAGTCTCTGGAGAGAACCAAAGAATTGGGGGATATTTTGCTTGGAAAATTTGTTGAGGCTGAGGTCTAGATACTTCAAATGCTTCAGTTCAGCCAAAGATGCATGGATTTTACCTGCCAAACTGCTCTTATCTAGACATGAGATATATCTGTCGGGGGAGGTCTCAAAGCATGGATTACGAAGATCGAGTTTGAAAACATGGCCAGTCTTTTTGCTGCATTCGACTCCTTTCCACTCACAACAGTCCTTGCCAGTCCATGATTACAAGCGTTTAGAATGGTCGACGAGAACTTGCCTGAATTTCAAGAGAGCTTCTCTCTCTGTACCATAGCAGCTCACATTGGTGAAAGCTTCGGAATGGCCAAACTCAAATGATTGAAACACAAGAAGAGTCCACAATATGAGGGGTGCAAAGGCGGGGGCTGATGCCATTGCTTTCGATAATATGGGATTAGGAAATGCAGTGTATTTCCTCCGTTTTATGGTGACATGGGTCTTGGGAAGGTCTTGATTGATTTTCATCAAGAAAAGGACAATAATTATTTCCTATGGATTTTGATTTGGCCATCACTGTCGATCAATGCTGTTACATCCTGAATCTTAACAGGAAAATGGGATGAAATGGCTGTCATTCCACCCAAAGGATGCAGCTTCTAACCACCCAAATATCAACTCCCAAAAGTCTCTGTCGATATTGCTCTCGCTCTATTGTCTACTAACCGATGAATCTAAAAATATTAGGAAGGAATGAGATGAGCAACTATAGCTCAGTGAATAGTACATATCTTTTATAAATAGATCGAGTAGCAACTATGCATTAATGTAAGTATAGAGCACTACTAAAAACTTATAATCCAACTCTTTAATATACATGTAAAATCATGTACGAGTCATTTCACTCAACAAGCTTTATTACAATTCAAAAAATACTTATTTAAATCATCATAACCATCAATAGTCAAATCCATTGATCAATCTCATTAAAGTCATATGCTAATGGTCTACTATATTGATCCATTTCATATCAAAACAAATGTCGATGGTCAATTTATCGATCAATCTTTTGTTTAATATCAAACTATGATCACAACACCACACCTTATGACAAGGTGACCAAGATTCCCCCTTGTCAAGATCATTATTTACAACGCCAATAGCTTGAGCCAAAAGGATATCCTAAATCCGGTATGCATAATCACAAGCCCATCAATGGGATCACGATGATATTGAGCACTAAACCGACATCCTCCAATACCAACAATTAAGTCCACAATCAATATCAGCAATTGATTTCACAAAACAAAATGCATATTCTTTCTAAACTTCGTTCATCAAACTAAACACATTTCACATGACATTTCTTTTATCATTTCAAAATTCTTCATAAACCAAATTCACAAATCAATATGTATAACTTTTCGAAATTTCTTTCATAAAAAGTTTCTCAAAACGTCTTTCATGAAACGTTTCTTAAATCGTCATACAACTCATTTCATAAACTAATTTTACAAATCATATACAACGTTTCACAATGCCTTTCCTAAAACATTTCTCAAACCATTTACAATTACCAAAAATTAGTAAATGGCCGATCCAGATTTTATGCAACAAATATACTTATTAATAACTCATAATATATCAAATGTTCATTGCTTTTCAGATGTGAGTTTACAAAATCATAGAAAAGATAGTACTACTTACCTCTGAATGCCTACGGCCAAACAACAAACGTTACTCGGATTGTCAAACTCGTGAATCTATCAAATAATCAAGAAACCATGTTAAAATTGACTAAAACGCTACCTCACCTACAAAATGGTTAAACTATGTATAAATGCTAACAAAACGATTATTCAAGCCATTCGCAAAGGAAAACTTGGACATGAAATCCTAAAATTTCGCTCCAACTAAACCGTTGCTTGAAATCAACTTTAGCTTCCATGAAATCCTAGAGCTCCACAACTCTAGAATCAGACTTTGCAGCACAATTTTCACTAAACTTTGAATTTGAGCCATGATTTTGAAAACTACTCCGATTAGATGAATGAAGGGCGTGGGCACTTACCGAACGTTACGATATAAAGTCAAATCGGCTTGGTGATGCCCTGGGGTGTGAACAAGCAAAGCCCTCTCTCTCTTCTTTCTTTTTCTTCTTCTTTTTCATTTCCTCTTTTTCTTTTCCTTTCCTCTTTCCTTTTCTTTCCGTTTGTGTGAGTCTCGGCCTCTGTGTCTTTAAAAGCTGAAAGCATCCAGTGTTCCTTGTTTTTGTTGACTGAGTCAACTTCCTCATTTTTTTCCTTTTTTTGTAGCTTTGATCGAGTCAGAGTCCATATTTACAAATGCGATGAAAGACAGCCATGTTCCGAAGATGCCTTTCGAACCAAGACCATCCAATCACTACAGTGTGGCCAAAAGCATGACACGTTGCCTAAGTGCAATCCTTTGCAGGGTATTGGACAGGAGTATCAGAGTCAATGGTCAAAAGCTTTGGTTGTTAATCATGTGTGGAAATCGTTAGAATATTTAGGTTGCGTTTGTTTCGTGAAAACTATATAAAAAATCAATTTTTAAAATAATAATTATTTTATCGGTATTTGGCTGAAATTCAAAAATGACTAGAAAATATTTTCCGCCGTTCAATAAGGAAAATCTTTTCCTGCATACACTCATTTTCAATAATTTTATTATTATTTGATTTTTTTAAAATAATTTTTTTACTTTTAAATTTGTATTCCTCTCCTTTCCTTCTTTTTTTTTCTTTTTCCTTGGCCTTGACCAATCGCCAAATACGGCGACAGTCGGCAACCGGCCATTAGCGAGCTCCAGCCTTACCATAGGTCGGCGAGGCTTGAGCTTGTAGATTCTAGCGAGGTCAAGCCTCACTTGATTTGGCAAAGCCGAGCTGGCTTGAGGCCAGCGAGCTTGGGCCTCGCCGAGGTTGGGCTTGTGGCGAGGCTCAAGCTAGCCTGTGGCCAGTCATCTGCTGCCGCCGTGGCTAGCGACTGGCCAGGGCTAAGGAAGAACAAAAGGAAAGAAAGAAAAGAAAAAGAAAAATTAAAAACTTGAATTTAAAAAAAAAAACAAAAAGAAAACTTAAAAATAAAATGAAAAATGTGTTTGGTGAAAGAAAGTGAGGTGGAAGAAGTTATGGAAAATGTTTCATTTTCTCTACTTTTGAAAAGTGGAAATCCAATGGCAAAAAACAATTTCCTTTACTAGATCATTTTCCGTAAAATGAACATTGGAAAATTTGAAAATTATTTTTCTGGAAGTTATTCTACGAAATGAACAAAGTCATAAATAATAAACTACGCATTCATCTAATAGGTTAAACTTTTTAAATAATAGTTAGCCGTGGTGTTACAAAATCTCACATGATATCAAAGCTGAATATCTTGAGTTCAAATTTTATCAATCCCCAATTAAATATGTTCACGCTTAGTACTAAGCAAAAAGATCGGACTAAGTGTAAGAGAGAGAGTGTTAGGATATTTGGCAAAGGTCTCATGGAATCTTTCAGAAGCAAACAAGTAGGAGAAACAAGAATGCTGTGAAAAGCAAACAGCAAAAACGATAGAGAGATTAAGTAAACATTAGAACAATTTGGCTGAAAGCTGTTGTAGTCAATGCGAAGCCTTTGAAGGTTTCATTTTGAATAGAATCGATTGACATATTTCATCCTTCAAGTAGTAACCATTTGCGGCGAGTCTACGAATGCTTCATGACCTCTTTCTTGTTATGAACATTTGGTAGTTTCCTCAACTTATATCACAGAATCAAATCAAAATAAAAGCGACTCAGCATTCTTGGCATCAAACTCATGACGCGCAGTGGTTATTGAAATCTTCCTGATTTGGCTTCGATTTAGGCCACGACCGGATGTGTGGATCAATAGTTTTGTGCTTGGGTTCCACTTTCTTTTATTATATGGTCAATTGTCGGTCTTTTTGAGTACTCCACCTTCTTTTCAACTTGTCCTATTCTCTTGGAAGTTCTTTCCCCCGCAATGATGCGCCATAAGTTTTGCGAAATGGATCATCCGCCTGTCTTGGGGCTTGACATGTGTTCTTTCTTCATCACATCGTATGCTTGCACATATCAAACGCTAATAATTTTTCACATGGCGAACCGGCCTCCTTTGCGAATCCGAGTGTGACTTTCTCGACCACTGCCGAATTCAGACAGGCGATCATCGATGTCTTGACGAAGAGTACATGATGAAATCGATATACACGTGCATTGTCCAAAAAATTGCATCCCTTAGATTGAAACCCTCTTCTCACGAGTAAATTTTCTCTTAGAATGGCACATAGTGAAAAATCGGCAACTACATTAAACATCAATTCCACCATCTTAATCTTAGGTCAAATCACTTTTCTCGAGCTTAATTAAGTGAACCAAGACATGGTCAAAATGGACATACACGATTATATGCCTATCGAAACCATTCTCTGACTCTAAGTATCGGCGCTAGTATTGCCGTTTGCAACAGTCGAAGGTAAACCCTTAAATCTACATCAAATGCCCAATATGCTTTCGTAAGGTACAATACACGCACCCCCCAGTTAATTAAAAAGAGATGCACGATAACACTCAATCCTATATGCACACAAATCAGGTGCGGAGAGCTTCATTTTCATCCAGAGCCTACCGGGTCATGCCTGTTTCGACCGTTGGCGCCGAAGATGGTGCCATCTGAGACATCAAGATCCCGCGGCTCCGTCTCTCCACGTTCCCATGCCACCCTGCACCGATCGGCAAAACCATTATTTTTCAACCATTTGAATGTGTAATTTTTGTTGGGCGAGGAGATGATGAAGAGAGCCGAAACATTATGGCTTACCGATCTTCATGTTGAAGCCGTTGATCTTGAGCTCGCGGTACTCCTGACAGAGAGCGCAGCACTCGCACCAGAAATGCACGCAGCAATCGGCGCAGGGGCTCTTCTTGAGGGCGTACTGCTGCCTCATCTTGGCTCGGTAGAAGCACGAGTAGCAGCAGCAGCAACCCACCGTGCAGAATATCAGCGTGTACAGCGCTCCGTTCACACCACAAGCTGCACGATCATCCACCACCGGAAGAAACCAACATGGCGAAAAACAATGAACACTCTTAGTAATCTATCGAGAGTAGAATTATATTATTCAGTACCCAAAAAATTGCAGAATTTTCGTCTTTGCTAGTAGATTGCAAGAAGAGCTGGTAAGCTGGAAAAATGGTTGGAAGAAGGTGACGTTCTTTTTCAGGTAACTCTTGGTAATTAACCAGTGCTTAAATTACCAACTTTTTAAAGTGGAAAATTACTAGTTCTTCTAGTAACTTATCAACTTTTATTTGCATTGTTAGACGGCATGTCGAATTTAGTAACTCTTATATGAAATTGTCAATCTAAATTAGAGTGATTCACCAATTTTTTCACGTTAATTACGTATGAGATTTGAATTACTAACTCTCACTTTTATTACTTAAAGAATTTAATGCGTTTTTGGTTTACCAGCTCTTTCGTTGAATTACCAACATTCATTTACCATGATTAGCAATCTCATGCATTTATTAACTCTTTAAAGCGATTATTTACCTAGATTACTGGGCCTCACCCACTTTTCTCCCAATAAGTGACCATCTAGCATGGGTTACTGACTCTCACAAAATCTTTTTACTAAGTTTTATTTTTCCTTAAATTTACTAATACTATTTTGAAATTACTTACCTTAATTAGAGTGACTTATCAATTTTCTCCAATTAAGTTGTCAACAAGTTTTGGGTTACAAATTCAACTTACCAATTTGAATTTCTTCTGATTACCCATTTCTCTTTGAAACATGGATTAGCAAATGGAAAAAAAGAAAAAGAAAAAAAGAGTTGGTACTTTCATCAAGGTAATTTCTCGACAATTTTTTATACTTACCCGCTCTTTCAGAAATTTACTAAAACAAAAAAGGAAATCTGCTTTTTCAAAACGGAAAGCTAGAACCGTTCAATATGGTTCTTCAAGTATGGCTACATAACAAGGAATCGGGATCCTCAGTCGAGTAAATTTTTAATTTCTTAAGTCTATAAATGTCTGACCAAAAAAGCAAAAAAAAAAAAAAAGTCTATATATGACTCCTCCTCTCTTAAGATGACAAATAGATGGTTGAGACGCATGCTGAAAGCGAGAGTAATGATGTTAATGGATATATTTATTCTAGAGAGGACCCCACTTAATAATCCTCAATTAAAAAAATATATATTTCTATGGCTCATACCGGTCTTTATGGACTAAAAACTTTATCTTCAATTACAAAAAGTGTTGAATCATTCAATTCGGGATCCTCAGAATTCCTCCTTCTTAAGTTGTAACAAAGAATTTGAGAGAGTAGAAGCTCTGGAATGGAAGAACAACAGCAAATCCAGGGCAGAAGCAAACAATTATCTCGATTGCCAGCGTAGATTTTCGCAGAAAACGTTTGACAATGATGGAACGTGAAACTAAGTGGAGCTCAAAACTTACATGATGAACCCTTATCCACAATCTCCGCAATCTGGCCAAACGTCACGCACGGACAGCAGCACGTGATGCAACCTTGGCAAACAAACAAGAAAGACAACCAGTTTCGTCACTCAGCAAAGACGAAAGATCTAAAGCAGTTCTTCCAAGCTCCGGCCGGGGGCCCGAGCTGAGTTAGTAACGATCGGGAGAGGTACTCACAGTTCCGGCGGTCGGAGAGGCAATCGCAGAGCCCGGAGGACCACTGCACTTGGTCTCTCTCCTCGTACGTGGGCGGAGCCGAGGCCACCACAGACGTGTTCTGCGAGTGGTGGTCGGAGTGGAGCAACTTGTCGACGTCCACCGAGGCCCCGGTCGCCGGCGGAGGAGACGAGAAGCCGCTCCACTTGTCGTCGTCGGTACTCCTAGCAGCCGATGAAGAGTACATGGCTCGAAATTTGAGCGTGCGCGGTTGCAGATTGGTGCTCCTTCCCCCTTCTGGCGTAATGATAAAAAGGAAAGAGAGGGATGCCCGACGACCAAGAAACTGAACGGCGAGATAGATTAATGGGTTCAAAGGGGGAGAAGAGCTGTACTTTATAGAATGAGGATGGCGCCGAGAAAGTGCAAGTGATGACCGTGCATGTGTTGACTGACTCCGAGTCAACGGAGACGTGAGGCTCCGTGTTGATCGATCCGCACGGAAAAATTATTGAAATTTCGTCCGGGCCCTCTGGACCTTTCCAACGCATTTCGTCCGTCCTTCATAGATTAAAGACGGGAACTGATTGGCCGAGTCCTGAAAGCGAAACCCAACCTCCCTATTCATCAACGGAAGACTGATAGGCTCTCTTTAAGTAGTTTACCCCACCTTCTTCTGTGGAGAATATGTGTAGGACGTTTCCAAATTTGAATAGGATTCCTTAAAAAAGGTCCTATTTTGAATATAAATTATATAGTAAATTAATATCACGAAAAATCCTAAATTGATATATTTGCGATAAATTTACCCTCTCTTAATTCCATTAAATTTTACTATCAAATTATTTAGTTAGATGTTACATGGTAATTAACGAATATATCGGTTTAGGATTTTACCCTCCATTTGTCACAAATGTATTACTTTGTGATTTTTCATGATATCAATCCAATTTAATAAAAATTAATAAAGGGTAAATTTATCACAAATATATCAGTTTGGGGTTTTAATCATCAAAAAATTAATTTTGAATAAATTTGTTACAAGCGTATCAATATGAGGTTTTTCGTAGTATTAACCCTCATATATTTTACCATGATATCAAATACAGCAGGGCTTGTTTCTAAGTGAGATTTCTACTTGAGATTGTTAAATAATACCTATAGATTTGCTTTGAGCTTAATCCAAGTGTGGGAAACACTTAGAGTGTGTGAACAACTATAACTCTATAATTCTCTGATTAATTAGTTGATCATTTACTGCTAACTCTCCCCATAAAGTAGGTATTGATATTTGGAGCGAACCATGTAAATCTTGAGTGATCTTGATTGCTCGTCGTTTATTTATTCGTTGATTTCACATTGATTAAATTGCAAGATCCTATTATCTTTCGCGGTATATTGCATCATTTTTATCACAAAAGAAAATTTACTTGAATTCTTCTATTGTGTGAATCGAATCACCATAGGTCTTTGAACACTTTCAATTTGTGTGATTTCGTCCTTGAACTGTTTTGTAATTTCACCCTTGAACCAAACCCGTTAAAATAGGTCATAAGCCCATTTCTTCACCTATATTTGATGAGCTGAGTCATTACATGGATAAATTATATTCAGAAAATGGGTTATAAATGAATTTAGAATGACAAAACAAAGAAATATGAATGTTAAATGTGTTTCACCCAAACCAAACATATCTTTGTAACTCCCTCTTCATTCTCTTTGAGAATATAACGAACCCCTTAGATTGTCTCAAGTTTAGTGAAGTTTTGATGGCCCGCAAGGACTCGATTTCACCCTTATTAATGTATCAAGAAGGTTTCTTCTTCTTTTTTCTGCATTTTTTTATTTTTTATTAATCTTGTAAGTTTCATCAGTAAGCTATTGGAGTCTATCTTCCTTTGGTTGCATTTGGCTTTGGTATTTTGACATATTATTCTAATCTTAGTTCTTGTCATTGCAAATATGATTAGCATAAATCATTTTATCCAATATCTTACATTTTTATTAATTGAAATTCTAATGCCTTCAACGCTATTCGTTGTTGTAATTTTATAAATTCACTACCAAGTACTAACATTCTCTAATTCTTCATTGTAAATCAATACAAATATTGACAATTCTATGCAATGTTGAAAGCCAATTCTTTTGCATTTTATAGTTGAAAAAACGATTTTATCCAAATAACATATGTATGTAAAGTGCTTAAAGTGAATTAACTAGGAGAATTTGATTTTTCATAAATTGGATTAATTATGGATGTGTATTAGTAATAAGGGTCAAGATAGGCATTTATCACTAAATTTGTATAGCATACAAATTATCAATTTTGGTTGAACAATTTTTTAACTAATCCGACCCACTGATTTGCCTGCACTACCCTTAATTATATGTTTATTTGGTCAATTGGGCCTTTCTGTCAAGTCGGTGGACGGAATCTATTGACGTGAACTGGACAAATTTGTTGACGTAGGGTGCTGCCTGGAGGAGCCTTGCGATGTAGAAATTGGACCTCCAAAAATCAATGTTCAATGTGGAAATTTTTAGCTCGCATTAAAACATAAAGAATTGACTGAGAAGAGAAAGAATCGATCTTCTGGATGAGCATTCGCTCATCATCTGCACACCCTCGATCACGAATCATGGATTAAGAGTCCAACCATCTGCGTTGTCACCGTGGACTCCTGGTGAAGTTTCGGTCGGCTTCGACCGGGGCCGAGCGAGGGAGGAGACGTTACGGCTGGCCAAACTACATGGGTTAACTCTACATTCTCTTCTTTAAAATCACGTTCGTTACGATCTTTATGTGTAGCTCTGGCCACGGATTGATCCGCAGCGAGGCGGGTGTCGAGTTTTCCATGCGGAACGACCCGGAGCTCGGGTCCGCTGGAAAAAGCAAAAAGCAAGATGAGTTTTCATCAGCCTTATCCGCTGGAAATCTCCCTCTGCACCCGAAAAGCGGAGCAAGGTGAAAGTAAAGATTCCTTGGAAAAGGTCCGGACGAAGGAAAGGAGAAACTGTAGAGCTTTGCGAAATGGCGTGAATTATTGCCCTCGAACTCCCCTCGGGCAGTGGGGTAACCATGGGAAAGGCCCACCGTTGTCGTGTTCGTCGAGCGAAGGGAACTGCTGGCGCTGGTCTTCGGGGACTCCGCGGTCGACCGCAAGACTGTTGACCTGGCGAGAGGAACGGGTCGAAGAAGTTTTTGTCCATTCTTCCACGCTTTGTCCTCCACGTGTCGTCTGTGGGCGTGACACCAGTGAACGCGGACCGTTCCCCGCCAAGCACGCATCATTGGGAAAGCGATGCGAAACCACGTCGTGCTTGGATATAATCCCAAAAAATTATATTATTCAATTTATAATATAATTTATAAACTTTTAATTCGTTTGAGATAATATCTAAATTATAGCTCAATGTACAATAACATCCTTGAATTTTTAAATTATATTATTTTTTATTGAGTCCGTAAATTATATAAAAATATTCAATATTGTTGTCACCAATATTAGAGTAGGAATCCTTCCATTTTAGATTAAAATGTTAACTTTTGGGTTAATATTACGAAAGATTCCAAAATTGGTAATCCTATGACAAATTTATCAAAAACTAATTTTTTTATCTTAAAAAATTCCAAATATATATATTTGTGACAAATTTATTCTCAGTTAGTTGTCGTTAAATTTTACATTCAAATTGCTGAGTTTGATGACATTTGACAATTGACGGATATATCAATTTAAGATTTTACCATTCGTTTCTTATACGTATACTAGTTTGTAATTTTTTGTAGTATTAATCAATTTAATGGAAATCGATGAAGGGTAAATTTGTAACAAATATACCAGATTGAAGTTTTTAGTGGTAAAAAAATTAGTTTTTGATAAATTTATCATGGGTATAGTGTTTTGTGATGAAAAATTAATTTGACTTAAAAATTATTATAAATATACTAATATAAGATTTTTTGTGATATTAACTGTAACATTTTGTGGAGGTTAACGCGTCTTCTCCTGGTCCGCTCACTTTTGTAGTTCTTTTTCAATGCAATGCACATGGTCCTGGTCCGCTCACTTTTGTAATTCCCTTTTCAGCGCAATGCACATGGTCTTTTTGTTTCCTAGTGAATTTCAGTAGCACGATGTTAATTTAAAATTAAATCCTGGAGAGAAGTTGAAACTTCCCATTATTAGGGCACGATTTTTCATTTTTATTTTTAATAAGTAAAAGGCTGAGGATGGCCGGCCAACTCTAGCGGCCCTCTCTTGCGTTACCAGAGTCGCCCATAATCCCCTACGGTTGCGAATCGGGGCAAAGATACATTTGCTTCATATATCCAGAACTCGAAGGCCCGAGTTTTAGAGAGCACATCACTTCTGTTCTCCCTTACCGAGATGCTAATTGCTAGCCAAATCAGGAAGTCATAAATCAACCCCTTCGATTGTTGTTATTTATACGCCTCGTACAGTTTTCCATTTTGGCTCTTTTTTTGGCATATGGTGTGAATTATTTTGGTTTTCTTCCGTCAAATTTTGTCCTATGCACAATACATATGTCGCTTTTGTATTGGTGATGCATCACGCAGTCGCACGTTGCGTACGTCGCCAGTTAGAAGAAAAGTCATCTGGAGGACTTCCAAACGTAGAACTCTACCCTGTTTCAATCAAAAGACTAATTCAATTATAAAAATTTTAATTTTATCAATTCAGTTATAAATCTTTTCACTTCTTACCAGGTAAATCCATCCGGCCAACTTTGATGGAAAATTGCCAATTCTGTTTTAATAATATATATTACTTTTTTTGGTTGGGGTGGATCTAGGGCTAACAAGGGTTGCCGGCCAACCCTCACTGCCGACTAAAAAAAAAACATAAAAAATTCAATAAATTATTTTTAAAATGCCACGTCAATACCAACTGTTCATATCAGTAATTTTTTGCCAAAATTAGTTAAATAGATTCAATTGGTAAGAAGTGAAAATGTTTAAGACTTAATTGATATAAAGTGATAATGTTTATAACCTAATTGGCAGAATTGGAAGATCTAAAACTAAACTGATAAAAGTGCAATAGGTTTATGATTTTTTGAACAATTTTTCTTATATTTTTCTTGACTTGTGACTCTTCTTTTGATTTTTCAGAGCAGAAAGGACATCTTGGTTTATTCCACCAATCTTACCCGATGCGCACAATATGTTTTGTCGCTCATTCTATTGGCCCGATACATACAAAATATCTGAATGAGCTGCCAAACAGGCCCAGAAACCATGCCAAAATGTCTCAAATCTTCGTACTCGAGCCATGGGGGAAAGTTCCAATGCATTGAGGCAGTGAATTGGAATGCGAGCATGACCGACAACGATGGATCGGGGGAGTGAGCTTGCGGTGGCCGTCGACTAACTTGTCCTTTCATGCATTATCCTTTTTGTGCGAGCATTCATAAAGTACAAGTTGGGCACAAGACGGAGAGTGCAATCACAGAATCATATATACCCATGTTGCAAAAGTGTAGTTTATCCATACTTTGTGCTAGGGGTATCCAAAACAACCGAAGCAAGATCTGCAATAAATTGGGACTTGTAAATATTGATCCAATTTTCAGTTCCGAGTATGAACCCACCCATCCGAACATATATATAATTAATTAATTTTATGTTTAAAATCTCGCAAGTTCCTTTGGCCTGTCTCTCATAGCTCGCAGCCTTGGTCACTGCTCACAACACAAATCGGCAGGATGAGCAATCTATTCTACACGAATTAGATGAGGAGGTGGCTTGTCTCTCATAGCCTCATAGCTCTCTCTCTCTCTCTCTCTCTCTCTCAGAGGCTTGCCACCTTGCTCGCCGCTCACAACGCGAATCGGCGGGATGAGCAATCGATTCTACACGAATCAAATGAAGAGGTGATGATATTGCTCGTGTGCCTTGTTTCCTTGTTGCTCTCTTGAAAATCTTAGTTATTGAGATTCTTGAAAGTTAGCCAAGTTCTTGAAAATCTAGGTTGTGGTGGTGATCATAAAGCCGGTTTGATGGACTCACTCGGAAATTGAATCAGATCAATAGTCCGGTTCCCAGGTGGGTTCAGTTGTTCCCGATTCCTAGTTTGTGCAACTGATTTTTCGTGGGTGATTCTTTATTCTAGGATGAGAATTGGCTCACTCGAAAATCTATCACCCCTACTTTGTGTGTGCAATAGCGAATCGAGAATTTAAGAGAAGGAGGTAAGATGAATTTTTTCATTTAAATAACATATATAGAAAATATTTCGTCCTATGAGGGGTGGAGGCTGCCATGAGCCTCCTAGGTCCGCCAAAGTGCGCATGACCTATATGCATCTAAAGTCGACGTCCATTCGCCTTTAACTTCCCGATGTCTCGATCGATAATTCATTTGAAGACTTGACTCATATGCACTCTATAAATCGACAGATGGGAGCAAGGATTCATTTGTGGTTGTAGAAGGTTCAAGGCTGAGTAAGAAGTTGCGATAAATAAACAGGGAAATCGGTCCTAAATGTTACATAGGTTTGGTACGATTTATGTCTCACGGGGAGAGCGGTGACAGCAAGTCCACTAAAATTCCCTAGACTAGAGACCGAACGAACTGAAAGAATCATACATTGATGAATGCTATCAAAAGATTTATAAGTTGACAACTCAATACTCATCTGAAAGTTCTTATACTTAATCAAACTCTTGTGCCTACCAGATGAAATCGATAATACAATTAGGAGCTGGGCTCCGACTTTACTAATCACACAGAATAATACATGACATGTTAATCTGAGAAACAAGTTCGCTTGCATAATCAAGTATAGGTAAGAGAATTATATTCTTGGTAGATGTTGCCCTTAATCAGCGACAGGACTCTAGCGCCTCATGCTGCCTTCCACCCTTTGAGCCATTGCCACTTCTCTATGTTGGCTGGCATTTCCTTCCCATCCTACACACCAATCTAACCATTTTAAGTCAGTACTTAATCGACACTTAAAGAAGACTAGAATGTACACTATTTTGGAAGCTAGCCGGCACAAAGATGTTGGAGAGGAATGGGTTTTTACCCTTCTCCATGTTGAATCCGCGGCTCTTGAGCTCTCGGTACTCTTGACAAAGTGCGCAGTGCATGCAGCAGCAGTGGACTAAGCAGTCGTTGCACGGATCCTCCTTCAACCCGAATTCTCGTCTCAGTTTGGTTCGGTAGCAGCATGAATAGAGGCATGCGCACGAAGTCAGCAAGTAGATCAGCGTGTAGATTGCACAGTTCATGACGCAAGCTGCAATCCAAGGTCGGATAAGTAAGCGCGAATATGTAATTAGACTTTGTTAGTTTTCCAGTTATTAATTGGCCTTTCCTACAGGGAAAACTAATCTCCTTTGTTTTCTGCATAGGTTGTCAAATCCAGAATCGGGATAAGTCCATAAAATTTGACATCACGTGTCCACGGTTGAACTCTAATTAACTGGCTCTGCTTGCTTTGTGAACTGTGACTTGAGTTCTTCTTGCGCAGGCTTGATTTGTGACCCGATATTATTACAGTTCTGTCCCGAGCATTCATCAGTAGACGAAACTCCACCGATACCAAGGACTTATTCGAAAAATAACCGTGTACCTGAAGTATAATCCGAGTGCAAAATGGCAATAGCATGGAGCGATCCTCAGACATATTTGCGGACACGTATACAGAAGTTATATACTCACAAGTTTCCCCCTTGTCCAGAATCTCTGATATCTGTCCGAAGGTGATGCATGGGCACCAGAAGGTGATGCAGCCTGCAAGCAACATGGAATTGAATTGCCTGGATTTTTTCCTTGATTCGTGGAAGAGAAAGAAGGAGAAAGAAGAAGAAGCTGGCAATATAAACAGATTTCTTGTAACAGCTTTTGATGTCACCGCAGCAGTCACAGAGACCGGTGCTCCACGGGTGTTCTTCGACATTGCCGGGATTGGTTAAGCTCATGCTGGTGGGCTGTGGGGGTTGAAGAGATGATGCAGAGTTTCCGATATCCGCTTCGCTTTGGGGATTGATATGCAGGCAGCCAGTGAAAAAACGAGGGGGGATGAGGACAGAGAAACGAAAGAATAAGTTCCAATCTTTGATGAAGCGTGAATGACAATGGGACGGACGTGATTTTAAAAACCATCGAGGACGCGGTCCCTAGCGTGAAAGTTCTGCTCTATTTTCATTACACATGACTTGAGTTCTTGCAGTTTTTCGTTGAATACTATGGTAATATTAATATCGTCGTCTCATATTTGTCTTGAATTGCAAGATCACTTTACTCCCGCATTATTTCACTACACATAATTCGAGTGTTGAAGTTCAATTTCTTAGGAAGGAAATGCTAATTCTGAAAAAGGGTTGGCTACAATTTTGGTCTAGCACTTGATCTTGAGAAGTTTATAACCGTTTAATCATCTAATCTAGTTATCAGTATGTTCCCCCTTACGTGAGGGCAATTATGAAGGTCTAGTAACAGTGTGGCCCTCAATATTGTGGAATATGTGCCCTTTCAATTATGAAAGATTTTACCGACAAAAAAAAAAAAAAAATGAAAGATATGTCTTTTCATCTATCTTTTAAATTATCAGTCTCCTTTTGATTGTGCAAATTAGAACGGACATTTTGGTTTTTCCTCCGATGGTGTTCGATTCCCAACGTATTTTGTCACTTAGTTGATTGGCCCGACACACATTAAAAATCTAAATTTGTTGCCAAATAGCCCAAAGACTACTCAAAAGCATCAAACTTCCTACTAAAGTTACAGTGGAAAATTCTAATCCACAAGATTGTGAATTGTAATGGGATGAGCATGAGCGACAATGATGGACCGAAGGAGTGGGTCGGTTTACACAGTTGTAGAATAATATGCACACAATTTGCAAAGTTGCAGCTAACACATGCTGCGTGCAATGCAAAGGCTAACTGAGAATTCGAGGTAACTATTGAGATGAAGATGTGATCATACTACTTGTTGTCATCTTGAAAATCTTAGTCATAGAGATTCTCGAAAGTGATTAGCTAGATTGTTGAAAATTTGGGTTGTGCTGGTGATAACACAGCCAGTTTCATGGACTCACTTAGAAATCGCACCGGATCAATACTCCGATTCTTGGGTGGGTCTAGAAACTAGTGATTGGTTCCCAGTTCTCAATTTGTGGAACTAGCCTTTTGTGAGCAGTTTTCTGTTTTAGGGTGAAAATTGGCTCACATTAAAACTGATCACCCCTACTTTGTTCATAAAATGGTGAAAAGAGAATTTGATATAAGGAGGGAAGACACAAATTTTTCATTTGGATAACATATATAGACAATATGTCGTCCTTGGAGGGGCAGAGGCTACCACGAGTCTCCTGGGTCCGCCATGGGTCTGCCAATGTGTGCATGACCTGTATGTATCTAAATTTGAAATTATTACGTCTGGTTCCACATGGAGTAGGAAAATCTAATGAGCTTAAAAGTCACGTCCATTCACCTTAAACTCCCAGATGTCTCGATTGATAATTCGTGTGAAGACTTGACCCATTTGCACTCTATCCAATCGATGGAAGGGAGCAAGGAGTCATTTGTGTGGGTGTGAAAGGTTCGAGGTTGGATACGAAGTCGCGATAAATAAATAGAGAAATCAATCCTGAATG
This sequence comes from Eucalyptus virginea, assembly GCA_014182375.1. NCBI lineage: Eukaryota > Viridiplantae > Streptophyta > Magnoliopsida > Myrtales > Myrtaceae > Eucalyptus > Eucalyptus virginea. The sequence continues at coordinate 43,924,055 of CM024520.1, forward strand.
TTACGTAGTTTTGGTAAGATTTATGCTTCGCGGGGAGATCAACGACGACAAGTCTACTAAAATTCCCTTGACCCAAAGACCAAACGAGCAAAAAGAATCACACATTGAACAAAGCTATCCAAAGATTTATAAGTTGACAACTCAATACTCACCCGAAAGGTCTTATACTTAAGCAAACTCTTGGCACAGACCGTGCCTATCAGATAAAATCAACAACAAAATTAGGAGCTGAGCTTTGACTTTACTAATCATACAGAATGATACATGACATGTTATTCTGAGAAAGAAGTTCACTTGCATGATCGAGTAAAGGAAAGAGAATTATATTCCTGGTCGAAGTAAGATGTTGCCCTTAAACAGCACAGAACTCTAGCGCCTCATGCCGCCCTCCACCTTTGGAGCCATCGCCACTTCTCTATGTTGACTGGCGTTTCCTGCCCATCCTACACACCAATCCAACCATTTTAAGTCCGTACTTAATCAACACTTAAAGAAGACTAGTATGAACACTATTTTGGAAGCCAGCCGGCACGAAGTTGTTGGAGAGGAATGGGTTTTTACCCTTCTCCATGTTGAATCCGCGGCTCTTGAGCTCTCGGTACTCTTGACAAAGCGCGCAGGACATGCAGCAGAAGTGGACTAAGCAGTCGTTGCACGGATCCTTCTTCAACCCGAATTCTCGTCTCAGTTTGGTTCGGTAGCAGCATGAATAGAGGCATGCGCACGAAGTCAGAAAGTTGATCAGCGTGTAGATTGCGCAGTTCATGACGCAAGCTGCGATCCGAGGTCGGATAAGTAAGCACGAATATGTAATTAGACTTTGTTAGTTTTCCAGTTATTAATTAGCCTTTCCTACAGGGAAAACTAATCAGCAGTGGACTAAGCAGTCGTTGCACGGATCCTCCTTCAACCCGAATTCTCATCTCAGTTTGGTTCAGTAGCAGCATGAATAGAGGCATGCGCACGAAGCTAGCAAGTAGATCAGCGTGTAGATTGTGCAGTTCATGACGCAAGCTGCAATCCAAGGTCGGATAAGTAAGCGCGAATATGTAATTAGACTTTGTTAGTTTTCCAGTTATTAATTAGCTTTTCCTACAGGGAAAACTACTCTCCTATGTTTTCTGCATAGGTTGTCAAATCCAGAATCGGGATAAGTCCATAAAATTCGACATCACATGTCCACGGTTGAACTCTAATTAACTGGGTCTGCTTGCTCTGTGGACTGTAATTTAAGTTCTTGCGCAGCCTTGATTTGTGACCCGATATTATTACAGTTTGTCCCGAACATTATCATTAGACGAAACTCCACCTATACCAAGGACTTATTCGAAAAATAACCGTGTACCTGAAGTATAATCCGAGTGCAAAATGGCAATAGTATGAAGCGATCCTCAGACATATTTGCGGACACATATACAGAAGTTATATACTCACTTGTTTCCCCCTTGTCCAGAATCTCTGATATCTGTCCGAAGGTGATGCATGGGCACCAGAAGGTGATGCAGCCTGCAAGCAACACGGAGTTGCATGGATGTATTACTGGATACGTAAAAGAGAAAAGGAGAAGAAGAAGCTGAGGATATAAACAGATTTCTGTTACAGCTTTTGATGTCGTCGAAGCAGCCGCAGAGGCCAGTGCTCCAAGGGTGTTCTCCCACATTGTGGGGTCTGGTTGAGGTCATGCCGGTGGCCCGCGGGTGGCGAAGAGATAATGCAGAGTTTCAGAGATCCGCTTCGTTTTAGGGATCAATGTGCAGGCACCCAGTGAAAAACGAAGGGTGAAGATGGACAGAGAAACGAAAAGAGCTAGTTGCACTCTAGATGAAGCTGGAATGACGAGGGGACCGACGTAATTTTAAAGACCATCGAGGACATGGTGCCTTTGCGAAAATTTTCTCTGTGATTATTTAAAAAACAAAATGTTATTTACGAGATATTGTGAGATAGCGGAACCGGCCAAGAAGTTTCCATCTTTTCTCCAAGATATTCATCCTTTCTTCTATACATCACACACTTGCACCTCACATAAGTTGCCAAATAGAAAAAATCATCTACAGAACTTTCAAACTGAAAACGTTACCGTGGTCCGATCAAACGTCCTTTCTGTTTTACATTTTCATGAATTTCGAGTCTCTTGTTGATTTTTCAGAGCAGAAAGGACGTTTGGATTATTCCTGTCCGATTCATAACATGTTTTGTCACTCTTGTATTGGCCCAACATTTACAAAATATCTAAACGAGTTGCCAAACAGCCCAAAAAACTAACACATGGGTGTCGGGTTTTCCATGTGGAACAAGGTGAAAGTAACGATTCCATGGAAAAGGTCCGGACAAAGCAAAAGAGAAAATGATAAAGCTTTGCGAAATGGCGTGAATTATTTGCCCTCGAACTCATTTCGGGCAGTAGGGTAACCATCGGAAAGGTCCACCATTGTCGTGTTCGTCGAGCGAAGGGGATTGCTGGTGATGGTTTTATTTATTTATATTGATGGGCCTTAGAGGGCCCGTCCGCCCATGTTGGGCCTAAAAGCCCGCCCCGCTAGATAAAGGCCCATGTATGAAGGATTGAGATATGAAGAGGTGTTACGTTGAGGGATTATGACTTTTAGGAGAATATATTACGTTGAAGAGTTACGTCTCTTGGAGGAGACGTATTTAAGAGAGAAAAGAAAAGAGAGGAACGTACCTTTTCAACGTACGTGAGTTTTTCCTCCCTCTCCCTCCCTCCTAAAAGCCTAAGAGAAAAGTATCCCAAAAGAGACGGAATTTTCTCCCCTTCAAGGCGATAGTACATCATCAGATAGAACGGGATCAATTTTTTTTCCTCAAATCAACGTTGGTGTTTAATCTGTGGACAATAAGGTACGCTCGATTTCGTGGTGTATTTTTGATCGGTGATACATGTGATTCCTGGGCTCGTCTTCTGCATTCATTTTAGGGGTTCGATTTAGTGTCCAATCCATTTTAGGGAATCAGTAAATCCCAACAGCTGGCGCTGGCCTTCGCAGACTCCGTAGTCAACCGCAAGACCGTTGACCCGACGAGAGGAACGGGTCGAAGAATTTTGTCCATTCTTCCAAGCTTTGTCCTCCAGTGAACATGGACCGTTCCCCGCCAAGCATGCATCGTAGGAAAGCAATGTGAAATGACCTCATGCTCGTATATAATGACATAAATGGTATCTAAATTTTAACTTAATATATAATGTCGCCTCCGAATTTTCAAATTGTTAAATAGGTATTTAAGCTTTTAGTTCATATTTAATTTAATCTCTGGATTATAAAGTTTAAAAACTATATTGAACAATTTATGAGTTATGAGGAAAATTCCAAAAAAAAAAAAAAAGGCCCTTAGTACCCTCATTTTTTCAAATAAGGGCCCAAAATTGACCTTATTTCAAATAAGGGCTTGAAGTAATTATACTTGTTTCAAATAAAGGCCTGGTTAAGGACATTTTCGTCATTTTCCAGCATTTTTTTTTCTGGTTCTTCTTCCTTCTTCACCGGTGGTTGACCAGCCACCGGCGATGTCCATAGAGGGCTAAGCAAAGGGCCACCATCGCGGTGTCAGTGAGGTTGGCCCTCGTTGGCCCCAAGTGAGGCCGATCCTCGCCAGATTTGGCGAGGGTGGCCTTGCCGACGGCCGGCGAGGACGCCCGCAACCAGTGAGGGTTCAATGGCCCTCGCCGGTCGTGGGTGAGGGCCGACCTCACCAGCCGATGCTCGCTTGGCCTCACCGGCCTCATAGTGGGCGAGGGGGAGTTTAACGTAGATGAGCCAAGAGCAAAGTCCGAGAAGCCATAACGAGGCTCTTGCTTGGGCATCTTTATAGGGGACGGCGGGCAGCGAAACAAGAGCTACTGTTGCTGCTGCCGCTTGCGACACAGAAAGTAGGGAGAGATGGGTGACGGCAGTGGCGACCAGAGGGGATGAAGAAGAGGAAGAATAAGCAGAGGAGGAGGAGAAAGGGGAAGGGGATGAGCTGATGACGGGGTTGTCAAGCAAGAGGGACTAAAGGCTGACGCCGGAGAACATGGCATCGAAGTTGGACATGTCCTCAACGGCCACCGAAGGGAATGATAGCAGGAGGCAGCGGCTGTGAAGGCTCGAGGAGGACTCGCTACCATAGAAGGCCGAGAGAGGATCACTGGCGGTTGGCCTTGCCCAGCCCTCTGTGGGCATTGCCAATGGCCAGTCGGCCACCAGTGAAGAAGGAATAAGAACCAAAAAAAAAAAAAAATGGAAGAAAAAAAGGAAAATGACAAAAATGTCCTTAACTAGGCCCTTATTTGAAATAAGTATGACCATTTCAGGCCCTTATTTGAAATAAGGTTTATTTCGGGCTCTTATTTGAGAAAATGATAGCACTTGGAGCCCTTTTTTGAAATTTTCCATAAGTTCCCGGATCACCTTATATATTAAGGTAAAATTCATGAACCATATTGAATAAATTTAAAGTTCATTAATCACATTGCGCATTGCATTGAAGTTGAGGGACCATTTATGTCAGTCTTTTATTACAGTACTTGTTCTTATATTTTTTGTAGTGTGTATTGAGTTTAATTAATGTTCTGTAATTTGTGATTTACAATTTTTGTTGGAAGAACCTTTCTTCACATCTCTAGATTTCTAAAATTTCGTTTATTCTAATCTCTATGGAGTTTTATTTCCATGCAAAGAATTTGGGAAAATTATTAAAACAATCCCAAACTTATTGCAATATTTTCAATTCAGTCATAAATATTTTATTTTGCCAATTTAATCATAAACCTCTTGTAACTGTGTTCATTTAGTCTATACGTGGATGTCGCCCGTTCAGTCAATGTTGACGTGACAATTTTCTAATAATATTTTTTAATTTCTTTTTCTTTTTCTCTTTCTTGTCTATAGATAGATACCAATTGAATGTATATAGGTTTAATACGTTCATTTGAATATATAGTACATTCAAAATCTGACCTCAGCGTCTTTTTTCTTATTCGCCAATATTGGAGTGGGAATCCTTCAATTTAAGATCAAAAGGTTAACTTTAAGGTTAAAACCACGGAAAATCCTAGACTATCATACATGTGACAAATTTACCTTCTGTTAATTTTCAATAAATTTTCTTGTCGAATTGCTAAGTTAGACAACACACGGCGAGTTGACAGATTTACCAATTTGAGATTTTTACTCTCGATTTGTCACATGCTAGTTTGTGATTTTTTATTTTGTTAATTCAATTTAACGAAAATTTGCAAATGGTAAATTTGTTATAAAGATACAAATTTATCGTTTTTGGTGATAAAAAAATTACTTGAGGATAATTTTGTTACAGATTTATCAATTGGGATTTTTGGTAGTCAAAAAATTAATTTATAGTAAATTTATCATAAATGTGCTAATTTGAGTTTTTTTAAATTGTTAATATGTGCCTTTTTTCTCAAGGTTAATGTCGTTTTCCTATGGTCCACTCGCTTTTGTAATTCTTTTTCCATGCCCATGGTCTTTTTGTTTCCTAGTGAATTTCGGCCCCACGATGTTAATTTAAAATCATATCCTGAGGTGCAGTTGAAACTTTCCATTATTAGGGCATGATTTTTGTTTATAAAGTAAAAAGCCTGGGATGGCATACCAATTCTAGCGACTCTCTCTGGCGTTGCCAGAGGCCCAGAGCAGCCCGGAATCCCCTATGGTTGCGAATTGAGGCGAGATATATCCACTTTGTATATCCAGGACTCGAAGATCCGAGTTTTAGCGAGCATGTCACTCCTACCTTATCGAGATGCTAGCCAGTCGAGAAGTCATAAATCAAACCCCCCGATTGTTGTTACATATACGGCTCACGCAGTTTTCCGTTTTGGCTGTTTGACTAATTTTTGGCACATGGTGTGTTAATTGTTTTGGTTTTTTTTCCTCTAATTGGCCTATGGACAATACGTACGTCGCTCTGGTGTTGGTGATCCATCACACTCGCACGTTACATAAGTTGCCAAATAGAAAAAGTCATCCCCAGGACTTCCGAACTTTGAACTCCACTACGTATTAATCGGACGTCCTTCCCGTTTTACTTTTTTTTTTTTTTTTTTTTTTTTTTTTAAATTTCGAGTTCCCCTTTTGATTTTTCAGAGCAGAAAGGACATGTTGATTTTTTTCCACCGATCTTGCCCGATGCACACAATATGTTTTGTCGTTCATTCTATTGGCTGGGCCATTCAAAATACCTGCATGAGCTGCCAAACAACCCGAGAAACCATGCCAAAAAGTCTTCAAACTTCGTAGTAAAGTCACGGGGGAAAGTTCCAGTGCATTGCGGTTGCGAATTGGAATGTGAGCATGACCTGTTGCAGAAGGTTACAATTTTATTCTAGAATATGATTTTAATTGATTTAGTCGAAGATATTTGAAAATAAAGTAGGAAATTGTAATCGTGTTTATTCTTTCTTTGATTCTCTTTTTGTACTATATATGTATACATGTACTCATATTATTGTCAAATCGGTATAAGTTCATAGAAGTTGACATCACATGTCCAATGTTGAACTCTAACTCTCTGCGTGCTTCGTGAACTGTCCCTTGAGTTATTCATGCGCAGGCTTGATTTGTGACCCAATATTATTAAAGCTCGTCCCGAACGTTCACGATTAAACAAAACTCGGCCTATATCAGGGATTTATTCTAAAAATAACCATGTACTTGAAGCATAATCTGAGTGCAAAATGACAATAATATGGAGCGATCCTCAGACATATTTGCGGACACGTATACAGAAATTATGTACTCACATGTCGCCCCTTGGTCCACGATCTCTGATTTCCGTCGAAAGGTGATGCATGGGCACCAATAGGTGATGCAGCCTGCAAGCAACACCGAACTGGAGTTGCATTCTTCTGTCACTTGATACGTGGAAGAGAAAAGGAGAGGAAGAAGCTGGGGAATATAGACAGATTTCTGTTACAGCTTTTGATGTCGTCGAAGCAGCCGCAGAGGCCAGTGCTCCAAGGCTGTTCTTGCCCATCGTGGGGTCTGGTTGAGCTCGTGCTGGTGGGCTGCGGGTGGTGAAAAGATAATGCAGAGTTTGGGATATCCGCTTCACTTTGGGGATTGATGTGCAGGCACCCGGTGAAAAACGAAGGGTGAAGAAGGACGAAAAAACAAAAGCTAGTTGCCCTCCAGATGGAAGCGTGAATGACTATGGGACAGACGTGATTCTTACGACCATTGAATTGAGGACGTGGTGCTTACGCGAAAATTTTTGCAGTGATTATTTCGAGTGAGTTCTTTACGAGATATTGTAAGATAAGACGAGACCGTTGACCGCGAGCGGGACTGGCCACGCAGTTTTCATCCTTTCTTCCAAGCAAGAAGATATACATCACACACTTGCACCTCACATACGATACCAAATAGGAAAATTCATCTACAAAACTTTGAAACGTAAAACTCTACCATGTTGTTATCAAACGCCCTTTTTTGCATGAATTTCGAGTCTCTTGTTGATTTTTTCAGAGCAAGAAAGACATTTTGGTTTTTTTCCTGTCCCATTCACAACATGTTTTGTCACTCTCGTAGCCTGACACATACAAAATATCCAGAAGAGTTGTTAAAGAGCCCAAAAAACTATGCATAAAAGTCTCAAACTTCCTTCTCAAGTCATCGTGGAAAGTTCTAATACATGAGGATGTGAATTGCCATGCGAGCACCAGCGACAATGATGGATCGAAGGAGAAAGCTAGTTGTGGCCGTCGACCACTTAACCTTTTATGCGAGTCATGCAATTATAGAATCATATACACATGTTGCAAAAGTGTAGACATACTTTGTGCATAAAATGGCGAACCGATAATTTGAGATTAGACGGTAAGACATATATTTAATTTAAATAACATATAGAGCAAATATTTCATCCTAGAAGGAGCGGAGGCAAGAGGTGAGTGTGGTTCCTGGATAAAATTGGAAATTTGAAAATTGGATCGGAGAGAACTAATCCAGTTCCAAGTTCTAGGATATACCTGGGACCGCTTACCCTTAGCAAAGGCTACCACAAGCCTCCTAGGTCCGCCCATGCAACCATGCCCTATATGTATCGAAATTCGAAATTATTATGTCCGAGTTCCATAAGAAATGGGGAAATTTTTATGAGTTTAGGGCTCAATTTGTTTGGCAGAAAAACAACTTCCATCAACGGAAAACCAAAATACATTTTCCCTAGTTACTCTCTCTTTATCTTGCACTCATCTTATCTCACACATAGCCCTAGGCCCCTTTGGTTCGAGTACTTCGCCGCCAAGTCCCATTACTTCCTCTACAGCCACCGTATTTTCTTCCACATCCTCGTCTTGTCCCTCGTCCCACTCCCCGTCGTGCTCTTGGAGCTTGCGCGCCCTGCCGGCTTCAACCGCTTCAAAATCCAGCCCAAGGTCCGGCTCGCCTCCAAGATTTTCAAGTGCTACAAGGACGTCATGAAGATGTTGTTCCTCATCGTCGGCCCGCTGCAGCTCCTCTCGTACCAGAGCGTGAAGGTGAGGTTCCGCCGGATGGATGGTGCGTGGGAGTGCATTCGTGCTTTCGAGGCATTTTCTAGGAATTGGATTTGTGTGGATTGAGCGTAATTTACACGACATTGTAGAAATCTGGGTCCCGACCATCACTCTAGAAGAAATTGTCACATTTTCGCCGCATAGGCGATTGTCGTTTGTCCTGATTTTCGACTTTTTGACCTTTTTTACCGGGTGTCGCTTTGTCAGTATTTTTGAGAATTTTTTTATTACGGTGTCGTCGTTCGATGGCCTTTATTGATGTGGGAAAAGTTGATAGAGGGGATGAAGATTAATGCAAGTCTTGCTGAGTTAGCGGCTGTCAATTATGTTGCTCTGATTTTTGCGAGGTATTGTTAGTCTAGCTTGTTTGTTGTACTTGGATGCTTCGTTCGTTAAGGTTAGTGGCTTGAGTTGCTCGATGTCTAGGAGTGGAAGTCCGAAAGGTGGCCTTTTGTGGTCCGGTGCATGATTCTTGTTGCGATGGCAGATTTTCCTAAATAGAATTGGGTGTCCAAATTGTTATTTGTATATTCACTTTCGCTATGATTTCTCTCTATTTTGATTTCCTTTCCACTTTTGTATTGTGAATGCTCATAATGGCTTTGGTCTTGTATGTGTGATGGTTGGCAATTGATGATGGAAATTTTGTGGTGGTCCAAGACGCTCGTGTGTCCAATGTTCTTAGTATAAAGGGTACATATATAGTTCTAGAGTACACGAGCTCTATTGTTTGATTCATGTAAATACGAACCAATATTTGATTGGTATAAAAATACGTGATAATATTGATGGGGTATGGTTCATATTCCCCACCGACAGGATGGCATGAGAACTTGCTCAAATCCTTCGCTAGATGTAGCCCTAGTTTAAGGATGAACCGAGATAACCTTGTGTTTCGAATTATCTTTCTCGCATTTACTCTCTATTTCCTTATGATTATACATTGAACCCTAACAAATATATGTATTACACTAATGAGTACTGAGTTTTGGAGAAGAGTTTTGTTGAGTTTTGGTTTGGAGTGTTTAATTGTACATGGAAAACAATGGAATGAACAAAGGAAAATGTTTTCCAGTTCATTTTTCAGGTATTAGCCAAATATTGAAAAATATTATTGTTTTGCTAGAAAATGGCTTCCCCAAAATATATTTTTTAGAAATATCACATTTTTCGCAAAATAAATGGAGCTATACTTTTGCATTTAACTCCCAGATATTACAATTGATAATTCTTTTAAAAACTTGACCATTTGCACTCAATTCAACTGACGGATGAGAGCAAAGAGTCATTTGTCGATGTGGAAGATTCAAAGCTGGGTAAGACGTTGCGATAAATAAATAGAGAAACCGACCCTATATGTTATGGAGTTTTGGTACTATTTATCTCTCAGAAGGAGAGTGACGATGACAAGTCAATTATTATTCCCTCAACACAAAGACGGAACGAACGGAAAGAATCACACATTGAACCATGCTATCAAAAGATTTATAAGTTGAAAACTCATACTCACCATAAACGTTTTACTGTACATTCTTAATCAAACTTGATAATACAATCAGGAGCTGGGCTCCGACTTTACCTATCACACAAAATAAGAATAATACATGACATATGAGAAACAAGTTCACTTGCATAATCAAGTAGAGGAAAGAGAATTATACTCTTGGTCGAAATAACACGTTGCCCTTAAATCAAGCACGGGACTCTAGCGCCTCATGCCGCCTTCCACCTTTGGAGCCATTGCCACTTCTCCATGTTGGCTCGCGTTTCCTGCCCATCCTACACACGAATCCAACCATTTTAAGTCAGTACTTAATCAACACTTAGACTAGTATGTACACTATTTTGGAAGCTAGCCGGCACGAAGTTGTTGGAGAGGAATGGGTTTTTACCCTTCTCCACGTTGAATCCGCGGCTCTTGAGCTCTCGGTACTCTTGACAAAGCGCGCAGGACATGCAGCAGCAGTGGACTAAGCAGTCATTGCACGGATATTCCTTCAACTCGAACTCTCGTCTCAGTCTGGCTCGGTAGGGGTATGTATAGAAGCATACGTATGGATGGACGGTGAAGATTGCACGGTTCGCGGAGGAAGCTGCAATCCAAGCTCGGATAAGTAAGTGAGAAATATATAATTAGCCTTTGTCTGTTCTTTAATAATCAATTAGCCTTTCTTACGGGGAAAATTAATCTCCTAAATATTCCGAATGAGTTGTCAAATCGGGATAAGTTCATAAAATTTGACATCACATATTCAACGTTGAACTCTAATTAACTGGCTCTGCTTGCTGTGTACTGTGACTTGAGATATTCATGCGCAGGCTTGATTTGTGGTCTACAGCTCATCCCGAACGTCCACTATTAGATGAAAGTCGACCTATGTCAGGGACTTATTCGAAAAATAACCACGTACCTGAAGTATAATCTGAGTGCAAAGAAACAATAATATGGAGCGATCCTCAGACATATTTGCGGACACTTAACACAGAAATTATATACTCACATGTCGCCCCTTTGTCCACGATCTCTGATATCTTTCCGAAGGTGATGCCTGGGCACCAGAAGGTGATGCAGCCTGCAAGCAACACGGAGTTGCATGGATTTATTACTGGATACGTAAAAGAGAAAAGGAGAAGAAGAAGCTGAGGATATAAACAAATTTCTGTTACAGCTTTTGATGTCGTCGAAGCAGCCGAAGAGGCCAGTGCTCCAAGGGTGTTCTCCCACATCGTGGGTTCTGGTTGAGCTCATGCTGGTAGGCCGCGGGTGGTGAAGAGATAATGCAGAGTTTAAGAGATCCGCTTCGCTTTGGGGATTGATGTGCAGGCGCCCAGTGAAAAACGAAGGGCGAAGAAGGACGAAAAAACAAAAGCTAGTTGCACTCTAGATGAAGCTGGAATGACGAGGGGACGGACGTGATTTTAAAGACCATCGCAGAAAACAGGTGCCTTTGCGAAAATTTTCTCTGTGATTATTTAAAGAACAAACGTCCTTTTCGTTTTACATTTTCACGAATTTCGAGTCTCTTGTTGATTTTTCGGAGCAGGAAGGACGTTTGGGTTATTCCTGTCCGATTCATAACATGTTTTGTCACTCTTGTATTGGCCCAACATTTAAAAAATATCTAAACGAGTTGCCAAACAGCCCAAAAACCTAACACTTGGGTGTCGGGTTTTCCATGTGGAACAAGGTGAAAGTAAAGATTCCATGGAAAAGAAGTAAAGTACACTAGAAGTGCCAAAAGTTGTGTACGGCATTCACTTTAGTGCCAAAAGTTTTTTTCCGAATCACTTAAGTGCTACTTAAAAAAAAAAAAAAAAAAGAGCATTTAAGTGTCAACTCCGGTCCGGACGGTCAGAAATCCGACGTGGCTATATTTTATTAATTTCTCAATCCTACGTGGCTCACCGGTGTGCCTAGTCAGCATATAACCCCTAAACGACGTCGTCCCAAAGTTATAAATAGTGATCATTTTAGTGCCAAATTTTATTAAAAGTGATAATTTGAGTGTCGAATTTTATTTAAAGTTATCACTTCAATGACAGTCGTTGTTAAAAAATAAACACTTCAGTGCCAAGCATTCTACGTGGACTGGATATATTAAAATTTTTGCCAAGTCATATAAAAATTTTAATTATAAATGACATGTAATCAGTTTGGCCGGAATTTCTTGCCGTTGACACTAAAGTGATCGTTTTTCCTCCGATTTAGCACTTAAGTGAACCAGCGAAATCTTTTGACACTAAAGTGAGCGCCGTACACAACTTTTGACACTTCTAGTATACTCATCCCCATGAAAAAGGTCTGGACAAAGCAAAGGAGAAACTGATAAAGCTTTGCGAAATGGCGTGAATTATTTGCCCTCGAACTCCTTTCGGGCAGTTGGGTAACCATCGGAAAGGTCAACCGTTGTCGTGTCCGTCGATTGAAGGGGACTACTGGCGTTAGCCCGTAATCCCCAATGGTTGCGAATTGAGGCGAGATATATCTACCTTGTATGTCCAGGACTCGAAGATCCGAGTTTTAGCGAGCATGTCCCTTCTACCTTACCGAGATGCTAGCCAGTCGAGAAGTCATAAATCAAACCCCCCGATTGTTGTTACATATACGGCTCACGCAGTTTTCCATTTTGGCTGTTTGACTAATTTTTGGCACATGGTGTGTGAATTGTTTTGGTTTTTTTTCCTCTAATTGGCCTATGGACAATACGTACGTCGCTCTGGTGTTGGTGATTTATCACACTCGCACGTTACATAAGTTTCCAAATAGAAAAAGTCATCTCCAAGACTTTCGAACTTTGAACTCCACTACGTATTAATCGGACGTCCTTCCCGTTTTACTTTTTTTTTTTTTTTAATTTTAAATTTCGAGTTCCCCTTTTGATTTTTCCGAGAAGAAAGGACATGTTGATTTTTTTCCACCGATCTTGCCCGATGCACACAATATGTTTTGTCGTTCAATCTATTGGCTGGGCCATTCAAAATACCTGCATGAGCTGCCAAACAACCCGAGAAACCATGCCAAAAGTCTTCAAACTTCGTAGTAAAGTCACGGGGAAAGTTCCAGTGCATTGCGGTTGCGAATTGGAATGTGAGCATGACCTGTTGCAGAAGGTTACAATTTTATTCTAGAATATGATTTTAATTGATTTAGTCGAAGATATTTGAAAATAAAGTAGGAAATTGTAATCGTGTTTATTCTTTCTTTGATTCTCTTTTTGTACTATATATGTATACATGTACTCATATTATTGTCAAATCGGTATAAGTTCATAGAAGTTGACATCACATGTCCAATGTTGAACTCTAACTCTCTGCGTGCTTCGTGAACTGTCCCTTGAGTTATTCATGCGCAGGCTTGATTTGTGACCCAATATTATTAAAGCTCGTCCCGAACGTTCACGATTAAACAAAACTCGGCCTATATCAGGGATTTATTCTAAAAATAACCATGTACTTGAAGCATAATCTGAGTGCAAAATGACAATAATATGGAGCGATCCTCAGACATATTTGCGGACACGTATACAGAAATTATGTACTCACATGTCGCCCCTTTGTCCACGATCTCTGATTTCTGTCGAAAGGTGATGCATGGGCACCAATAGGTGATGCAGCCTGCAAGCAACACGGAACTGGAGTTGCATTCTTCTATTACTTGATACGTGGAAGAGAAAAGGAGAGGAAGAAGCTGGGGAATATAGACAGATTTCTGTTACAGCTTTTGATGTCGTCGAAGCAGCCGCAGAGGCCAGTGCTCCAAGGCTGTTCTTGCCCATCGTGGGGTCTGGTTGAGCTCGTGCTGGTGGGCTGCGGGTGGTGAAAAGATAATGCAGAGTTTGGGATATCCGCTTCACTTTGGGGATTGATGTGCAGGCACCCGGTGAAAAACGAAGGGTGAAGAAGGACGAAAGAACAAAAGCTAGTTGCCCTCCAGATGGAAGCGTGAATGACTATGGGACAGACGTAATTCTTACGACCATTGAATTGAGGACGTGGTGCTTACGCGAAAATTTTTGCGGTGATTATTTCGAGTGAGTTCTTTACGAGATATTGTAAGATAAGACGAGACCGTTGACCCCGCGAGCGGGACTGGCCACGCAGTTTCCATCCTTTCTTCCAAGCAAGAAGATATACATCACACACTTGCACCTCACATACGATACCAAATAGGAAAATTCATCTACAAAACTTTGAAACGTAAAACTCTACCATGTTGTTATCAAACGCCCTTTTTTGCATGAATTTCGAGTCTCTTGTTGATTTTTCAGAGCAAGAAAGACATTTTGGTTTTTTTCCTGTCCCATTCACAACATGTTTTGTCACTCTCGTAGCCTGACACATACAAAATATCCAGAAGAGTTGTTAAAGAGCCCAAAAAACTATGCATAAAAGTCTCAAACTTCCTTCTCAAGTCATCGTGGAAAGTTCTAATACATGAGGATGTGAATTGCCATGCGAGCACCAGCGACAATGATGGATCGAAGGAGAAAGCTAGTTGTGGCCGTCGACCACTTAACCTTTTATGCGAGTCATGCAATTATAGAATCATATACACATGTTGCAAAAGTGTAGACATACTTTGTGCATAAAATGGCGAACCGATAATTTGAGATTAGACGGTAAGACATGTATTTAATTTAAATAACATATAGGGCAAATATTTCATCCTAGAAGGAGCCGAGGCAAGAGGTGAACGTGGTTCCAGGATAAAATTGAAAATTTGAAAATTGGATCGGAGGGGACTAATCCAGTTCCAAGTTCTAGGATATACCTGGGACCGCTTACCCTTAGCAAAGGCTACCACAAGCCTCCTAGGTCCGCCAATGCAACCATGCCCTATATGTATTGAAATTCGAAATTATTATGTCCGAGTTCCATATAAAATGGGGAAATTTTTATGAGTTTAGGGCTCAATTTGTTTGGCAGAAAACAACTTCCATCAACGGAAAACCAAAAAACATTTTCCCTAGTTACTCTCTCTTATCTTGCACTCATCTTATCTCACACATGGCCCTAGCCCCCTTTGGTTCGAGTACTTCGCCGCCAATTCCCATTACTTCCTCTACAGCCACAGCATTTTCTTCCACATCCTCGTCTTGTCCCTCGTCCCACTCCCCGTCGTGCTCTTGGAGCTTGCGCGCCCTGCCGGCTTCAACCGCTTCAAAATCCAGCCCAAGGTCCGGCTCGCCTCCAAGATTTTCAAGTGCTACAAGGACGTCATGAAGATGTTGTTCCTCATCGTCGGCCCGCTGCAGCTCCTCTCGTACCGGGGCGTGAAGGTGAGGTTCCGTCGGATGGATGGTGCGTGGGAGTGCATGCGTGCTTTCGAGGCATTTTCTAGGAATTGGATTTGTGTGGATTGAGCGTAATTTACATGACAGTGTAGAAATCTGGGTCCCGACCATCACTCTAGAAGAAATTGTCACATTTTCGCCGCATAGGCGATTGTCGTTTGTCGTGATTTTTTTGACCTTTTTCACTGGGTGTCGCTTTGTCAGTATTTTTGAGAATTTTTATATTATGGTGTTGTCGTTCGATGGCCTTTATTGATGTGGGAAAAGTTGATAGAGGGGATGAAGATTAATGCAAGTCTTGCTGAGTTAGCGGCTGTCAATTATGTTGCTCTGATTTTTGCGAGGTATTGTTAGTCTAGCTTGTTTGTTGTACTTGGATGCTTCGTTCGTCAAGGTTAGTGGCTTGAGTTGCTCGATGTCTAGGAGTGGAAGTCCGAGAGGTGGCCTTTTGTGGTCCGGTGCATGATTGTTGTTGCGATGGCAGATTTTCCTAAATAGAATTGGATGTCCAAATTGTTATTTGTATATTCACTTTCGCTATGATTTCTCTCTATTTTGATTTCCTTTCCACTTTTGTATTGTGAATGCTCATAATGGCTTTGGTCTTGTATGTGTGATGGTTGGCAATTGATGATGGAAATTTTGTGGTGGTCCAAGACGCTCGTGTGTCCAATGTTCTTAGAATAAAGGGTACATATATAGTTCTAGAGTACACGAGCTCTATTGTTTGATTCATGTAAATACGAACCAATATTTGATTGGTATAAAAATACGTGATAATATTGACTGGGTATGGTTCATATTCCCCATCGACAGGATGGCATGAGAACTTGCTCAAATCCTTTGCTAGATGTAGCCCTAGTTTAAGGATGAACCGAGATAACCTTGTGTTTCGAATTATCTTTCTCGCATTTACTCTCTATTTCCTTATGATTATACATTGAACCCTAACAAATATATGTATTACACTAATGAGTACTGAGTTTTGGAGAAGAGTTTTGTTGAGTTTTGGTTTGGAGTGTTTAATTGTACATGGAAAACAATGGAATGAACAAAGGAAAATGTTTTCCAGTTCATTTTTCAGGTATTAGCCGAATATTGAAAAATATTGTTGTTTTGCTAGAAAATGGCTTCCCCAAAATATATTTTTTAGAAATATCACATTTTTTCACGAAACAAACGAAGCCATACTTCTGCATTTAACTTCCAGATATTACAATTGATAATTCTTTTAAAAACTTGACCATTTGCACTTGATCCAATTGACAGATGAGAGCAAAGAGTCACTTGTCGGTGTGGAAGATTCAAAGCTAGGTAAGATGTTGCGATAAATAAATAGAGAAACCGACCCTATATGTTATGGAGTTTTGGTACTATTTATCTTTCATAAGGAGAGTGACGATGACAAGTCCATTATTATTCCCTTGACACAGACGGAATGAATGGAAAGAATCGCACATTGAACCATGCTATGAAAAGATTTATAAGTTGAAAGCTCATACTCACTCTAAATGTCTTATTCTACATTCTTAATCAAACTCGATAATACAATCAGAAGCTGAGCTCCGACATTACCTATCACACGGAATAAGAATGATACAGACATATGAGAAACGAGTTCACTTGCATAATCAAGTAGAGGAAAGAGAATTATACTCTTGGTCGAAATAACATGTTGCCCTTAAATCAAGCACGGGACTCTAGCGCCTCATGCCGCCTTCCACCTTTGGAGCCATTGCCACTTCTCCATGTTGGCTCGCGTTTCCTGCCCATCCTACACACGAATCCAACCATTTTAAGTCATTACTTAATCAATACTTGGACTAGTATGTACACTATTTTGGAAGCTAGCCGACACGAAGTTGTTGGAGAGGAATGGGTTTTTACCCTTCTCCACGTTGAATCCGCGGCTCTTGAGCTCTCGGTACTCTTGACAAAGCGCGCAGTACATGCACAGCAGTGGACTAAGCAGTCGTTGCACGGATCCTCCTTCAACCCGAAATCTCGTCTCAGTTTGGTTCGGTAGCAGCATGAATAGAGGCATGCGCACGAAGTCAGCAAGTAGATCAGCGTGTAGATTGCGCAGTTCATGACGCAAGCTGCAATCCAAGGTCGGATAAGTAAGTGCGAATATGTAATTGAACTTTGTTAGTTTTCCAGTTATTAATTAGCCTTTCCTACAGGGAAAACTAATCTCCTATGTTTTCTACATAGGTTGTCAAATCCAGAATCGGGATAAGTCCATAAAATTCGACATCACATGTCCACGGTTGAACTGTAATTAATTGGCTCTGCTTGCTCTGTGGACTGTGACTCAAGTTCTTGCGCAGGCTTGATTTGTGACCCGATATTATTACAGTTTGTCCCGAACATTATCATTAGACGAAACTCCACCTATACCAAGGACTTATTCGAAAAATAACCGTGTACCTGAAGTATAATCCGAGTGCAAAATGGCAACAGTATGAAGCGATCATCAGACATATTTGTGGACACGTATAAAGAAGTTATATACTCACAAGTTTCCCCCTTGTCCAGAATCTCTGATATCTGTCCGAAGGTGATGCATGGGCACCAGAAGGTGATGCAGCCTGCAAGCAACATGGAATGGAGTTGCCTGGATTTTTTCCTTGATTCGCGGAAGAGAAAGAAAGAGAAAGAAGAAGAAGCTGGCAATATAAACAGATTTCTTGTTACAGCTTCTGATGTCGCCGCAGCAGTCACAGAGACCGGTGCTCCATGGGTGTTCTTCGACATTGCCGGGATTGGTTAAGCTCATGCTGGTGGGCTGTGGGGGGTGAAGAGATGATGCAGAGTTTCCGATATCCGCTTGGCTTTGGGGATTGATATGCAGGCAGCCAGTGAAAAAACGAAGGGTGATAAGGACAGAGAAACGAAAGAACTAGTTCCAATCTTAGATGAAGCGTGAATGACAACGGGAGGGACGTGATTTTAAAGACCATCGAGGACGCGGTCACTAGCGTGAAAGTTCCGCGTTATTTTCATTACACATAATTTGAGTCCTTGTAGTTTCTCATTGACTACCATAGTATTAATATCTTCTTTTCATATACATCTTGCATTGCAAGATCCTTAATTTCTGCTTCATTTTCATTACACATAATCTGAGTGTCAAAGTGCAATTTCTTAGAAGAAAATGCTAACTTTAATGATTCATAATGAATTTTTTGACACTGTTTCTCTCCGTGAAATAGTTATTGACTTTTGAGCTAAACTACGTAAATCTCTAGTATGTTTATATTTTCTCGATTAGTGTAATAGTAATATTTTGTTCTCATATTTGTCTTGAATTGCAAGATCCCTTAACTTTCGCATTATTTTCATTACACATTATTTTAGCTCATTCTTTTGGAAGAAAATGCTAATTCTAGAAAAGTTTGGCCACAATTTGGTTAAACGCTTGATCTTGCGAAGTCTATAACCTTTTAATCATCTAATTTAGTTATCAATGTGTCCCTTCTTACAGGAGGGCAACTACGACAGTTTAATAACAGTGTGGCCCTCAATAAATGGAATATGTGCCCTCTCAATTATGCAAGACTCGTCTTTTCGTTCGTCTTTCAAAATATTAGTCTCCTTTTGATTGTGCAAAGCAGAAAGGACATTTTGGTTTTTCCTCCAATGGTGTCCGATTACCAATGGGTTTTGTCACTCAGTTGATTGGCCCAACACATGCTAAAAATCTAAATGAAGTAGCTAAACAGTCCAAAAACTACACAAAAGCATCAGACTTCCTACTAAAGTCAGGTGGGAAATTCTAATCCTCGAGGTTGTGAATTCTAATGGGACGAGCATGAGCGACAATGATGGACCGAAGGAGTGGGTCAATTTACGCAGTTGTAGAACAATTTGCAAAGGTGCAGCTTACACATGCTGGGCACCATGCAATGGCGAATCGAGAATTCGAGGTAACAATCGAGATGAATTACCTATGAGTTGCACTTTCAATCGAGGATAGGCAATCACCTATACAATTTTCACTAATCGCAAGCAAGCTGCTCCAGATTAGGACCTCCTGTACATGCCAAAAAAACTGGATTTAATTGGTTTATGAGGCTTGTCAAGTGCTTTGTGCGAATTCTATTTGTCAATTTTCTGGACTTGTGTCCTTTAACTATAAAAGCTAGATCACAATATCTTTTCCGTAAAGCTATGTCTCGATTCTGTCAGCCACTTTCAGTGGGTTTTCATGGACATCCTGAAATGGCCAAAATTATCAAACAAATTCTAAACTTATGGGACTTGTGCCAATTCAATTCATAATCTTTTAATTTAGCTAATTTAGTCATAAATCTCTTGATGATTTACCAATATAGTCATTTCTGATAATTTTTACTAGAATCCCTAATCTTAATGCAGGTAGTGCCACATAAAATGGCCAATCCTAACGTAGACAATTTTTGTAATTTTTTTTAAATAATTCAATTAATTATAAAAAAAAAATGTCATTATCTTTTTTCTTTTCATTTACGTTTTATTCTTTTAAGCGTGACGAGGCAACGCTCGCCAACTACTGGGCCAACACTAAGACCCTCACTCAAGAAAAAGAAAATAAAGAGAAGAAAAAAATTTAAAAATTTATGAAAAGCTTTCAAAAAAAAATTTTAAAAATTATAAAAAGTGTCTACGTCAATGTTGGCCATGCCATGTACAACAGCTGGCATGGTCGGCCGTCCTTACTTCAATCAAAAATCACATTATCAAAAGGGTGAAGGACAAAGCTGCAAGTTTTTCTAATATCCCTGATATCCCGAGGAATAGACGTCTCCAGCGGAGTTGGGGCTTCCACCCAGCTATCTTCAGCGATCGGCAGGAGCATGCTTAGATCGGCGTCCTTCAACATCCTGCCTCTTCGGTATCCGGACGTTGGCTTCTCTTCTGGCAACTGAGGGTCTTTGCTAGTCTTAGCTCTTTGTTGTCTCTCCTGGACCTTCGGTCCTTGCTCTGTTTAGTCCGTGTTGTTCTTCTTTTCCTGTTTCTTGATTGTGCTCCCTTCCACTCTCCCTACATTTGTATCGAGAGTGCAAGATTAGGAGCCGGTCGAGTTTTCTTGTAAATTTGTTCAAAGCTATAATACCACTTACCTTACCAAAAAAAAAAAAAAAAAAAAAAACAGCTGGCATGGTCGGCATCTGCATCTGTGGATTTCTAGCCAAAATTATTTGGAAGAATCATGTTGGCAAATTATCAAAAAGTTCAAAATTAAATTAGCCAAACTGAAAAGTTTATACCTGAATTGGTATAAATATAATAAGTGGATGACTTTTTTTTCAAATTTCCCTCCTGAAATGTAGCGAGAATTCTTATTCTATGCATCATTGATGGGTATCTTGATTTCCTCTGTGGTCTTATCGTATGCCAATAGAAAATGCAGTGATCTCTGGAAATATGCAATCATATGTCCTTAAGTAAATCATAATCACCCACAAGACTGCCTATGCGAAAATTTGAATTTTCGCCAAAACTATGGTTTAAATGTGAATTGGCTATACTTTTAGGTAGTCTAGACCTTTGATACCTTATGCGCAGTATAATGAGGATTTACGCTGTTGAGAATTCAGGTGGTGTGGTCTTATTCAGTACAAATACCATTAGGAGAGATTAGACAAATACACAAATTGGAGAGTAAGATATGTAGGTTTGGAAATTAGAGGGTGCAAGGTGCAATCTAGAGAGAATGATATTGGTTTGAACAGATTTTTCCCCCTTTCTTAAGTTTATGGAGACACAAGATTCGATTGAATTCATTGTTTCAATCATCCACTTTCAAGTGGAAACATTATCCAATCAATCATGAATCTATTATATATCAATTTAATTCTAAATTTTTCAATTTTTTCAATTTAATTTACACCAAATTTCAATATAATCTTTTCGATCTATTTTCATCCCAAAGAGGGTCCAATAACAGATGGCTGTCATATATGACATACCGCCATATCAATAGTTTTCCATAGAAATCTCAAAAATGGATTTCTGTCATACGTAACGTGAGTATTATGAAAGAAATCATGCAACACTTCGTTCATCAGAAGCTATACCTTCACCAAACAATAAATCGGCATCAATGCTGGCACTGTTGCTATGCCAGTGACATCTCAACCTCCACGTTAACCTGTCGGCCACTGTAAGTGTCCACGTAAGGTGGCCACATATCGTTGGGTCCATTTTTGGTTATTAATTTCGTTTTGTAACGAGAAATGTTTCAATATGAGCTACAATGCATCCCTACTGATACCCAAGTATTTCCAGTATAAGTAGTTGCATAGTTTAGCAAATGGAATAGGTTAAGTTCGGCCCGATAGAAAAAAAAAATCGATTTTCAAAAGAATATGTAGAAGCAAATCAAGTCATGTTGATTTTAGCTCAATCATGCTTAGACAGAGTCGAATTTGGATTGCTCTCGCTCAAAATATCTCTCTTGCATAGAGCCTGTGTTCATATGATTTATTAGAAGTGACCCCTCCTACCACCACCTCCATTGATTATTTTCCATATAAATGGATCTTAGAAATACCAATTAGATTCAACTCATAAATGGGAAAAAAGTATGTCCCTTGAATTCCTCAAGACCGTGACTCCTTATGATTGGCTTTTCGAGACATGTATTTTTCGCTCATCTCCTCTGTGTAAAGAAGGGTTTGTCGTGCATGAGGGGTGTTCCTTTTATGTTAACGTCGTACCTCCCTCATGTAGTCTTTGTACTCCTGTAGTTTTCGGAAAATTGTCCAAAAATCTTAAATTTACTACATTTTTGCTAATCCAGTCCCTAGTCTTTAACTTTGTCAATTAAATCTTAAATATTTTCTCATTTTGTTAATTGAGTCAATCCATCAAATTTTGACTAGAAATTACTAACATTGATGCCTACCATTTTACGTAATGCAATCAACAGCAACGTGGATAATTTTTTAATAATATTTAAACTTTTTTGAATTTTTTTTTTTGAATTTTTCTTTCCTTTCTTTTATTTTTTCCTTCCCTTATTCCTCCTATGGCAAGTGAGGTTGGTCTTGCCATGGCTAGGTGGGCAAGGCTTGCCATCGCCAGGCGGGCGAGGTCAACCTCGCCGGCTAGAGGAGGAAGAAGGGAAGAAAGAAAAGAAAATAATAAATAAAACTTTTGAAAAATTTTAAAATATTATTAAAATTGTTTATGTTAGTATAAGTTGTGCTACAATTTCCGGCCAAAATTGATTAAATGGACTTAATTGGCAATACGCGAAAAGGTTTAAGACTCAATTAACAAAATTGAAAGGCTTTTGACTAAATTAGTAAAAATACAATAATATAGGTGATGCATTCATGAACGTAGAAATGTATCGGGCCATTGTGCATGTGAATGTGTAAGAGGTCATGTCGTTTTCACCTTTTGACACCATCGCGATGGTCTGCAAATGTCGAATCCTTTTCTAGTGAAGGGGTCCCTCAAGGTGAACAGGGATGGCTCATTCACGGAGCGCTTCCCATGAAGACTGATCTGATCCCTTCACCGCATGAACTAAACATAAATTACTAGACTCCAGCACTATTCTCTGGCCTCTTCTATCATCCAGGAACTCTAGGGTTTCAAGCAGCGCTTTTGCCTCCGCGAGCTCAATCGAGTGTACTTTCACCGATCTGGCGAAACCAGCGACCAAACGACCGCGACATCTCTGCATAGGACTGAGTCCAGATCAACGCTACTGGGTTTCGTTCACATTTCCTTGGCCCATTGCTACCGAGAGGCAAACCGAGTCGTTGACTGGTTGGTTGGCAAAGGCTCAACGCAATAAGTTCTTAATCCAGGATTGACTTGCCAATCCTCTGATCCACTTTAGAACTTATTATGTTCTGAGTCTTCTATTTCGCTGTTGCATACTTCAAGTTAGCAATGAAATCTTATTTTGAACCAAAAAAGGAAAAATGTCGAATCGGGCGAAAATGGAATAGTTCTCTCTGAATGTTGTTGTCCAGCCCGTGCTTTACAGATGTTCTGAAGATCAGTAATTTTATACTGATTCTGGTCCTTTATCTTTGGATCCAATAGATGAGAGTGCTCATTCGTTCATGTTTGTGATCCGAAACACTAGGTTTAGCTTCACTAGGTTTAGGTTTAGTGCCTATCCTCTGGCCATCTCATCTTTAACCTCTTTAAAGCCACGGAAGTTACAAAGAGATGTTACAAAAAATCACTAGATGGTTACATCAACGGGTATATTGACTCTACTACCTTGACAGCATCTTCGATTCCACTATCTTAACAGTTACTTTATTTCACTGCATTGACAGTTACATCTGAAATTGTCAATTCCACTTTTTGTTGATTCATCAAGTCGTCAATTATTCAAATTGTTAATAATTTATTAATAAATGACCAAATTCTGCTCTCAGTCTATCACATGTTGATAATAATCAAAAGTTAGTTATTTTTTTGTGCAAACACTAGATTTAGGTTTAGTGCCTATCATCCGGCCATCTCATCTGAAGTTTTTTTCCCCTCATGGCATATCCATTGATTAAACTGTGAGGAATGAAGCCTTGATCCCAAAGATATGGAAGAATTTCTTCCTGAATTTATCGAGACCATATATTTATTTATACCATGATTGGCGATTGGAAACGTATATCTTCCGCGCATTTCTTCACAGCTCAATCTCGGCGCTCGCAGCCTTGCTCACTGAGAAATCTATTCTACACGAATGAGATGAAGAGGAAAAGCAGGCAATGGATGAAGTGGGTTTGAGCTGTGGTGGTGATCATACTGCTCGTGGGCCTTGTTTCCTTGTTGCCATCTTGCAAGTCTTAGTTGTTTGGATTCTCAAAAGTGATTAGCCAAATTCGTGAAAATATGGATTGTGGTGATGATCACACGGCCAGTTCCATGGACCCACGTGGGATTCATACCGGATTAGCGGTCCAGTTCCTAGATAGGTCCAGAAACTAGTGGACGGTTCTTAGTTTTCAATTTATAGAACCAGCCCTTCATGGGCAATTCTCGATTCTAAGGTGGGAACTAGTTCGGTCTAAAACTGATCACCTTTACTTTGTGCATGCAATAACGAATCAAGAATTTGAGGTAAGGAGGTAGGACACAAATTTTTCATTTAAATAACATATATAGAATATATTTCGTCCTAAAAGGGGTGGAGGCTACCACGAGCCTCCTAGGTCCACACCAATGTGCGCATGACCTATATGTATCTAAATTTTAAATCATTACGTCCGAGTTCCATGTGAGTGGGGAAACTCTTAAGAGCTTAAAAGCCAACGCCCATTTGCCTTTAACTCCCAGATGTCTCGATTGATAATTCTTTTGTAGATTTGACCCATTTGCACTCGATCCAATTGACGGATGAGAGCAAGGAGTCATTTGTGGGTGTAGAAGGTTCGAGGCTGGGTAAGAAGTTGCGATAAAATAAATAGAGAAATCGATCCTAAATGTTATGTAGTTCTGGTACGATTTATGTTTGGTGAGGAGAGAGACCATCACAAGTCCACTAAAATTCCCTTGACACAAGGACGGAACAAGCAGACAGAATCACACATTGAACAATGCTATCAAAAGATTCATAAGTTGACAACTCAATACTCACTCGAAAGGACTTATGGTACAAACTTAATCAAACTCCTAGCACGTACTGCGCCAACCACATGAAAATGACAATAAAATTAGGAGCTGAGCTCCGACTTTACTAATCACACAGAATAAGAATAACACATGACATATGTTATTCCGAGAAACAAGTTCACTTGCATAATCAAATAGAGGAAAGAGAACTATATTCTTAGTCGATATAAGATGTAGGCCTTAATCAGCCACAGGACTCTAGCGCTTCATGTCGCCTTCCACCTTTGGAGCCATTGCCACTTCTCTATGTTTGTTGGCGTTTCCTTCCCATCCTACACGCCAATCCAAACATTTTTAGTCAATACTTAATCAACCCTTAAAAAGACTAGTATGTACACTACTAGCCAGCACGAAGATGTTGGAAAGAAATAGGGTTCTCACCCTTCTCCATGTTGAATCCGCGGCTCTTGAGCTCTCGGTACTCTTGACAAAGCGCGCAGCGCATGCAGAAGCAGTGGACTAAGCAGTCATGGCAAGGATCTTCCTTCAACCTGAGTTCTCGTCTGAGTCTGGTTCGGTAGGAGAATGAATAGAGGCATGCCCACGTATTCAGGTAGTAGATCAGCGCAAAGATTGCGCCATTCGAGACGCAAGCTGCAATACAAGCTCGGACAAGTAAGTGAAAAATAGATGATTAGCCTTTGAGAACTCTAATTAGCTGGCTCTCTGCTATGTGAACTGGCTTGAATTCTTCATACGCTGGCTTGATTTATGACCCGTTATTATTACTTTTCGTCCCGAACGTTCACTATTAGACAAAACTCAGCCTATATTAATGACTTATTCGAAAAAACCATGTACTGGAAGTATTATCCGAATGCAAAACAACAATAATATGGAGCGATTCTCTAACATATTTGCGGACGCGGATACAGAAATTATATACTCACATGTTGCCCCTTTGTCCACAATCTCTGATATCCGTCCGAACGTGACGCATGGGCACCAGAAGGTGAGGCAGCCTGCGAGCAACATGGAATGGAGTTGCATGGGTTTATTCCTTAATAACTGGAAGAGAAAAGGGAAAGAAGAAGCTGGCAATATGAACAGATATCTGTTACAGCTTTTGATGTCGTCGAAGCAGCCACAGAGGCCAGTGCTCCAAGGGTGTTCTTCCACATCGTAGGGTCTGGTTGAGCTCATGCTGCCGGGCTCGGGGAGAAGGGAGAGGGGGCTGGTTTGGGTTGGGGGTTGTGAAGAGATAATGCAGTTCCTGATATCCGCTTCGCTTTGGGGATTGATAAGTGAAAAACGAAGGGAAAAGAAGAACAAAGACACGAAAGCTAGTTGCACTCTAGATGAAGCGTGAATGACAATGGGACGGACGTGATTTTAAAGACCATTGAGGATGCGGTCCCTACCATGAAAATTTGTCCGTGTGAGTATTTCGAGCGAGTTCTTTACAAGATGTCGTGAGAAATCATTCCTGGATTTGCGTTGCGTGGAATCAAGGATCGGGAAATACGATTGAACTACTATAAATTCTGTACTCTCTCTTGACATCGTCTCTCTTTGTGGAGTAGGTATTGATATTCGACCCATACCACGTAAATCTCGTGTTGAGTACTATGGTAATATCTTCTTCTCATATTTGTCTTGAATTGCAAGATTTTTTAGCTTCCGCATCATTTTCGTTGCACATAATTTGAGTGTCATAGCTCATTCTATAGGAAGAAAATGCCAATTCTAAGAAATTTTGGCTATAATTTGGTTAAAAGCTTGATCTTGAGAAGTTTATAACTTTTTGATCACCTAATTTAGTTATCGATGTGTGCCTTCTTACGTGAGGGCAATTATGATAGATTTTGCTAGCATAACAGTTTTCTTAATACTATGATAATAACATTATGTTGTGAGCCACAAACATGTTGCAGATCACTTTTAAGGAGTGGATTCCATAATAATTTTACATTATTTATTATTTATTTTTTGTGGTCCAAAACATGTTATTCTTATAATAAATTAAAGACAATTACATAAGCATTTCTCTTTAGTAATAGTGTGGCCCTCAATACATGGAAGATGTGCCCGCAATTATGAACTTCCCTAGAATGGTTATATAATAATATTGTACATGGGCAATCAACTCCAAATTTTGACATTCTAACGGCATCCCAATTACTCAATGCGAATCACGACTTGAATTCATCAAGCGCTGACTTGATTTGTGACCTAATATTATTACAACCGGTCCCGAATGTTCACTCATTAGACAAAATTTGACCTATATCAAGGACTTATTCAAAAAATGACTACGAAAAGCAATGCACACTATCAAGTATAGTCCACGTGCAAAATAATAATAATATGGAGCGATGTTAAGACATATTAGCGGACATATACAAATATTATATACTCACACGATGTCCTTTTGTCCATAATCTCCGTTATCTATTGAAATGCACGTGTGAATTGTGTTTGAGAAATCCCACATTGGAGAATTGATATGGTGTGAAATAGTTAATATATCCTTAACTCTTTGACTTAAGTTTTTGAATGAAGGTAGGTCCAACCAAATATATTGATAGACTCATATTTGGGCTCTCTCTTTGCGACCTCCTAAATGAAGGTATTAGGCTTTTGTTATGTGCTTGAAACAAATGTTATCATGGTTGATTGGTGGCCACTCCCAATGTATATCGGTGTTTGGTCAATATCTAAAGAAGGGATTTGGTGACCAACTCAGCTTCTAGACAGGTTGGTGTTGTGATGGTCACACAAGGGAGAGATTGTTGAGATGTACAGTGTGGGGAAAATTGTTGAGATACTCATGCGAGTTATGTTAAAGTTATATTAGAAAAGTCCAACATTGAAGAACCGATGTGGTGTAGAGCATTTAATATATTCTTGTAGACCCATAACTTTTTGACTTAACATGCTCAAAGTTGGCTCCCTCTTGGCAATCTCCCGAATAAAAGTATTGGAATTCTACTACCTGCTCCCGATAATCCTGTTGGAAGGCGATGCATGGGCACCAGAAGGGGTCTCGATCCCTTTAAAGAGTATTGATACGGAGTTGCATGATTTACTTTAAGAAAAAAAGAAGCTGAGAATATAAACGAGTCTTATATTACAGCTTCGGGTGTCGGCGAAGCAATCGCAGTGGCCAGAACCCAAGGGTGTCCCTTCGACATCATAGGGTTTCGTCGAGCTCATGCTGGTGGGTTGCGGGTGGTGAAGAGAAATGCCAGAGTTTCTGATATCAGCTTGACTTAGGGGATTGTTATGTTGATCTCGCACGCATTTGGTTGCACGATAGTGCTGCGTATGTAAGCGAAGGAACCAGATCTAAATCGTAGCTCGATGAACTATGAAAACCACGATGATCTGGTGTATTGCGAATTAGGTCAAATGTGAACAAGAAAACAACCTATTCCAAGTGCATGACTGTGTTGGAAATTTGTGTGGTCCAATAGCTTGAGCTAGCAAATGGAATGTTTACAAGTTTGATGCCCTTTTTCTACTTGTTGGTTTCTCTCTTTCTTGTACGGTCAGAGTCACTTTTTCTACTTGTCGGTTTCTCTTTTTCCTGAATGGTCAGAGTCACTTCGATGTCTCTCTCTCTCTCTCTCTCGCACGCATTCCTAATGGGGGGGAAAATGGACCACTTTGAGCCTGTTCATCTTGAAGGGATGTGAAATATGGAATATAATTTGGTGCTGCCACCATCGTCTTCCGATTGCCATATGATCTTCTCGCAGAAACCTTCAGCAACGTCAGATGAATTACTCGAATGACAATTAAATAGAGGTATATAAATGCATGTGCATATGCACAATAGGCCAAGAACCGTAACTTATCTATTCGAATCTCACCAATTGCATGCACAATACTCTAATTAGAGCCACATGCACAAGTCAAAATAATCGGACTAAATTAGATTATAAAGCTTACAAAGTGTTTCATTGACCTTCACGAACTCAAGTCTTAGTGCCCATGCCCTTAAATTTTCAAAAAATAATGTGCAGTTCTATTGTTAATAAAGCCATGTCTCCGGTTTTTTTCAGCCCACTTTGGGTAGGTTTTAATGGACATCCTGAAATATAGTCAGGGTTTTTATTCTATGCATCATTGATGGATATCTTGATTTCCTCAGCGGTCTTATCATACGCCAACAAATAGACAATAATCTCTAGATATATGCAATCATATGTACCTAGCAAATCTTGATCACCCGCAAGAGCACTGTCTATGCGACAATTGATGCTTTGAGTACCAGTAGATACGTACCAAGAAAATCCAATTAGTAATAATGATAACTTACTATCTTGATAATTCAGGTAGTTTAGTCTAATTCATTGCGAATGAACTTCCTTTACTGATGCTCTAATCCCCCCATCTGGATGCAAAACTCACTCTCCACAACTTAATTTTTTTTGTCTTAAAATAAAAATTACCCTTGAAACCCAACACCATTAGGAGAACTTAGACAAAAATTACAGATATTGAAGGGTGAAATATGTAGGTTTAGAAATCAGAGGGTGTTACGGCATCATTCTTGACAATAATATATTGTAAAGGGATGGAGCATAGCCATATATGTTTTCAAAACAAGTCAAATGATTTCCACATTATTTTATTTATGGTGCATAAAATCATTAGAAGTAGAGCTTCGCTTTACAATATTAAACCCAGGCTTTGTATTGGCTATTATGTGGAGACTTTCTATCTCCATCTCCTCACATTATTAGTTTTATGTATAATTCTTGGGTTACCCCTAAACTTTTGTACTTCATCTAATAACAAGTACTTACATTTTATATCAAAAAAAAAAAAAATAGAGGGTGCAAAGTGCAATAAAGAGAAAATGAGAATATTTTTTACAGAATTTTCCTTCTTTTAATTAATGAAAAACATGAATAAATGTTCTTAAGCTTATTGAGAGGCAAGATTTGACTTAATTTATCTTTTGCCTCCAAGCAAGAAAATTACCTAATCAGTCCCGAACTTATTGTATAAATGTCAATTCAGTTTTAAACTTTTCAATTTTACCAATTTAATCATAAATCTTTACACAAAATTCTAATATAATCATTTCAATCTCTTTTTGCCAAAAATCGCCGGTGTAGTTGTCCAATTATCGTCAATCATCTTACATAATATACTTTCACCTCAGTAATTTCCGATAAAAAATCTCCTGAAGTGGCTTTCTTTTATACATCATGTGAATAATGAATATGGATCTTACCTAAAATAAAAATGAAAGAATCTTTCGACATTTTGTTCATTAGAAACTATACTTTCAGCAAGCTAATGAATCGCCATAAATTCCGACGCTATTGGTGGTGTCTGTGACATCTCCATCTCCATGATAACCTGTCCGCCACTCAAGTGTCCCCGGAAGATGACTACTGTCGCTCTGTGCTCATTTTGGTTATTCATGTTGTTTTGCATCGAGAAATGTTTCAATATAAGCTAAAATATGCATCCCTGCTATTACCTAAAAATTTTCAACGAAATAGTTGCATAGTTTAGCAAATATATGAGACCATTTGGGAGTTTATAAAGTCTTGTCAAATTTAACTCTCTTTTTTTCAAAAGAAAAGTATAATTATTGCTCAAAAGGATACATGAAAATTATATAGATCTCATGCCAAAGCAAATTGAAACAAACAAAACTCAGAATATTGCAAAACAAAGCCAATTCCAGAATATAAGAAAGGTCAATAGAGTATCGAAGGGCCAAGCCACTCATTCCACAAGAATAAAAACAAAATAATCAGCAACAAATCAATGGATCGCGTATCTTTATCAATGATGAGCACACATCGAAAATTTCTTTTCCAATAACTATGACATTGTCAGTTAGCAGTGCGTCCTTAAGTTCAGCCTCCTATGCACTATCATCATAATAAGACAATCAAAAAAGGTTGAACAAAAATAGATTTAACCTTTGCAAGAGCAAATTTTCGTGGTTCGGTGAGACACTAGAACTCATGTGATTATCATTAAAGTTGGAGGTAGAGAACTTATACATGAACAAAGCAATAAATTTTTAGATTTGGAGAGTTCAAACTCATTGATTTAGAACTAGACTAGGAGAATGATAGCTCCTAAATCTAAATCAGGAGAGAAAGAAAAAAAGAAAAAATAAATAAAACATGAAAAATAAACATGAGAGGGAAGGGAGGGTGAGGCTATCTCAAACCCTCCTCCCATGGCTACAGGTCGAAAAAGATGATGGAGAAAGAAGAAAGAGTAAAAGACTTTTTGGTTCCTTAAAGTGCTCAAACAGAGTCGAATTCCGATTGCTCTCACTCGAAACATTTCTCCTCTTGCTTAGTGTCATGTTCTTACGATGTATTAAAAGTTTTCACCCTTAACAACACCTCTATCGATTATTTATCGCATAGAGGGATCTTTGAAACGGAGAAGGCCTCTCTATCGACATGTGACGTCTTGTGCCACATGCAATTAGTAAAGTGGTTCATCCCATGAATGGGAAAATATCTCCCTTAAATTCCTCAAGACATTGATTCTTTATGGTTGACTTTTCGAGGCATGTAATGTTCATTCATCTCCACTATGTTAAAAAAAGGTGTGTCGTGAATGAGACGTGGTCCTTTTATGCTACCGTGGTACCTCCCTGTGTAGTCTTGTACTCTTGGTATCCTAGGTGATGCATGTGACATCCCGATTTTTCTCAAGTTTATTTTCAGTCAATTGAGTCGGACAATTCATCTGTGCATATAGTTCGTTTCTCAGAGTTGGCCACTCACTTAACTAGTTTATCGAGTAAAGTAATTAAGGAATTTTACCGCTTCGACTTGGGACCGATCACCCGGGTCGGATGCAAGAAAATTTCCTAAAAGCTACTCAGTGGACTAGGCGCGCTAAAATCGCACTAGAGTGAAATTAAATTAAGTGAAATGAAATTGAATTCGAAATTTGAAAGTCAAAGGGTGTTACAAAGCTTATTAGGAAGATTGGATTAATTCATGGACTTTAATTTGGACTCAATTAGAAGAGAGTTGATGGAAATTTAAATAATTAAATGTGCAAGAGCTTGGACCCCGGCGGAAAACGAATTGGACCTATTGGAAGATGTTGTGAGAAATTGGAGTTAGTGGAAGGTGACATCAGCAGGTGATGTCATGGTGGAGGCCAAAATCAAGGAGAGCTTGACAAGTGTCACCAGCCGATTGGCCCACCAAAAGTGGGGGTGTCCCATCCACTTCATCTTCAACCTCTAGCACCTTGGGGGGGGAGAGATTCGAAATTTGGGGGAGAGGGAGAAAGGATCCGGCGACTTGCAGCTGCTCGGACCGCCTTCGTCGCCCGCCCATCGCACGTCGTCGCCGCCTCGCCCGCCGTCGCACGCCGCCGCCGTCCGCCGCTCGTCCGCGTGTGAGGTCCCGGGTGCGAGGCCGTCGCGTCTTCGTCGCCGCTGTCTCCTCGCCCGAGCTGCTGGCCGCCATTCGTCGCCGCCTCGCCCGCTCGTCGCCGCCTCGCCCGCCCGTCGTACGCCGTCGCCGTCTCGCCACCGTCGCACGCCGCCACGTTCAGCCGCCCCTTCAAGCCGGTTAGTTGCTGGAAAGGAAAACCAGCAAGATCTGGTATTTTGGAGCTCCTTTTGGTCCCCTTTTAGTGCTCATTTGGTCTCGACCCGTGTAGGTTTGTCGTCGGCGTCGTCGTGCTCTTCGCCGGAGACCCGTCGGAAAGCGATTCCGGTGAGTTTACCTCACTAATCCGCGATTAGCGAGATAATGATGCCCTAAGTATGTTTAGTTTAAGTTGATTGAGATTAGGTGGATGGGTTGGCTTAATTAGTTGTGGATTATATTAAGGTGATTGTTTAAGGTAAATGATGTTTAGTTTAATGGTTAAGTATGTTTATTTTTAAAATAAACCTTGATGTGACTTAAAGGAGTTTATTTATGATTTAAAGAAATGCCTCGAAATTGTTGGATTATTTAATAATATATCTTATTCCGAAATTCATTAAAATATTTAAAAAAAAAAAAAACTCGAAAAATTTATTTTGACCTTAGTTGCTCAGAATTTCGTGCCGATCGTTGCTGTGCTAGTAGAATTTGAAATTGATGATTGGTTGTGATGAATTGAGTGTGATTGTGATTTATAGGGATTCTTTATGAAATCCTAAGTGTAGAAATTGATGAGAGATTGGCTGTGAAATACCACCTATTAGAGGTCGTGCCCAGAGAGGCCGTGATAAACCACCTATGAAAGGTCGTGCCCGATGAGGCCGTGATAAACCACCTATGAAAGGTCGTGCCCGATGAGGCCGTGATAAACCACCTATGAAAGGTCGTGCCCAGAGAGGCCGTGATAAACCACCTATTAGAGGTCGTGCCCGATGAGGCCGTGATATGCCACCTATTAGAGGTCGCGCCCAATGGGGCCGTGAATTGCCACCTGTTAAAGGTCGCGCCGAGTGGGGCCGTGATGCCACTGATTTAAATTTGCCGAGTAGGGCCGTAGTTGAGAGCAATGATTGATTTGCTAGAATGACATGAAATCGGCCGAGTCGATTGATCGCTGAGACGATCCAAGTGGTTGAATTGTTTTGATGATGTGATTGTACCATGGTTGGTTGGTTATCATAATCGTACGTGGTTGAATTATATAAATTGTGCTAACCTGCAGATGAGGGCTAAGCCGAGGTAAGTCTTCTATGTGTTGTGGCTAAGCTACTTCGGGGCGTATTTACTTTCTAATAGGGGTTTAGGAGGGGTGAACTTGCTGAGACAAAGTCTCATCCTGGTTTGGGGAAAAACATTACAGGACCGTAGATGGCGGTATCCCGGAGATGGATGGCATGCTGACGGAGGTGGACCAGACGCTAGAGAGTGCTCTTGACCCATTTTTGATGCACATAAACCCTGACCCATTTTTGATGCATAGTCTCTGGAGCCCGTTGATGTTCGTAAACCTTGTAATGATGATGATGTTTGGAAGTATGTTGTTTGATTTTGAATTGATGTTCCTGCTGTTCCTATCCCGTATGCTTTTGTAAGGGGTTCTCTTAGTACGTTCCGCTTGCGCATTAAATAGTAAATTGGGGTCGGCGACACTACCTGGGATTGTCGCATTTCCATGACCATGGCGGGTTGTTCACGTGTCTCGGGGCTCGGGGCGTGACAATGCATGCACGAACTCTCCTTCCCTTGAAAAAGAGAGTGACCGGAATTTCTTTATTTCATTTCATGGTCCGCACATGTCGAATAGTTTCTTGGGCGAATGTTGAGTAGTTCCCTCTGAATGATATTGTCCAGCTCGTGCTTTACTGATGTACTGAATAGCAAGAGTTTTATACTGATTCTGGTTCACTATCTTCGGATCCGAATAGATGATAGTGCTCATTCGTTCATCTTTATGATTTGAAACACTAGGTTTAGGTTTAGTGCCTATCATCCTATCATCTCAACTTTTCTAAAGCCACAATTGATGGTTATCAACAGAGGTTATAAAGGGAGGTTACGAACAATTACATTAACTCCATTACCTTAATGGTTTTCTTGACTCCACTATCTCGATGGTCATTTTAATCCACTATGTTGACGGTTACATTCGAGATTGTCGACTCCACTTTTTATTAATTCCTTCAAATTGTCGATTTATCAAGTCAGCAATTCTTCCAATATAAAGTCTATTCATAAATTACCAGACTCTACTCTCATCTATTGAGTCTATCACATGGTGATAATAACTAAAATTTGGTTATTTTTTTGGTGCAAACACTAAATTTAGGCTTAGTGCCTATCTTCTAGCCATCTCATCTTAACTTTTCCCCTCATGGCATTATCCAATGATTAAAACTGTGACTATTCGTGTGTGGATGGAGTTTGGCGATTGGAAACGTGGCCACCTCATCTTAACTTTTCCCCCCTTATGGCATATCCAACGATTACAACTGCGACTGTGTGTGTGTGTGGAATTTGGCGATTGGAAACATACACCTTCCACTCATCTCCATTACAAGTTCTGTGCATGAGTAAGTGGTCCTCTCTCACGTTCACCTCGTACTTCCTACGTAATTTTGTACTTTTGCTAAGTAGAATCCGTGGCTCCCGTAGGTACATGCATGCACGTAGTTACAAATGATAGTGGGGAGCAACATCATTTCATCTGCAACTTTTCCATCGTGCGACGGCGACATGCACTTGCAAAGATCTCTTTCTGAGTGACTCCCCTTGTGATGTGTAGAGAAAGCGACCAATCCATGAGAGAGTTCATCAGTTCCTCAAAAGTAGGCGGCGATCTCTCTGAACTCTGTTCACACGGCGAGATTACTGGACCGTTCTCTGAGCGCTGTCTACGTTCGCTTTCCCACTACGATGAGAAGCTTAATAAATTGCAGTTTCGGAAAATGTCGCATTTTGGTAAAAGAAAAGCAAATTACAGATCAAATGAAAATCCCGGCGGTAGAAGCTCCCATTGTGACAGGCGTCGGAAAGACATTGCCATCAACGACAAAATTACAACTCTTGTTTCTAAAATTTGTGCCTGGCAACAAAATTTTGCCCAATGTATCGAACCATCGGTAACAAGATTTAAGGCGTGATTGGATTGATTTTATCTTTTACTATTTTTTTAATTGAAATCTTGTGGTGCCTGCAATTTAATTTTGCTTCATCCGAAACATTTCAAAGCTCTTATAACACATGAATGTGGACATGTAAATTTACATCTATTTTCTTATAATATTTGGACAATATTTTAACCTTAGAGGTGTAGTCATTTTGACGAATTGTCCCGATTAGGAAAGACATCATCTCTGGGACGGGATTATGGTTTTGTCCCTGATCGTTCGAAGGATCATATTTTCTTCCATCTTTATTGGAAAAGACTTCTTTTGATCGGATTCTTGGTTGCAATTATATTACGTATTTACACACACATATATATGCCCGCATTAATATTTAGTAAGTGTTTGCACCAAAAATTGGTTAGGTCGTCAATTCGGATTAGCATGCGAGCCATTGTTTATGACCGCAACAATTATTATCGATATTAATGCACATTTATGACCATTGCTGACCAGTTATTGTTGAACAATGACAAATGGTTAACAATAGTTGACAAAGGTATCAAACAATAAGGTCACTAGATTATTGATTAAAGCCTAAGAAGAAAATTGAACGCATAAAGGGCATAAATTGAACACAGAAAGGGCATCAAGATATAGTTACAAGATTGAAGCCACTAGAGAATAGAGTTATGGAGGTCGTGGAGCAACTAACACTCGATTTTAAAGGAAAACCATTTGAAGACAAAATCATGCCATTCTAAGAATATGGACACAAAAATTTAAGAGGAGGAAACATGGCTACAACCACAGGAGAATTGCTCAGAGACCGTTATGACACAAATACTATAAATACCATCATTGGTCTACTCGAAAGCCTCCCACACACAAACCAAGAAATCTACAATCTTCAAGTTATCTTTACTCTCCCCTACTGTACTTTCAATTTCCTGACTCGCATTGTCTATTAAATTCCAGTGTATAACTTTATCTTAGGTACCACATCATTGATAAATTCTGGCATAACTTTTTTGTGTTCTCAAGTTTTGTTGTTGATTAAATTTCAGCATAGTTTGTTTATGTTCGGTTTTGTTGAAGTGGCTATATTTTCCAAGCTTTGTCATCGATTAAATTATTGCACAATTTATGTTTGCACAATTCTATTTGAAGTGAAGTTACTGTTATTTTTTTTATCCAAATGTGATATTTCCTGTTCCGAATCGCCATCAATTTTGGAAAAACAGTAAGTTTGCATGCAGATAATGATCCATAACTTGCAATTCACCAATCATAATCAAGATTGAAAGAAAGGAACTTCATGTTTGCCCTCACAAGGAACTTCATTGTGTGGCTTTTCCTAAGTAAATAGGAATTGCATTCTGGGATTCTTTTGATTAGAATGTAGTTTTCCTCGCAAGAGACGATGGATTTCATCACGTAAAGGTCCAGAGGACAAGAAATTAATATATGAGCACATATTATACGAAGTGTATTAAATAGGAAGTATAGAAAACGACGGATCAATTTATAGAATCCATGAGTCCTATTTTAATATTATAGTTTAGATTCATTTTGGTGTATCTACCTATGTCCTTCAAAAATATCTTCCTATAGTGTAGAGACAAACTCCTTTTGTGTAATTTATACACGATGCGTCTGCTGAATTTGGCTTATATGATTAAGACAAGCAATGTAAAGATTATGAGCGAGTCTTTAAACAAATAGTGTGGTGGGCAATATTCAATAAAAGGCAATCATATCATTTAATATACCAGTTTTCAAAAATTGTTGTATATATATGTAATATCATCAGACGCTTTCGTAATACAAAATTACAAATTTTCAGAAACTCGAATGATGCCTTTTTGGTCAGATCAAGCATATAAATGACGTTATAGTCGCAGGTTACATATTCGGGCTTGGTTTCTCATTTTCCTAGGTTGAAATCTATATGGGCCTAACTCTCAAGTTAAGCAGGGCAGGCCTTTTGGGCTGCCATTGATATAGGTTGTAAGAGTGGATCAAGAGTAAGCGATTCGTGTGAAAAGAAAAATAGCTCTGAAATTTATTACTAAATGGATTAATGATTGAAATTCATCGGCATACTAAAGAGAGTAAGGGTGTCTTTATTTTGCAAAAAAATGAATGATTTGGAAAATATTTTTAAAAAAAATTAATGCTTGCATCATTTAAAATAATTAGTTAATGGAAAATGTTTCATTATCAACAACAATTTACTTCTAAAAAAATTTTGTGAATAATGAAATTATTTTTCATTTGTTCAATTTTGTAAGCAATATAAGCTAAATTTTGTAAGCAATATAAGGGATTCGAACTCCTCCGTCCTAACATTTTTAGGAAAAGAATTTTTTAATAACTCATTTTTTAGGAAACAAACGAAACCTAAGGATGGAAAACCTTCCTATTTTTATGTAAATGCTAAAAGACAAAGAATGAAGCAAAGCATGATTCTATTACAGCTGAAGAGATTGTAAGAAAAATGGCGGGACTTGTTTTCCTAAGCTCTCGATTACCTAGTTATAATTAAAGCCCATGTTCTAAGCTCTCTTTGGGCTTCCGTTACATCAAAGCATCTGCATGCAAAGAAGAAAAAGGCCTTTACTTCAAGGTGATGATTTGTCATTTTCGTGGGTCTCTTGAAGAAAATAAGATGTTTAATCTTCTTTCCCTTCAAATACGTTGAGAACCTGACTTCACTTGAAGAACTTCACCTTCAATTACGCTCCCACATGCAATCAAAATCAAGAGCTCCTTCGTTCTAGCACATGCCCCACGCCTATAAAACGTCCTCGTCGCTTCGTCGTGCACTTGGACCCCCTCCGCTTACGTTCCCTTTGGATAAGGTTTCACCCATGGGGTGACGGGGGCGAGGCCGCAAAATTAGTGAACGGAAGACGGCGTGATTTTAGATGTAAGGTCTGCTGCGTCCAAACCAAACCTTTCGATCATTCGACCAATCTCTTAGCGGTTGGATCCTCAGCCTTTTTGTCTTTGCTTTTCGAGGTGTCTGGGCCAGCGTCTTTCTTTGAAGATAAACCCTTTCTCTTTAGGTATGAAAGCATGAATAATGGCGTCTTTGACCACCAACTGACATTACTTCCCAGGAAGCAAATTAGAAAGCCAAAGAAAGAGGACCGATTCCCCTCATTCACGGAGTAAAATTAGCCAGCTTATTTTTTCTTGACAATGATGTGTCGAGGCCCGAACGACCACGTCTGTGTGGAGAAACAATGGACAGCTTTTCGAGGTATCATCATTCCCCACTAATATTTTACTTAGTTTCTTTGCTAATTCATAATTATTGGATAAGTTCATCGAAAACCTTGAATTTTTTTCTCGTGAGAACATCAATATACAATCTTTTTTCCTCCTAGCCTATACTTCAAACTCGT
The DNA here is from genome assembly GCA_014182375.1 of Eucalyptus virginea. Classification (NCBI taxonomy): domain Eukaryota; kingdom Viridiplantae; phylum Streptophyta; class Magnoliopsida; order Myrtales; family Myrtaceae; genus Eucalyptus; species Eucalyptus virginea. The sequence continues at coordinate 43,962,899 of CM024520.1, forward strand.
ACTTATAACCCAAAAGCACTTTTCGTCAAACTTCCATCCATAATGGCCGTGAAAAATCCGAAGTGACAGCAATATTCACGGACAAAATCATACGCAAACAAATCTGACATAGCACTGGACATGTGCTGCCGCATCGACGAAGAGCATAATCACATCAGATTTTTAATGGCCATGCAAATTATCGGGTCGAATACCAAATGATTATATGGCCGGTACGCGGAGTTTTGAGTATGAGTGAAACGGAAGAAAATTCGAAGCATTGATGTCAAACAGGGAAAAGTTGAGGATTTTTAGCGGGATCACAGTCCTTAGTTGCTCAAATAGTTTCCTCTAGGGTCTAGAAGAGATAATGATCAAAGGAGACAAACAAAATTTGGGGTAGTGTTCCCTAAACGACACTTTCTTTCTTATCTCCAGATGAAGATGATGATGTTAGCATGTCCATCAGATCCATTCAAAGGTTAAAGTCAAAGGTTGGGATCATTTCGTGGAGTCAATTACGGCGATGCGTCCGTTAAATCCGTTTGAGGATCCGTCAGAAGGACCCGCGTAAAACGAGAATCCAACAGCCTCGAAATCCACCCCAGAAATATTATAACATAAGGAGATCAAAACCCTAATGAAAGCAAACAAGCGGACAAGATCATGTCTCTTTATCTCCTTCACGTCCGTTGCCTCACCTTTTCTTTCCTTTTTGGCAATTTAATCGTTTTTCTAGTTGCCCAACTTCAATCATGTGTTCTTAGATCTAGAATCCACTAACATTGTCTTGTCTCGACCTCATTAAGTGACTATTTCTGGTGTTTAATAATGATACTTATACTTAATGCGTCATGGGATGAATATAATGACAGATAATAAATTAAAACCCGGTTCCAGATAATGTAATTTGATCTCTTTCTATCTTTGCTTCTTTTCTCTTTCTTTTTCTTTTTTTTTTTTTTTGGGTAAGCTTAGAGATGCAAAGTCATGGATATTCGATTCTAAGCATATATTTTGGCCAAAAAGAATAGATCTTTTTTCGAGGTATACTATGAATAAGGACAAAATGTCAACTTTTTAGTTTTCACAGTTAATCTCGATCGGGAGCTTCACTTATTTGCTGTTCATGCGATGTCAAGCTAGGGTTTCCATTTGCGCTTTAAGTGTCAAAGGACGATTTCTTCCTGTCGCCCAGGTATAAGTCAACTCGTTGACAAATTGGACAAAGCCGAAATCAAGCCTGGATTAGTTTCCGGTTGGTTATCATCAGTGTACCGAACGAATATAATGTATCCTAGGGAAAACTTTGGAATATTGAAATTTGTGCATGAAATCCACTTTTTAAGTCCTAGGAGACTATGACTAGTTAAAAAGAGCTTAATCAAGTTCCTACTTGTTAACCCCCGTCGTTTAATTTGCTGGAGAAATTGAAATAATGTCATTGAAAGCACCTTCCTTCTTCATTCAAATCCATATGCATGTGCATATCAATTTGCTGCACTTTCATGTTTATATATCATTTTTTTGTTTTCTCAAGACTCATAGATGAAATTCACAAGAGTATATAAAGTATAGAAACGAAAGTCGTTGGGTTTAGGGTTTTGATCATTGAGCTTGATTCGAGACTATAAGACTTGATTTAACCCATATCAATTGATTAAGTTAGTTTTCTTAGATAGTGTGATGTCACCTATCATATATTAAATGAAGATATACTCATATATTACATAACTGATTGAAGAAATTTGAGGATCAGATTGGCATTTTTGGTGATAATGTTCGATTTGGTTACAAACTTAAAAGGATGATGTTATAAATGATCCTAAACAAAAGTTAGAAAGATTCGGACTTTTAAATGGGTGAGAATTGAGAAAGCCCCTTTTATTTGTGTTTGAGAAAATCCACCGGCTGGTGGGGATGAGATAAAATATTTAAGTAAAACTTTTGTTGATAATGAAAATAATTTTTATTAACTAATTATTACAAGCAATATAAAGATTAATTTGAGGAAAATATTTTTCAAATTATTCATTTTTCACGAAAAGTAACTTTATGTGACATGTTTATCACTCCAATAATGGAACCCTATCCGATGCAAAGGAAATAATCTCGTCATCCATCGATCTATATTATGTAAAAGTAGACTATGAAATTAATGTCTGCACAAAAATAAGTCCGAATTACCTCGAAAACTAGACTGACCACTCAATGATAGACGAACATGAAATGATGAATTATTTATTACTCAATAAGGGAACATTTTATGGGCTTTATTTTATAATTTTTATTTAACGGTCTTCCGTTCTTAGGGTGTACCAAATTTCGATATGAATAGTATTATTCTTGGCAATAATCTTAAAAAATTAAGAATTCATTAAATAATGCGACAAACTATAGCTAGGTATATAAACATATTCCAATATCTAATACTAATATGCCACGGACACTTGCTAACTCAGATTTCATGAACCGTACTTAATACCTCGAACATTTCTCTTCCTAACAATTGCGTTAGACCGTGACATGGTAAGGCACAACATCTAGGGCAAGTAGAACCAAACTATAACCAGAAGTGTATTTATTAAGGTTCAAGACACCAAAAGTCGTGTATGATTGCGGAGCCGCCATCATGCTCAAAAAGTAGAACATATAAAAGTCGCACGCTCGTAGCAATTGGCGATAGTGGGATTCCGCCCGAACAAGTTTTCTTCTCCATACTAACCGCCCTCGCTTGAGGATCGTGGTCGGCAAAACCGGAAAGCATGGCCACGATACTCCCCCCTACCCACCCACCACTAATCGAGTGGAGGGAGTGCGAAATCATCACGCTCTGGGACCTCGTCATTCCACACGCCGCTTCATTTTTGGAATTATTAGGTGTTCTTGAGGTACTTATAATTATTAAGATCCACGTCTGAATTTGTGTAGGAGAAATCTTATATTGGAGAATTTGTATAATGTAAAACAATTAAAATATCATAATTAGTGCATAATGAATTGGCTTAAATTTTTTAATTAATGTAAGTCCAACCGGATATGTTAATTGACTTAAATTTGAGCTCTCTTTTAGCGATCTTCCCAGATAAAATGTATCAAGCTTTTGCTTCTACTTCGTGCTCCCCATAAATGATATCAGAGCCAATGGTAGATTGGTGGGTTTGCAGTCTTTTCCGATGTTTAGTGAATATCTCAAGGAAGGAATCTAGTTATCAACCTACTTTCTAGGTAAGTGGGCACTATGGCATAGTAACGTGGTTCAACGGTAGACTCCATGAGATTCAAGTTAAAATATCAAACTTCGGGATGAAGTTGGCCTTGATGGAGATTCAAGTTGAGATATATGTAGGGAGATTGTTAGGTTGGAGCGTAATTTCCACGGAAGTGGGCATTGTGGCGTAACAATGCGGGCCCAATGGCAAATTTTGGGATGAAGTTGGGCGTTAATGGAAAATCAAGTTTACATGTCATGATGTAGAAATATACCTGGATTAAGGGAGGCAAGACCTACTACTAAATTCACATATGGTTGGTTATCTTTTGAATGATGAATAAGTATCTTGTCATCCAAGAAATTTGTTCCACTCTACTCAACCCTGTATACGCGCTTGGCGAAAGAGAAATCAGGTGGTTTAAACCACAAGATGCTCAGATTCAATCATCGATACCATCTTTCTAGAGAAAAAAGAACGAAGTTTGGAAATGCAAAATCTCTTGAACCATCTAGTTCCTTGGAATTGACTTGGTCGAAAAATGGAAACGTGAGAATTGGGTGCCTGACACAGATCATACGGGCGAGTGCTCTCACTGTCGAGGGAAGGGCCAATGGTTCCGGTGCACGGTCGACGCAGCACTAGGCCAGCCGCAAATTAAGGCACAAGAAAATGGCACTAATTCTACATTGTCAATTTTTTCTCAACCGTTAATGCGCGTGGATCAAATAAGGAATAACGGTCAAGATACATCTAGACATTTATGAGTGCACATTAGCAAGGCATATAATTTGTTCCCCTGGTCATTAGCGAATGCATCGAAATCATATAAATCCATAACGTGATCTGGGTAAACTAAATTCAAAAGTCGTGATAATTAAAACCGCACAAAAGTATGGTGCACGTTGACAGCGACAAGGAAAGGACGGAAGAGCCTACTTAGAACTATAATTACTTTCATACCCGATTGGAGAAAATTTCCTCAATCTTCCGTTTGATTGATGGAATGCAATTTGCGTACATGACCCAAATGTAAACTTAACTAGATTTTAATGGGAATAAGCCTTGGAAACACGGCCCTTCTTGTCAAATACGCAACCATAAAAGGGGATGGCAATTTCGTTATAAGGCTCATATGCGGGGTCTATCTGTCATCGCGCCACCAAACGGAGAACCTTATAAACCTTCACGAGCTCAATCGCTCCATCGCACTTCGCTCCAAAAGAAGAAGGCCGAAAACTCCCAACAAAAATCCAAGACCAACACCCGCCCAACCATGCAATCCCAACCATCCCTCCGCCTCCTCCTCCTCCTCCTCCTCGCGGCGGTCTTCCTCCTCCTCCTACAGCCAGCCCCGGCCGCCGGATCCCCCGCCCCCGCCCCCGCCGACGGCTCGGACTTCATCCGCGCCAGCTGCAACGTCACCCTGTACCCGGACGTCTGCTACGCCACCCTCGCCCGCTACGCCCCCTCCGTGGGCCGCGACCCCGCCCGCCTCGCCCACGCCGCCATCGCCGTGAGCCTCGTGAAGGCCCAGCGTGCGGCCGAGTACGTGTCCAACCTCTCCCGGGAGGCCGACTACGGGGCCGACCGGCGGGCGGCGGCGGCGCTGCACGACTGCCTGGAGAACTTCGGGGACGCCGCCGACGAGATGCGGGGCTCCCTGAAGCAGATGCGGCAGCTCGGGGCCGCGGGGAGCGGGGAGCAGTCGTTCCGGTTCCAGATGAGCAACGTGCAGACGTGGATGAGCGCGGCCCTGACGGACGAGGACACGTGCACGGACGGGTTCCAGGACGTGGCCGACTGCCCGGTGAAGGCCGGGGTGAGCCGCCGGGCCGGGGCGGTGAAGAAGGTGACGAGCAACGCCTTGGCCCTGGTCAACAGCTACGTGAACCAGCACGCTGGACCTTGATGCCTCGGACATGGAGAAAGAGCTGTGTGAAACCGAGTCTTTTTTCTTTTTCTTTTCTCTTTCTCTTTCTCTACCTCTGTCCTTCTTCTTTTAGGGTTTGAAAAAGAAGGAGCTACTCTTTGTAAAGGACTGAGAGAATTAGGTTGAAGTGGTTAGCTGGTGTTTCACGTATTTCCCACCAAATATGTAATCCGAGACTGACGGAGATGTGTACTGTATAACTTGAGTGAGATAGTTGAAATTGTAAATTCTTGGCATGAGCTCGTTGGGGGGTCTCAACGGTTCGGGTGTCCAGGATTTTCGATTGCCCGGTTAGCCTAATTGGATACGGCAATTCCCCCATCTTGCGCGAATCAGGGTAGCGATGAGAAGATATTACACAGACTTGGCCAATGGGTGCGACGGTATTTGGTCTATGTGAACCGAGTCTAATGTGATATTCTTTTCGGTATTGACTGATGGGTAAAGCACATGTGGGACGTACTTCAGGGCGCATGGATGTGATGATTCGAACACGAATTGGACAAAGATTATAAGGCTCATTACTTTAAGTCGCCTTCGACACGGTACTCTCTTTTACCTCTCCTCGTGGAAACGGAAAGGAAAACGAAGGAAGGTCGATTTTCAATTCAGGCCCACGGATTCCACAATCTCGGATTTCCTTCCATCACTTTTCTGATTGGTGGTTTATTATTACGTTGCTTGACCTCAAATTAAATTTGCATGGGAGTGTCGTATTTACAACTTGTAACCCATCAATCAAAGATACTAATTATGAATATTGGAACATGATCCTACTTGACGGATTTCCAGGAATTTTGATCGCCCGGTTAATCCTAATTGGATCCGGCAGTTCCCCCATCTTGCGCGAATCAGGGTATGAATGAGAAGTTGTTACATAGACTTGGCCGATGGGTGCAACGGCATTTGGTCTATGTGAGCTAAGTCTGATGTAATATTCTTTATAGCGGTGACTGATGGGCAAAGCACATGTGGGACGTACTTCAGGGCGCATAAATGTGATGATTCGAACACGAATTGGAAATAATTTGAAGGCTGGTTACTTTAAGTCGCCTCCGACAGGGTACTCTTTTTTTTACCTCTCCTCGTGGAAACGGAAGGAAAGCAAAGGAAGGTCGATTTATAATTCGGGCCCACAGATTCCGCAATCTCGAATTTCCTCCTATCCTTACTCTTATGGGTGATTTACTATTACGTCGCTTGAGCTCAAATTAAATTTTGCATGGGAGTGTCGTATTTACAGCTTGTACCCCACCAATCAATGATACTAATTATGAATATTGGAACATAATCATACTTGACGGGCCATCATTATGTCGAAATGTGGGAGATTGCTTTGTTCTTCTTCTTTTACTATTCCCCACTTCCCCCTCCCCACCCCAAAAAAAAAAAAAAAGAATGCTTCGCCATGCAAGAAGAAACGATCAACATTTCCTATATTTAGTGGTTCGATTTGCATATCAAATTTAGGGCTTTTTTCAACCACCCGTTAAGCATGTAAATAAAAAAATTATAATTTCCAATGTATTATTTTTCTCGTGTGTCATATGCAAATATTTTGGTACTAGATATGATTGATGATACCCAAAGCACTGATTAACAAAATCCTAAATTTTAGGGAAAATTATACACACAAAATCCTCTCCCTCTGAATTTTCATAATGTTACGATGGTCCGCCCACCATCTATTTTTCTATTCGCACTTGCCCGACATGTCGGCCGCGCGTGCGTGTCCTATTGCAATTTAAGGTTGGGGAGCTCATCAGGTGACTTGAGATTGAAGGACGAGGAAAAAGACTTAAATCTGTACTTCGCCTTCAAGAATGCGTCCCTGCAGTGCAACAGGGTCTGCATTTTCATATAGATTGCTTTCCAAATCAAAACCATCGTAGCTTCGAAGTATAACTAATACACCGGTTTCTCGAACACTGACCCATAGTTTATATATTAAACTTAATTTATACCATCATATTTGATGGATTCACATGAAACCCATCATGTTCAATAATCCATGTTCAGTTTCACATATATGATAAGCTTGCGTATTGATTTCTGGACACCCAAATACAAATATATCCGCACTTGATACTTGTGTTCATGAAAAGTTACACAAAAATTATATATATATACAATTTCACATTTATAACTGTATTTAATTTTCACTTTAAAGTTTAAGATCGCATGATATGAGTGAATTATATATATTTTGAATTTCGAGAAAAGTAAACCTAGAAGCCCCAAACATTTTGAACCGGACTAGATTGCACCTTGAGCCTAACACTTGGGACTTTTTTCCTATTATAACCCGGGGGGGACGGTCATAATCACTGCGCCACCTATAGGGGAACTAGCAGAGCAACCCCGTGCTTAGAACTTCTGGTGCAATCTTCCCTTATTCGATTAATCTCTCACCGATTGGGATGTGGGGTTCTTTGTCCCTGAATTGCTCACATGCAGGTTCTAAGGATTGGCCGAGTGGTCTTGATTGGAATCCAGCAAATGACATGTCCAAATCCCAAAATCTCCTCTCATTAAGTTTGACGATCACGCCCGCCATCATCAAGTAGTTAGAGTTTCATCCGATGCGTGTGAATGGAACAATCTACAATTCATAATCGTATACGACCAAAACACTCGCACATGCATCTCAATGTACCTTTCTATCCCTCCATTGAAAACGACGTGGATTTCTGCATAAAGTAAAAAACATACGTTAGGTCCGAGGTCCCGTCCAATCCAAGGTAAAAAAACGAATACAAACGAAGATAGAAGGAGCACTTTTTCGGGTCGCTATTGTATGATGTCTAGCCCTAAGAGATTTACCTAGCGCTGATGTAGATACAAACTGTTAAAGAATCACGAGTGACTACTGCTAATCGATTTGAATTAAGATGGAGGTTACGGCATGTACATAGACGAAAAGAATCCATTTCGATAGACTATAGAGATTATGTGTCCTTTGTGAAAAGTGGGTTTGATTATTTAACACAGGAATTTTTGCAATCAAGATAGCAAGAATAGTAAAAACGTTAGGTGAAGTACAATTATTCAAAAAAAGTAGTCGAGACAGAAAGGAGGGTCTAGGCCCTACGTTAATAATAAGAACGTGGTTAATTATCGCCCAAATGTGTAGGTACAATTTCTTTTAATCATATCCATTCATTAGCTAGCTGTTTAAAAGAATCATGGTTGTTGGTATAGTACAATTGTGCGCTCTTTTTTATTTTTGGCACAACGCAAACGGGACCAATTAGAAAGATATGTATCCTAACCCGATTCGATGTGGTATGGAGATTATGTGTCCTGCAAGATGCGGGTAGATGTTTAATCGGGGATTTTCGCAATGAAAAGGGCAAGAACAATAAAATTTATAATGCGATTTCATTCGTTTGGCGAATTATTGAGACAGGACAGGAGGGTCCAGGCGTGACTTTATTAGAGAATGCGTTATCATTGTACTTCACGGCTCCTTTTTCTTAAACGAACTTATGGCAATAATGGCTTGCTTTTTTCTTTAGTTTTTGCCACCTAAAAAGAACGAGGATATTCGGTGGGAATTTACGTTAATTAATTACCACGTGCCTGAGTGGAGACTATTCAACTGGAGTAAAGAAAAGGGAAACTAAAGATAACAATTTCGTAAGGAATCATGATATATATATTGAAAGAAATTATATCGATGCAATCTGTCATGATCTTTGATTTATCTTGGCAACGAAAAAATCTCTTGTGAGCTGTGGAAGAGAATAAAAAATAAGGTGAAGATTTTTTTTTCTTTTTTTTTTCCTCTTATATTGATGGATTAGTTACAACTGTGTTGCCTTTGAAAAATATTTTGCTAAAAATGATTATTTATATCATGCAGAAAAATTAGTCGATGAAATTTTCTTTTTCATTATTGACAATAATTTATGTTTTGTTAATGATGAAAAAGAAATTTTCTTCGTTAATTTTTCTTAACAATAGAAACAATCATCTTTTTAAAAAAATGGTTCTCCATATCATTACTATTCGGATAAATAAACGCCCCTCTAAATGAAGTACTTGCAATAGAAAATGTGAAAAGGAATCTATTGACTATCCTGCCCCCGACCTAAAAAGGGTTTCGAAATAACATTGTCTAAGACTTCGAGCATTCCTCATTTGTTTATGAACGAGGTTCAAGTAACATCCACAAAATATGTAATTTCCTTCTATCTAAGGACTAAAATTTTCGGAGCAAGCTCCTTCAGCGTGATATGGGAACCACATCCTTCTTCTGAGCAGAAGATGTGTTCGCCCACCACGACCATATGAAGAGCCAGATCTTTGCGCAAAACACGACAACACGAACAAACGAGCAACGAACGAGTCGGTGGCGTCAGAAAGAGATCGCGTCATTTCGTGCTGCTGCGAACGCCATAATAAGCCCCAAAAAAAAAAAAAAAAAAAGGAACGAGAGCTGCCCAAGATTCATTATCCACGGCATGGACGATCGATTTTGTAATTTTTTTGTTTTTTTTTTTGGCTTTTATGAATAGACAAAGGGCAGCACGTGAACATGGAGAGTGACGGTGTTTTGCTGCAGATGGCAGAGGGAAGAAGAAACCAAGTTGAGCTTGTACGAGACAACAGGAGAGTCGTTGTCAATGTCTGCGCTGGGAAACATGCAACAGAATATGAAATCACGAGATCTCGAATTATTGGTGTCCTTCTCCTGAATTTGTTTAGGTGGCCGATGACGGCACGTCCCGACCCAACAAATCCGCAGTATGTCGCTGTTTTCAGGAAGTAATCCGAGATTTTCTTTTAAGGAACATTGTCCACAAAAATCCAAAACCTATTCTACAATGATTAACCCTACTCAAAATTTTTCGATTATGCCGATTTCATTTTAAATATTTTAACAACTTGCTAATTGAGTTTTAAACATTTACAAATTTAATAAAAAAACATTTGAATAATATGTCAATTTAGTCGTAAACTTTTTTTACGATTTGCAAATTTAGTAATTCTAGCGGCCAGAATAATTAAAATGGTAAATCGATTAAAGGTTTAAGATTAAAGTGACAAATAATCAAAAGATTTAAGATTAATTTAACAAAATTGAAAATTTTAGGACTAAATCAATTAATTAAAATGTTTAAGACTGAATTGGCCATTGAACGATAGATTTAAGACTTTTTAAATAATTTTCCTGAAATTTTCTTATTGCATGATGATTGGGGCAAAATTTGTTTGTCGTGTGAAGACGCACATATTACGTATATTCAAACACATATAAGGACACACGTTTAGCCATTAGGACGATAACTAAGAGTCCATCATGTTATTGCTATGAAAATTTGTTCTTAATTGCCGGCACTATCCATGTATGCCCGCTGAAAATTACGGGATATTCTTGCAAGTCCATTTGGTTAACCGATTTTACACTTCGTACACCATAGCGAAAAAATGTTCCCGGAAACGCTACAAACTCTTCCGGCCATTCAAGTTCGAGGTCTTTTTACGATGTTATTCACTAATTCTAGCCTGCAACGGCGATTCCCTATCACAATTAGAGCATGATCCCCATGCAATCTATACGATGTTGAACACAGAGAACTTATGGCCGTATCGCCATTCCTTCATAAAGAGTACATTCACGAATTCACTGCAATGCAGCGTTGACATCTTCTTGTATCCAACACTTTGTTTTGCAAAGTTTAGGAACCCTCAAAAGCACGATGAAAACCGGATCTTAATAGAAGTAAGCACATAATGAAGCAATCCACATCTTGATATTACATACCGATCAGGTTGCGTCAGCTGGATTATTGCCAGTCATTTTATTCTGACACCAGAATTATGTCGCATTTCATAGCCGGACAATGCCACAGGCCAAAAAGGCAAGTGCAAAAAGACTCGTGAATGAAAAACCATACACTGTGAAGGTGCACCATGCTCGCAAAACTGTTTACATGAGGGGTCGGTAAAATCTTACTGTAGCGAAAGCGGGATCTATGTGATCACGGTCGGGGCAGATCGCCCAGTAAATTCCTGCATTTTTGAAAGCTTGAGAGCAATTTCCACCTACAATTGGATATATCAACATCAGCATGAGGAAAATGGCTTGATTATGGCCAGTAAAACGCTATACTAAGAGTGTCTTACAAGAGGAGCCAATGCTTCCTGAGAATCTCTCCCAGTTTTTGCTGGATCCTTCTCATACTGCTCTATGTATAGACGAATGGTTGCACCTTCCGAACCTGTTCCTGAGAGGCGAAAAACCTGTCGCACATTTTTGTAGGACCAAAGGAATATGGACAAGTTAGTTGTATCCCTGTCAGTTTCACATTCTACAAAAAAGATAGAAAATGCAAGCGATAAAGAGGGACATGAATCCAGATAAAACCAGCATTCGCCGTTGAAATGTAATCCATGTAACCGAAACAACACAGTGAAGATTGGTGGTAACCCCTGCACGCAACTCGATCCAGTTTTTATTCAAGTCCACACAAGATACTCACGGTCCAATTTGTAACTAGGACGCAGCATATTTGTTCTGCAAATTTCCTTTTTAACATTTTTTTTGGAATAAGACCCAGTCATGCGCCTCTGGAATGGTGGTGTGACACTATATGAGATTCGCTGAATTTCAAGTTACATGGAGTTTAAATGCACATATATAACTCCTATTCCACCATAAAAATATACCTCATCAAGCAACATATAGCAAAGGTCATGTGCTGATTAAAGACACTAGCATTTCCTAATCTAGGCGATGCATAGATTTCATGCAAGAATTAAAAGGTTACAATTGTGATCATTTATAGATGTAAGTAAACATTGTCACATTATAACAGCATATTTTACTCTAAAAAATGACCTCTTCTAGAAAGTGGGCACTTTCTAGACCTATTGAGGCAGCTTTTATTTTCTTTATTGGTTCACAATTACTTCTACTGCATTCACACACAAGAATTCTCAATGCACAAAATTAAATTAGGTCATACTTTGCCTTTAGAGTACAAGTCAAAAGGCTGTCCACCTCTTTTGCGATTAATGTCTCACATTGATGTCACTAATCATCTTTGATTCTGTATCTTTCCAGAATATACAAACTCTGTTTTACTCAGAAGGATATGTGCATTTATTTCAAAGAGGTGAAATATCCTAATTTTGGCAATTATAATGAACCCATTGACAGCTTATTGGAAAGCAATATGAACTCAAAAGGTACGTTCTAAAACCTTTGACGCAACTTCACATTTCCTATATTAGTTTATAAAGTAGATGTTTTCAAATTTAGGCATCCTTCTTGGCCCACTGAAAGGACCTTTTTCTCTTCTTTACTTCAGTTATTCCAATATGCATTATGGGAACACTGTCACAAGAACTAGGTTATTTCTCATTCGTGAGCTAACTAAATAGATGACTAGCATATGCATAGCTAAATCCACTCTAGCATCCAGCCGCCAGCCCAGTTCTGGATGTGGTTGATAGCAATAAAGCAGAAAGGCTGCATAGGAAGGGAGCACTTACAAGTCGTGACCCATCTTCGAACAAATATCGAATACCCTGGTGCTTAGAAATGGAACCATCAACAGGATCCTTATATTCAAATTCATCAGCATGAACAACATTTGATGCATCAGGACAAACCCCCTTGACAATCCTGCAGATTCCAACAAGCAATGCAGTCATGCTGCTTATCCACGTGACGTTGGAACTGCTGAGAAAACTTTACCATTTTGAAGACATCAATACTGATCTTCCTTGGCACAAATGCTTCATCAGTTAAAATGGAGTACCAAAAAGAGACCCAACACACGAATCCCAAAAAAAAAAAAAAATCCAAATTCGTATATGGGAAAAGCACTTTACTTCCTCATTAGCTTATAATCTACTTATGTATGTCAATTGAATATGAGCCTACCAAGCCCAACAACAACTGATACTTCAGATGAAGCATTGATTCATGGAGGTATTGAATGACTCACAAAAATTGAGTGAATTAGAAGAATATAGAATAAAGAGCTCACTGGTTGACTTCGGAGAGAGAAGATTGCAGTTGGACCAAGTATCCCATCAGTTCCTTTGCTGCTCCTGAATCAACATTCTAAAGAACACCTCGGAATGGTCAACCAAAACTCTCCAGGACTCTTATAAAGAAGAATAGAAAACTCTTTACCTCATAATCATATCTGGTATAATAATGACGACCATATGTCGCCCAATGCTGACGGACAAGGTCCTCAACAGATACAAGCTTTTCTCCACTGAAGTTCTCCTTATTTTTATAAGCGAGAATAGATAACCAAGCAAGCACAGCCCATATCCCATCTTTCTCACGAATATGATCAGAGCCTGTTCAGAAGCAAATGGCCAAATGAACCAGATGCTGCAACTGCTAATGATTCTGAGTCAAAATGCTTTACTAACTGTGACAAAATGCAATATACTGACCAGTTCCAAAACTTTCCTCTCCACAAACCGAGCATAATCCAGCATCCATCAAGTTACCAAAGAATTTCCACCCTGTAGGCACCTAAAGTTTTACATAAGAAAGGTAAGTAACTATTTGGCACATCAACAGCACTAATACTATCAGGATTTCTTCCATAAGAATTACCTCAAAAAACTTCAGATTTAGATGTTGAGCAACCACATCAAGCGCAGCTGATGTAGGCATGCTCCTACAAACATTTATTTATAGGTTAATGTAGTTGTCAGCTTGACACAAAATCAAGATGTTGATTGCTATTGATGTATACACATGTTTTACACAACGAAAGCCCTCAGCAGCAGCACTTGCTCATATCAACGATGCACAAGGAAGCAAGGCAGAACCAATACACACATTCCCTCTGCCAGTTATTAATTTTTGTCAGTAAAAATATGCTCGCCCATATGTAACATTCCACCTATCAAGAATAGTCTCATTTTTTATTCTTGTTTTTACACAAAAATCCTCCATGCTGCTCTGCCTGGTAAGGTTCTGTGTGCATAATGATACTCCCTCTTATAGTAGAAAACCACATAATGTTCATGTATTACTCAAGAGTAGGGACATCTCTTCTTTCTCTTTATCTAGAGAGTCTGCAAGTCCAACATAAATTATCAAAGATATGTAAAAGATATAGTGCATAACTAGTCATCCCGTGCTTCATAGAAGAGCAAAGATCAAAAGTAGTGTGAAGATCTTAGGCCAGGGTAGCAATTTCTTGACTGACATGAAAACATAACTTCAACACAACATGAATTTACTGAGAGAAACCCAGACGCAACAAGATTCAATGCGATCAACTCTAAGCTGACACGAAGTAAACAATTTCACACAATTTTCAGAAGAAAACTTTTATCATATGATGATAACTTTTAGTATAGCATGAAATCACACGAATAGATGATACAACAACAATTGTCAACTCTAAAATTTAGGCATCCGAATTTACACTCAGAAAGTATCTAGCCATTAAGATAGTGAGAGCCTAGCATAAATGCATATCCAAACTCAATGCAACAAAATAACAGCACGAAAGTGAGCATTTGTTAGTCATATCGCTCGCGTCAAATCATGATGCTGACACTGTAAATGTATTGAGTGAATCCTTTTTAAAAATGTAAAGTACAAGGAATAAGAAATAAAGAAAAAGTGGAAATTTCAGAGAAGCTGCAGTTCTCTATATGTGTTTTGTGTGTGTGGGTGTAAGAGAGAGAGAGAGAGAGAGAGAGAGAGAGAGAGCTTCTTTATTTGAACCCATATACCAGAGAAAAAAATTGCAGTGTTTCAGTCTAAATCTGATCATGGGCTCGGAAGCTCACCAGCCCACTCAAGACTGGCCAGAGCAACATGGGTTCGAAGGGCATTTTTGGGCAGGGTTAGTAAAGCTGTTAGTAATAGAAAACAGTCTAATTGGGCCCATGGTGGACTGGCCTGGCATGAAAATTTTCTACATAATTTTTTTGCTTTGGGCAGGTTTGGGCAACAAGTCAGGCCCCGCCTAAGAACCCGCCCATTGATCAGCTCTATGTTTCACTTGTATTTGTGAAACTTACACTTCTTTTTGGCTTGGGGATCACTTTTCCAAAGAAGAAAGGTGACTGAATATCAACTGTAAATTAATAAGCACAAAAATTCAACAATTGGCTTGGAATGGTACCATCTGTTGGTCAACTAAGATACACTCGCATGTATTAATGCATGCTAGAAAGAGTATCTACAAATAACGACCCTTACCTGGCAACTCCCTTGAGACCGCCAGAAAAGTAGGGTATGGCTTCAACAGCATTTGCTGCAATGATAGCAACAGAATCTGATGGAGTAACAAAGAACCTACAGTACAAGAGAAACTATGATAACCATGCTAAAATCGCTAGGGAAAAAGTAAATGTAATTTAGTGTTACCTTTTACCAAGGATCATATTGCGATCTGCATCTCCATCAGCGGCAGCACCAAACTCGGGTGGTTCATTTTCAGGAGCTGACTTTCCCAAACCCATCCGTGCTACCAACTCCTTTGCATAGGTTAAATTTGGATCTGGATGCCCTCCTCCGAAGTCCTCCTGCACACAATAAGCATCAATCTCTGACTCTAAAATATCTATAAGAACCGAAGGAAGACCTTTCAGCATTTATCTGTGCATGCAAGACCTTAGGTGTGCAGTTAAGCAGAGAGCCCTCATTAGCACCAAGCTCTTCCACAAATATACGCTTAGCATAAGCTCCAGCAACTCCATGTAGTGCATCATAGCTTTGAATAAGGCAGAAAAAGATTTTTGGATATTAGAATCTACCACAAAGTGTCTATTGCGAGATATATTGTTATTCAAGGACAATTGCGAAGCGCTGTCTACTTACCAGAAGGAGAATTTCGGACATGAAAGCAATTTGCTAATCAACTGGAAATCAAATATTGACCTGCGGCATTGATAAAGAATGGAAAGTATATCATTAGCCAGAATGAATGTTATCATTGGAGAACAGACAAAAAGCCCATTTTACAATAGAAGTAAATCAAAAGATGAAATGCAGAGTATAAATAAGGGTCTTTTCGACCAAAAGTTTTTCTCAAGGATAATGACCTCTAAGATCATAGACATAGAGCAAAATGGGTCACATGTACAAAAGAAACAAGACCTTTCCATAAAACAGCATTCAATCTAACAACTAAACAGTGTGGAGGTTACATAGGACAGAAATCTAATGACGTATTAATAAATCTGATAGGCATTCCAATAAATGAAGAGAGTACTTATGGAGGGGGAAAATTCAAAACATACTGTGCATGAACCACTGTTGGCAGTCATTCCCAAGGTGGATAGGGCACATTAAAGCTCTTTACTTGTACGAATACAACATTGAAGAGACATGGGTTAAGTAGCTATAAATAGCTATCTAGAGCATCACTCCATCCTTCAGTGCAAATATGCATGCATATACACAATGCAACAATTCCCTTCCAGCAAAAAGCAGCTTTAGATAAATTGTTTATGCGGGGTTCTTACTTCATCAGTTTTACATAATCCACAGCTGAATCAAAGACTTCAACATCGAACGGCCCTTCAGGTCCAGTGAAGCTTGTGACACCCAAAGCAGTAATATCAACCTAGAATTCGTTTCACCATCACACAAGGAAATGAGAAAGAAGTAAGCTGCACGAGCATTGTTTGAGCAAAAGAACAAAATGACAGGAGGATGATAATGAGAGATATTACATTAGGAAGGTCTTCCGCTATTAAATATTCCTTTATAGTTTTGGTATTCTCATAGATCTTATCAGTAATACCCTCAGGAGCAGGTCCACCATTTTCCATGTTATACTTGATCCCAAAATCCTGCATAAATATGGACAACAGGTTACATATTCCAGTAGCACTGGCAGGTGAGTTTTTCAACACAGGGTTTAGAAGTGGAACTATTTTATGCCCACTGGGTGTTCTTGTATAGGAACCCAAAAGTCATTTCTCATCCGTGCACAAAAGGCAAAAACAAAGAAAAAGCACAAATAGAGACATCTTGCAACTTGACCCTACTCTACAGGCTAATTTGTAATCTCCAATTTATTCTGAACTCAAGCAGAAGCTTTATAACCTCAAATAGCCACGGCAATACAAATCACGTGACACACATTGTTTAGGAAATTGCTGGTACTCTTAAGACTTCATTTGTTTTGCAGAAAGTGAATAATTTGGAAAATATTTTTGCAAAGAAAAAAAATCGATTGGAATAATTAGTCGATGAAAAATGTTTTCATTATCGATAACAATTTATATCTAAACATTTTCATGAATGATAAAAATATTTTTCATTCATTCACTTTTGTAAGCAATATAAGCAATCATTTCTAAGAAAATGTTTTGCAAATCATTCATTTTCCGCGAAACATAGAGCCTAAAGGAAAATCCAAACAAATAGGGTGTATTGCCACCAATTAAGGGTTTTTTTATTTGGGTCAAATATTCCCAATTAAGGTTGCAATGTGACATTAAAGTAAAAAGCTTCATCACAGCAACCTTTTTGAGGATTTTTAGGGCACGCATCCTCACTATCTTAGGGCATTTCTTAGTTGAGGAACAAAACAGTCCAAATACCAATTTACAGCACCATAAGTAAGTTGCTCATTAAATAAGAAAGCCAAACACAACTAAATCAAAAGCATTATCATGGGCGATGCTGCAACTACTGTAATTTTTAAAGTAGTAAATGTGAGGGAGACAAGGATACCGGAGAGATTTCCACCCAGAAGATTGCGCTTTTATGCGGAATTGTACATAAGGTCCAGTAAAACTCCATATTTTAAAGATGGGGGGATTCTTTTAACAACTCCTATCATGTCCAAGCCAGGCAAAGGATAGTGAAACGAGACTAATAAAAAGGGGTGTGAAAGAAATCATTTGAGGTTCCAGTACACTGTTGAAGGTTTCCAGCCAAGCTTTTTGATGGAGGAACGAACATATATATAAGGACTACTAATACCCTATAAGCAATGTGCAACTCTTTAACATATATGAAGATACAAGCAAACCAACTTCGTAATACTTTTAAAAAAAAAAGAAAAAATCCTTCAGAAGGCCTTCAAATGTTAAAAGACTATGAAGACATCAGTTCGTAATACCTATTACAAGCTTCTGATCACCTAATTCAAAGAATATTATTCCAATAGATTCAAAATGGAACTCAATAGAACTCTATGCGAATTTCAGATCCAATATGACATGAAAACACTTGAGAATTCTTTCCGAACCATTGGCTAATAGCCAATCGACTAAGAACCAACAAAACCAGCATTCACTCTATTGGTCCAGATTCTCAGCTCATCTACCATATTAGCTCCAAAACTAGACTTTTCTCATATCTTGCATAGATAATCAATAATCAGATGTCTATTCCAATATTTCCTATTAATCAACAATTCCCAGTTGTGAATGATCCATAAAAAAATGAACTGTCAATTATATGTGGTGGAAAAACAAATAGATTTATGTCAACAAAACTATCAATTAAGTAATAATTGTCAGGTGTTCAAGCAGTCATCTTTACTCCATTTCTCAGTTGAACAAATGTGGCTGAAGGTTGATTGTCCCATGACTCCATTGGCAATACAGATAGCACAAAAATGGCTATAGATGTTAAAAAGAAGCAAAAGAGAATTGCATAGAAAGCTTCAAGTACCTCGTGGGGACCTCCTGGATTGTGGCTTGCTGTCAGAATAAATGCACCCGATGCCCTAGCTCCCTGATATTAGCAAATTTCAGATACATCCACTAAATCAGTATATTTTCAAATCAGTATATTATCTGTATTATGTGTCTCCCTAATGTGTGTACCTCATATGCATTCATATGTTTGTATTAGCAAATGAAAATCGAGAGCATCAGGTAACAAGATGCATACATCATGCCCAGTTCTCTCACGAATTACTGCTGATACAGCAGGAGTTGATAGCAAACCATTCTGACCAACCCAAACACGTCTTACTCCATTGGCAGCTGCCATCTTCAGTATGATCTGTCAAATATTGAACCAATTTAACTCAGAGGACTGTCAGATGAGATCCAAACCAGTTTAAGGAAAGGGAAAAAAAAAACATAAGCACAGCAAAATTTTACACAGCAAGTACACGGGCACCTAATTCCATCTGTGCATCTGCTGAGTTTTCTTCTTACTTGGAAGTGTTAATGAAGAAGAACGGGAGATGTGTGCAAAGATGAAAAGTTGCTAAAAATGGTTTTCCAACCATTTGCATCATATGAAGATGATCACAATGAAGTCATGAAGTATAGTCTGCATTTCACTGTTTTCCAAGACATAAAAAAGAAGAAGCTCTTATAATGTTTTTTTATAACAACTTACCAGAATTGCATCTTTAGAATAATAGCGACCATCTCCAGAAACAACAAGTGTGGCTCCTACATGTGTGGAGAAAACTCATTATGATATTCATGTTAGACAAATATTTAACTATAAGATCATCATAATCAGAAAGATTGGTAGTCAGTAATCAACAGAAACCAACTCCCTTTCCCTCCTTTAAGGGCACCTCAATTGACCAAATGCAAGAGTTGGCTTGGACAATATAAAAAGAGTCACTGGACAGCTCTACAGTCATGCATAAACAAATGCCATGAAAGGAAAAAAGGAAAACAACTTGAAATCGACAATATATGGCATTTAAGTACCTAATGTTCAGACATTGTAGCTATTATTTGAGCTTCACTTATCACCACAATGACTATAAGAGATTCAGAAACAGACACTTCCAATCACAGCAGCTTCCAGGTTAGGAAAAAAAAGGTAAGACACCCATAACGAATATGCGTGGGGTGAACAATATTCACATTGATGTTTTTTCTTTTTCCCACTAAAAGTAAGATCATAAGTGCAGAAACTATTGAAAGAACTGTAATGCCATTGGACCATGGGTTCAAGGACCTCAGATGCCATTAGTATAGCTAGGATACTACTGTTACCAGACCTGATCTTGAAGAAATGGGCAACAAAGCAGCAGAAGGGATTGTATTGACTTACAGTGTTGCCATGAATAAATAAGAACCTACCTCTAACTTTTTCAGCAGAAAGGGCGTAGAACGTTGACTGAACAAAATTTTGCAAGTAATGAGGTTGCACGAACACTTTCACCTGGAAAAAAGATTCAGGCAACATGACATCAAATATGGTTTCATATTACGATGCTTGAAGTTCAGATATCATTCCTAGAATCCAGAATGCTCAACACTAGCTTCACTAAAAATACAATGTTCCAGTTTAATCATTATGAAAGCTCTATTAATAAATAAAGCGAAAGTGAGAGAGAATAGAGGTTTAAGTGGGCTTATTGGCTGAAACCTACTTGAGCACACAAGATGAGCCAAGTGCTTATATAGAGCCCAACACGCTAGTTCCAAAGGGTCAACCTTAGGAATCGCAGAAACAGGTTAAAAGCCACCAACTCATCCATGCATATTCAGTGTGGGACTTCAATTCACCTTGACCCATTATGCACTCATGCTCATCTCTCAAGAAAGCTCATGAACCCAACGACCAAACATTTGACCAGAAATTTGCAAGAAGAAAATATACAAGTCATAATACAAGTACAAAAACAACTTCATTACAAAGCTGTATATTACGCAAGCTGATAACCCATGCTTGTATACATTATGTTTTTTATGTGAACTATAAAATGAAATGGCCTAATGAATGGGAAATTGTTGGAAATATTAAAATTCCTTCTTGCAATGACACTAAATGATGGTAAAGCCATGGCTTCTTTGCAGTCCAGTTAATTAAATATTACAAGTAGAGAGATTGAAATGTCTAAGCAAATCAGGAAGCATGTGTTTGCCATACTTAGTTCAGCGATGATGAGTGTAATCAATCAATCGAGGAAATATTACAACACAGCAGCCACTTTAAAAGAAATGAAGGAAAATACGGAGAGGAGATAGGATGAAAGGGAAAACGAATTAGACAAGCAGAAGACCGCATCTTGAAAAAAATGCGAAAGGAGGCTTCAACATGTCAGACTACCTATCAAAGTGCCATGGTTGAAAACTTGAAAACTTTCCATGCTGCAGAACAAGAAGTAAATGGTGCAGTTGCAATTAACTGCTGAAAGGATTGTGCAAATTGTAGCTGAAAAGGCTGGACCTGGAGCTGAATAGCTTAATTCTAAGGGGAATAGGTCAAACCCATAATTTGAACATTCCCAACAGACAAATTAGGCTTCCAACATCAACTCTTATCTTAGCATCTCAGAAAGAAGGTGTCTTGCCTATGAAATAAAAAAGCCAATCAGCACAGCTCAAAACTGCACATGATCTCAGTGAGGAAAAAACTGGTGTCTAGGTTTAGAATCCAACTGAAGTCCAGTTTTTTGGTGGCACTGTAGAAGTTTCCGAGTCAATTTGCAATGGCAAATCACACATGCCGAGGTGTACGAAAGACCTTGCTCAACTATCAATCGGATTGCGAAGGCAACGTTTCTCGCCTTAACTCCATCGACATGGCCGAAGTATGCACCTTTCTACCTAATTCATCTCACCCTAGTCGCACACTTATTGTTCATCAGTCAATCTTCCCCTTTTTTTTCCCTTTGCTGACCGGCAATCGTTCATCAGTTAACTACCCCATCAACTCATCAAGAATACTGTCATCTAGTGCTCTGCATCCATTAGCTAGATCCAACCCAGGAACCATCATCACGAGACAAACCCAGCTCGGATTCACAAATTTGAGAAAATCCAGAACGCCCCCGCCTTGCCCAGAAAGGAAGCGAACCAAACCCGAAAACCGCCAGTCCCAAAGACCAAAGCTTTAACGAGAAAGATCCCATAGACGGATCGAGCGAGACAATGCAGAGAGAGAGAGAGAGAGAGAGAGGGAGGGAGGGAGAATTCGAGGACCTTCTTACGGAGACCGGAAGTGCCGGGCTTCTGGCCATCGATGGGCGCGGTTTCCACCCTGGACACCGTGAACATCACCATGTTTCGCCCCGCCTGGTCGCCGGCGATTCACCCGAGCAAGCCACGGAGAACGTCTGCGTGAATGGCGATGGCGATGAGGCTGCGTGCGCGGAGAAACGGATCGGCGAGCAACTGTCGTAGGAAAGGGACCTTGATGACGCGAAGGTGATGGAACGAGGGAGTGACAAGTGGCGTGTTTTCTAGAGAGAGAGAGAGAGAGAGAGAGAGAGAGACGGAGACAGAGACAGAGAGAGTGACGCGATGTAAATATGTCAACGATGTCATTGGCTAAGGTTCTATTCATTTCGAGATTGACTAGGTTTTTTTTTTTTTTTTTATCAATCTTACTCTATTCTTACTTTACACTCACTCGTACTTTCGCCCGCTCTGCGGGGTGTGGGAAACTCAGAAACCCGAAACTTACGCGTCCCCACCCCATCCCCCTGAGGTGGGGATTTGAACCCCTCACATCCCCCTTCCATGTTGGAAGGGTGGCCACTGGGACGAACCCCCAGTGGTTGAGATTAACTAGGTTCGAGCAGTCAAGCAGTTCGCAAGCCCTATTGGACAATTTCATTTTTGAAGTTTTTTAGTTACGTGGTTATATGTAAACTGATTTTTTTTTCCATTGTTATGTAATTTTCTTTAGGAATTTAAGCTCGAGCACTAGCTCGAAGTTCAATTTGAGCTTTCGATAATGACTTTTTCACTAATTGAGTCGAGCCAAGTTTGAAATCATTGAAAAAATATATCAGTTGACCCGAATATTGAAAAGTCCATCTCGATCAAGTTTGAGTTGGGTACTAAGCTTTTAGTAGTGACTCAAATTGAGCTCGAGTATAATGTAAGTAGGTCATTTCATGATTAAGTTTAAGTCGGGTATTGAGCTTTCATTAGTGGCTTGAATAGAGAGAGTGCACTTGAGTATGCCATTTTACAAAACATGGTAAAAAATGCAATAAGATACAACTAGACATTAACATAAGTAGGTCATCTTCAGGTGTAAGTTTCAACTGGCTTTGAATGTTTCACTCATTTGGAAAGAAAATCAAGCTCTGTTTTTTTTTTGGTTAAGGTAAGAAATATATTGATTTTGCAAAGATAAACAAGTAAACGGGCCACGAGGCATCAAGAAACAAGCACTCTACAAGACAGTCCAAGAAGAGTGAAGGGGTGCCAAGGTACCAAAGGGGACAAAACAACCAACAAGCCGAGAGGCCGAACAACAAAGGGAAGAACTAAGACCTACAACCCTCTATTACAAGAAAATAGAAGGACTTAAGTCCCAACTCCGCTGCAGCCGTCTATTCTTCGGGATATCCACCACATGCTTGAATGTCATTGCTTTGTCTTTGACGGCCTTGCAAAGATGCATCTTCATCGCAAAGGGATAAAGAGGGCCTGATTTCTAAAAATCATATTGTTGCGTTCTTTCCATATGATATAACAAAGAGCACCATAGCTAAAACGAGCCGAGATTGATAGAATCCCCACCCGAGAAACGATTGGAGGCCCAATCAAGATTTTCCCGCCACGATTTATTGCGCCAATCGACATTAAACTTTGCAGCCCAATAGGAAGCAAGGTTACCGGAACACGACAAGCAAAGAAAAGATGATCCACGGAATCGGGTCCGCTCGAGCAAAACGGGCAAGAGGCTGCTGGAATCGCCGCCCAAGAGAGGAGCATAACTTGAGTAGGCAGCCTATTACGGGCAATAAGCCACAAATGGGTTTGGTACCTAGGCGGCATGGCTGTACTCCACACAAAAGAAGACCACGGCACCACATTTCCTTTCGGTCTAAAGAGGTCATACGCGAAGCCGAAGAGAACCGCCCGAGGGATGACGAATCCATTGGAAGCGAGTCCTCGAGCTGGGTAAGTTGAGGAAGAGGATCCCACCAATCAGCCATAATATTAATGACATACCACCCAAGAGGCGAAGAAAATGCATCAGCCACGGAAGCGGTTCGAGGAATCCCGATCCGTATATTTTTGGTTGGAGAAAAGGAGGTTAAGCGGGCCATTAAGGTGCCACGGATCAAACCAGAAAGAGACAGCTTTGCCATTGCCTATCTTCCATCTAAAATGTTGTTGATACATGCCACGAAGGCGGAGGAGCCTTTTCCGGGCCCAAGAAAGAGGTGGGGGTCGGGGATATCCAGAAGTTCTTCCTCGATAAGAAGACGGCATGAACCCATTTACACCAAAGAGATTCTTTATCAGAGAATAGCTTCCATATGTGCTTGAGCATAAGGGCTAGATTATTCTCCCTGAGCGTCCGAATCCCTAGCCCTCCCTCTCTTCTCGGGAGGCAAATGTCTTGCCACGACACTTTGGCCCCACCCGGACCCAACGCCGGCCCTTTCCACAAAAATTGCCTACGAGATCTTCTCAATTCGATCCAACACAAAGACGGGGCGGGAAGAAAACGCTAGCCCAAAACACTTGAATGGAATGAAGCACGAGACTTAATAAGCAAAATTCTACCCGCAAAGGATAGGAATCTATGAGTCCACGATTGAATCCGGGCCGTTATTGCATTAACCAACGTAACACGTCGGCTTTCCCTAATCTTGTAGAAATGACGGGGACCCCCTGGTAGCGGAAAGGAAGAGAACCAACCGGAAACCGAGAAGATTGACAATGCCATTCCGAAGACTAGTCGAGCCACCGGAGATGTACACTTCACTTTTGGTTAAATTTGGTACTAGACCACTCCAATTCGAAAAGGATTCAATTCCAGCTTTTAGAAGGCCAACCGAAGCCAAGGTGGCTTCGGAGAAGAGGAGTACATCGTCGCCGAAGAATAGGTGAGACATCTTCGTTGATTTGCATCTCCGTAAGAATCCGAAGTCGATCGACTAGTCTTCGAATCCAAGATTCCCGTAAGTACCTCCATCACAAGCGTGAATAAATAAGGAGACATCGGATCGCCTTGACGAATTCCTCTCCCACTAGAAAAGAATCCATGGAGCTCCCCATTTAGACATACCGAAAACTTGGGGGATCGAACACAAGTCATAATTCGGTCTATAAGAATCGGGAATCCGAAAGCTTGAAGGCATGTTTCGACAAATTCCCAGCTAACCGTGTCATACGCCTTCTTAAAGTCGACCTTGATTACACATTTAGCTCGATAAGGATCATGATGAAATCCACTAAAAAGCTCCCGAGCGAGTAAGATATTATCGCTAATGTGTCTCCCCTTGATGAATGCATTTTGGGGTAGGCTAATAATAGAGGGCGAGGACCCGGGTCAAGCAATTAGCAATGAGCTTGGTTATACACTTGTAAATGGTATTGCAACAAGCAATAGGCCTGAAATCATTAACAGTCGAGGCATTGGGGATTTTGGGCACCAGAGAAATAATGGTAGTATTGATTTGCTTCAAGAGTTCACCCGTCACAAAGAAGTCCTTTACTGCCATTATGACCGACTCACCAACAACATCCCAAGAGTGCTTAAAAAACTCCACATTGAACCCATCCGGCCCGGGGCTTTACCGGGAGCAAGCGAGAATAGAGTATCACGCACTTCAAAGATCCGAGACAGGGGGGCGAAAGAAGACATACCTGGTCCTCATTAAGAGAATGCTTAAGCAACGCTTTGATTTCCTCCTTAACCGGGCGAACGGGGGTCGGCGAAAGCAAGGATAGATTGGAAGTGATGGACAAAAGTTCGCTGAATTTCCAGAGGATCAGAGGTAGAAACATCACCATTGGAGATCGACATAATTCTGTTTTGAAGATGGCGCTTGTTCACCATTTGGTGAAAGAATCTAGTATTAAGATCACCCTCTTTCAACCATCTCACTCTTGATTTTTGACGATAGAAGGATTCCTCCCGGAGGCGGAGGTCCGTAAATACCGGATCTCGCTCCTTTTCGTTTCCGCAAGAGCCACATTGAGAGGATTAACTTGCAACTCATCCTGCGTTGCTTGTAACACCCTTCTAGCCTCCGCAGTTCTTAAAGAAAGGTCGAAAATGATTCCCTATTAACCCGCTTTAGTTTGCATTTGAGAAGGCGAAGCTTAGAGTATAGAATAAACATAGGTGATCCATAGAATGGAGAATCCCAAGTTTCCACAACCATCCTAGCATAATCCGGATGAGTCATCCAAAAATTAAAGAACTTGAATGGCTTAGAAGTCTTGGGAGTTGGCATAACCTTTACAACCATAGGCGTATGATCGGAGATACCCGGCGCTAAAAAGGAGGCCTCCGAGAATGAAAACGCCGAATTCCAAAGCACCCGTTCACCAAAACCCCGTCTATCTTCCTTTGCTTTCGTTGGTCCCCGACGAGGCAGCCCATGTATATCTATAACCGGTGAACCGCAAATCCTCAAGGCCAGCTTGGTTCAAACAATCACGGAATTCCTCAAAGGCCGGGATCCGGGCATTGGAACCTCCCATTCTATCCGAAGGATCCGGATGGCATTGAAGTCTCCAAAGCAACAATCCAAGGTACCGACGAAAGAGTACCTTTGGACTGAATAAGGTCTTCCCACGGACGTCTAGCAACAAAACCGTGCTCGGCATAAATGACCGAAAGGAATGTAACAAGACGGTACCAGACGGTAACCACAAAGCAACCTACCGTGGATTGCTTGAGACGAGGCGAGTTAATCAAAAAATCAACAACACGGGATTCCATCCCACCCAAATCCTCCCTTTATGAGAGTGGCTATAGTTATAAACCCAACGCCAACCCGGCAACAAAACAGAGAAACCGAACTAGAAGAAGCAACGAGAGATCTTGGTCTCAACAATTCCAACACAGCAGAGATTATTGGACCTAACAAAATTTCTAACTTCGGCTTGCTTAACGGGGTTACCAAGGCCCCTAATATTCCAAACACCAAAATTCATAGTCAAAAAACAGAGAGAGAGGACCCTTACCGACGCCTGAAGGGCTTCCTCCTGCTCGAGCCCTTCGAAGCAGGAGTCTCAAGAGCAGCCTTTGGAATGATCTTTTGATTAGGGGGGACTTTCGGTTTAGGATAAGGGTCATTCAAACATTCAGGCGCAACATTAACCGGGTCCTCCCCTTCACTGCTGCTACTACTAACAGCATTTGCCTCATCCTCGATTCCTCTTCGGAGGATAGAGAGCGGAGGCCTCCGCAGGATTGGAGACTACCGAGCCATAGAACCAGTATTTTCTCCTTTCTTCGGGTTGTCATGATCATCGAGGCAACTGGATCGCCCGGTTTTCAATAGATGGAGCTTTAAGAACCGAGATAGGGGGTTAACTACCGCCTTATCACTTTGGCCCACATTCAGCCTCTTCTTTCTATTGGAAACTTGCTTCCATCCATCATCGATGGGGATGATGTAACTGGTCTATATCGGTAGCCACAAGAGGTGGTATATGATGATTCGAGTTACCGAAGCGTTCCGTATCGGTAGGCTCAACGGCGGTGGGAATTGCAGCGGGGGTTTCGGAGGCATCTTAGGTACCTCCTTTGCTAAGCAATCATGCCCAAACACACAGCACTTAGCACATGAATTAGGCCTCCATTCATATAGGACAGCCACCGAAAAGCTTTATCATCCACAGTACCTCAACCTCCTCACATCTTTCCAGCTTTGCCGAGATCTCCACACATACCCCGGCGAAGGACGGGCGTTTCATTTTTCTGTCAAGGGATCAACGTACAAGGGTCTCCCTATAGCACTTGCAATCTCACTTATACCAGGCGCCGACCAGTAGGCAAACGGGATATTCTTGAGGCGTATCCAAACTGGAACAGAAGATTGCAGATCCTTCTTGAGTTCCATATCACGGTGCCATTGCTTCAAAGCACCAAAGGTACTCTCGCCACCGTTATATGGCACTCATCAAGAATTCTTCTCCTAAATTCATCATCCGGAATGATGAAGAAGTAAAAACCATCGTCATTCGCGAACTTCAGCAAGGTGCGATCCCCGGGCGTGTTTCAAAGCGGTTTACGTGATCTTGAACGGAATGTTCTTACCAACATAATACCCGACTAAACAGCTATCCCATTTAGGGTCACCCGCATGCTTAGCATTATCGGATAAACGGACAATCGATTTCCTACCCACGTAAATAGGTGGAGCAAAGTCCAGATCATAGCCCTTAGTAGATAGGCTCGCCACTTTCGCCCAAGAGCGATTCGAGGAACGTTGGATCTGTTCCGACCAGCATTGGGACGTCTTGTGTCTCTCGCCACGAGATACATAACGAACCCTGCTCCTACTACGTGCATTGGGAGCCCGAGGCTTCCCTTTCCCCTACCAAGAGGATCCTCGCTTGTCGATGCCATAACAAAGAAGAACAAACCCGAAAATGCGGTAGAAACCAGCAATCGATCAACCGAGACACAAAAATGCGGGCCATGGCACGAGGACAGCTTCAAGATATATCCTAAGAGGAAAGAGGCGAGGCTTACCTCAAAAGGATGCAATCAACGAAGCCCGAATCAGTCCGCGCACTCAAGAAAGGAGGCGAAAATCGCACGTAACCCTAACGATCGAGCGCGAGAGATCTCCCGATTCAAGCCATATCACGCGAAATGCTTCGGTGAGGATTCGAAGGGTGGAAAGGCGAGCCTTCCCTCCAAAAATCTCGCCCAATGGATGGCTGAATCGGCCGGGACAGCTTGAAGACCAGTTCGCGAGCTACAGTAAACCGGACGCCCAGTAGAGAGCGTTAGCAAGTTTGTTTCCTTTTCAAGCTCTGTTTATCTCACGGAAAATGAATAATTTGAAAAATATTTTTCGAAAAACGATAATTTGTTTTTTTCATGAAAATAAATGAAGGAAAAATTTTTTATCATTCACAAAAATATTTATACATAAGTTATCGTCCATACTAAAAAGAATATAATTGACTTATTTCAAATAATACAAATGCTTATTTTGAGGAAAATATTTTTCTAATCATTTATTTTCCACTAAATAAACAGATTTTAGAATTCTAGAAAATAATTCTGTCGAGTATCTTGTTCCAAAGGTAATTATGCAACTTTCAATTCAACGGCCTACTATAATTTTGTCGAGTATTTTGCTAATGTATGATTCCTTGTGAACCAACCAAATTATTACACGTTAGTACACTTTAGAAAACTCATTTTTTTTGTCAAAAAAGCTACTACGAGTGCATGACAAACCGAAATTTCTGTTCTAGAAATAATTTTTCTATTCTAGACTTGTTTTTGGAATAGAAATCCGTTTGATAAAATTATTTCATTTTTCTATTTTTGAAATAGATTTTTGTTCCAAAAATAGGTTTTGAATAGAAATCGAAGTAAAATTTTTTTACTTTTCTATTTCTAAAACAGAAATAAGAAATAAAAATTATTTTCATCATTCATCTTTTCTATGAACTGGTCGTCCATTCGTTAACGTCAACCACCATTCGCTGTTCGCCACCGCCCACCGCCGATCACCACCCGCCCGCCACCAATCGCCGGTTGTCGGTCACCGCCGACCACCAGTCGCTGGCTGCTATCCGCCAGTTATCGCCGTTTGTTACCACCACCCCAGTCGCCGGCCGCTGTCCACTAATCACCGCCACCACCGATCGCCAATTGTCAGTAACCACCAACCACCATCGATCGCCGCCATTAAAAATGGAGAAATTTTATATCGTTATCAAATGAATTTCTATTTTGAGAGTAGAAATTTTGTGTTGTTATCAAACGCATATTTTTGCTTGAAAACTCATCTAGAAATATAAATAGAAAAATCTATTTCTCTTCCAGAAATCAATTTCTGACTAGAATAGTTATCATTCGCACCCTAAGTGTATACTTGATATTAGCAGCATCAGAACTATTTTCAGCCGGAACGATGTTTTGCCTCTTCTGTGTCCACTTTAGTACACGAAGAAATGCCGGTTGAATAGTAACTTTTTGGTGTCGAAAAGATGGACTGCAAGCAACACTACCACTCCGATGTGCCCACCATAGCCAAGACATTGGTTATGGTAAGGAAAAACTTGAGGGTAATTGAACCTCTGAATTCACATCCATACATGCAGTGAAATTGGTCGGTCTCACTCGGATACGATGCATCTATACTCGATTTCGATTCCATGTACTCAAGATAACCTTCATGGTTTGTAGCCTTTATCACATCCTCCTTTTCAGTTGCTGGAAGGGAAATAGCAAACGAGGAGCATCTCTTTAGGCCCTCAGTAAGAACTGATTCTTCCCATAAATGGGTGTTGGGTAGAGATTCGGGAAACAGATCCCCAAAACAGTGATTCGACACAGAATCGAACACAAACGTAGCGGAAGCGAGCCCAAGAAATTCATGAATCACCGATCCTAAAGCACGTCACATAAACAAACGTACCTTTTATTTCCACAGCCTAAACCCCAGTGTTGCGAATCAAAGAGGAATAATCCATGCCGTTCTTCAGAGGATTCTTCTTTACTGTTCTTCGGGAGAAAGCGGGGTGAGAGGACGTAACTTATGAGAGAGGACGTGCGTAACCAAAAGAGAGCGTAATCTCTCTTTTATCAAAATACGTAACCTTTCAATCTCAGATAACCGCCTTTATTAATTTTTTTCCTTTATCTATAATAATTTCCTCCATGGGCCCTCAACTCACGGGCCAAGCCTTTTTGGACCCAACATGGGCGGACGGGCCAACTCAGGCCCATCAAAAAGAAAAAATCCATCATCTCCCACTCGCACATGGTGGGCCAAAACCAACATGGGCGGACGGGCCCTACTTAGGCCCATCAGAGAAAAATCCATCATAGACTCCCACTTGACATGGTGGGCCAAACATAATCCTCTTTTCCTCACTGCAACATTCATACTAGTTAATAGTCCGTGCGATAAGCATACTTTGAGAGCTTGTTGCCATACATCTGTTAGAAATATATAGCAACTCATAATGAGAATCATATCCTGAGTAGATTTAGTATGCAGTACCCTAGATCGATCAATCACATTTATATCTTTCTCTTGATCTTTTTTGAATCATTAATATATTGTATTCACAATTATGATTATCCCAAAGACAGTCATAATTGGTCAACCAGTAAATACAAAACTATAATGTGATTCTCCAAATTCGATCTTCCTCTTTCCTTCAAACTCTCAATTTCAGTTCAGCTTA
The DNA here is from genome assembly GCA_014182375.1 of Eucalyptus virginea. NCBI lineage: Eukaryota > Viridiplantae > Streptophyta > Magnoliopsida > Myrtales > Myrtaceae > Eucalyptus > Eucalyptus virginea. Next base: position 43,994,057 of record CM024520.1, read on the forward strand.
CTTTTCTAAAAATGTCTCATTAGATCGAATCAACTCATGACCATTGGCAACATCCCAAGATAGCAAACACTAAATAGAAATCTTGAGAATAAGTAAAAGTCATGAGGACACTAAAATTGAGGAACTCTTTTCCTTAAAAGTCTCACATGGCATAAAAGTTGAGATCAAACTTTTGCCACTCTTATCGGTCGTCTCATGCATACGTAGTATGAAATACGTATTACGGTATTAACTCATTTCCCATGGTGCGTATGTCTACACCTTCAATACCGTACAGATGATAGTTCAGACATACCCAATGTCTAACTTGGGTTCACGTATCTACTCATTCACAAAATTTATCAGAACTCACATCTGGCATCTTAGACAGATAAAGTAAAATATGTAGGATATTTTACTTTCGGACATAGTACATATCATGTCATCATCTTAACACTTAGTTAAGGCAACATATATATTTTAAGCTTGAGCTCTCGATTATTACCTAGATAATAAGCTTAAAAACCGTCTCATCTCTATTTATCACATAGTAAATAGAGGCGATTACCCGTGTAAGTGGGCTAATCTTATATCTGTCCGACATACTTTCTCAATTTAATGTAATGCACTGAGTATTAAGATGCATAAATGTCAAACAAAGATTCATAGGCATTACTAATGAAAAACACAAGTTCATAAATGTGAACAACTCAGGGAAATTACAATATCCAGTACATCAAACTCTACACAATCCTAGAGATTTCATATGGCCACAAAACACATCTCTAGGTATTGGTTTTGTCATAGGATCTGCTACCATTCTATGCGTAGACATGTACTGTAAGTTCACATCTTTTCGTGCAATCATATCTTTGACAAAATTATACTTGGTATCTATATGTTTAGTCTTGTCATAATATTTTAGATCTTTGGTATACGCTATTGCTGCTTGACTATCACAGTTAACCAACAATAAAATCTGCAGCACTTCCAATAACACATAAATGATCCAAAAATCTCTTAAGCCAAACATCTTCTTGTACCGCTGCTGATAATGCCACGAACTCAGCTTCCATCGTGGACAAGGCTATACACATTTGCTTCTTACTGCTCCATGATATGGCGCCATTGTTCAGTAAGAAAGCAAATCCAGAGGTAGATTTCCTTTCATCTAAATCTCCTCCCTAACCAGCATCTGAATAGCCTTCAAGTCGCAGATCCTTTACTTGGTAATTCAGCTTGTAACAGCAGTTCCCTTCAGATACCTCAGTATTCTTTTAACGGCTTTCTAATGTGCTTGACCTGGATTGGATTGGTATCTACTCACAATTCCAACTGCAAAATATATGTCAAGTCTTGTACACATCATAGCGTACATCAAGCTCCCAACAGCACTAGCATAAGGAACGTGTTTCATTTGTTCCTTCTCTTGTAGAGTCTTTGGACACAGTCTATGGCTCAATCATTCACATTTTGCAATAGGAGTATCAATGAGTTTACAATCCTGCATACGAAATCATTCAAGAACCTTATTTATATATGTTTCTTGCGAAAGAGATAATGATCTCTTTGAACGATCTCTTGAAATCTTAACTCCAAAAATGTATGCAGCCTCACCAATATCTTTCATCTCAAAGTTGGAAGATAACCAACTCTTCACAATATTTACAAACTCCATATTGCTTCCGGCCATTAGTATATTATCAACATATAATGATATGATCACAAATTGATCTTTGGATCTTTTGGTATATACACAATAATCCTCATCTATCATTATAAAATCATATGTCATTATGGCATTATGAAAACGTATATACCATTGTCTCGATGACTACTTAAGGCCGTATATCAATCTCAAAAGTCGACATACTTTTCCTTCTTGGCCTCCTACAATAAAACCAGCAGGTTGTTCCATATATATTTCTTCCTCTAATTCTCCATTGAGGAAAGCAGTCTTTACATCTATTTGATGTAATTCAAGATCCATACTAGCCACTATTGTCGGAATAATGCGAATCGAGGTAAATCTCACTACGGGAGAAAATGTTGCTTATAACTCAAGATCCATATTAACCCTTCGCCACAAGGCAAGCCTTATGCCTTTCTATCGAGCCATCAGCTTTACGCTTAATTTTGAGAATCCATTTGTTCCCAATGGCTTTGCGTCCTTTTGGAAGATCAATCAGTTCCATTCCCAATGGCACCCGGTTAAGTATATAAGCAACAGTTAACAACGCATCACTCCAAAAAGTAATAGGTAAGTTAACATGTACCATCATGGATCTAACCATTTCCAATAGGGTTCTGTTTCTTCTCTCCGCAACACCATTTTGTTGAGGAGTATATGGAATAGACAACTGTCTTTCTATTCCTTTTTCATCACATAATTTTCTGAACTCATCAGGTAAATATTCTCGACCCCAATCGGATCTCAATGCTTTTATTTTCATGTCTAATTGATTTTCTACCAAGTTCATAAACCTTTTGAAACAATTTAATGATTCAGATTTATGAGAAATCAAATAGACATATCCGAATCGAGTATAATCATCTATAAATGTGATGAAATAAACAGCCCCATGCCTTCCTCTCACATTCATCGGACCACAGACGTCAGAATGAATTAAATGCAAAGAAAATTCAGCTCTTTTACCTTTTCCAAATGGTTTTCTTGTCGTTTTCCCTACTAGGCAATGCTCACATATGGGCAAATCGACTTTTTTAATGTTACCCAACAAGCCCTCTTTGGCTAGTCTATTCATACATTGTTAGCCAATATGACCAAGTCTAGCATGCCACACATTCACATAATTATCATATGAAGTAGAAGACCTGAAAATGGAATAACAAACATTGATATCACCACAGTCAACATTTAGTACAATAAAACCATCCAGAAAATGACTATAACCATAATAGTTTGTATCCAAATACAAATCTACACCACTATTATGGAAGTTCACACTAAAACCAAACTTAACCAACACCAAAACAGACACTAAATTTCGACGAATTTCCGGAGCATATAAAACATCATGTAGGAACAAGGTGCGTCCACCACGCATGTTCAATTGGCAAGTGCCAATCCCTTTAACTTCAGCTCCGAAGTTATTTCCTACATAGATCCACTTAGTTCCAGTCGGAACTCGTCGAAATTCTACGAAGGATTCTCTATCCTTCGCTACATGGTCTGTTGCTCCCGAATCTACAGTCCACAAAGGATCAGATTCAGTTAAGAATACAGAACTTGACACATTAGCAAAGCTCTTAAGAGTACAAGGGATGAGTACCTTCTTTGACTCGCGACAGTCGCAAGCGTAGTGACCCTTCTGGTCACAGTTGTAACACTTCACCCTTGAAATACTCTTCACTCGAGGATGTTTTCCTCTCTTATATTGGTCAGCTCTTGGTTTCTTGCAAGAAGGACTTGATCCCTTACATTTTCACATATTGAACGAATCAATGTACTTGCACTTAGAGCTCGAAGCTCCTTCTGAGCTGGAAGCAATATAGCAAATATGTGTTTCCTTCTCAAATGCCTTGAGGCAGTCCTCTACTAACTCAAGGTGGCGCACAACATCCTCAATTTCTTCTATAACATGGTCAAGAGCTTCTAGTGCTTCTTGTTTTTCAAGTACACATTGAATTTTCATATTCAATATTTTACAATTCTTGCCGTTCATTTTGTCTTCTTTGTTCAAATCAGCAATTATGTTCTTAGTTGCTGAAGTCATCGATCTGAACATATCAGACACATATGCACAAATTATTAATGCCTATCATTTATGCATCTATTTTGCATAAAACCATCATATTAATGAATAATTTCAAATTAGGTTTCAGAATCAATAGATCACTATATTTCCAATCATCATCCAAAATCCTAACTTGGAGTTACTATTAATATAACATTCTATGCAAAATAAATTCTTTGAAATTACAAAAATTTCAACGAACTACCCACAACAGTTAATAATAACAGAAAGCAAATAGTATTTGATATTAAACAATGATATAATAATAATACTTTCACATAATACAACTAACATATCAGTTGCCACACCAATAATAACTAGGTAGATAACATTACATAAGATGTCCACAAAACACACTAAATAAAGACCAGCCAAAACATCTAGCACCAAGTCAATGTACGAATTGGGAAAAATCCTATTTTGTTTAATTTCTTGATCTTTTCCCTTATAACATTCCAGTAATAATCATCTATAAAATTCTTCACAATTTTCCTATACGAAGCAACTCTGTTGACTTCCCATACGTGATTCAACACTCCTTGCCATTCTTGTGGAAGAGTGTTCATGAAAAATCGCACAATCTCAGACTGTGGCATGGGACGACCATTCCATATGACATTTTGTATTTTCTCGTTGACTTCAAGAACGTGATCAATTAAGTCGCCACTCTCCCATCGATGATTAGTCAGCTCAGCTATCAACTTAGAAAGCATTTCCTTTTGTTCATTGGTAATTGGGCGAATAGGTGTGCGCAACTTAAGGGGAGGCATTGTTCCTGCAACAAATGCAGAACAAATAAAGGATTACATATAATCCACGTAGACTTAATTGGAAAAAGAAACACATTCTTTTTTTTTTTGTCAACGGTCAACGGTCAAAGTCAACGGTCAACGGTCAACCGGGTCAGAGTCAACGGGCGGCGGGTCGGACCGGATGGGCCGGTCGAACCGGTCGGACCGGACAGCTCTGTCAGGCCGGTCAGGCCAATCGGGCAAACCGACTGGCACGTGCCACGCGCGTGCGCGTAATAACGTCACGCAAACGTCAGCTGGCGGGTGCGCAGGCTTCCGCGCGTGCGTCGCAGGCGCCTGGGCTGAAACGGCGCGAGCGACGCACGCGCCTGCGGGGAAACCGAGTCGGCGGTGCATTGCACGCGCCGATGACCCCCGTTCGTTCCAGCCGCTCGTGGCGGCGCATCTGGCAGCGATCCGCCACTCATTTTTCTCGTATCGACAAGGGCTTCGATCCTACACTTTTAGAAAAAAATTTTGATTTATAGAAGATCACAAAAAAGGATGAACAGTACACGGGTGTCGGGTTTTTTTCGTCCCCAATCGACCGGTAGTGGCTTTTCTTGATTTTCGACCACAAAATTAATTCAATAACATAAAAAGGGGATCAGGAAACATGAAAGATGGCTCTGATACCAATGTTGAGAATATCGGTTTCCCAAAAACCAGATTCGACACTAAATCGAACCCCTAAAACGAATGCGGAAGACGAGCCCAGGAATAACATGTATCACCGATCGAAAGTTACACTACATAATCGAGCGTACCTTGTTGTCCACAGATTAAACACCAATGCTGAAGATCGAGGAAGAAATTCTGATCCCGTTCGATCAAGGAGCGTGCCGTTGCTATTAGGGGGAGAAAAGAGCGTATTCTTCTTTTCTATTTCTTTCTTTTTCCTTTTTGAGGGAGAGAGAGAGACTGACTTACGTTGTCTGGAGGGGGAGAGAGTATCTTCACGTACGTACATCCAAAAGTTATGTGCCTTTTATTCCTTTCCCTCAAAGCGTCTCCTCCAAGAGACGCAACCTCTTAACGCACTCTTTCATCCATGGGCCCTAATCTCACGGGCCAGGCCTTTTTGGACCCAACATGGGCGGACGGGCCTTAAGCCCATCATAAAAACCATCAATGGGCATGACATATCATAATCCTAGATCAAATGTAGATGCAAGAAGCCATGATTGCCAAGTTTCTCACTGCTACATAGTACCCTGATCGAGCTTTTACGAAAGAGAATGGCACAAGTTTGTGAAGAACTCAAAGGGGGAAAAAAGAAAGAGCTCGGGGGCAAAATGAGAACCCTGTTGCAAAGCCCCCAGGAAGCAGGTAAATCTACCCTGTAAAGCGTGAATATTTTGAGAGTTGAGAAGTTGAAGAGGTCAAGTGAGCGCAGAAGCAGCAAGCACGGAAAGACCAATTTCCTTTTTGAGTTCACTCAAACTAATTCATTTACACCCTACACATCATGTTCGGATGGGTGAAAACGACAGACAATAGGATGAAGATAAAATATCTGAGAGTCAAGTTTCCTCCGAGTACACTTTCACATTCTAAACATCAGGGTTAGATGGGTGAAAACGACAGAAAGGAGGATAAAGATAAAGAATTTGAGAGAGAGAGACCATTTTACAAATTGGTAAGATGCAAACGGATATTATTAGGATATGCAAAACGGACGAGACTGCCCGAATAGAAACAATCTGGACCACTTGATTTGGTGTGGTTCTAGGGAATATTACTCCGATTCTCAATTCCTAAAAGTGGAACCGTGTTCCAAGGGGGAACCAGACCAGCTTTTTTTTTTTAATTTCTTTCAAAAAAGTTTTTTTAATTACTTCTTCATAATATAAGGCATCAAGTAGTGAAGAAAAAAAAAAGACCGATTCCATCATATCAGTCTGATCACCAATTCCCAAAATTGGAAACCGGGATTCAATCACCCCTAGACATTACGCAAAATTATCAAAAAAAAATTATTAAAAGTTATAAAACAAATGTTAACATCAGCACCTACCGTGTTACGTAAAATGATCAATCTCCACGTCAGCAATTTCGACTTAAATTAGCCAGATGAACTTAGTTGATAAAAACGTGAAAAGATTTAGGATTAAATCGGTATAATTGAAAAAGATTAAAAAAAAAAAAAAAAGAAATTAAAGTGGCACGGATATAATAAGGGCCTGTTTGTTAAAAAAAAATTATGTTCCTCGAAATAAAATTTTCTATTCTTTTGTTCCAGGGAACAAAAAAGAATAAAAACGTGTCTGATAAAACTTTTGTTCCCGAAAATAAAATGGAAACAGAAATAAGAAGTAGAAAAAAAGTAGTTTTTTTGTTTCCGAGAACAATTTTTAAAATCAATTTTTTTCTTTTCTTTTTTCTTCTCTTTTTTTCTTCTTCTTCTTCTTGGCGATTCTTTTTGGCCAATCGCCGGATTCTTTTTGGCCAATCGCCGGCCGGCGCCAACGACCTTGTTGGAGCGCGTCGCCGGCCCCCGGAGACGCCAAGCCATGGTGAGGCTTGTCGAGCCAAGCCTCACCGTGGCTGGGCAAGGCACGGCAAGGCTCAGCCTCCCTAGCTGGCGTGAGGCTAGGCCTCACCATGGCTGGCAACAGGCCAAAAAGAAAAAGAAAAAATAATAAATAATTAAAAAATTAAAAAATTAAAAGAAATAAAAAAATTGAAGAATTTTACCAATCATGTTTCTATCTCGAGAATAAAATTTTGGAAAGTTACTAAGCGCATTCTTTTGCTCAGAAATTGTTCTAGAAAACATAAACAAAAACATCATCTCTCATCAAAAATTGTTTCGGGATTGTTCCCCGAAACAGAATCGTTACTAAACGCGCCCTAAATTTATTGACATTTTTATACTTTTCGGTGAAAATGCTGAGGTGGTGGTTGTAATCCAAACAAATTCGGAAGGGTTTTAGTTACTCATCCTACCCAAAGAGAATTTTGTCTCTTCGAATTTGGCAAGCAATATAAAATCGAAATGAAACATTTCTTTCCGTACAAAGACTACATTACGCAAGATTTAATGACGATCTGAGATTACAGACATTATTTAAACTAGCAGACCATATTCGAGCACCATAAGTATTTTCCACGCCATTTCATAAACTCATTTTTGTGAACTAATTTTTGCATTTGTACCACTATTTTATGACGGTATATACATAAAAAGTTTAGCAGAAAAGAATGGATTTGCCAATTTAAACATTTCAAAGCAGCCGATTTCTTCCCCATCTCCCATGGATTCTCCGGTCACGTCCTTAGAAACCTTACCCGACTAATTCCCTCAATAAGCATTTACATTCCACTTCAATCTCTAATCTGGGCATACAAAGAATAGTCAAAAATGCCTATACCTCAACAGAAGTGATGTACCTAACTCTGCATAGGACGCTTCCCGTGAGGATCTGAAGGACTTGGGAGGTTAGACATCGTTGTGGTTGTGGCCGTCGACTGCGTCGCAGATCTCGTGTTGATTCCTGAGCCAAAGGAGCGAATCGCGGTGCTGGAAGTTCCTGAAGTAGTTCCGGTAGAACCAGACAAGCCATGAGGCCGACGGGACCGTCTGTAACGGGTGCCGGGTAAGCCCGGCCTCGTGATGGGCTCATCCAGGTTGCCAGGCTTCTTCGACAGCAAGACCACAACCCGGCCCATGGTTGGGCGGAGGTGTGGATCGCCTTGCGTACACAAAAGCCCTATTTGGATGCACATGGCCACTTGATCCGCGGATGCTGAGGATGCCAATGCTGTGTCCACAATCTCCAAGCTTTTCCCTTTCTTGTACATTTTGTATGCCTATATATTCAGAAATCACACTGCAATACATAAGATTCCCACTTGCGAAAATTACAGAACAAGTGGCTGGGAGATTCATATATAATTCTAACTCAACTAGAGTATAAAAGAAAATCAGAAGCCTCAGTTTGTTTTTCCAACTGAGTGACCAATAATCCATCCATGTGCAAGTCTTGTTCAAAACGTCCAGCGCGATTCAGGAAAATAAGTACGTGTGTAACTTGACCAATTCTTTTTAATGCAACACCGCACAAAAAGATATAAATAGACCTTCTAGAGTTGGGAATTTAGAAGCATACTATAGATCTGAAAAAAATCCCTTTTTTCAGAAATGATATCTGTATTGTCTCGAATCTTGATCTACCAGACATGAATGGTGGACTGGGCAGGATCTACCCCAATAAGCTTGCTTTTGGCATTGTTTTTTAGTGTGTATAGAGAGCTTTTGATATGGACATGCGCCCACTTAAGCACGTAACTTGCCAATCTTATGTGCTTTGATATGGACATGTGCCCCCTTAAGCATGTAACTTCCCAAACTCATGTGCGAATCAAAAGATGGGTCACCCCATCTCACTCATTATCAATAAGGTCCCAAAGCAATATGAACTTCTGAACCACTCGGGTCCTCCTCACATGAATATATAAAAACATCTAAAAGATCATTTGGCACGACACCCACTTTTCCTTTTTCCTATTTACTTTAAAAAAAAAAAAGGGAAATGTTCAGTTGTCAACACATGTCGAATCTAATAGCATTTAAATATTGCTTTTTGCGTAGCACATGGTTGGTTTTCCACAAAGTGGACCCAAGTAGCTTGAAAGAGTCAATTTAAATAATTCCCCTTATGTTTCTAAATATTTATATTTGGGCCCTCACCTCAAGATTGAATTTTTAAGATGTAGAAGTAGGGGTTCTGATTTTCCTGGCTGAGAAAAAAAATTATCAAGGATAAAATTTAGATTGAAGCCACATTATTACAGGGTTGAAAGACAAATCATCCACTGCATCCTGATTGAACATAATTTGCACACGCGTTTACAATTAATTTTCTCAAATCAATCTCCATTCATTCAGGACACATGAATCACTAGCGCAGATCATTTTCAAGAGGGAGTTTAAATTTATTACTTTTGTGTATACTGTGGGAACTAATTGAGTCAAGTTTTGATACTCATGCTATCCCCAAAGAAAAGAGAGTGCATTGTTTGTGATTCCTCCAATATTTGTCAAAAGAAGTTAGAACAAGGATGCATCATACTTACCCAATCGAGCATATTTTGCGCATCGACGTCCAAATTAAAGGAGCTGTTCCTTTGTCCAGTGATCAACTCAAGAACCACCACACCAAAGCTATATACGTCCGCTGCCTTTGACAAGCTTCCATGCATCACATATTCTGGAGCCATATACCCACTGTAACCAATTATAATAATCGCAAATCATCCCCTATATTCTCAACTAAAGACAAATTAAAAACTCATATAAATAGAAGAACATCTACTTGATCAGGGACCAAGACATTGACAGCACTGAACAACAGATTACTACATTAGTAGGGATGCTAGACCACTTACTTGGTACCGGCCACACGCGTGTTGACGTGTGTTTCGCCTTCCGGGAAGAGGCGGGCCATCCCAAAGTCTGCGATTTTCGGGGCCCACTTGTCGTCAAGGAGTATGTTGCTTGCCTTGATGTCGCGGTGAATGATGCAGCTGTGCGAGTCCTCATGCAGGTAAAGCAAGCCGCGGGCAATGCCTCCGATGATGTCAAACCTCCTCTTCCAGTCAAGCAACTCCTTCTTACTATTGGATTCTGCATTCAGACCAGTGAATTCGCCACCAGGATAAGAATCACTATAGCTTTCACTTCTATGCATTCAACTAATTTAGGAGGGAAAAGTATGCAACAACTATGTCAAAATGGACTCCAAAAACATGCATCCAAGGAACTTTTAAAGTTGAGAACAGTGAGGTTATTCAAAATAGAAGGACATTGATTACTTCTACAACAATGGACCATGCATCAGATCAAGGAAAAACAGAGTAAATAAAATGGCTTTCAACAAAGTGATTTGACTGCCAAATCAATATTATTAAGCAAAACGGCTTTCAACAAAGTGGTTTGACTGCATAATCAACATTATCATACAGTTCAAGGCTCCAGTAGTTAACAAATACTCTTGGAATTTGAAACACAGCCCGCATTATGTTTAACATTTCATCATTCATTGCCCAACTACATTTTGACATCAGATCTGACTCTTATTGAATAGTCAACAGTCATCACGGAAAGGAGCATATGGCTTCATATAATGGCTTTCTAGTTACAGAAGATTTACATGTGTCATGTGTGAGGTATTGGACCATTCCGCTCCACCAAAAAAAGAGGTGTGTGTGTGTGCACGTGTGTGCGTGCACGCGTGTGTGAGAGAGAGAGAGAGACAGAGAGAACCAGCCTCCTATATTATGCTTACATACATAAAGGAGATAACTCATTGACTTGGTTCATACTCTAACTATTATAATTTTACTGAATATGAAATTAAGGCAACATTGCAGATAGATGACCTCAAAGGACAATGAAGACTTCAGAGATGACATTGCTTAACTTATGAAGGTAACTATATGAGGTTTCCTTTGCTTCTACTTGTAAAGATGAACTCCAATGGTGATTAAATCTCTATAGTAAATTTGCAATTAGATACTTCTACCACATTTCTCGAAAGGAATTAGAACAAGTATCAGTTAAATGTGAGTTTCTATTTTCACTTTAATGTTTTTCAGATGAAAAATTGAATTTAAGCAACAGAAGTTGACCTAGTAGTTAAGTCTCAGATGAAAATCTTCATTTATCAAGGAAAAAGAGCCTGCCCAAAATATGTGAATCCCCACTAAGGCAAATAAAGAGTGTGCAGATTATACGACTCCTCACTAAGGCAAATGTAATATTCAGTTTATGAGGTACCCATAAGTTTCTCAAGAGCATTTAAATCTAAACAATAATAACTCATCATTTATCCCTTTTGCAGAAACTCACCCCACAAAAGATTGTTTATCGCAGGTAAGTTTGACCACAGTTAAGAATTTTACCAACAACAGCCTGGGACTGACCAAATACACATACACATCCTGGAATGTTTCTTTATTCATCAGCACCATCTTTGAACTAACGAAAAAACAAATACAAAAGAGCCATTGGGTACACAAGATAAACAAATCAAACTCATGCGAGGAGTAAGGACTGCCACATACATATTCGGATAGTAAGAAGTCAAGATTCAAATTACAATGTGAACTCCTATGGCAAACTGATAAAAACAAAGACTTGACCTTCTTCATGGAATCTATCTTGTTACAAATTCATGTAAGTTGACAGAGACATCATATATATCAACGAAACTTTAACATGACAACTTATGGTGGAAACAGCGGTCAAACAATTGCAACAAGCAAGCCATTTCAAATTTAAAAGGTATTCTCAAGTTTCATGAAGAATCAGATATCAGACTTAGTTGGTAAATTACTTTAGAGCAGCATTTTTTTTTTTTTCAAATCTTAGCTTGGAAACCAAATGGCTGGTGAAACATTTTTGTGCTGGTCAACTGTGTACATGACATTTTAGAAGAGGACCAGATAGGGAAGCATTTACAAAGATTAACTGATACTTACTGAACAGAAGCTTGTCAAGGCTCTCATTGGGGACATACTCATAAACTAGCAATTTTTCTACTCCATGAGCACAGTAACCCAACAAATTTACAACATTCCGGTGCTGTACACGTGCCAGTAACTTTGCTTCATTTGTAAACTCCTTCTTCCCTTGATTTGAGCTATGAGAAAGCTTTTTCACCGCAATTTCTCTCCCATCTTCCAACTTTCCCTGTAAAGAAACAATTGTAAGATAGATGAAGTAATCTCCAAAATTTATGTTTGATTCCTGATAAAGCTGCCCTCTATTGGGTTGAACATGTAATGTAGGCTAAGCACAAGAGCAGCTCAAACACCATCAGCAAGAAGTTGAATAACAAGATAGGCAAGCAGAACAGTTGAAACATTTGAACTTATATTAATTCCTCTACTCCCTCGAGCACAAGTTCATATGTTTTTCTTCAAAATGTGTAGAATTAGGAAAACAAGAGATCAGGCAAGCAATAAAAAACCAGAGTGACCATGTCCAAAACTCTCAGTCACAACAACAACTAGAAGCAGGTTCTTTGCAGGGAAAACGAGAGATCAGGCAAGGCATATAATGTAACCTCTCTTCATTGACATCCTGGATCATCAAATTCCCAAATCCTTCCAAAAAAATATCTAAAGATGCCGCATTGGACAGCACTAATAACTCCATCTCTTGAACTACCAGTAGGTACTGTAACTAATAATTAGCACATAAACTCCAGATACCAACATCTCTTGAACAGACAGACTGGACCTGCAACTAATAGCTAGTGCCTTAAACCAATGACCATACCCAATTTAATCTGTTGACATACAAGTTCATCAGCAAATACGATTTTGAGAACCCAAGGCACATACTGCAAATATCCCTAAAGATGTATAGCATTCTCGTGCCCGTTCCAGCTATTCTCACTTTGATCAGATTGACTCAATTGCGAGCAAGCACAAAAAAATAAAAAGACAACCCCACAATTTCACCATAAATTTTCCATTCCCACTCCGAGCTCGAGAATCAAAGGGCAATCCACTCAGTACATGAGAAAGCAACTGGAACTCTAAAGCTTGTAGCGAATCACAAGGCAGAAGTCACCGACCCTGTATACGGGGCCAAAACCACCCTCCCCGAGTTTGTGGGTCGGGTGAAAATCTTTCGTTGCAGCAACCAGCGCGTCGAACGCGAAATGCTTTTGCTCTTGGGCAGCTATCCTCTCCCAGTCCTCTTCCCCTTGCCCCTCTGGTGAAGGCGACGGCAGAGATCAATAACATAATCAGACAATCAAACGGAACAAAAGAACGCACGCCAAGTACACGAAAGGCGTTCGCCGGAAACAGAGCCACCGGGTCTCTCCATTCACCTTTGCTCGAGCCCAATTTGAACGTCTTCAGAAGATTATGCATGAAGTTCTTCGATTTGCGCATGCTTCTCCAGGAATTCAAGAGAACCAATCCATGAAACGATGCAACCCAGGAAAAAGGAACAAGAACCCACAAATACCAGCAGCTTTTTTAGCCAAAAAGTTCGATCAAAACTGGAACTTCGCGGCAGTGAAAGACGGCGAAAGACGAAGGGGACTGGCGCAAGAACGGATCTTTTCTTGTGGGGTTTCGCGCAAGGACTGATTTTATTTCTCGTTGGGTTTCGCGCACACGAAAGAAAAATGGGTGCGCGAGATACGGTGTCTCCGAGCCCGAGCGAAGTCAGGAGGCTTCGGTATGAAAGGCGGGGAGCGGGCGTGTTGACCCACTTGACGACCGGCGAATTCCGCCATTTCTTTATTTTTAACTCCTTTCTTTCCGTGTGATGGAGAAATGTCAACCCCAAGAACGGGCTCATCATCACGCCGAGGTTGCGTGTCTTCTTTTTAGCACGAGAAATACCGACGAACCAAAAGCGGAGTCGTTTTCTTTAACGTGAAAACTTGGACCGGATCAGGGCGAGGACGTCGCAGAAGCGACGATCGCCTGCACAGCTGGAAGAGCACGAACGACGAACGCGCTTTCGGATTGCTCGCAGGATGTTTTTTCCTCTTTTTTTCTTTCGTGCATGTGCGGGATTCAATTGCCAACCGCAATTTATCATTTGGACGACGTTAATCTCGCTTGGAATTACGTCATCCTCGTAACTTTTTTCATCGATTTTATCTGAACTTGACTCTACTTTGGCATTTTGAAGATTCGATCTTTCGAATATCCCCCATGACAAAAGTGCGGCATAGGGGTCCATTGGGGTCTGAGTCCAACTTGGGTAAATATTAAGACATCTTACTGTTTTGCTATGGGTGATGGAGATCCCAGTGGTTTCGGTATCGACCGGGTAGTTGGTACTGCAAAATTCATAAAAGGGTATTTGGAATAAGTGAAGGTTCATAGATCTATCAAAATTGATCATAAATCCATTTTTTAATCGGGCTAAATTATTACATAAGTAAGTTATATTCGGTACATAGATCATAAATTGATAGAAATGTTATATGAGTGTTAATGGGTCATGAATGGGTTTATATCTTATTTAAACACAACCCATTTCTATGACATTATTTTCATTCTCTCTCGCCCTCGTTTAATCTTACGCTTGCTCACTCTGCGATATGATTTTTTTGGATTGAGTTAAATATGAAAGTATTTTAGCAGTATGAATTGAGTTAAGTGAAACATGAATCACTAGATTTGCATTACATAGAAATAAAATAAATGAATCTATTTAGATGGGGTCATTTTCAGCCCAACCTGGCCCCTCCATTTTGATAGTTTAGTGAAGGCTATATTACTAAATTCATTTTCGTTTTGCTTCTTGGATAGCGAAAGCTCTGGTCGTTCAAAATGAGTTGACATTTGTGAGGTTTGAATTCTTGAAGTGATCAAATTTCCTTATAATTATTGTCAACATCTTTAATGGTCCAATTTCACATTGTTTCGAGTTTCTATTACCAAAATTTAGGAGAATTCGTACTTTTTTCACACTAAGCAACATGACGAGGCACGATTGTGAAAGTTGATGTTGGGGCACGTTTGTTTGAACTTAAACGAAAGTAAGAAGCACTTTCTATTTTCTCATTAAAATCTACGGTATCATTTCAATTCAAGATTAAATTCAAGATTAAACGAGATTATGAGAAAAAATCATATCTAAATCTATCTTGTGAAGCTTTACATTTTGTTGAAAATTTCAATCATTTCGAATTTAAAGAGAATAATCAAAGACCGCGAATTGTCTCTTCTTCTTCCTCCTTTCGATTCTCCCTTGGCAACTCGCCCAGAGAAGAAGACGGTTCCACTACCTGCCGAATTCTGGACGCGCAAATTGCAATATCTCTTGGGTGTGACCGCACTGCAATCTTTATTATTATTGTTGCCGTAAAGATCGAATTGGGTCTCGTCTTTTCTTTATATATAATTCAATTTACTCTGTGGAACGTAAGGGAGGAATTGCCTTCTTCTGGGGCGAGTGGATTTAGACAAGTCAAAGTCAAGGAAGACAGCCCCTGGTTTTTTCCAGGGTCCTTCAATCTGAAACCTAAGACTTCTCGTGTTTCTTCCTCTTCCGATGAGTTCATGCGTGACGTGGCACCGAGTAGAACGAATCTCGGAGAACACACATCGTCTTTAACCTCGTCTTTGTGGGGGGATTTTCTATGATCTCCCCCGAGATCTGTTCTGCGGAGAATTCATGGACCTTTTCTTTTTTCTATCATAAATAGATAAATCTGAATCATTGATCTGAGAATCTTAGTATCTGTGCATTGCGGCATTCCATAAATTAAAAGACACAAATCCGACTTAGATAGAACGACGATAAACTGATTTTTTAAAAGCATGATTGCAATCTTTTAAAAGGATTATTCGAGTTAGTAGCAGCGATTATTCGAGTTAGTAGCAGCATGGCCAATACCTAACATACACAGGTTTGTGCTCGCAGAGATGTTATCAAGAGAATGCGCAAGTTGGTTGACTCATGCCCCAACCTTAAAAAGAGGAGATCGAACATGCTTTTCGGCTCGTCTGGATCGACAAAAGCATTCCCCCATTCCATTTGTCCGCATTCTGTGGGAGTCGGTGTATGGAATCGTCAAGTACTCAACAATTTTGCCATTCTCTCTTCAGCGCCTTACCTTGGCTTAGCACTCGTTAATGTGCCAAAAAAAAAAAAAAAAAAAAAAAAATCAATACCTCATTTTGAAGTGATCATTAAGGGCGGCGCGCATGATAAAATTTCTACTTTTCTATTTTTCTGTTTCTCTGTTCCCTGGAATAGATTTGGAACAAAAATCCGTTTCGAACGATTTGATTTTTCTATTTTCAAAACATAATTCTATTCCAAAAATAGATTTGAAGAAAAAATGAGAAAGTAAAATTTTTAACTTCTCAATTTCTGAAATAAAAATTGAAAAATCAATTTCTATTCTATAAATTTTGTCATGCGCACCCTAAGAGATAGGGGTGTAAAAAATAACTGACCCAACCCAAATAGAGAATTTCAAGTTTTTTCTTTTTCAGTTCAGTAATGAAAAAATAAATTTAGGCAAATTGACGGTTGAGGTCCGTTCGATTCGAATTTCTTTTTCTTTTTATTTTCCCTTCTTCTTCTTCTCACCTAGATTCCCAAGAAATATAGAAAATCATCATAATTCATCAAAAGATAAAATTCAAAGATTCCATTCAAAATTGATATTATACGACCCCGTTCTCCTCTCAACTCCATCAACGCCTTTGTCGTCACCTCCAAGTAAAATCCAGTCCAACGAGCTCGCCTTATTCCACCTCTTCCGGGAGAACGCGCCGTCGTCTGCGGCTCCAATAGGACCAATACTATCCACTCATTTCGACTTGTACGGTATCAAATTGTCGGTTCTCGGACTTCTGTTGCTACACCAAGAAAGAGGCAACTAATTGCAGCCTTGAATCCTGACCAATAATATCAGAAATCCAGACTTTACAGCTCACCTTAGGTCGAGCGCGCCACCTACCATGACTATCCTGCACCGACCCTCGTTCGAATCCATCACTATATCCAATTATATCCATTTTCAATTAAAACTCAAGATATCACTTTAGTAGCAAATTAGATATCTTAAATGTTTCATCTTTCATGAATACTCGACATAAGATTCCTTGCCCATGGAATGTTAACGCGTGCTTAATATATACCATGCGAAAGAAATTGGAATTTTGATCGAATTTCTGTTAGAATGAATAAATAGGTCGAAACTAAGAGAAGATTTGGTAAGTTAAATATGGAATTTCTAGAACAGTTTTTTGATGGGTGAGGAAAATAAAAGTAAAGTAATGAAGGCGTCAGGCCAATACCAGGAAGGATGCCCCCAAGATCGCTTGATAAGGTGGCCTAATCGAGATGCACAAAGTCAAGTTCGAGCACCAGCAAATCACCAAATCAGAGAGGGTGGGAGGGCGAAGAAAATTATTTTTGTTGTTTCGAAATAGTGAAAAATGAAGATGAAAGTATGGGAATTTGGATTACCTTTATTTGAAAGGAATGGTGAATGACAGAAAATGAAGGGCTTCACGGGAATCAAGACCGGACCTGACCAGCTGCCTATCATTTTCCTGAACCTAGCCTAGTACGCTAGGAGAAGGGCTTCACGGGAATCAAGGCCGGGGGACCCGAATTAAGGGTGGTCCGGACCCCGCGATTATCATTACCCCATCTTACTGTTGAGGTTGATTCCGAGAATAGAAGCAGTTTAAGGACATGCTTAGGTCCTAAAATTTCTATTAGATCCTCAGCCATTTAATCTATTACGCTGTTCCAACCCAAAAAAATTATTAGGTTCCATTTGGTAGTCCACATTTGAGTTCATATAAGATAACAAATTATAATATCTAGTATTTGGCAACATTCTCTGAATGATATAAAGTTAGATATATTTAGATAGAATACCGAATAAAAAATTCAAGACAAGAGTTGTATAAACCCGGATGTTATTTTCCATCGATTGAATGATGGAATGACAAATCTGGATATTGTTTCATCGGCTACCGACCACCACCACAATAATCGACCATCATCACTTCCGACCACCGCTGATCATCATTGCCTCCAACTACCATCAACCATCGTCATGGCTCTATCTATCATGTTCCAATGATTAAGGATGAAAATGAGAAGTTATACCTCACATGATTATTACAATAAGAAAACTCAGAATCCTTTCACTACTACACCAAATCCTACAAGATCATTCCACACAAGAGGCGTGCGCCCGCCCATCATTCTCTGCTCCAACGTCATCCACCGATCGATCTTCGTCCACCTCATCTTCATGCATCGTTGCCCCAGGTCATAAGCTTCGACACTAAAAGTGTGGCTAGAGCTTCAAGCGCGACGGCCGCCACCCAGTTGCCACCCCTCACCTCTACATCTATCCCTACTATCTCATCTACCAAATCGATCGCGATTCACGCCTACCTCCCTTGGTCCACCGTTGGTGACCCAAGGCTCATCTTCACCGATGTCCGAATCACCTCGGACCCGATAAAGTTGAGCATGGACTATGGCTTGGAGGTGAAGTTGGACTAAAAGTTAGGGATTACATTGACAAAATTAAAAGTTTGGACATATCACTATATATTTGATCAAAGTTCGGGAATTATTTGTGCTATTATCTCAATCTATTATTCCAATTTGAGAATACGATAGGATGTCAAAATGTCATTTTCTCTACTCCCAACACAAAATTGGGAATATTGAGAATTGTGTGTCCAAATTCTTATTTTCTCCAAATCAACACTCCAATTCTCTCTAAATTTCCAATTCCACACCAATTTCAGAACTCGTCATTTCTTTACCTAAGTTTTCATCATACCCTCAGGCTAGGTTTGGTAGTCCAAATTTGATTGGATAACAAAATATCATATTTGTTGTTTGACAATGTCCTCTGCATCGGATATGTCTAGATAAAATATCAAATAAGAAACCTGGGCTTAGGGGTGGGATAAACCTAGATCGGATAAAAAGAATTTAAAAGTAACTTAAAAAATTTCTTCCAAGGATAAAGTGATGGAGTGATGGAGTGATGGAGTGATGCATTCGGCTTTGTTGACCACCGTGCAAGGACCACCTCCATGACATTGGATCATCTTCACTTCCGAACATCATCCAATCATCATCGCTTTTGACCACCACCAATTGTTATTGCCATCTAGCCAATCGAGCTCCAACAACTGAGGATGAAAATGAGAAGTTATACGTCACATAGGTATCACCATTTAAGAAATCGAATTCTTTTATGAGTGTGCTAGATCGACAATAGAGGCATGTCTGCCCTCATTACTCGTTGCCCCAATGTCGTCCACCTCCTTTCCGCCTCTCACTACCCTCAGATCGTCGGCTTTGACATCAAGTGTCCCCAGAGCTTGACGCATGACATCCACCACCTTGTCACCGCCCTTCCAGCAACCATTGTTGCCTCGTCTACCAGATCGCTACAGCCGCTACCCCCCCCAGTCGCCAAGGCTCATCTTTGATGGTGTCTGAATCTTCTTATTCGATAAAGCTGAGCAAGGACTATGATCTAGAGGTGGAGATGGTGGTGGATCTAGCGAAATGGCGGCGGCGAAGGAGATGAACTACAGGTAGTCGAAGAGAACACGTTGAGCAGTGAGACTAAGATATCACGAGAGAAAAATTTGATTAAATTTTGGATTACACCAAACATGTGATGAGATTCTCTACGATGTGAAAGATATTTGGAAAATTTCTTATCTCACATTATTCTATCATGTTACAATAAATCTGAACAACCAAACACAGCCTTAGAGTATGGCAAAAGGTGATTACTATACCGTGACCCGCAACACGCGGATCATCACTTGCACGGCAACATAAAAAAAATGAAAAATAATTTCACAACTAATGAACTGAAGTTACTAGTATCATATCGAATATTAATAAATATACATATGTGTAGGCATTTTGCAAACCATTACAACAGATTTTGGTGAATGGAACATATGATTAGATTCATAGACATCTAATAAAGCATTAAAACATACCAATTCCTAATCACGCTTAACAAAAATTCAACGGACAGTTAACACCTCTTCATCTGTTGGAGAATGCGTTTCCATTGAATACTCTACCCATGCCAAATAACCAAAATTGTCTAAAATCGTGGCATCTTATATTCTCTTCTTTAACATCCGCCTCGGTGGCGGTCTTTTTTGTGGAGAGTATAACAAATCCATTTCTTCCAATGAGAAGAAAGCCCTTCTAGATACCTAAAATTGGAGACGTCAATTTTAGAGACTTTTCTTCAAAATGAGACCACGATAATATATTTATATAGATTTACAAGGAGGTGGACAAGAGATGAAAGTGAGGGAGTACCCGACTCATTAATCAAAGACATAAGAGGGAGATTTGCTTGGTGTGATTGGCACCCAAATGAAAGGGTGGATCGGTTAGGTTCGTGGGACAAAGTCTAAGCAGAAAAGAGAATCGACATTGGATGGCCAGAGTCAAAAGAGAAGCTGCTGGCCCGGTCACCACCTAATCATGTATATAAAAGATAAAATACTAGAGTTGAACAGAAGAAATTGATATAGCTAATTGACTCGTTACCCAATAACCATTTTGTTCAACAGAGTTGGATGAAATCAGATATGTCACGTCCCTAAAGGAAATATCGGTACACTCGGGCGGGCCTTCTTGCTGTTTACATGATCTAAACTTCCGAGCATCTCGGCCATGGGCCCGTGCTCATTTCGCTTGAGCTTTCAGCATGGCCGAAATTACTCAGGATTACACCTGGATTGGGAAGCAAAAGTTTAGATCGTTTAGGCTCGCGTAAAAGCAGCTTGAAACAATGATGAAAGCATAAAACCTGACACCCTTTTTTTCTTGAAGAGACATTGCTGAACTAATTAATTTGCCAAGGGGGCATGATCGATTGGATCGCGCCGCCCTCAAATAAAAGAAACGTAAACAAACGGAACATAAACAAAACTCGAATTGGGTTATATCATTAACCTTTCCAATTAAGCATCGCCGAAAGTGATCCACGATGAAGAATGATTAGTGCCACTCTTTGCTGTCCTTAGCTGCCCTCGTACCCCAAAAGTGCCG
This sequence comes from Eucalyptus virginea, assembly GCA_014182375.1. Taxonomy (NCBI): domain Eukaryota; kingdom Viridiplantae; phylum Streptophyta; class Magnoliopsida; order Myrtales; family Myrtaceae; genus Eucalyptus; species Eucalyptus virginea. The sequence goes on from CM024520.1 coordinate 44,015,161, forward strand.
AGGCCTTTGCAATGACGACATGGGACTTTGCTAATCGCACGTGGAGGAACCAGTTAGGACATCTGCAGTTAGGTGCCTTGAATTTGTATCAATTTTTCTCCCTCATTTGGCGCCATTTTTTTGCCTATTATACCTCGTCGGTTCCTCTTCTGGAGAGCAACTTATTTAAATTAAGGTTCAATAATCGATAAAGCATTATTCGTTATCTAGAGATGACCCACTCAAATCGAAATTGCAATGCTTCTTTTCCTCGTTTTACCGAATTTGATTGACCTTGTAGTGGAATGCCGCGGCAAAAAGAAGGAAAAAGGGTACCCCACAATCACAAATTGCTTTATCGATCCGACGTTCCTTCTTTCATCATTAGTCACATGTGTACCTAATCTTATAGATTCCGATCTTCAAATTTGAAACTGGATTTGTCGTGATTTATCTCCTCGAAAATCCAACTTCCAATATATTTAATACATAAACTTGTCTTAGTTGGCATATGTTGCATTTTAAATGTTTATAATATCTATCATGGTTCGACCCAAAAAAAAAAAGTTCATCGCGGTATTATGAACAAATGGGATTAGGTTTCATGTGAGTCAGATTTTGGGTTTTTCACATCAAATAAGATTGAACACATATTCGCCCAAAAGGAAGATATACAAATTCAATGGATTTGGAAGACTTTTGGAAAGTGACGGACTTGATTACTTGACATTGATTGAAGAAACATACTACATACTTAACTTTCTTGTAAATTAGTGGAAAATGAATATGTATTAAAAAAATAAAGCCTAAGCTCACGTTCCCATCTCAAATTTGATTAATCAATCCTAAGTGCATTTGATTTAGCTTTTCAAGAGACTTCTCTGGAGAAAAGTGAGAGTGTTTGGTAAATATTTTTTGGGTCACTCTGAGGTATGCTCATTGATAAGTCTTATTGTTCGAGGCAAGTCCTTGGATGCCTTGGCCTTTAAGCATTTTCGGAAGGCGGGTTTAGGTTAATGAATTTTTTCCTTTCAAAATTGCCCCCACTTGTATTTTAGCATACTAGTTTTTAGGGATGAGTACGGTTTCGGATTAGAATCTACAACTTGAGAACCAGACCAATGGGAAACTGTCTAATTCCAAGTTCAAAAGTATATAGGGTAAGTAATAGGTTTCAAAAATTGAAAAACTTGTAACCTAAAATTTAGAACAAGTTTTTGTATTTTTATTGACCCATGTCTTCGCATGACCGTACGGTATTTCATGGCTTTCGATGAGTGTATAATCAAAAAAAAATTAGTCTGAATTTTTACTTTATGACTAAGACTTTTAGTTTGTTAATGTTCACATTTTTCATGTGTCTAAATATAAGTTATAGTTAGTAAAGTACAACAATAAGTGATGATCATTAAAAATTATAATTCATTGCAATTGTTCAATTAATAATATATGTATAACTTGGTTAGACCTTAGAATCGATCTTGGAACATGTGATAGGGATAGGGTAGATTCGAGGTTCTAGAATATGCATGATAGGTTTTAGGTTCCAAAAAATGATATACGTGTTCCAATGGGTTCTAAATTTCATATGGAGCTGTACAGAATCTGAAACTGCTCACTACTACCAGTTTTGCTTCGTGGTTGCTCATCTTAAATTTGCAAATCTAGAGTCAGACAAATGCTAGCGTGGGGTCACCTAAGATGAGGCGACACTAGCCGCGAGGCCACGCCGACCTATTGCCTAATTTGCACGTTGGCGGAGTCCAAGTCTACCTCGCGCGCCACTGGAGTTCGTATAGGGCTCGTCTAAGGTCGCAACACCTCAGCAGCCCCTCACTTAGGTTTGCGCCAACCGTTGAAGGCCATATATGGGAAGCTCGACTTCAAATGCCAAACCTAGGAAGCTCAAGGTCGTGTGATTTTGGCGTCGCCTCACTTGAGGTCGCGCAATCTCAATGATCAATCACTTGGGGTCACTCAATCTCGACGGCCCTCGCCTCAGCGACCTCTGGTGACGAGCGTTGATTGAGCTTCACTAAGCACCGTCAACCTCTGTCCCCTGGTGCTTTTGCGAAGCTTCAACAAGAGTTGCACGAGATCTGCTGCAACAAGGGTCGCGGATCGACGCCTTACGAGGTTAATGGTCGCCGCTGATGCTGGTCGCCTAGAGTCCCTTTGCTTGCCTGTCCCTGCCCTCTCTTTTCCCTTTTTTTTTTTTTTCTTTTTTTATTTGACTTCAAAATTTCTTTACACAAAATATGAGTCAACCAAACGCCATTGGCTTTCTGCAAATCGACCTCTATCAAAAAAATTCTTCGGGAAATAGCTCTATATCCCCCAAAGTCGAACCGAATGCAACCACCTTATGCTGATAATCACTATAGGAACCCAATTAATGTGTTTATTTCAATCAAACTACTAGATACTAATGAACAAAAAAAAAAAAAAAAAAAAAATTGTATCGGACAGTTGAACCATCGAAATTAAACCTGGTTTAGTTTCTTCTGACAATATGGCGCCACGCCATTTATTTATCTCAAAATCTTTTAATTTAAAAAAAAAAATCTCCTCTTGACTCGCAGATATTGGATTTTTATGTTTCGTACACGTTACTCTGCAAACTTACCTAAAAATAAAGGAGAAAATGATCAATATCTTCTATTTTTAATGAGTACCCTCGCACCTACACGTCGTGGGAGAACTGGTGGAATGACTCACGCAAATAAATTATTTTGCAAAAAGACTTAAAGATATTAATATTAGTCCCATCATCCCTGCTGTCTTTTCAAATTTTAGAAAATGCTCACTGAGAAAATCCTAAAAGTAAAGGGTTGACTTCAGCCTATGCTTGACCTTCATGTATCTCTTGATCATGATCAGGCATCCCATGACTCGAGGCATTTTCTTTTGAGGCCAGAAGACGAGCTTCTACAGTCGAAAAAGGGTGCACAGAGGCTGCCGACAAATTTACTCTCTTTGGCAGTACCTTAATTAAAAGATTGATAAATTTCATAAATCAAGTCTAGTAGAATTGATCAATCAGAAGTTAGAGCACATCTTTATCCACGAATTTTATATTGATGTTTATGATGATGTGTACAACTGGTGTTTTTAATGCATATTCTTGTGCCATTTCTTTTTCCTGAGCTGTTGCTTTCGTTATCCTTGATAACTGTTCTCAAGCAGATGGTTCCACTGTACTTGATTGTTGTTTTTTCTACACCAACCAAAGAGTTTTTTTATGCTTAAAGCATAATCCACAGGGACAGACAGCAATCCTTGCTTCCTCTGAATAGTTAATGACAATCCTTTTGGATGAGTGTTCATGTCATATACAAAACAAGTAGGTAAACTCCAAGACAGTCTAGGACAAAAGGAAAAAAAAAACACACACACACACACAACATTACATACTTACAGATGATGAGCACACAGTGGTATACAAGTAGAGACAACTTCATAAGCTCCTCAGAATAATTAAAAAAAAAAAACCAAACCCCTCATGTGATGGAAACTGATGCGATGATGAGAAGATAAGGGGGGAGGTGATTTTACTTTTCCCCTTATCTTCCAAACAGATGAAGGCCATAAAGGAATGAACCGAAAAAAAAAGAGTGTCCTATTTTCTAAAGGTTCCTAACTGGCATTGGAATCTTGGTTGGATCTCTCCAGCTATGCAAAGCCATGCCTACTCTCACAACCTCCAAATGACAGAACTATAACATGACGACAAAGAAAAGGACAGCAGAAAGAGAGAAAAGAAGAAGAAAAAAGAATTCCAAACGACAGGGTGTTCATCCCCCACACTAGCCTACATGCACATAACACCCACCATCACCCTTTTGCACAAAAAGGGTTGGTAGGCATAACCCAGAAAATAAAAAATTGGGCTTTTAATAAGAAGAAAAACAAAAGTCAAAAACATGAAGGCAGACTCTTTCCTCTTGTCCACCAAGATGAGACCAAATAGACCAGGACCAGGGGCACCCCTCTCCCTGAAGCTGCATCCCTTAAAATTTGTTCATGACATGTGCTTCACCGCCATGTCCAGTGTTGCCCGAATGCTGCTGGGCCGCTGGTATATTGCTTAAGATCTTTTTTTTCGGTTCATGACTCCAATAGCATAATCTGCAAATTTTCAGGACATTTGATAATACTCAGTATGCCGACCTGACATTATATCGAATTTAGGATTAAAAGCTACTGGTTAATCAAAAGTGATCATTTGATTCAAGAACTCCACCTTGACTTCTATGTCGCAGCATAGGCACCAAATGTCACTGTATAATAATGCCATCGGTCATGCTCCTAACTCGGAGTTCAACGGTCCTTAAATCGCGAAGATGTTGCAAGATCTCTTGGAGAAGATGCAATCCTTTATCGCCCTTCCTCAATGAGTTGATGCAGTGCTTTAGGAACTCCCTGTCGGCTTCAAGAGCCTGCAATCTCTCATATACATGGTCTACTTCTTCCTCGATCGCAAGCCTCTTGTCTTCCGCTCGGTGTTCGTCCCTGCACAGCTCACCATCTAATTCTGTTTCTGCACCAACCGCATCAAAAAGGGGAAGCAGCCTCTTTGCCTTAGGGACCCCAAGCCGCCTGGGTTCCTGGTGATATCCATTCATTTTGGAATGGCCGTTCCCATTCCCATTAGCTTCACCATTCAACAAGTGATCACTGTGGCCGTTGCCGTTTTCCTTGTAGGAATGATCGATCATTGGCTTCACGTCCTCAAAATGTTGTCCTTCTTCATAGCTTATGCCGAAAAGCTTCTCTTCCAGAACCTTGAGCTGCTCCAGAATGTACAACCTCTCTTCCTCAAAGTCCTCCAATGACTCCTCCAGATACACAACCGCATCAGTTGGGGTCTTCTCATGGCTTCCATCTCGGTCACCATTAAGGCCATCCTCCTCCTTCACTTCACCATTCAAATCAACTGATAACCTGTCACCATCCTCAGAATTGCTACAAGATGTGGATGAAGTTCGGTGTCTTCTCACAATCATCATATGTTCCTTGGCCTTGTACTCCTCGACCTTCTGGCGATACATCTCGAGCTCCTGTTCCAATTCTTCTTTCTCCTTTTCTCGCTTCACCATAAGATCATTCAGAAGCTGCAATGCTTCTTGGTCGTACTCAGATTGCTCTTCCATCATTCTCTGATACTGCAAGGCCTCCATTTGCATCGCAGCCTTCTCTTCTTGGAGGCGGTTGATCATTGCCATGGTTTGGCTCGCCGCAACAGCAGAAGCACTCCTCTCTTCTTCAAGTTCTTCATATAGAGCATGTAAGGCCTTCCTTTCGGATCTCAATGCCGATTTCAGCTTCTCGATGGTGACAGTACCTTCACCACCTTCGATATCACTGAGCACACTCCCGTCCAACGACTCTATAGAATCTTCCGTCCCAGAGTCTCTCCTGTCTAGAAGTAGTAATCTCCTATGCAGGCTATCAACGGAAGTGGGTGTATCCGGCAATTTCTCATCTTCAATATTCTCATTACTCTCCATACACAATCGCAATTGCCCATTATCTTCTTGGTCGCTCGCTCCAAGCGAGACAGTTTGGAATTCGATATTTCCGTCAATTTGCATAAACCCTATAACCCACAAGAGAAAAATGGTATAAGATTAAGAGCAAAAAAAGAGCCATTTGCAAAGTCCTTCATTTGGCAAAGTACTCTTAAAGCTTACCATGATCGAAATCAGTGCTGAGAATGTCATATCTAGTAGAAGGATCTTCCTGGGTGCACTGAAACGAAGAGAATGATTCTTGAGTATGAATCTCATCGACTGTTTCTTGATCAGGAATCTCTGTCCCGATTGAAATCTCTGCATCAGTCTCGTCGTTCTGTGAATTATACTCCTCTTCAGCTCCTACATATATCATGAAGCATTCTCAATTTTTGCACACAAATTTCACTGAAGCAAAACTATAGAGTTCTACTCAGACTATAACAATTACCTGGGTGAAAGTCTGAACTTTCGAATACTCCTGCCTCTTCTGCAGTTCCTTGAAGAACATCATCACTTCCCACCATGAGAGTCCCAGTTGCTTGAGTAACAGCAATTTGCTCATCGCTTTCCTTTTCTAGTGCATGATGTGAGACATTCTCATCCAATTCTGCAGCTTCGGAAGCATCGGTCTTTTTGAGCTCCTTGGTTTCGAATTCTAACATCAAGCCTTCACTCTCAACGGAATCGCCCTTAATCTTATCCTCCACAACCTCATTCTGCTTCTCAGGAGACGAGCAGAAGTCCAAAATGACATCCTGTGGTCCACAGTTTTCCTGTTCTTCCTCTGTAATTGTGTACAGGCCTTTCAGTCCCACTGGAATCAACTCGCACTCATTGTTTCCGATGTAAAACTCCAAGTGACGAGACGAGAGCCCAGTTCCAACCTTTGATTGGCCTTTTCTGCCTCGGATTCGAAGCATGCTCCGATCAGTCTTATCAGACAAATGGCTGTCAACAATGAACACATTTCCATCATCCTTGGTAATGACTCCGCGCTCCTTCTTAATCTCCAGTTCGACCTTCGCATCCTCATTCTCCACCATTTCTTTAATACCAGATTCTGATGAAGGCGACGACCACTTGTCCTCCTCCTCCTCCTTTGGCTCCACCTTAACATCCCTATATGTTTGAGAATATTGAGAAACCTCCACAAACTCCCACTGGCGAGACGAGAGCTCGGTGATGGCCGCGGCTTGGCCTTTTCCGTCACCGAATTGAAGCATGCTCTGATCATTCTCATCAGACACATGCCTCTCAACAATGAAAACATTCCTATCATCCTCGGCAATGACTTCGCGCTCCATCTCAGTCACCAGTTCGACCTTCTCATCGTCATTGTCCACCATTTCTTTAACACCGGATTCTGATAAAGGCGACGAACACTTGTCGTCCTCCTCCTCTGGCTCCACCTTAACATCCCCACATGCGTGACAATCTTCAGAAACTACCACAAATCTTCCAGTTTCTTCAATCCCCTCATTGTCTTCCTTCACAAACAACTCCGATCCGCTCCCGAAATCTCCATCGTCACCATCCTCTGCCTCTGTGACAAAATACCCCTTCTGGGTATCATCAAGGTTATCAGAACAAGACTTGATCGAAGCACAGGGAGAGAAGTGGGACTTCTTCTCCACGCCCGCTCCACAGCAACAGCAACACTTCGCCTTCCCATCTTCATCATTCTTAGCCGGACCGATTTGCAAAGAGGACGAGCAATCCTCGCACATGTCTTGGAGCTCTACTAACTTCTGGTGGTCGAAGCAGTACACCAGCTTGGAGATTTCGCTGGCGTGGCTCTCGCAGACAAGGCCCCTGTGATGGAGCTTGCTCCTGCCGGGCTCGAACAGATGATCGAGCCTGGAACACAAGAGGCAGGGCCTCTTGAGGCCGAAGTAATCGGCGAATCGGACGATGACGTAAGAGAAGAGGGAGTTGAGGAGGAGGAGGCTGATCAGGGTCCATTCAAGAATGGCGTAGATCAGAATGAGGGTCACCTTGTTGGTGTTCCTGTGAACCATGGTCGCAAACTTGTTGGCTGCCATTGGAGATAACGATCAATATGTACTGTACAGACTACACACACAGAGAGAAAACACAGAGAGAGAGAGAGAGAGAGAGAGAGAGATTGTAATACAGAGTTTTTTTTTTGCAGAGAAGATGGGGTTTGGACAGAGACGAAGAGAAAGAGAGAGAGAGAGAAAGAGAGAGATGGGAATGGTTTATCAAGAAAGATGATGATGAAGGAAGACAGAACAGTTAGGAGGAGAAACAGAGGAAGGAGTCACTTTAATGGAGGAAAAAACCTAAAAGGAATTTGGCAGCACCATCCTCCAAGCCACTTTTAACCTTCTCTTGATCTCGCAGTTGCCTTCCCAATTTTCATTCTAGTAGAGAAGATACCAAAAATACATATACATATATAATCTTGACAATTCTTCTCTTTTGTTTTTTTTTTTTTTTGTTTTTTATGGGGGACTTCTTCTATAATCCTGTTCTACATAATCAATTTATGGGTAATACCTTTTCAAAGAGCACGTCACATTTTTTTTATCGATTTAGATATTTATATATCGTAAATAATCATTCGCATTTAATAATATCATGATCTTGAAATCGCTCGGATTTGGTAGAAAATTTTGGCCGTCAATGCAAGACATGTGATAAATATCAAATCTTGGACATCACCCTAATTTGTCCACAAACCCTTAGTCCAAGCAAGAATTTCTACCTTTACGGTCAAAATTTTAATCACCACATTAGTTTTTACAAATTTCAAATACTTTAGTAGATGGAAAGATAAAAATAAGGGGGAACCGGTGGGCCTGCCAGCCATGCCCCTAAATTGGTGGTCAGTCTTAAAGTAAAAGTGTGCGTGTGGGGGCCGGACTGATGATGCCATTGCTGGGGCTTCTTTCGGAATTCAAAGCCTATTTCTTTTTTCCCCCTTAAAGATGCTTCCTTCGTAGATCATGCGCAAACAATTTATCGCAAAAGTAATGCCTTTTACTTTTTATGCATTTGCCACTTTTTAGAAGAAGAAGGAAGAAGAAACTGGGTGAAAATAATTTAATGGTTTTTACTAAGTGTCGTCTTTCGAATCATGTATAGAGAGAATAATAAAATGTTTGATCGAACGATTTGAAATTTTTTTGGATCGAGTTATCTACTATTGCGAATTGTTGGTAAATTCTTTTTTATAAATTTAACATTACTTAAAAAGGAGAGAACATGTGACATACTGATGATGTTCCGAACTGCTCCCTAAGGATACATGTAATCGAAAGTGCTAGGAGCACAAAGCACATAGTTTTTAGTCCATGCTTCAAGGACTTGAAAAGTATTTAATTCGAGGTGGCATCCTATGTCGATATAAATGCATTAAAACAAAAAATTTCCGGCTATGTTTGCCTTTTGAGTATGCCATCTAATGATATAAATTGCTAGACTTGAAGTCTCCTCATTGCAAGAAGAGGTTTTGATTGATAGGTGGGGAGGATGAAGTATCGTCAAAAAATTGCAATACTAGGCTTGCCGAGTTAAAGATTATAACAAAACTAATCACTCTAAAAATATCAATCGGTCATTTCATCACACTCTTGGAGGATGATGACCTATCATTTGAAGTGCTGATTAGATTTTGGATCACAATAGGAAATGTTTACAAGAGAGAATCTAAAAGTTTGAAAACCATGGAGCTCAAATTGAAACTATGCGATAACATTCTTTTTAAAAGAATGGTTCTAAGAACTCTATAGAAGCTAAATATTTTCATTTTGACGAGTTAAGAGATTTCAAGGAAAAAAAAAGTCGTGCACCCATGGATTTCAAGAAATGAAGCATCTTGACAATCGCAACAATCCCTTAAGCAAGAACGTTGCCAATTCATCCATTGGCCTCCCTCTCACTACTCTTATGATTTAGAGTGTTCCTCGAAAATCTTATTAATCTGGAGAAGATATGCCATGACCTTGTCGCATCAGAGTGCCACCACAATGCTTCCGCAAATTGAAAGTTGCAAGTGTCAAAAAGTGTGACTGATCGAAAAATCAGTGGCTTCTTTCAAAGGTGCAAAGCCTTGTCTAGTTGGGAGAGATGTAAGTATTCGAAAGTGATTAAATGCATGCCATTGTCACAAATAAAGCATGAGAAGATAAAGTTGTTAACAACGACATAAATGAGTTTTCTAATGCATATCGTCTTGAGCAAGTTACCAAATATGATGAGTTTTTGCATTGAAACCAAAATCAAATCAAAGGGTTCCCCAATTCAAGTAACTTTTTCATTTCTTCCGGGAGTGAGTCTATCTTATTGAAATGGTATAAGTTTCCTCAATTCCTTATCTTGCAAAACGGTACCAAAGTCATAGTATTACAAGGAGATTCAGGGCCTTATATAAAATAAAGTCCATCATGAACTCTCTTTTCAAAAAAAAAAAATTGTTTCAAGCCTTTATTTATAATTTCTCATATTAATTCTCTTTAAAAATGCAGTCAATCACATTCTGACTTTGTCAACAAAGTATATCTAGCTCGAATAATTGGCTCAATAATACAAGTACACATTCTTGTAGACTATATACGAGAGATTTGGTTTTCACCGTCTAAACCCACAAGTGATAAAAAAAAAAACGGTGTGTTCAGTTCCCACAATATAAACCTGCTTAGCCCATCATCGCTCTTTTCCAACCATCAAATTCCACTTGCATGATCACACCCTCATCATATTCTTTTTGACGAAAATCGGAAAGCAACAAATATCAATAGAATATAGAGTAAACCAGGTCACCGAAATCACTAGCCTTTCTTGGTCTATTTTTCAATATCGTGCCGGAGGCGGTCGAGGGCTGCACCGCCCAACCCTACCTAATCACCTGACTTCTCCATCCGCTCCTCATTTCCAACAAAGATTCATTCACATTATCTATAATATTTCAAAACGATATGAACACAATCTTGGAAAAAAAAAAAGGGGACATATACACCATGGAATGTTTCAGTTGAATTGATTTGAGTTGGTGATGGTGACCATCGGCATATCAGTCCTATTCGGTAGGATGCTATCGACTTTTGTTGTGCCTTGTCCCTTCAAATTGCTTTTGCTTTTCTGAAGCATCTATCCAGAGTCCTCGGGTCTTTTCAGATTTGTATATCGAGGTATCCGCGCCTTGAATCCTAGGCTAGCTTAATTAGCTGCTTATTACTTTTATTTAGATATCCTTTCCTAATAAATTGTAGCCTTTAGGATTGTTCGGCAACCATCCTTAGCGAGATTGAGCTATTAACACGATTAAAAAAAAAATGTAGGAAGAGAATGTTTGGATTATGTTAAAATAAAAATTAGAAACTTATATGTGGGATATCATGAAATATATCTTTCTGAGAACATAATTATATTATCAATTTTTGTAAATATACTGGAGAGATATTTCGAGGTGTTAATTTGATTTAGAGTTAGGGATGCATTTCGTTAGATTCTTAAATTACACATTAAAGCTAAATTGAACTTTTCTAAATGAGCTAAAGAAAACTTCCCATAAAGTATGCAGACAATCTGTTCCACTCTTTTCCTCTTTAATTTGCTTTCAACTCACATGTTTTTGGACCAAATCCGAATGATTATGCAAACAACCCTGAATTTTTCCGTACTTTTTATTTTACTCAAACCATACTTTTAAATGGAAAAAAATTTAAAAATTTGGGCGGACAGCTAATGTGTGGCCACCACACATATTTGAATAATCAAAAGGTTTTTATCAACTTCATTTAATTAAATTTTCTCCTGATTTTTATCCGCATCTTATGGCCCCATGTTCTCTAGAATGGTCCACCGTTTTGTGCACGCGTCTAATTATATTTAAAAGGTGGGAAAATAATGATAATAAAGGTAAAGAAAAGAAAAGAAAAAGAAAGTTTCAAATTCGACGACTAATCGAGGAAGAAAGATTTGTGCAAAGACTTGGCTAAATGGCGGTGACTGACTGATCACTGTGGTCCGAATTGGAGGGCGGGACCGATGGAGTTTGCTTTGCCTTGCTTTCACATAAAGGCATATATAAATATTTCTCAACTGAGCTAGTAATTATAACTACATGAAGTGTTTACTTTTGCTTAATCTTTTTTATGTAATTCTAATTATACAATACACATCAATGGGCCCCGTATCTACATGTTCACTATAATAGCATTCATACCGCTTGTGGGCAAGAGCATATTTGCCTATTTTATAGGGCATTTTTTTATTCGAGCGATATCATTACTTGGGGAGTTTCTAATCTTCTGGAATCATATTATTATTATTATTATTATTGAACATCTAATCTTCTGGAATCATATTATTATCGAATTTTGAACTTGGATTGCGTGTGAATTTTCTTGAACATCTTGTTGTTTAGTTTAGACAGATACGAGGGGGGCCAAATCGGGGACACTGTGGAGGCTTAGGGGGGATAAGAGAGGATATATAGTAACCTAGAATTTAATATATTTGCTTTCAAATTGATTATGCCTTATGTTCGTCTTAATTAAAAAGTTTCATGGTGGTTTCTATTCACAGAATTTAATTTACCAAAGTTCCGTAAAGAGAAAATGATATAAATAATTTTTGAACTTTGGTTCAATATACAATATAGTCTCTGAATTTTAACCCAAGGAGCTATATAGTTTTTGAACTTTTAATTTTTTCAATATGATCTCTAGATTTTTTGTATATATTCAATTTAGTCTCTGAACTTGATTTAATGGAGGATAATATTGAACATATTCATATATTTTAGGGATAAAGTTTATGTATCAAAAGTTCAGAGAATACATTACACATTGGTTAAAATTCAAGGATTATTTGAACAAATTAAAAGTTCAAAGTTTACATTACATATTTAGTCAAAATTCATGAACTATTTGTATCATTATCCCTTCCGTAAAATATAAGCTATAAAATATTTTACGCGTCATTTAATTTAAGACTTGTGATAGAAGGTAGAGGATGATCGATGCATGGCAAAAAAAATGGACCCACCCTTGACAAATGCTTCTGATATATGCTTTTAAGTTTGTAGATGGTTCGACTGTCCTAATCTGCATGACCCATCCCACGACTACGAGGCTTCCTTTGTTAGGTCTTATTGATCATTTACGACCATGACATTAATTTGTTCAAAAGCACTTGGAATTTCCAAAGGCAAGCCTTCATATTAAGTTATGAGGAAAAAGGTTATGGTGCGACCCTCACCATGAATTGAGAGAGTAAGCTCCGGTATCAAAGTTCACTACAAATTCTACAGTTAATCTTGTCTATTTCTTTTTTTTTTTGGTCGAAATCTTGTCTATTTCATTAACATGTTAATGTGGCATATTTTACTCATGCTAAAGTATTGCTGCCGTGCTCTCATTCACTTTCATTTACCTTTCGGCCCTACTGCTTAACTTCACTAACAATAATATGTAATTACCGATCTTTCGTGGTTAGATGGTACCAAGCCCCTAAGCTAGTCAAACAAGAGTTTGTAAGCCAAAACAATTTGTAACTTAATTGGAGAATGCTGATAAGTTACAAAAATAAAGATTTGTAATTCTTAGTAAAGTTAAGCCATTAAGAAAGGTAAATAAAAGTTGATAAACAATGAGAGAATTCTTTTTGTCAGATTTAAGAGAAACGTGAAATTTAAAAAAAAAATGAATAAACCTTACTTAATTGGAAGAGAAAGGTGGGGGGATTGAATCTCCACCTTCTCGGAAGGGGTTGGGGTGGGAACGATTTAGTTTCAAGTGTAGGTTTCGACTCTCACACCCTCCAAGGAGGCAGAGCAAAAGTTTGAGAGTGGAGTTAGAGTAGGAATAAAGTAGGACCGACCAAAAAACAAAAAATACTCAAACAAAAGTTGGTAATAGAAACTAGTTGGTAACTTTAAGTTGGAAATCAATCTAATTGAGGATGGTAATTTTTAAAAATATATTTGTAAACTCTAAAAATTGGCATGTAGGGAAAATAAAAGTGGTGCCTCTAAAGAGATGTTGCTGAATGTGATAACTAAATATATGTACATAAGCAACTAAAATGAGAGTTGGAAACTCATAATAAGTAGTAACTTAATAAATAAAAAAGTTGGTAAGTCGCTTAAATGAAAGTTGACAATTTCATACAATAGTTGGTAAACTTAAACCATTTGTTAAAAAAGGTAAACAAAAAGGATTGTAAAAGATAAGAGAATGTATTTGTTCACAGATAAACAAAGGTGAATGATTTTAAAAAACAAAGAATGTCAATAACTAACTTAAATAAGAGTTGATAAAGCAAAATTAGTTAATAACTTAATTGGTAAAAAGTAGGTGATCGCTTTAACTAAGGTTGGTAATTTTAAAAAGAGTTTGATTAAAAATACTGATAAGCAAGACCAATAAAAATTAGTGAAATATAAAACTTGGTTGAAGAAAAGAATAAACCTAGCAAACAATTCAAATGAGACTTGGTAAATCAATTGGTGACTTAATGAGCCAAAGAGCTTGTAAGACATAGATATAGATTGGTAGGTTCAAATACAAGTTGCTAAATTTAAAGCATTTATAATGAAGACAAATAAAAGTTGTTGAAAGTTAAGAAAAGTTAATCAATTTAAAAAACCAAATAAACGTGGGCAATTAACTTACATAAAAGTTGATAAACAAAGCAAGTCAGTGATTTAATTGGAAAAGATCTGGTAAGCCATTCAAATAAAAGATTGGTAATGTGATGGTAAAAAATGAAAATAAATTCAGTAAAAAGATTTTAAAAATATCGGAAATTTGCATATTGTCAAAAAGATTTGATAATTTCATAAAAGTATCGATAGGTTATCAATAAGTTATCGGGAAATTAGGGTACGTTTGGTAACGTTTCTGTTCTGGGAAACAATTTTTTTCAGAAACACTTTTTTTCTATTTCTATTATTGAAAATAGTTTCTGAGCATTTGAACGCATTTGGTAACTACACAAAATTTATGTTCCCGAGAAAAAAATGCATTTTGTACAACCCCATATATTTTTATGACTCAGAATTTCTTTTAATTTATTAATGATTTTATTACATTTTTCTTCTTTTCTTTTTTTCTTTTTCTTCTCCTTCCTCCAGCCGGTCGCCAGCGGACAAACGCCCAGAGAAGGGCGGCAAGGTCGGCCTCAGGGGAGGCTCATCAGCCACCGGTGAGGTCACCCCAAGCCTCCCCCTAATTGGGCAAGGCAACCTTGCTCGGCCACTGGCGAGGTCAAGCCTTACCGTGGCTAGGTGAGTCTCGGCCTCGCCCGGCCAAGGCAAGGCCAAGCTTCGCCCTCTTCTGTTCTATTTTTTTTCCCGGGCACAAAAAAACATAAACACCTGTTCCGAGAACATTACCAAATGCACCATAGGTGACCGATAACTTCTTTTACTCTTATCAATTCCTTAAAAAATCTACCGGCGTGTAAAAAAATATTTTTTGCTTTTTCACAGTGTCTTTCTTAAAGTTGTCATGTTGTTGAATTCGGATACCATTTATTTTTCTTTGAACTCCATAAAATAAGAATACCGTTAATTTTTCTTTTTATCACAATAGCATGTGATTTACCTCAGATGCTCCAATAGTATTTCTACAAAATTAAGTGACATGAGATTCAGCATCAGAAATCTAGGTAACACAAGTACTCACGAACGAGCTCCGGCAACAATCATGACGGTCCATGGATGCGACTGAGCGGCACACATTTATTAGTTATTTATATACCAAAGTTTAGTCACTTTTTTTCCTTTGCTCAGACACATGCACTTTAAGGGGACATTCGATCCTGATATTGTAGGAGGCTCTCTTCTTTATTTATTATAATTACTATCACAAAAACATAGAGTCCTTTGTCACGTAGATCTACGTTACACTTTGATTCATATAAATGCAAGCTTTTCAAAAAGTTTAATAGAAAATGTCCTTTTGCCTATTATGCTAATCTAATGGATTTGTGTGTATAAACATCAAAATTTTAAGTAGAGAGAACCCACAGAATCCACATTATCCTTGGCGCTAGATCGAAAATTATAGAATAAGCCACCCTAAGAGTTCAACTCAGTTTTTGATCTGGTCACTCCAATCATGTTCCAATCCCCACTAGCTTATAAATTACGGTTCTATAATGACTCTTTCGAGTAATATTAATATGTTTTAATTTAATGCAGAATATCGGAAAAAAATTTCAGAATAAATTAAAGCAGTCCCGTAGAATCATGAAATTATTTTTCAAGATCTTCCATACTTTAAATAACCCCTTACATTTTTCTAAATTTTTTAAAGGGAAGTAGACAATAGACGAGCATATATCCATGTATCTTGTACATCAACATAACTATTGGCAACCTAGCCGACTATCTAAATAATTTATCCAATTTTTTATTGCTGATAAAAGATAATTCAATTAATGAGACATTATTCTTATTCTGACGTGAGGGGTTGGAACTCTCATAGATCTTATGTCGGCAAAAATGAACGAGGAGCGTGCGAATTTTCTAAGGACAGATTGACAAGAAAAAAAAAAAAAAAAAAACAGAGGGGGAAAAAAGAAGGGGGGAAGGAGAAATTAAAACTCAAAATAAGTAATGAATGTCGCAATGATGGCGATCCAAGAGCGTTTCGAGCCTTTGAGGCGGTGGGACAGACATTAACATCAAGAAGCCATCATAGCAAGAAAATCAAGAACATCTCTCACCTTTATATTTTTTAATTTTGCGTCCTTTTCCCTGGTCCCTCCTATATTTTCGCTCCCGCCCTCCCTAAACTTTTGTTTAAACTGATAAGAGCTTATATGAGATCACCAACTAATCAAGTCTCTTTTCCGCGCATCCAAAGGGTGGCATTGTGCGAAAAAATTGACGGTATTACGTGATACCTTGTATTAGTGTCACTCAACATGCCTCGATTAAAATTTGGTAGTTAAAGCCAGCCTACCTCAAGCACGGCACGCGTGGATGCATTGGTGCAGCAAGGTCAAATATCATAAACTAGTTGTCCAGCACTTTCTAATTAAGAAATGAATACATATGGTCAAAATGTTTGATTTCATTATACCATGTTTGTATATTGACGGGGGACATATTTGGTACGAAGAAATAAAAGAATGAATCGGATGGAATGGGTATTTATAGTCGCCCGAAGAGATGGGCCGGTCGGTATGTGCGAGAGCTGATCCAATTGCCCGACTGCTAAAGAAAGAAGAACACGTTGGAATCCGAAATAGTAGAGTCAAATGCCCAATGCATCCCTCAGAAAGAGGTCACACTATGGAAAATGTGTGCTATTTCATGAGGAGAATGCAATTGACACTCTCTTACATCTTTCAATCGATGGAGTGGCCCAATTAGCGTTCAATTTCACCGGTTCGAATGGAGACCGAATCGGCCTTTCACGCATGGAAGGACAAGGGCCAGTTTTTGAGCCCATTTGAAGTTTCAGATTGGGCCTAATCAAAGCTACATGTAGCATTTTCATGAGGCCATAGCCCAAGGTTTTTTTTTTAAAAGTAAGTTTTTTTTGGTCAAATATATGTATGCATATAGACTAAAGCTCTTCCTTGAATTTGAATTAGCCAATTTACTATAAAATGGATGGGGTCTCATTCTGCCTCATCTACTAAAATCCATCTCAATCTACCGTTGCATGAACCGAAATTGCTTCAATTTCCCTGGACTTGTAGAAAATCGGATTAGCTCCATCATAGTGAAACATTTTATATGTGATCTCAGAGTTGATCATCCAACATGCGTTTGAGGATCTTATTAGAGTAATTCGAACTTTAATTTAGGCTATTTAGGGATTAAATTGAGAAACTTTGAAAATAAGTGAGGTAAATCGCCAACTGTTTCTTTTCTTCTCGTTTTAACTTGTAAAAAAGATTGCAGTGTATCCTGCGCTATGAAACGAACAACAGCCAAAAAGGATAAGACAATCCACCCTCGCTTTCTACTCTGCAGCTTGCACACAGAGAGAAAGAGAGAGAGAGCTGAGAGCTCGCCATGAGCTTCGCATTAAGCTCTCGAGTCCTTCACGTTCACGCTCGCTCCCTCCCCTCTCTCTCCCCATCTCGACCCAGAAAGCCTCCCTCCATCGCTTGCCTTCTTCACAAGCCTTCTCTGAGTAAAAATGCTGCTTCAAACCAGGTGACGAATGAATCCGCCTCTCTTTTTTGCTTCTTTCGAAATTACCTGAACTTCGAATTGATGGGTTTTCTTCTTTTTGCGATCTTGATTGCATTTCAAGACACTGGCGAGGATCGTCCGGGATTGCTCGGACAAAATTGGCCTGCAAATACCTGCCTTAGCAATCCAAGTCGGAGCATTTCTGGCCGCTACTGTAGTACCCTTATCCAGCCCACGTCCGCCGCATACAATTGCGTTGACTTAATCTCGCAAATTGTCAAAGAATCAAAAGGGTCTAATGGGTTTTGCTTTGTTTGTTTAATCTTGGAATATATGTTGTAGATTGAGCAGCCTGCCATGGCGGTGACTGGAGTGAACGAGGAGGAAGATTTCACTTGGGTTCTGATACAGCTCGGGATTGTGGCCTTTGGGTACTTCCTCATCATGCCGGTGAGCGAAATCTCTGTTGGCTTTTTCATTATTTGAATTCTTTTGGTGAACATTTGCTCGATTCAATCATCACCATCTTTGATTCCATTTGCAATTTTCTACGTCCGGGAAATGGCAGCCGATCATTATGAACTGGCTGAGGATAAGGTGGTACAGGAGGAATCTGTTGGAGATGTATTTCCAGTTCATGTTCGTCTTCTTGTTCTTCCCCGGGTGAGTGCCTTTCATGTTTATCATATAAACAATGATTACAATCTCGCAGAGCTAATTCTGATTCTCTGTTCGATAATGCTTCTAATTCTGATTCTTTGTTCGATAATACTTTTCATTAACATCGACAGCACGCGCTTGTTCCGTCGGTTTAGGCCATCGGGTGCAACCAATCTGCTATTTAGTTCATGTTTAAATGAAACTTGTTCAGATTTCAATCGAGTTTCTTTCCGTTTCTAGTCTCCCTTTCGTCAAATTCAACTTCCACTCTATCCATCATCGTCCATCTCCTTCTAGTTTCCACTTTATCAGTCCTTGCGTTTCTGGTTTGTGAAGGGGGCGAATTTAATTCATATTACTCGTTTCACCCGCTAAAACCATATTCCGTTTTCGGTCATGAGAGTTCTGATATCTACATTCGATGATTATTTCCTCGGAATTGTCTCTATTCCACGCATGAAGTCTGCTTGTTTTGCACCATGTGTTTGGCAGGGTGTTGCTATGGGCACCATTCTTGAACTTCAGGAAGTTCCCGCGAGATCCATCAATGAAGTATCCATGGTCAACTCCTGAAGATCCTTCCCTAGTCAAGAATTCGTATCTCAAGTACCCTTTTGCTCAGCCTGAAGATTACGAATGAGAGCATTACGTTTCCAGTACAGCTTCACCGTACCTCTCATCTTCTTTGCGGGTTACTGCTACTGTTGTAATTCGCTAACGGTTCTTGATATTCATCGTCTCATATAGTTTTGTAAAGAATCAATGGGCAAAATGTACCTTTGCAAAAGTGCTCATCGAGTGTTGTACACTGAGAGTACCACAGAGGCGACGCAGTTCTTATTAAGGACGGCTTATCAATGACGGCTCTCCCATTCCCAAATGTTCCTTAGAGCCTAGAGGATGTCGACCCTCTTTAGCTTATTTGAATTGTCCCTAATACCCGATGTGGGGATGGACAGGACCGTCCCCGATACGTGAAGTGTTTATCCGGACAAATTCGCTCCATCCTGAATTTTTGCTGAACCAGTTTGGTCAGTCCTGATTTCTCTGCATTCGATTGGGTTTAGCCGTGACCAAGAGGAGATAATAGTCATTCTAACGTCAATGTAAACAAATCAAAGCAACAAGAGGAATACTTGGAACTAAGTTTGGTTACTCGTCTAAATTAATACAAGAAAATTGAATGGCGCTTGCCAAAAATTTCTCTCCCCGTCGGTTGTGGACCTAATGTGACTACATGTCAAGAAACTCTACAGGCTAAACAAAGTAAAGAGGCATAAAAGGTCGAGAGGAACCGACTCCCCACACTTCTCTCTCTACTTCTCGATTTTATCCATTTTTGCTCTCGATTTGTATTCGTGGATTTGCTATAAAACATCCAATAAAGGCCATTGACAATATTTTTTTAACCTTCGATCCTCGCATCGGTGGAAACCCTAAACGCATGATTCTTGCCCCGTCAAGGAAAACAGAAGAGAGCAATTAGAGAGAGAGAGAGAAGGATTTTGAAGGACGGACGTGCGAAAGCCAATTATAGAGCAGATCACCATGGGAGCTCTCGATCGCAAACTAGTGTTTGCATTTGCTTTCCTCGCGGTGGCGGTTCCAGTTCTGAGAGCCAACATCGCCGACTTCGACGAGGTGTGGCAGAAGCGAGCCGAAGAAGCCAAGAAAGCCGCCATCAAGGCCTACGAGCCCGACCCGGCTAAAGTGGCCGAGGATTTCAACCACCGTGTGCATGAGTAAGTAGTCTCTCTCTCTCTCTCTCTCTCTGCCAGCAATGTTTCCCGCGTATAAATTGCATGCACGCAAAAGTTACATGAGATGCCAGAAAATTTTTGGAATAGTTATCTGACATTATGTTATAAATTACCTTGTCAAGCATTGATTCAATTTAGACTCGTTTAATCACATCTTTTGTTACCATCCTAGATGAACAAATCTCTTTTGTTTCCAATGGATATGTGTAATTGAAGTAATCATTGGTTTAGGGACATGCAAAGGAGTAATAACACAAGGAGGAGCTTGAAGAGAACAAAGGGCGGATGCTTGGCCACGAACCCAATCGACCGGTGCTGGCGATGCCGAAAAGATTGGGCCAGCCACCGCAAGAGGCTGGCCAATTGCGCCCTTGGCTTCGGCCGTGGGACGACTGGAGGCAAGGCCGGCAAGATCTACAAGGTGACCGATCCGTCCGACGACAACCTAATGAACCCCAAACCCGGGACGCTGCGCCATGCCGTGATCCAGCCCGAACCGCTGTGGATCATATTCGCCCACAACATGGTCATCCGTCTATCCGAGGAGCTCATCGTGACGGACAACAAGACAATCGACGGCCGCGGCGCCAACGTGCACATCTGTGATGGGGCCCAGATCACCCTGCAGTTCGTGAGGAACGTGATCATCCACGGCCTCCACATCCACGACACCCACCCGGGGAACGGCGGGCTCATCAGGGACTCCCTGGAGCACTATGGGTTCCGCACGGGGAGCGATGGTGACGGCATCTCCCTCTTCGGCGCCAGCAACGTGTGGATTGACCACGTGTCCATGTCGCACTGCTACGACGGGCTGATCGACGTGATCCAGGCGTCCACGGCCATCACCATATCGAATTGCCATTTCACCAGGCACAACGAGGTAAGAAGGAAGCTGAAATCCAACGGGGATGACCAAATTTTTGTGATCAACATGCATATGATCAGCTAACAAAGATGGGTGGCCATGCGTAGGTGATGCTGTTCGGGGGAAGCGATACCTACTCAGACGATGCGCACATGCAGATAACGGTGGCGTTCAACCACTTCGGGCAAGGGCTGGTGCAGAGGATGCCGAGGTGCCGGTGGGGCTTCGTTCATGTGGTGAACAACGACTATACACACTGGCTCATGTACGCCATCGGAGGGAGCCAGCACCCCACCATCATCAGCCAGGGCAATCGTTTCATCGCCCCCCTCGATCCAAATTGCAAGGAGGTAAATCAATCACTGCGGTTTCTGCATTCAGCATTAATCCTAAACTTTGTGCTTTATCCATCCTGAAGTCACATTCTGATTGTCACGTAGTCTCAATATACACGTTTCAACATCTTTCTCGGGTTGTGATTAGTTCTGCCTACCCAGATTGCTTATACAGTCATGCGCACATGAAGGTTTTATACACTAGAACAAAAAACTGTGCTTGCTTACGATGATAATGTCGCGGCGCTGCATGCGTATAGACTAGAGTAATTCTGAGTTTCTGTCCCCGAAAGATAATCTCATCGCTATGATCTGAATGAAAAACCATATATGATGGGCTGGGGCTTGATCAGGTGACCAAAAGGGACTATGCAGCCGAGGATGTGTGGAAGTCATGGTCATGGAGATCGGAGGACGACCTGATGCTGAACGGGGCCTTCTTCGTCCAATCCGGGAGCCCGATCAGGAACGTCAACAAGAACAACGTGATCAAGGCGAAGCCGGGCTCGTTCGTGACGAGGCTCACGCGCTTCGCGGGCGCCCTCAACTGCGTGAAGGGCAAACCATGTTAGGACCCGCACGGTGTTGTGCGTACGCGTGATCGCGAAAGAACGGTTTGGAGTTGTAGGTAAATAATAGATTCAGGGTCGGTCCATTTGGGTTTATTTTGATTCGACTGTACAGTCGACGAGTGTGTTTATGGGGCCAAGAAGGGAGGAAATTCTGGACAAAAACCCCAGTTAACCTGCTGCATCGTTTTCTTGCGACATTAGAAGGTGTATTCCAAAATAATATTCTTTACCCTCTCTCTTTTACGAATAGATTCGGAGAATAGTCACGATTATTATTAGGTCCACCGTTGTATTATAAAGAACGTACAGCATCACTAGATGAGCGACATGTGTACTTGAAGTAAGCTTTCTAATCGAATTTTTGACCGTCTACCTAACGAGGATATACGCTCATGAGACTATCCGGAACTTTGTTTGAGGGGTATCAATTGGGCCGGGCCTAGAGAGATACTGATGGTCGAGTTTGTTCGCATGAGGCTCGCTCTGGCCCAATATGGCCCATCATGCGGTATTTGGAAATAATTCTAGGGTGAGCCGAGAGATTAGGAAAAAGTAGAAAATAGGTGGAATGAAACTGGAAAAGAAGAAATGAAAATTCAAGGCCAACGTAATCATTCCATCCAATTTTGGCCAAAAGTCGGAAGTTGCGTTGACTTTTGCAGTTTTTCTTAATTTTCTGAATTTTTTTTTTTTTTTTTTTTTCTAAATTTCTAGGGCCTCGATGATGGCCGGCAGAATTCATTGGCCATAGGCCAGACTAGTGAGGGTCGCCCTCGCAAAACCCGATGAGACACTTGCCTATGGTCGATGAGGGTATCACAACCCTTACTTAGCGGAGGGAAATAGGGAGAAAAGAATAAGAAAAGGTAAAAAAAGAATGGGAAAAAAATGATAAGACAATCTAAAGAGTGCATAAAGTGTCCATGTCGCCATGTAAGATGGCCGGTGCTAACTAGACCATCATGTTAGCAATTTCTTATCAATATTAGTTAGAATGACTATATTAAAAAATTATCAAAATATTTAAAAATATATTAACCAATTAGAAGTTTAAAACTGAATTGATAACCGTACAATAAATTTAGGATTTTATAATATTCCTTGTGATGGCATGACTCCCAAAATTTGTCTAACAAGCAACTCGTGTTGTTCAAAGATGTAATTTATCAAATTCAAAAGTTTAAAGTGAAAACAAAAGCGCTTTTTTTAATCTAAGATAAACAAGTAAATTTCCTCCATGGTAATCGAAATTTAATGAAATTTGCAATTAGGCTATTGGATTTTGACTTCAATTGGATTTGCAATAAGTCCTAATATTTAGTGAACTTTGACCAGAATTTAGTTTTTTTCCCACGATATTAATATGTAGTGCCCTCATTACAATGGCATGGCGTCTAAACAATTAGCCAAAAGTGCGCCACGGCAATGACTAGTTGGAAAGTAGCCGCATCCCTGTGAAAGCGCGTCATGTTGCAAAAAGAAAAATTGAAAGTTATATTCTATTGGGTAATTGTAATTTAAATCCGGTGGTTTGATTGCAAAATCTACTAAATTACAGTGATTATATATCTAATTTACTCAAAATATGAAACAAATACTTTGACTAGTAAGTCACAAAATAAGAGTTAGTGTACTAGATTAAAAAAACGACATCGACATTTTCCATTAACAAAATTAAATGGAGTTAACGGAAGAACTCGATTACTTTAATTTGATAAATTTTAAAACTTGATTGCACTTTTTGTAAATTTAAAAACTCGATTATACTTTCATGACAACTTTGAAGACTTTCAGTATACTTATTCATGTAAAACAATTAGATTGCTAATGTTATCGTATTAATTTTCAAAATTTGAGATTTCATTCATCAACATCCTCACACTTGTTCCTTGACCAACACTCATCCAAGAAGCACATTTCATAAGGTATTTCGGGGTTATGCACATTAATCAATGATCAATCTTACGATCATCTCATTGACAAACTGATCCCCATCGAACTATTTCATGTAAGACTTTTACAGTGTCGATAGTCGGCAATGATAAAAGTAGGACCTACATTGATCGATCCATCCATCCATGACTTAAAGAGTTGAATTAGGATCAGGGCTTTCTAGGGTGATTAAAGAAAACCGAACGGCTTTTTCAAAAAGTCAGAGATTTCTTCCCCTCGTGCCCCACCCTAACTAATGGAAAATGACACCGGCAATCATAAAAAACGCAGGTGCCAAGCGCCCATCAAGATAACATGCAGATAATCCATTTCTTAAACTTCTTTAATCACGCTTGATTACGCACCAGAAACCCTAGAGATTATCTTGGTTCACATGAGAACTCTCCCTTCAATAATCGAAAGAACGTCTCCATCAAAGAGAGCCCCTTAATCACATACGAGCACGGAGTGTTTGGTGACATGCACATCGTGTCCCTATTCGATCTGTGGCCGGCGCAGTAGACCTCACGAAAACAAAGCTTGATTGATCCCCACCCCCTCCCTTTTAAAAAGAAGAAAAAAAACCCTAATCAGTCTCCTCAATAATATACAGCAAGTCGAACCTAGGGTTTCCACTATCGTGCACCGAGACGGGGGAAAGGGCATTAGTTTAATGGTTTCGAATCTTTGGGATATCGCATAGTTTATACACGATGCGGACGCGATGCGATGTGACCTTGATCTTATAAAAACTTTCGACAGCCCCCCCATTATAAAAAAAAAGAGAAGAAAAAAATATACGGGAGCAGTCTGCTGCAAAAATCAACGCGAAGAATATTTCTCGGCGGGAATATCCAAGGTGTGCATTTCTTGATTGGGCCGATGGACGTGAGCTGTCTTGTTCGTTCTCGTGCGTTTTAGGTAATATCATGTTGTCGATCCAACTCAGCTCGGCTAATGAGGAATCAAGGGCATCTTAAGCACGTATTAAGGGGGGCTAGCTCGAGTTGACTGGAGCAGATGGAGGGTTTCTGTTTGTTGATCTTGTTTATTTAAGCTAAGATGCTTTGGCCAAATCTTTGCTTAATCAGGCTTAGCTGTGTGTGTTCCCCTGAGCTTTTCCTTGATGCCAAACTGAAGGAGGAGGAAGGAGAGCTAATTGACCGAGCTGCGAATATTGGTACGATGTGATTGAAGTAAACAAGAATAAAATTGGTTAAGGAATTGAGGAGAATAAGAATGAAATTGTTATTATTTGGATTGTTAACAATGAAGTGCATGAAATAATAGCTTTTTCGCTTCTTTTTAGATATAAAACCCTCTAGACAATTGATTCCCAATACCAAGTTTTTAAGAAATTGTTTATTCAATATTGGAATACTACATTGTTATTGGGGAAATTACAAAAAAATATCCTAAACCTATTGCACTTAGTGATGAGTAGACGCTAAGATATCCAACTATAATTACAGCTTTGCTTTTCGGCAATGTGCGCCTAGATTATGCATCTCCAACACCATCACCGAACAGAGACAATATAAACATATATACGTTGAACGAGTTCAAATCTATTACATGTGAGAGCTAGTCCTTTAGAAAGTGGGAGTTGTCAAAACTTTTAACAAAAATATGTTGAATGAGCACATCAAAGCTATTGCAAACACTATTGAAATTGGAGGAAGGTCACTTATTCATCAAAACTCCTAAATTTAAAATTAAATCAGAGATAAAAGCTTCCTAGATATAAAATTAGGAAAGTAAAACTCCTAATTCTAAAACTAGATCAGGAAAGTAAGGAAAGAAAACAAGAGGAGACAAAGGAAAAATAGGGGGAGAGGGAGAGATATTGCTCAAATCCCTCTAATCCAGAAGTTGAAGAGACGAAAAAAGGTTGAAACTTAGAGATAGAGGGTGAGAGAGATGAAATGCTTGCATGCACAAATTTATCAATTTAATTATAAACTTTATGATAATATGCTAATTAAGTCTTTCTATTCAATTTTGATCGAAATTATTAATGCGAATAACGTACATTTTATATGGCATGATTGATGTCGATGAATTTTTATTTTCTCCTTTTCTTTGCTTTATTTTTTACAATTTTCTAGACAACCCTCGTTAAAATTTGGGGAGGCTATCGCGCCCTCACTTGTAGCTGACGAGAAATGTTAGGACATTTGGAGTTGACATAAGTGATTTCCGATCAAGCTTAGGTTTCGAAGGCAAACCGACGTCCGGGCACCGTCGGTTAACGAAAGACCTTCACGTCCGGTTGGTGTCGGTGAGGGGACAGCCGATGGGGTCGCGCGCAAGGGGCGCACATTGAAGGAGGCCCCCCCACGCCCCCAACCTCTCCCACGGGCCACCCACCCTCAGAACAGCAGCATCTGTCGCAGACCACGGCCAGACAAACGCCGTCCCCGCACGAGGCCCGGCATCGTTCCACGCGTCCTCCTTCACGTGGCGGCGGGGCCCGCGGGGGAGCAGCGACGTTGCTCCTTCCTGCTCATCATCATCATCATCCAGATCGAGATCGAGATCAAGGAGGCCTGAACTCACTCTCTCTCTCTCTCTCTCCGTCTCTTCTCTGAGAATGATGGGGAGCGATGGTGGTGTCAGTTCAGTTCCAATCCTTGCCGGTTTTCTGGAGCAGTCACGTTCTCCACCCCCTACCACACACCACCCCACACCACCCCCGCAAGCCCGCACCCCGTAATGATAAGGGGCCTCTCGGGACGTGGCTCTGAATTCATCGCTAGAAACAAGGTCACAGACCCATCTTCATTCGGAAATCGGAACTTGAAAATATTAATCAAATAAGGGACTCGAGTCGAGTCTGGTCGAATCGGGTCTAATCGAAATGATTTAGCTAATCGAACTTGATTCAACATATAAGTCAACATGCAAAATATCAGTTGGGTTGAGAATGATCAGCATGGCACAAGCCTAAGACGAAGAGGGTGCGTAAGGTGTTTCGAGCATGGTTAATTTCAATTAGTTTGTGAAGAACACATTTTTATTGTAAAAGCCACTTACAAAAGGAGCAATAAAGGGGGACTTGGCAACCAAAACCATTTGTAGTCTAAGATCTGACATGCAAAAATTCAGTCAAGTTGAGCTCGAGAGGAAAAGGGCGCATAATGTGTTTCGAGTTTAGTTAATTTCAATTAAATTGTGAATAACACGTTCTTATTGTCAAACCCACTTGCGAAAGGAGCAATTGAGGGGGATTTGTCAACCAAAACCATTCATGAACTCAAGCTGATCATTACTAAATGGAGGGGACATTATTATAGGAACCCCACACCTTTTGCTTCTTCTATAACATGAGAACCTTGCAGAATGTCATTAATGAGATAAGTGAGTTGAGTCGCGGTGATTTCGCTAATTCAAATTTGATTCGACGTACAAGTTCAAGATCCAATATATAAATTTTAGTATGGTTGAGATCGATCTATATGACGCAAGCCTGAGACAAAAATAGCAAGTAATGTTTTTTGAGTTTGGTTAATTCCTAATAGAATGTGAAGAACAAAATTCTCGCAGTGAAACCCATTTGCAAAAGGAGCAATTGACGGGGATTTGTCAACCAAAAACCATTCATGAACTCGAGCTGATCATTAATGTGAAACCCACAATAAATGGAGGGAGACATCATTATAGGAACCCCCAGCAGCTTTTGCTTTTCCCATAACACGGTGTTTTCACCTTTTCAGTGGAAAACTAAATAGAGAAATAAATAAACCTAAGTAAACAGAAACCTTTTATGGAAAGTCCAGAAACTAAATCAGAAATCCAAACCCTGAGAATAATAATTACGAGATCCCTAAAGAAGTGCCCTAAAAAGCAACGAAAAGGGACTTTTCCAATGTGGGAGAGAGGGCACCCCCAAACTCCTCCTATTCCTATGGAGCCGCCTTCGTTGTACCTTATGTTGTAGGTAATAATGATGTGGATGGGTCTTGCATTTTTCTTTGCTATTTATGGTGAATTTTTTTTCTTTCTTTTCAATTTTATCTTTTAACCTTTCGAAAATCCAATTAATGTAATGTAATTCTTCCGTGAAAATTTATGATACCGTTGGCGACGTGGCCGTAATTTCTATTACCTTGACTTTAGATTTGCCATTATGTGACTTTCCCGTAATATTTTTTTCCCTCATTATTTTAGTCAAAAAAAGGGGATAAAAAAAGAAAAAAAAGAAAAAAAACCACCAAAAATACTAAATTATGTCCACTATGACACATTTATATAAAAAAAAAAATTATGACACCAAAACACAAAACCTATGCTCGTATTACACATTTACTGCAAACTTTTTTTGCAATGCGAAAAACCTTAAACTTATACTTATGTGACGCGTTTATTTTAAATTAATTTTGTGTGATATTAATAACTCAAAACTTATACTCATGTAACATATTTATCGTAAATTTCGAGATAGGTATGTCACATAGATACAATTTTAGAGTTTTTTCTCAAAGTAAATTATTTACAAACTTGAGATGTGACAATTCACATTATTATTTTGATCCAGTGAATACTAACACGACAATCCACATCAAAACAACATGCACATAGCATAACAATATACTTAAGGATATATAAAGTGGATTGTCAAAGGTTCAAGCCTAGTTTGAACCCAAAAAAAATAAAATAAGGGATCACGTTGAATATCAATAAAATATTTCGATATCATCCTTGCCTTACATAATTTCTCTCAATAGGAACCTAAAAAAATTGAGTAATGTAAAAATAATTCACATTAATTAGTCGATATCTTGAAAAACCTCCTTGGCAATCAATGATAAGTAATACAAGCTAGTATTACATGCTCGCGAACTCACGAGTTAGAAATTGCTTATGATAGTGGTATGTATATTTAGCCTAGTACAATAGAGTTGTGATATTTCTAAAATCTTAAAGGAACCATGGCGAAAATTCGCCACCCTCGTGTTCTAATAAAGTCTCTCTTTGTTTTGTAAAAATAAATAATTTGGAAAATATTTTCTCAGGAATAATCGCTTATAGTGCTTGAAATAATTAGGCAATATCATTATTTTCATTATTGACAATAATCTAAGTTAAAAAATGTTAACATACTAATTTTTTTTTCATTCATCCATTTTTTAAGCAATATGACTAATCATGTTTAGGAATATATTTTTCAAATCATTCATTTTATGCGAAATAAACGGAGCTTGAATAATAAATATGCTCCTGCATCCTTTTCTAGATAAAAATAAGAAGAAATAATTAGTAAGAGCATTTATTAAGTCAAGTGTTTTAAAAGGACACTTTAAAGATTCTACTTAGAAAGTATCTACCAGGCGCATTCAATTTTCAAAATACTTGATCACGTCAATCATAAAAATGGTCGATACATTAGAAATTATAAAATTCTCTTATTTGACTAGTTAAGTGATGATCAATGTCTTAAGGCATTTTTAAATAAGGTTAATATTACGAAAAATATCAAACTGATACATTTATGATAAATTTATTTCGAAATAATTTTTTGACTACAAAAATCCAAAATTGGTACACTTGTACATTTATGATCAATTTGTTCTCTATTAGCTTTCGTTAAATTAGATCAAGACAACAACAAATTTTAAACGTATGCCTATAAAATGAAAGATAGAACCCCAAATTGGTATATTTATCAACCGGCAAGTAGTGAGAGTAAAATTATCACAGGGATACATTAGTTTGAATTCTTGATAGTCAAAAGATTAATCTAAAGTGAACTTGACACGTATGTAATGATTTAAAAATTTTCGTGGTATTAACCATTTCTTTTAACCATACTTAATTGGTAGCAATTCACTTTCTAAATCAACAATAGCACATATGATGGGAATAAGTATTACATAGGATGTTTATCTAATAGGTGTCTTTGAAACATGGAAATATCTTACCTAATTTTGAGCTCATCAGACATTGCTCATCTCAATTATTAATTTCATTGATCTCATGTGGCCTTTTTAAATAATCACCGACTATGATGCATATAATCCGAATGCTCATCTCAATAATTAATTGCATGGGTCCTATGCAGCCTTACCAAATGATCAAATGATCAAACGGCCGTGATGTACAGGGTCCGATGAATCCTCTGGAATTTTATCCTGGAGAGCACTTTTCAACAGAAATCCGATTGAAATCTCCGAACAAGTTTTAGCAAAAATACGTTAATACGAAAAGACAAAAAAGAAAAAGGAAAAATAAAAAGAAAATGAAAATGCGTCCTTCCATCTTATCTGCTCGAGCTGTAGCTGCGATGCCTGGCGGAACGCATCGGAGCTCGCGCCCTATCACGAGGCTTTCCCGTAAACATTTCACAAAAAAAACTATCATTATTATTATTTTATTATCATCATCCTGCCTTTTTATTTCCCCCCCCCATTATTTTTATCTCTATTTTCTTCAATTTTTTTATTCTTGGGTCTCGATGATGATGACGACGACGATGATGAAGTACTCAAAGCGGTAGTGAAAAAAAACCAAGCAAGAAAGAAAACCCCCCCTTCCCCATCCATGCCCAGATTCCTCCTCCTCCTCCTCCTCCTCTTCACTTCTCCGTTTTCTTGAATCCGCGCTCTCCGCCGTGCCCAGATCCCGGTGACCCCTTCTCCGACGGAGGACGGCGAGGATGAAGCGAGAGCACCACCACCTCTATCCCCAGACGGACCCCTCCACCTCGGCCTCCGCCGCCGCCGGGAAGTCCAAGATGTGGGACGAAGACGGCTGCGGCGGCGACGACGAGCTCCTGGCCGTGCTGGGCTACAAGGTGCGGTCCTCCGACATGGCCGAGGTTGCCCAGAAGCTGGAGCAGCTCGAGGAGGTCATGTTCAGCGCCCAGGAGGACGGCCTCTCCCACCTCGCCTCCGAGACCGTCCACTACAACCCCTCCGACCTCTCCTCCTGGCTCGAGAGCATGCTGTCCGAGTTTAACCCCCTGCCGCCGCCGCCGCCCCCCGGCGGGTTCGGCGGCGGACCCCTCTCCGTCGCGGTCGCCGCCGCGCCGCCGCGGCCGCAGCCCGTGGGCGACCCGTTCCTCCCCCGCGCGGAGTCCTCCTCCATCACCACCGTTGACTTCGGGGCGGACCAGCGGATGCAGAGCAGCTGCGGGAGGAGCTCGCAGATGAACGAGCCGCGCCCGGAGATCGGCTCGTCCGGGATCGTGTTCGATGAGGAGTCGTCTTCCGATTACGATCTCAAGGCTATTCCCGGTAAGGCCGTGTTCGGCCGCGCCCAAGCGCAAGCGCAGACCCGCACCCGCCTCGCTTCTTCGTCTTCTTCTTCCACCTCCTCGAGCGCCGTCACAGCCAAGCGCTTCAAATCCTCTCCCAGCGACGCGGTCGTCGGAGCCGCCCCGGAATCGACCCGGCCGGTCGTCCTGGTGGACTCGCAGGAGAATGGGGTCCGGCTCGTGCACGCGCTCATGGCCTGCGCGGAGGCCGTCCAGCAGGACAACTTCGGCATCGCGGAGGCGCTGGTGAAGCAAATCGGGTTCCTGGCGATCTCGCAGGCCGGGGCGATGAGGAAGGTGGCCACCTTCTTCGCGGAGGCGCTAGCGCGGCGGATCTACCGGGTCTACCCGCAGAACCCGCCGTTGGACCACTCCCTCACCGACGCCCTCCAGATGCACTTCTACGAAACCTGCCCGTACCTCAAATTCGCCCACTTCACCGCGAACCAGGCCATCTTGGAGGCCTTCGAGGGCAAGAGCCGCGTCCACGTCATCGACTTCAGCATGAACCAGGGCCTCCAGTGGCCGGCGCTGATGCAGGCCCTCGCTCTCCGCCCCGGCGGGCCGCCCACCTTCCGCCTCACGGGGATCGGCCCCCCCGCCCCGGACAACTCCGACCGCCTCCAGGAGGTGGGGTGGAAGCTGGCCCAGCTGGCGGAGACCATCCACGTCGAGTTCGAGTACCGCGGGTTCGTCGCCAACAGCCTCGCCGACCTCGACGCGTCGATCCTGGAGCTGCGGCCGAGCGACGCCGAGGCGGTGGCGGTCAACTCGGTGTTCGAGCTGCACAAGCTGCTGGCCCGCCCGGGGGCGATCGAGAAGGTTCTGGGCGTGGTGCGGCAGGTGCGGCCGGCGATCGTGACGGTGGTCGAGCAGGAGGCCAACCACAACGGGCCGGTCTTCGTGGACCGGTTCAACGAGTCGCTGCACTACTACTCCACCTTGTTCGACTCCCTGGAGGGCTGCGCCAGCTCGCAGGACAAGGCCATGTCGGAGGTCTACCTCGGGAAGCAGATCTGCAACGTGGTGGCGTGCGAGGGCGCCGACCGGGTCGAGCGCCACGAGACCCTCGCCCAGTGGCGGGCCCGCCTCGGCGGCGCCGGGTTCGTCCCGGCCCACCTCGGGTCGAACGCGTTCAAGCAGGCGAGCATGCTGCTGGCCCTGTTCGCCGGCGGGGACGGGTACCGGGTGGAGGAGAACGGCGGTTGCCTGACGCTCGGGTGGCACACGCGGCCGCTCATCGCCACCTCCGCGTGGCGGCTCGGCGGCCCGAGCGCCGGAGCCGCCCACTGATTCCGGCGGCCCCCACCACCACCACGACGGGGAGGCCTAGTGGTGCGTCGACGTGCAGCGCTGAGCTGGTTTCAGACGCTGACAGAGACACCCCACTCACCGCTTGTCTCCGGCCCCTCCACCCCCTACGACCACCAAAAAAAAAAAAAAAGAGGGACCATCCAGAAAAAGAGAATGAAAAAAAAAATTAGGAAAAATTGCTAGTTTTTTTCTTTTTAGGTCGAGTCAGTAGCTTTTTCTTTTTTCAAACCCCTTTTGTAACTTTTTTTTTGTAATTTCGAGGGACATATTCAAGAGGGTCAATGTGTAATTTATGGGTGCTGTAGCTGGTGTGGTGTAATAAGGGAATAGAACAAAAGCTATTTTCGGACTTGTCATTTGATTCTGCTAGTTGCTGGCAATGAAATGACGTGTTAAAACGAAAAGGGTCCAAGGCCCTCATTCTCATCTCAATTTTTCTCCTTTTCCTAGCTCCATCGAGAAACTAAACGCTCGCTTTCCGATTTGCTAATTGCAATCTCTTCCTCCGGTACCGAAAGCAAAACCCGAACTGACGCAGACGAGGAGGAGGAGATAAAACACTTCTGATTTTTCGCTCGACCTAACACGGGACGGACGTCGCTGTCCGAGGCTGAGTTGGTGGCACGAGGAAGTGAATCGGGACATGGTTCTCATGGCCGACCGCTTTATGATAAGGGGGTGTTTTTTAACTACGAATTGCGGGGAAAGCGAAAGCGAAAAGCATGGGGGGCGAGATGGGGAATGGAAAGTAGGAGACTTTATACGGGGCTTTTCTCCCTCTCTCTATCACTTTGGGATTAATGTTGAGTTTGGGATCTATTTGACTTTGAACTAAAACACGAGAGGAGTATCCACTAAGTACAGCTGCTACTCAATACATTTACTAACCTTCCTTTTGGGTTCGGAAAGGCTTTCAGACTCGTATCATTGGAAAGTCCCCCCTCGCCTTTTTTCTGTGCGGTTCTGCCGCTTTCGAAACTTCGGGCCCCCCTACGACATGTCGAGCCGATTGTGATCATCGATCTGCGTTGGTCCGACCGTGCGCCCACCCGCTCTAAGGCCGAATTCTCCCCTGCGTTGGAACGTTCATCGGGATGTGTTTTGTTGTCGGGGTGTCTCGAACGTCCCGATTCGACTGATCTAATGAAAGTCTAGAGCGGAATTTCTAAGTGAAAAAAGAGAGGGAACGTTTTCACACTAGGGATGTGTCATGTCATGTCGCCCAAGATATCAAGAGGTCAATAAGAGCGTGCTCAAGAGCTTAGACAAAACTCATAATTAAGAGGGGATCATCTGCTTTTAACGTAGCTGCGAGTCGTGCGGCGTCGTTTCCTCTTTTGGTAGTTGGGTGGCTTAAAGCATATGCTCAATTAACGTTCTACGCAAGCCTAGCGTTTGAGATTCCACAAGCCTGAAAATGCCAAAGGAGGCAAAATCAGAGTCAGTAGTATTTTCGATGACCCAAGTTGTGACAAGACAACACACGTTAGAAGATAAAAGCCCAAATTCCGAAATTCGAAATTCTGAGGAACAACGCATTTTCCCCACTCGTACACCCCATCCGCGTGAGGAAACATCTCTTCCAGAACAATCGAGCAATCACATCTAGATTTATAGTACCAATACTAATTTTGATTCTAAAAAGCGGCATACTTACTATACTGACTTGGACGATCTGTGGATCACCATGTCAACCATCCCTATAGCAATTGGTTAGAAGCACTACGTGGTAATCTCATGTACAATTTAACATTATATTGACAAAATTGAATTATTTAAGATTGAATTGACGACCGTATAAAAAGTTTAAGACTGAACTAGTAATTTTCCCTCTTTCTTTTTACTTGGCCATGGTAATTTCAACGTTTATACATGTTAACTTGTTGAAATGACTATATTAGAATTTCACATAAAGTTTAGCATTGCATAAACAAAACTGGAAAGTTTAGGATTAAATTCATGATTTTCCTTCTTACTTGGCCATGGCAATTTCATTAGTTTACACATAAGTGATCTTAACGACAATTGATCGAAATGACTATATTGAAATTTCACACAAAATTTAGCGTTATATAGGTAAAATTAAAAAGTTTAGAATTGAATTAATATCTATACAATAAATTTCGGATTGTATTGGTTGAAATAATTAGCTAATGAAAATTTTTTCAATATTGATAATAATTTATATTTAAATATTTTCCTCGCCAATGAATTTTTTTTTTTTTTTCACTATTTCATTTTTTTCTATCATTTTTAGAAAATATTTTTAAAATTATTCATCTATCTTAGAGTAAACGAAGCCTAATTTCTTGTACGTTACAGATGTATAAAATCATAACGAATGCTTGTAAGGGTATTAAACAAATCATTTGCATAGTAGAAAGAAAAAAAAAAGTTTTGGCATAAGAAAAGCCAGATCTCCTTGCGATCCATGCATATAAAAAGTAAAAAAATAATATAAACACAGACCACATTTCCGTATGTGGGAGTGAGCAACTTGCTTGGTTACGTGTCGACTGTTGTACAAGGCCATATAAAACCCAAATATTCCCTAATTATTTATTAAAAATACTGCAGATCGTACCAACATTGCCAACTCGCACTTGTCAGGAATTCTGACACGGCCAGAACAATTCAGACAATTTTAGGAAATTATCAAATGTTTTTTCTTTTAGCTGTAACTTCCAGTATCAATTTCTGCCCACGCTTTTTGTTTTTGGTTTTATATTTTTATTATATATTCAACATTTAGTTTATGAAAATAAAGATAAAAGGAGTTTTCGGTTCGTCCCCCTTTGTTTAAAACAATTTTCGCATTGTTTTCTATTTATTTGATCTTCCATGCATGCCACATAGTTGAAATACAGTTTTCGAGAAAACAAGCAATAATAATTCACAAATAAAAAAAAATATATATATTGAGTTTAATTTCACGCATTTAGTGTGCCGTTATTTTGCTTGCATTCTCAGTGTATTATTATCTGAAAAATATTTATGATTTTCCTTTTCGCCGTATTTTTATTTAATCTTTTCTCCTCGTATCCATCGTTGGACTCGTTGTACTCTTTTTATGAGTTTTTTTTTTCTTTGTATCTTTTGATTTTGATTTCCATGTAAATTGTTATCATATACTAATTAAGCTTCCATCTTTAAACAATGTTGTTATCATATACTAATTAAGCTTCCATCTTTAAACAATGCTTAGTTAAATTAAAGTATCAACTAAAGACCACAACTCTTATCTATCATCTAAAATTCATTTCAAATGAAAAGTTTTTGCAACACAACAAATGAAAGCTCATGAACTTGGTTCTTATCAATATATTTGGAAAATTCTTAATGTTGAATTAAGGGAAAATAACATAATAGATCTGCGAACTTTGGCCTATAGTGCAACGTGGTTCATGAACTTTTAGTTTATTCAATACGAGTCCATGAATTGTAGCTCAATGTACATTATGGCCCTTGAACTTTCAATTTATTCAACATAGTCATTGAAATTTTTATATATAAATTAAATATTTTCATATCATTCAGGGATTAATTTGAACATGCACTAAAAATTTAAATATCATATTAAAAAAATTAAAAGTTTAGGGACAACACTAAATATTAGGTCAAAGTTTATGCATTATATTGAACAAATTAAAAGGTTAGAGATTACATTATATATTATGCCAAAGTTTAGAATCATTTGTGTCACTATCTTTCAAATTAATTGAGTTGTTACAAAACACAGTAACTATAAAAATCACCTCATCCTACTTTGTACCATTTGTACTATCTTAACACTATTAGGAAAAACCAAAAAAACATTTATTTTTTGGCATTATCATGTATATGAAAGGTGAGGAGTATAATTGGTCATTTTCGGCAGTTTCTTCTTCTACCCAAATTAATAAAAAAAATTTGAAGATATTAATCGAAATAGATATGGTCTTTTCGCCAAAAAAAATTACTTGTTTTGATAGGTGCAAATTCTTTAAGAGGGTGTTGAATGACAATGACTCCTCGACCCACCATGGCAATATGGTTCTAGTCAAATAATTCATACTTAGAAAAAGGTATTATAATGTCATTGGACTATGCTGGTGGCTTCATTTAAATATCTAGTAGCTAAAGGTCTTACGTGTGATCCACTCAATTTCCCCTTCTCCACATGTTATCATCTAGGGCGCTCTAGGTCTCTCTCTCTCTCTCCCCCCCACGGCGCGGGGCGCCGAAACACCAACACTGAAAACATCGCCCGTCATGTGTCATCCATCGTTTCACGTTGAATATATTGACCCGAGTGCAGGAACGGATCAAAGCATTAGGTCCGGAGAGGGGGACATGTCGATAATATCAAATTGATTGATTTTCACCTCCTTTTCTCATGTAATAATTTTTAACGCATGAGTGCGGATTTATAAACTGTCAATAGACCTATCAAATAGATTTGAATTGTATATAGTTTGACTCAAATTAATCCTTTGATCTATTTATGACCCGTTTATTTGTATCGTGAATCTATCAAGTCATATCCGACTCAACCCATAAAAAACTAATATATTCAACTCAATATAGGAAAACTTATACCTAAATTGAAGTGAGGGTGCAAAGTGAGCAATCATGGGGATGAGATATAATGGGGAGAGAGAGTCATAAATGTGGATTAGATCTAAATAAGTTGTAAATCAGTTACGATTAGGTATAAATCAGTTGTAAACTCATTTATGACCCACTTGACACTTACACTATGTTTAAACTCAGATAACTCATTTACTTAATATAATTAACCCATTTGATGACTCAACCCATCATATGTGGCTAATAAATCATACGTGGCTAATAAATGGTTTATAACCAAATTTGATAGGTCTAATTGTCAAAATAAAGCATGATTAAATGTTTAAATATGATAGCAAGTTGGGCTTTGGACGTCACCTTTAAGTCTCTCCAATTATTAGATCATCCATTAGAACGGAAATTCCAAATTTTTTTTTTCCCGTTTTGGGGACCATTGGCTTTCATCGTCAATTCAACATCATCTAAGCTAAAGAAAAATGGCTCGAATCTTCATATTCTCAGTGATCGTTTTCTGGTCCAAAACATTCCATGTGGTGGCTCAACTCCATGTTGGACCATCTGGCACTCCATCAGCCTATGGGAGGAGAAACCCTAAATGTACAATCCATAAACTACGAGTTTGTCCACAAATCCAACGAGACATCTTCGCGCTCGCTTTCGCAACTTTAACGAAAATTCAACGGGCATCCCCCAACTTTACGAAAATTTTGTTTATGCCCTGGCCCACCAGACCGGCGAGGGCACGGATGATGGCTCCGGCCCCATTTTTTTTGAATCAGGAGCTACACTTATAGAGCCCTTAGGGATCTAGGGTTCGAGGGTCGGTGAGCGAGTAGCTCAAAATCTTTAATTAGAGGGCGCCGTCTTTCAACGAATTCGGTGCTTAACACACTTGCTAGAGTCCTCCCCTTTGGAGTAATCGTCACAAAACAGAAAGGGTTCAAGCCCCTCCAGAAGAAGAGGCTTCGAAAACCCAAGGACCGTTTGTCGAATTTCGCTGAAGTTCAGGGGTCATCCGTAAATATCTTTCTACCGGATAATTTGCCGCACGAGGACAGGGAGGCGGCTGAAATTTCCACCGT
The DNA here is from genome assembly GCA_014182375.1 of Eucalyptus virginea. Taxonomy (NCBI): domain Eukaryota; kingdom Viridiplantae; phylum Streptophyta; class Magnoliopsida; order Myrtales; family Myrtaceae; genus Eucalyptus; species Eucalyptus virginea. The sequence continues at coordinate 44,053,130 of CM024520.1, forward strand.
TCCACACGTCCATCGATCCCTCGATTCGTCATCGGTGGGCCCGAGACGGTTCGGCTTAGTCAAACCACCCGTGGAATTGGTAGCCATCAGTTGGAACCGACTGCTGGCGCTTGCTATAGCGATCGCATGTTTCAGCGCGACCGCGCCGTCTTCTTTTAAATGAGCCCCTTTTTTGACCAACCATCCGTTCCAACTCCCCTTTTTCCTTTTCCTTTGCTTTCGCTTCTTCACTCGTTTTCCTTCTCCAGTCGACGATCGGGCGTGGTCGAAATTAGTCCACAAAACCCACACGAATGGTCAAAGCATTGTCAAAGACATTCCCCTATCCTCTCGGTTCCACCAGAGCATATTCCTCCATTTCCCATTGTACAGCTAAGGCTGAGCGTGACTGGGACGGCGATGGCGACGGCGACGGCCATGAGAAGTTTCCATTCGGTGGTGGAAGACCGAAGGACCCTACATCCGTGGCGACGAGAAAGGCCGTCTAAAGTAGATAAGATGAAAATATATGTCCGGCATTGAATTTGTGAACGAGTGAAATGCAAGTGGGAACTCAGGCACGAGATTCCGATATGAAAGTTACTCGCATACTGTGATGTGAAAAATTGGACGTCGGCACACCTCATCTCTACGTACATAAATACACTCGTATGGCTCTTCAAACACTTAAGATAGATTTTATCTTTTATACACGAACGATAGTATCTATTAATAAGTGTCTTCGGAGCGCTTATAAGTAACACGTCTATTGATTTTCAAAATTACACAATAGACAAGAAAATGAATATCCTGGAAGTTATTGACTTTTTGGTTTATGATTATTGAGTGCTTTGATGAGAAAATTATCCAAAAAGTCATAAATCTATTATATGAAGGTCAATTCAGTTCTAAAACAATTTAGGATTAAATCTGCAAATGTCGAAGACTAAATTGGTATAATTGAAAAGTTTATGATTGAATTGATATCCGTATAATAAGTGTAGGGCTTTTTGAACAATTATTTTGTGCTTTGAGAGTACCCGTTATCAAAATTTCGCTCGAAACTAATGATAAAGTTGATAGATCTTTCAATGCAGCATGTCCTTGCATTAGTAGATACCTAATTTCTTTGCTTCTTCTGTGGGTCAGCGCTCGAATCTGGTGTTCATTAATCTTAGCATCATTAAGATCGTTAGTGCTTCTGGTGTTCTCTTCTTTTCTCCGGTCTTTTCTCCTTCACTTTTCGCCCCAAGCACGCCACAGCATGAGATAGCAAAGCCCCGCACGAAAGGAGTTGAGATTGGTTCCTTTTCGAGCAAGTGATATCATTTGTTAAATTAATCTTGCCATTGATGCTTCATCATCAAGCAAAGCAATTTTTTTGGGTTTTTTTTATTGGCTAATCACTTTTAGAGCAAGTTAATAATTAAGCGAGGTCAAACCCCAAATGTACTCAACGAACCTTTTCTTTTTATTGTAACCAGAAATATGTCGTGCCCAGACTCGAAGGGAATCGGACGTTAAAGAGTACAAACGCAACAATTTCATTTGTAGGGCATCCGCATTATCACCTACTGCTACTAGTGTACATATATGCTTTGCTAAGTAGGCAAGAATTATTACTTCCAATCGAACAAAAAGTGTAAGGGAATTATTGAGGTGCATGCATTAGGCAAATATTCAATAGTACCATGTCACGGTGTTTACGTGGTATGAAATGGTTAATATTATCATCTTAGGTGCATAATTTGTTAACTTAAACTTTTAGGTGAATGTTGAGTCAGCTATATTTTTTTTGGTTGGAATGGATTGGACTTGGGTCCTCTCCCGGCAGTCTCTTTAAATGGGGGTGTCGGGCTTTTTTTTTTTTTTCTCCTACTCTATTCCTACTCTACACTCACTCTCAGACTTTTGCCTTGCCTCTTGCAGGGCGTGGGAGTTGAAACCCACTCCTGAAACTTACGCGTCCCCACCCCATCCCCCCTGAGAAGGTGGGGATTTGAAGGGGGTGTCGGGCTTCGGTGGAAAATAATCTTGCAATGCCCACCTTTGTTCATATGGGTTGACCAAATATGGAAAGACCCGGTCCCGATACTCATCAATAAAATTAACATCATACACTTTGCGATTTTTCGTGGACCACAAGCAAAAAACACTAGCAATATCACCAGCAAGTTAAAAGACAATAACAAAGCAAATTAAGATGAACTTTGAATGGTTTTAGCAGAGAATATGGATATGAATTCCGAAGCTGCCGATACACCCTCATAGAAATAGGAGACCGGTTAAGTAAACGCCCAAGGCTATCGAGTTTCACTTATTAATGATATACAAGGTACTCTTTACTTTTTATATATTGAGGTGTGATAAGGGTGTACTGGTCGTAAGAAGAGTAGAAATCAAATTTGACGGGCGGCTATATATAACGTAATGAACAGCATAGAGGTTTATTAATGAATATACATGAACATCACAGGCCCCAAGGGCGAATGATAAAGTAATGTCATTTCACTAGCTTCTTCGTGATTTGCGGCGGTTGAGGATACGAACGAAATGTCAACTTGAGAAAGTGGAGATCTCTCATCCTTTTGGGCCCATAACTCAAGTGATGCTGGACTCATGAATATCCCCGGACCAAATTCGAGCTTTTCTCTCGTCCTCCTATGTGGCCCTCTCACCAGTTTCTGAAATCGCAAGGCCCATTTACAATGCTGAGATCAGTGTTCGGCAATGTCGACACCGACCCGCATGATGCAAAGCGACTAAGCGCGCGAGTCCATTCGAACGGAGTCGCCGGAACTTCGTGAGGACAAGAGAAGAAAGCGTTCGATCGGTTTGGAAACTTCATGTCGACCTGAAGATCAGCGGTCTATGCACTCTTACTGACGGGGCGGTTTTACATGTGCTTAGAGTTAGAGATTGCACATACGCCACAACCATATGGTCTGAAATGGTCCCAAAGTGCTTCAAAGAGTAATTTCTTTAACTGCAGTATTAGAACTTAGAAGGTGGCTGCTTCTATATCTCCACAACGATTACCCCTCAAGCAGATTTGCTTTGGCCAGTAACATCCGGCGTGTAGGTTGCTGGTTCTTGTGGTAACGGAGAAATAAGGGTACTTTTCATGCTAATGTTACAGCTGCGAGCTTTCTGATGATTACTGTTGGGAATTATGTGCACGATATATTGTCCAGGCGAGGCTAGTCGAGACGCTGATATCCGGTGGTAATTCGAGGGAACGAGATGCCTTGGTTGGATTGACTCCTCCACCAATGAACTATGCAAAGCTCGAAACGGATGGGGCGGCCTTTAGAGGCAACCCGGGCTTAGTGGCTTCTGGTGGACTCATTTGCCACGAAATTGGCGAGAGGCAGAACTAAGGGGAATTCCCTTGGCCCTCGAATTGGCTATTTCATTAGGCTTCTACAAAATACAGATACGAGACTTGATCCTCGCACTTTTGAACTGAGTTTCTATAATAGCATAACGAATATGTACACAACTGCAAATCGAAAGCACAAATTCAGGAAATAAATGTGAATTTATGGACAGAAACTGCAAATTTATGGACACGTAGAGCTGAAAATATTGTCATTTGGTGACTAATGCGAAGGAATCTTGAGATTGAGGGACTTATTAATCCACGTCTTCCAGCCACTCCCCTTCCGACCGATCGCTGAGGGCGGGCTTCCCTCATTACCCTCCTCCGCCTTCTGCTTCTTCCACAGGAGAAAATTTCGAGCCCCCTGCGATCCGATTGTCTCCCATGGACTCAGAGCTGCATCAAAGAGTAAAAAGCAACGATCCTTTAAGCTTTGTCCACTCTTTTAAAGAGAAAAAAGTAGATTTTAATTTCTAAAGTATAGTGTCGATTATTCGAGACATGAATTCATTTGGTTACTGATACACTTGTTAGCAAAATTCTAACTAAAAGGAGCAAAATTTTTGGTCATTTCTATGGGATTTAACCTGAAGTTCATCGGCCGAAAGCACGTTCAAATAAAACAAAAAGAAAGGACGGTGAACGTTCTGCATCAAAGATGGGGTTGGAAAAAGCTGTATGCGTTTTACCGTCTGATTCCGCGTTGGCACAGTAGAGCAGGAAGTCGCCGGGGTCGGACCCGAGAACCGGGAGGCGACCCTGGCGTGTGTAGGTTCGCAAGGCCGTATCGATGACTGAGCTCACCAGCTCATCCTCGCTCACCACGAACCGGATCGGCCCGGGGCTCCCCATCACGTTGATGCTTATCAGCAGCCTGCTCACGTTACCCTTCGCGCCCTGGCTCTTCTTCTGCTGCTTGCTGTTATGGATCAGCATTCTCTCCCTCTCCCTCTCCACTCAACCAAAACAAAGAAAGAAGAAACGTTTCTCTCTTCTTGCCTCCGAAAGTCTATACGGATTAATATGTTAGAATTCAAGGGTCGAGGCCGAGGCAACGATAGTACCAGCCTCGTCTGCAGGAGCCAAAAGCGAAAACGAGTGAGCTTGCCTTCCGGTGAAGATCGCGGAGGGAAAGCATCAAACTCCGATGTTCAACGTCGGTCGAGATTCCCAGCATTCACAACACCTCCTTGATCTCGCCGTTGATTTAGAGGGGGGTGGGTGTATGATACCGGCGAGAGATTGAAAGAGAAGGAAGGAGTAAAGGAAGAGTCACTGCGAATCTTCAGGTTTGGTGAATGACTGGTTTCTTATGGGGCGATGGTATATAAGGAGGGGGTTAACCCGTATCAAAATTTTGTTTATTCCAGGACCTCAACTTTTCAAGTTTGACTTCACGAGTCATTCCATAAATAAATTGTTATGTCATGTGATTTTGCTAAGGTTTGTCACTCACTTAGCAAAAATTCAAGCACCGTTGGTGATAAAGTTCGATTACGGAATAATTGTCCAAAGAGTTTTAAACCTTTTATATGACGATCAATTCAATTATAAATTTTTCAATTTTTACTAATTTAGTCCTAAACTTATTGATAATTTATCAATGTAGTCTTTTTAGCTAATCTTGGTTGGAAATCACCGACATGGACATCCATTGCCTCATGTAGCATGGTCGGTACTAAAGTGGGTTGCCATGTCAAAATGACTAAATTGGAAAATCGTTAATAGGTTTAGGATTAAGTTGGCAAAATTGAAAAATTTAAAATTGAATTAATCACTGTACAATAGATTTATCATTTTTTGAATAATTATCACGTTCATTTACTTAGCAAAAACGGTGCTATCTCCATTTAGTTGTTGGTGATGAGGAGATAGAAAAAAAGCGAATATTGATGATTTTAAACATTTAATATGTCTGCTGAGGTAGCATCTTCTTGAGAGGCCACATTAAATGCCAATGTGGTCAGTTAATGGTCATTTAATGGTGTGACCTTACATTGATAAGTATTTGAAAATAGAGGTACTTGATTAAATCAAAAGACAAGTTTAGGTGCTCAATTGTAAGATAGGATAAAAATATAGGTGCTTGCGATGTCAATATTTCTTCACATAGAGAGATAGAAATGGGATATGACTTTCTTAGATTTTTTGTTAATGTTGTCTTTACATGAGGAGAGAGCATTTTTATCCACGGCTTGCACGATTTATAAAGTGTGATCAATCAATCACTGCTCACCATGCATTCCACTCAATTTAAAATTCTACATGTGTCAAACTTATTATTATTATTATTATTATTATTATTATTATTATTATATACAAGCAACCTCGAAATAAAATTATTCCTTGGTCAAGGGAACAAACGTAGTTGCCAAAAAATTTGAACATTAAAAAATACATATTCCCTGTTATTCCTTCTTTGGTTGCATCAAATTAAGGGTGTGTTTGTTTTGCAAAAAACAATTTCCGGGAAAATATTTTTCTCATTTTCTAGCGTTTGGTTCATTTAGGAAAATGAGTCAACGGAAAATGTTTTCCTTCCAAAGCTTAAATTTAGGGAAACGATTTCCCTTTTGAAAGAACCGAAAACGTTTTCCAAAATGTTTTAAGGTTCTTGCTTAATAAAAATTTATTATTAAAAAGAATTTTTAATTAAAATTTTTGAATTTGTTTTTATTATATCTTTTCTTTTCTTTTTGTTTTTCTTGTTTTCTCTTTTCTTTCTTTGCCTGTGAATGTAAACCCTAACTCCTTCTCCCCTCTCTCCTTCTCCTTCGCCCCCTCCCTTTCGTTTTGACTTACTCTTGTAACCGAAAATCATGTCCATTTTCAGAAAAAAAAAAAAAAAAAAAAACATGTGTATAAATTTAGGTTTCCTTTTCATTTTGCAGGTTTAAATTCTAGATTTACTAAAGTGATTGAGAAAAATCCATTTATTAAGTAATATGGACTCAACAAATTAATTTGGAAGTAAGAGGCACATTATTGTTAATTGTTAGGTCAAATGTCATTTAATCATTTTTCAAATGTGATCCAAATACCAGAAAATATTTTCAGTCACATATCACCAATTAAAGGAAAATTAACCATTTTCCTTGAAAATTAACAATTTTCCTGGAAAATGGTTTTCCAAAAAATATTTTCCAAAAACGTTACGTTTTTTGTGAAACAAACACACCCTAAAATTAATTGAAGGAGACTTTGTCCTTTACTTGCACTGGAGCCAGTTATTTTTCATGGGAATTTATGGTGGAATTAACAAAATGTTAATAGCCTCGTGCCGGAAACTGTGGCCTTCTAACGGCTTCTCTGAGGATGGTAAAAGCGTCCGGCATGAGCCATTGTGGTCGGCCTGCGCGGTTAGAACAGGCATACCCACCATGGAAAAGGATCGTTTTGGCAAGTGGTGCAAATGAATCAAGCTCTTCTGTCCTAAAGGAGTGCATTTATGGGTACCGATTATGCCTCTTGACAGTGATGCGTGGAGCGATTAAACAAGCTTATCATGTTGGGTTTTTCTTTTGAAAATTCAAATTGCAATGTCCGTCCAGAATCATTTTTATGCAGCGATATCATGATTGACTTCTTACACTGCACCAATCCTTTGATTGATGAATAAGATACCCTTTTCGCACTCAAAAGGTTAGGCAATGTTAGTGAAATTAATTAGGGTTATGTTTTCCCTAAAGATAAAGTTATTATTTACGCATAACGTTGGAGGACCCAAATGCAATGGTCCCCGGGTCAATATCGGACTGTAAAATGAAGGCATGGAAGACATCATAAAACTGTCAGGAGCCAAGGCAGGGGGTGTGTTGGGGACCCAAGGGAACAAAAACAAAGAAACCTTCGACCAAACTGATCAGTTTTTTTGGTGGTTAATATTCAAACATGAATCTAACTCGTATTCTCCATTGATTCAACTTTAAAGATAATATTGGATATTTTCATTTAGTTCAGGAACTAAATTAAATATGCATAAAAAATACACGGATTATATTGAACACATTAAGAGTTTAGGGACCATATTGCATATTGAACTAAAATTCACAAACTATTTTGAATAAATTAAAAGTTTAAGAATCGCATTATACATTTGACTAAAGTTCAACAACCATTTAAGTCATAGTCCCCTATTATATTCGTTTTCATACACTTTCCACAGGGTTGCTGCATGGTCAGTGGCAAGGCCTCGATCGTACACTTCCAAGCACCATCTATGTTGGCCTGTCGCCACCCTGACAATATATGACCTAACTTTACATTAAATGAGGTCCTTTTTCCAAATTAATAACAAAATATGGTGCATCCAAAAGCGGAGACCATATTCCCAAAGGGCCGACAATAATTTCGATCTCTTCAAGTGGGCAGAGAGAAATCCACACGAGAGATTGGCAAGTGACTGGTCTTTCGAGCCAGACATTAGCAGCATCATTCAACACGAATCAAATCTTTAAGTCGTGTTCTTCTGTTGTGTCTTAGTTTTTAAGCTATGATTGTTCTTCTCGCGCCCGCCCTCCATTATTGAGATGCCCTCGACTTTGAAATGATTCCGCAAGGACCTAATGCCGGCCTTGGGTATTCTGGACGGTGCATCCACCCTTCATCTGCCCTTTATGAGTTCCTCCTTTTGACTTTTGCTAGGAGGGAGGAGATGGTTTCACGTTGGAGAATATGAGGGTGTCGGGAATTCTTGATCGAGTATAGATTGCGAGCCGCCTAAGGTCGATCTGCGGTATCGGCATTAGATCCCTCTCGGCTGGACCCAACTAGTCATTGGTACCCTGGAAGCCGAACCCTGGTCTCTAGGATCCATATTCCTATCATCGACTTCCAGAGATTCCTAATCGGGTCCCTTGCGCCGCTTTATCAAGGAAAACATTGTAGTAGCTAGGTACTCGGGTCCCTGTGGCAAACCTCTAAATCCTCAATAGTAAGCTCTAGACACAGTCTCTAGAGTTGAGTTGTTTGCCTTGCAAATATTATCTCATTGATACATGTCACATTATAAAGAGATAACTATTCTAAAACATCTTTTTTTGGGTCACGGACTAGTTCTCTATTTAAATAGTCACCATTTATTATAGAGTTGCCGCGTGGGAAGATTCAGTTGCATAATTAATTGCATATGCACACGTCTTCCATCCAAGGACGAATGTGTAAATTATATTTTTACACTGGACATGGAGGTAATAAATAATTGGGAATCATTTTCTCTCATGAAAACAATTTCAAACGAAACGGGTTCAATCTAACTATGTTATTTTAAAGAGAATTACTGAAAAAAGCTAAGACTAATTGGTTTAAAACCTTGGATTGGGCTGTGCATGTGGTGAGGGAAGCATCTCAATGGGCTCTCTTGTCTTGATTGGGCTTTAAAGATCAACTGAAAATCCATCAAATGAGTGCGGGCCCACATCCCAAATCCAGTCCCCACTTTAACAATAACTTATGTGAACCTTGTCATGAGACCCACATAATTAATGTTTGAGATAGATTTGATCCATATGATTTATAGACCATATAAGATCTTTTTGTGTTTTACAAATTTTCGTTACTTGAAAACTGTATCTCGACACCCCAACGGGGGTGCTCATGTACTTTTTCTCTAGTGTTAAGTTTTACATAGTATTTAACCCTTGCATTTAATTAGGAAACTGTCCAATCTGGTACATGTTGTGTAATCTAATTCTGGTTGCTTTGTGAAAATGCCAATGCATCTTACGTAAGTTCCAATGAATTGTGATTCCAATGAGTTCGCTTTGAGATTGATATACAGCTCTCCAGTAGCATATGTTTCTCGTAGGTCAATTACTGCCGTGAAGGGAGGAGATATCAATGGAAGTGATTGATAGTTCTGCCGATGCACCTGATTTAAGTTCCCTATAAGTTTGCTTTGATACAAATTTACTGTTCAGCTCTCCAGTAACCTTTTGTTTTTGTATTTTCAGATCATTGTCTACAGTGGAGCTGTGGGAAGATCGAGATGATTAATGACTATGCCAATGCATCTGCTGTATGTTCATCATAAAATTAGCTTCAACATCCATGGTGGTTCACTATCAACCCAAGTTTTTTGCGGGCCACTATGGCTTCCATTTTCTCGACATCCATCAATGTTCTCTTCGATCGAGAACCACGTAAGTTTTTTTTCATTTACAACGAAAAATCCGTACTAATGTGGATAGCTCCATCATAACTATTTTCATTATATAATAAATGCCGCTGTAGGTAGGTGTTACCTCATAGCAGCATGCCAAAGTATGCATGTGAACGAGAGCAGCTTTTCCATCAACGGAGCCTTTTGTACAGAGGCACGTATGCAGCACAAGATTTTCCAGGGTGATTCACGGGACGGAAAAAGTACCAAAAAAAGTCATAAATCTATTGCATCGGTACTAATTCAATCATAAACTTTTCAATTAGACCAATTCAGTCCTAAACATTTTAATATTGGTACCAATTCAGTCCATCTGGCCAATTTTGGCCGGCCGACGCTAACGTGGAATCAGCTGGTGGCCGGACGGACGACGTGGCAATTTTTATGATTTTTTTTTTTTTTATGATTTTTTATTAATTTTTTTCCTTATTTCTTTTCTTTTTCCTTTTCTTTTCTACTTTCTTCTTTGTGGTTGCCGGCGAGCCTCCGGTGAGGCTCGCCGGCCACCGGGCCCGGCCTCCCGCAGCCGGGCGAGGCCATGGCGGCCATCGCCGAGGTTGGAGGCGAGGGCCGCGAAGCCCTCCACGGCCGTCGGCAAGGGTCGCGACCCTCGCTCGGCCTTGCCCCGGCCTTGCCGGCGAGTCCTCGACGCCTCCTCTCGCTGTCGACCCGGAGCTTCTCGACCTCGTCACCGCCGCCCTCACCACCACGAGATCCCAATTCGAGGCCCTGGTCCCCCACCTCCCGTGACTCACGCCGCCGCTCCTCCGCCCGATCCTCTCCTCCGAAACCCTAGCCCGCCACCCCAACACCCGCTCTCCTTCTTCCGAGGCCGGCCTTGCTCGCGGCCACAGGCGAGGTCGAGCGAGGGTCGCGACCCTCGCCGGCGGCTAGCGAGGGCTTCACGGCCCTCGCCTTTGCCCTGGCAATGGCCGCCATGGCCTCGCCAGCCGCGGGCGAGGCTGGCCTAGCCCAGATTCGGGCGAAGCCGCCTCGCTGGCGGCTTGGGAGAGGCGGGCGAGGGCCGCGATCTCGCCGACAGCGGGCGAGGGCTTCGAGGCCCTCGCCCGGTGGCCGGCAAGCCTCATCGGAGGCTCGCCGGCAACCGCGAAGAAGAAAGCAGAAAAAAAAAAAAAGGAAAAAAATTAATAAAAATTAAGAAAAATTAATAAAATTTTTTGAAAAATCATAAAAAAAAAATCATAAAAATTGCCACGTCGGCGTCGGCCCGGCCGACGTCCACGTCGGCGCCGGCCGGCCAAAATTGGCCGGATGGACTGAATTGGTACAAATATTAAAAGGTTTAGGACCGAATTGATCCGATTGAAAAGTTTAGGGTAAATTGATGCCCGTCGATAGGTTTAGGACTTTTTTGGTACTTTTCTTTTCGCGGGACCACGTTGGGTTGAGTTCCCACCTCGAGCTAGCTTTCCCAGCTAAATGGCACGCGCGAAAGTTCACGAGGTTGCACGTTTTTCACATGGTTGAAGGAGCACTGTCCACCATTTTTTAATCTCAATTTCTCCTCAAGATAGAAAAAGCAGAGAGAGAGAGAGAGAGAGAGAGAGAGGAGGCAGAGAGTCAAGATAAATAAGAAGACAAAGATTGGTGTCCTCTGTAGCACGTGATCTCCCTCTCTCCGTCGCATCGCCGCTGGTGTGGGTTAGGTGTCTGCAAGAAGAAGAAGAAGAATGGAGAAGATAACGGGGCTTCTCAAAATTCGGGTGAAGCGAGGCATCGACCTCGTCGTCCGCGACATCCTTACAAGCGATCCTTACGTTGTCATCTCCATGGCTGATCAGGTCACACCTACCTCTCTTTCTCTCTCTCTCTCTCTCTCGATCGATCTTGATGAGGGACTCGCGGCGGTGATTGACGAGATACTCAGGTTGAGGTTGCGAGTTTGAAACCCAGGCATGAGAGATCTGAAAAACCCTAGATTTAGCAAAACAGTTCGCAGATCACGATCAACAGGGAGTTGACTAGAGGTTGACCGGTGGTTGACTAGAGATTGACTAGAGGTCATGAGGTTGAATTACCTTCGATTGGCAACTATGTGTAAATAGCCACTTGGTAAGAGTGTTGACTTTGAATACGTATTTGGTTCTTTCTAATTGGCACTAGTTTCTTATTTAGGCCTCAGGGTTATGATAAAGGTTTCATCATTCACCTAACTTAAACATTATTTACCCGATCGTTTGATTTTTTTTTTCAAGAAAATTATCCAAAAAATTGTACACATATTGCATTTGGGCCCATTTAATTATAAAGCTTTCAATCATAAAAACATCTAACAATTTAACAATTTTATCTTTAAATCTTTCGATAATTTGTCAATTATATTATTTTGACTAATTTTGATTAGATATCGTTGACGTGACAGTCTTATCAACGCTAATTGTCTTCTCGTTGACGTTGACGTAGATAATTTTTTTATTTTTATTTTTTATAAAATTTTCTGAATTTTTTTTCCTAATTCTAAGCTGGTGGAGCATTGGGCCATCACCTAGATCCATCATCCAGGCGAGGGTGTCACCAACTAGGAGTTGAAAATTAAGGAAAAGAAAAAAAAAGATGGAAAAAAAATTAAAAATTTATAAATTTGTCTATGTCAATTCTATACGTGCTATTTAAGACGATCGACATTAATTAGACCATTTTGTTAATAATTTTCAGCTAAAATTGACTAGAAGGATTAGTTTGGTAAATCGTCAAAAGATTAAGAAATAAATTGACACAATTAAAATGTTTATGACTAAATTTGGCAAATTGTCAGGGGTTTATGACTAAATTGGCTAAATTTAAGGATTTAAGACTAAATGATACAAAGGCAACATGTTTAGGACATTTTTGATTTTTTTTTGCTTTTTTTTTTTTTTTTTTTTGCTGTTGTAAGGTTTCATTAATTATTATATGAAAGGTTTATATAGGACTTTGTTAGCATAATAGTTCTTAGAATACTATGAGAATAATAGTCTATTGTGAGTCACAGATTCTTAAAGAATTGGGTCTAATAATATTTTATAATTATTTGTAGTCCATAATAGATTCTCACTATACATTAGAGACTGTCACGCAATCATTTTTCGTTTATATATGGATGCAGAAATGTAAGACACGGGTGGTGAAAAACAATTGCAACCCAGAATGGAACGATGAGCTGACTCTTTCCATAACAGACCCCAATGTTCCAATCAGTCTAGTGAGTGCTCCTTCCTTCAACATTTGTCATCAATTACGGTCTGCTCTTTTCTCAATTTTGCGAATAACCACGTTAAGTAGTCTTCAATTCGTGTTCTAGATCGTCCAATTATTTTGTGTTCGACGTGCTTGGTAATATCCTATCGGACCATGCTTTTTCCGCAGGCTGTTTACGACAAGGACACCCTCACCGCGGACGACAAAATGGGAGAGGCCAAGATCGACGTCCAGCCTTACTTGGATGTCATAAAGAAGCGGCTGGAGAACCTCCCGACCCCCACCATTATCGCCCGAATCCAGCCTTCCGGGGACAACTGCCTGGACGAGGAGAGCTCGATCGTGTGGAAAGACGGCAAGATCTACCAGGACATGGTGCTCGGGTTGCGTAATGTCAAGCGCGGCAAGGTGGAGGTCCAGCTGGAGTGGGTCCATGTCGCCGACAGCTCTCAACGCCGGTGAGTCGGGTCTCCAGTGGCAAAACCTCGAATTGTCAACCGTCACCTTTGGGTCAAATCCTTGGACTCGAGTCGTTCCACTTTATAAATAATGTCTCGTTAGTAGATGCTCAATTACAAGAAATGTAATCTTGTGAGTGATCTTTTGACGAGCTAGTAATTGATTGAAAGACTACCAGCTTTCATGTTTGTGAAAACATGTTTACACGGTCACTGTTTGATACACAATGTCAATGACCCGTTCGATTGCATAATTAACTTCAAATACCCACATCTTTCATTTGGCAACGATCCGTGAAGCTAATGATAATTTGAAATCATTTCCTCACATGGAAAAGAATCTCATTCAAACAAAAACGGAGCTCACCCTATGATTGGTTTTAAAAACCTTGGATTATCATCGATGATTACGTTGTCAGATGGGTGCTACTGTCCGTATAATCAAGCACGCTATTCACGACACAAATGGAACCCGATGAACCCGTGTTTCACGAGAGAGAGAGAGAGAGAGAGAGAGAGAGAGATGGCCCCGCTACGGAAGACGAAGACTTGACTCTGGTGGCAGTGGAGGAAAAGAAGACTTGACAGAGGAGGCAGGCAAGGCCTGGGTGGTGGGGGCGGTTGTCATTGCGATGACGGATGCTTGTGGCATCACCAAACGCGTCGAGAGAGAAAAAGGAAGGAGGAGAGAGGCTGTGAGGGAGAAAGACTTGGGGTTTCCTTACATATTAAATGACTTACAAGATGAAGACATTATTTGTTCTACCAAACCAGTAGTACCCATACAACGATGCATTTAAATCATTTTCTTGTGATGGCTTGACATTTTTGTAAATATATAATCAACAAGTACCGTTCGTAAAATTTGCATCTAGAAGTATACATATAAGACTTTAATTTGCAAGGTGTTGATTATTCTGCAAGATATACTTTCGTATGTTGTCCACCCATATTTCTCTAATTAGAATCTGTATTTACTTCTAATTGTGCAAGTTGGCTTGAACAGATTCTATGAGTGGTGCCTTCCTGATCAATCCGATTTCCACCCCCCCTTTTTTTTTCGGATTTTCTTTTGAATTGCGAGTATGTAAATAAATATATGCCTTTGAATACGTCTTCGTTTCTTTCTAATTGGCATTAAGTTCCTTCATTAGGCTTGAGGATTAGGATCAAGTTCTTACTCATTCACCTAAAACATCATTTAGCGGATGATTTTATCATTTTGCATGGTAAGAGGCTTCGTAATTTAGTATATTACTACATAGTGCGTACCATTTTGCTAACGTCACCTGGACGGTGTGTATGTATTTGCATAAATTGAAGACTCGGGTGGTGAAAAACAATTGCAATCCAGAATGGAACGATGAGCTGACTCTTTCCATAACAGACTCCAGCATTCCAATCTGTCTAGTCAGTGTTTCTTCCTTCGAGTTCATCATCCTTTGTGTTGATTTCGCGAATGACCTTGTTAAGTTGTGTTTATGGATCGTCCATTCAATTTTATGTTTGACGTTGCTTGGAGACCTAGTTCTCTGATACTAGTATCAAGTGGTATCAAGTGGTCTTGGATCTTTCTCACCTCAAAAATTAGTTCAAAGGGTGAGACTTTCTCTTATATTTATGAACTGACCATCAACTCTTCCACAATTGATGTGGGATAAACCTTAATGGACCATTTTGAAATGAACCCGAATGATGATGCACAGAATTAGCCAAACATTTGAGATGATTCATTGGTTTGTTAAAGAATTTCATTCATTCTCATCCTGTGTGTGTCTATGTTTAAAATGATCACTCTAGGATTTATCATTTTTTAAATAATTATCACGTTCGTTTACTTAGCAAAAACGGTGCTATCTCCATTTAGTTGTTTTTTTTTTTTTGGTAAAGATCTCCATTTAGTTGTTGGTGATGAGGAGATAGAAAAAAAGCGAATATTGATGATTTTAAACATTTAATATGTCTGCTGAGGTAGCATCTTCTTGAGAGGCCACATTAAATGCCAATGTGGTCAGTTAATGGTCATTTAATGGTGTGACCTTACATTGATAAGTATTTGAAAATAGAGGTACCTGATTAAATCAAAAGACAAGTTTAGGTGCTCAATTGTAAGACGGATAAAAATATAGGTGCTTGCGATGTCAAGTTTCTTCACATAGAGAGATAGATATGGGATATGACTTTCTTAGATTTTTTGTGAATGTTGTCTTTACATGAGGAGAGAGCATTTTTATCCACGGCTTGCACGATTTATAAAGTGTGATCAATCAATCACCGCTCACCATGCATTCCACTCAATTTAAAATTCTACATGCGTCAAACTCATTATTATTATTTTTTTATATACAAGCAGCCTCAAAATAAAATTATTCCTTGGTCAAGGGAACGAATGTAGTTGCCAAAAAATTTGAACATTAAAAAAATACATATACGCCTATTATTCCTTCTTTGGTTGCATCAATTTAAGGGTGTGTTTGTTTTGCGAAAAACAATTTCCGGGAAAACGTTTTCCTCATTTTCCAGTGTTTGGTTCATTTAAGAAAATGAGTTAACGGAAAATGTTTTCCCAGTCAACGGAAAATGTTTTCATTTCAAAGCTTAAATTCGGGAAAATGATTTCCCTTTGAAAGAAGCTGGTCCTTGCTTAATAAAAAAATTATTATTAAAAAGAATTTTTAATTAAAAATTTTGAATTTGTTATTATTATATCTTTTCTTTTTTTTTTTTTTCTTTTCGTTTTTCTTGTTTTCTCTTTTTTTTTCTTTGCCTGTGAACGTAGACCCTAACTCCTCCTCCCTCTCTCCTTCTCCTTCGCCCCCTCCCTTTTGTTTTGACTTACTCTTGTAACCGGAAATCATGTCCATTTAAAAAAAAAAAAAAAAAATGTGTATGAATTCAGGTTTCTTTTTCATTTTGCAGGTTCAAACTCTAGATTTACTAAAGTGATCGAGAAAAATCCATTTATTAAGTAATATGGACTCAACAAATTAATTTGGAAGTAAGAGGCACACTATTGTCAATTGTTAGGTCAAATGTCATTCAATCATTTTTCAAATGCGATCCAAATACTAGAAAATACTTTCAGTCAAGTATCACCAAAAAAAAGAAAACTAACAATTTTCCTGGAAAATGGTTTCCCAGAGATTTTTTTCTAAAAACGTTACGTTTTTTGTGAAACAAATACACCCTAAAATTAATTGAAGGAGACTTTGTCCTTTACTTGCATGAGATCTGGAGCCAGTTATTTTTCATGGGAATTTATGGTGGAATTCACAAAACGTTAACAACCCCGTGTCGGAAACTGTGGCCTTCTAACGTCGGCTTCTCCGAGGATGGTAAAAGCATCCGGCATGAGCCGTCGCGGTTGGCCTGCCCGGTTAGAGCTGACATACCCGCCATGGAAAAGGGTCGTTTTGGCAAGTGGTGCAAATGAATCAAGCTCTTCTGTCCTAAAGGAGTGCATTTATGGGTACCGATTATGCCTCTCGATAATGATGCGCGGAGCAATTAAACAATCTTATCATGTCGGGTTTTTTTTTTTTTGAAAATTCAAATTGCAATGTCCGTCCAGAATCATTTTCATGCAGCGATATCGTGATTGACTCCTTACACTGCACCAATCCTTTGATTGATGTATAAGATACTCTTTTCGCACTCAAAAGGTTAGGCAATGTTAGTGAAATTAGTTAGGGTTATGTTTTCCCTAAAGATAACGTTGTTATTTACGCATAACATTGGAGGACCCAAATGCAATGGTCCCCGGGTCAATATCGGACTGTAAAATGAAGGCATGGAAGACATCATAAATCTGTCAGGAGCCAAGGCAGGGGGTGTGTTGGGGACCCAAGGGAACAAAAACAAAGAAACCTTCGACCAAACTGATCAGTTTTGAATCTAACAAGTATCCCGGCAGTCAGTGCATACATACGATAATCTTCAAAATTATTATTTTTTTGGTAATTAATATTCAAACATGAATCTAACTCGTATTCTCCATTGATTCAACTTTATGGACAATATTGGATATTTTCATATAGTTCAGGAACTAAATTAAATATGCATAAAAATCCATGGATTACATTGAACAAAAGAATTTAGGGACCACATTGCATATTGAACTAAAATTCATAGACTATTTTGAATAAATTAAAATTTTAAGAATTGCATTATATATTTAGCTAAAGTTCAAGAACCATTTAAGTCATCGTTCCCTATTATATTCGTTTTCATACACTTTCCACATGGTTTCTACACGGTCAATGGCAAGGCCTCGATACACTTCCAAGCACCATCTATGTTGGCCTTTCGCCGCCCTGACAATATTTAGCCTAACTTAGCATTAAATGAGGTCCTTTTTATCAAATTAATAACAAAATATGGTGCATCCAAAAGCGGAGACCATATTCCAAAAGGGGCGACAATAATTTCGATCTCTTCAAGTGGGCAGGGAGAAATCCACACGAGTGATTGGCAAGTGATTGGTCTTTCGAGCCAGACATTAGCAGCATCATTCAACACGAATCAAATCTTTAAGTCGTGTTCTTCTGTTGTGTCTTAGTTTTTAAGCTATGATTGTTCTTCTCGCGCCCGCCCTCCATTATTTAGATGCCCTCGACTTTGAAATGATTCCGCAAGGACCTAATGCCGGCCTTGGGTATTCTGGACGGTGCATCCACCCTTCATCTGCCCTTTATGAGTTCCTCCTTTTGACTTTTGCTAGGAGGGAGGAGATGGTTTCACGTTGGAGAATATGAGGGTGTCGGGAATTCTTGATCGAGCATGGATTGCGAGCCGCCTAAGGTCGATCTGCGGTATCGGCATTAGATCCCTCTCGGCTGGACCCAACTAGTCATTGGTGCCCTGGAAGCCGAACCCCGGTCTCTAGGATCCATATTCCTATCATCGACTTCCAGAGATTCCTAACCGGGTCCCTTGTGCCGCTTTATCAAGGAAAACATTGTAGTAGCTAGGTACTCGGGTCCCTGTGGCAAACCTCTAAATCCTCAACAGTAAGCTCTAGACACAGTCTCTAGAGTTGAGTTGTTTGCCTTGCAAATATTATCTCATTGATACATGTCACATTATAAAGAGATAACTATTCTAAAACATCTTTTTTTGGGTCACGGACTAGTTATCTATTTAAATAGTCACCATTTACTATAGAGTTGTTGCGTGGGAAGATTCAGTTGCATAATTAATTGCATATGCACACGTCTTCCATCCAAGGACGAATGTGTAAGTTATATTTTTACATTGGACATGGAGGTAATAAATAATTGAGAATCATTTTCTCTCATGAAAATAATTTCAAACGAAACAGGTTCAATCTAACTATGTTATTTTAAAAAGAATTACTGAAAAAAGCTAAGACTAATTGGTTTAAAACCTTGGTTTGGGCTGTGCATGTGGTGAGGGAAGCATCTCAATGGGCTCTCTTGTCTTGATTGGGCTTTAAAGATCAACTGAAAATCCATCAAATGAGTGCGGGCCCACATCCCAAATCCAGTCCCCACTTTAACAATTACTTATGTGAACCTTGTCATGAGACCCACATAATTAATGTTTGAGATAGATTTGATCCATATGATTTATAGACCATATAAGATCTTTTTGTGTTTTACAAATTTTCGTTACTTGAAAACTATATCTCGACACCCCAACGGGGGTGCTCATGTACTTTTTCTCTAGTGTTAAGTTTTACATAGTATTTAACCCTTGCATTTAATTAGGAAACTGTCCAATCTGGTACATGTTGTGTAATCTAATTCTGGTTGCTTTGTGAAAATGCCAATGCATCTTACGCAAGTTCCAATGAATTGTGATTCCAATGAATTCGCTTTGAGATTGATATACAGCTCTCCAGTAGCATATGTTTCTCGTAGGTCAATTACTGCCATGAAGGGAGGAGATATCAATGAAAGTGATTGATAGTTCTGCCGATGCACCTGATTTAAGTTCCCTATAAGTTTGCTTTGATACAAATTTACTGTTTAGCTCTCCAGTAACCTTTTGTTTTTGTATTTTCAGACCATTGTCTACAGTGGAGCTGTGGGAAGATCGAGATGATTAATGACTATGCCAATGCATCTGCTGTATGTTCATCATAAAATTAGCTTCAACATCCGTGGTGGTTCACTATCAACCTAAGCTTTTTGCGGGCCACTATAGCTTCCATTTTCTCGACATCCATCAATGTTCTCTTCGATCGAGAACCACATAAGTTTTTTTCATTTACAACGTAAAATCCGTACTAATGTGGATAGCTCCATCATAACTATTTTCATTATATAATAAATGCCGCTGTAGGTAGGTGTTACCTCATAGCAGCATGCCAAAGTATGCATGTGAACGAGAGCAGCTTTTCCATCAACGGAGCCTTTTGTACAGAGGCACGTATGCAGCACAAGATTTTCCGGCTGATTCGCGGGACCACGTTGGGTTGAGTTCCCACCTCGGGCTAGCTTTCCCAGCCAAATGGGACGCGCGAAAGTTCACGAGGTTGCACGTTTTTCACATGGTTGAAGGAGCACTGTCCACCATTTTTTAATCTCAATTTCTACTCAAGATAGAAAAAGCAGAGAGAGAGAGAGAGAGAGAGAGAGAAAGGGGCAAATACTCAAAATAAGAAGACAAAGATTGGTGTCCTCTGTAGCACGTGATCTCTCTCTCCCCGTCGCATCGCTGCTGGTGTGCGTTAGGTGTCTGCAAGAAGAAGAAGAAGAATGGAGAAGATGATGGGGCTTCTCAAAATTCGGGTGAAGCGAGGCATCGACCTCGTCGTCGGCGACGTCTTTACAAGCGATCCTTACGTTGTCATCTCCATGGCTCATCAGGTCACACCTCTCTCTCTCTCTCTCTCTCTCTCGATCTTGATGAGGGACTCGCGGCGGTGATTGGCAAGATACTCAGGTTGAGGCTCGTCGCGAGTTTGAACCCCAGGCATGAGAGATCTGAAAAACCCTAGATTTAGCATAACAGTTCGCAGATCACGATCAACAGGGGGTTGACTAGAGGTTGACCGGTGGTTGACTAGAGGTTGACTAGAGGTCATGAGGTTGAATTACCTTCGATTGGCAACTATGTGTAAATAGCCACTTGATAAGAGTGTTGATTTTGAATACGTATTTGGTTCTTTCTAATTGGCACTAGTTTCTTATTTAGGCCTCAGGATTATGATAAAGGTTTCGTCATTCACCTAACTTAAACATTATTTACCTGATCGTATGATATTTTTTTTTCAAGAAAATTATCCAAAAAATTGTACACATATTGCATTTGGGCCCATTTAATTATAAAGCTTTCAAAATTTTAAAACATCTAACGATTTAACAATTTTATCTTTAAATCTTTCGATAATTTATCAATTATTTTATTTTGACTAAGTTTGGTTAGATATCGTTGACGTGACAGTCTTATCAATGCTAATTGTCTTCTTGCTAATTGTCTTCTCGTTGACGTTGCCGTAGATAATTTATTATTATTATTTTTCATAAACTTTTTTGAATTTTTTTTTCCTGATCTTAAGCTAGTGAGGGCATTGGGCCATCACCTAGATCCATCATCTAGGCGAGGGTGTCACCAACTAGGAGTTGAAAATTAAGGAAAAGAAAAAAAAAGATGGAAAAAAATTAAAAATTTACAAATTTGTCTATGTCAATTCTATACGTGCCATTTAAGACGATTGGCATTAATTAGACCATTTTGTTAATAATTTTAAGCTAAAATTAACTAGAAGGATTAGTTTGGTAAATCGTCAAAAGATTAAAAAATAAATTGACACAATTAAAATGTTTATGATTAAATTTGACAAATTGTCAGAGGTTTATGACTAAATTGGCTAAATTTAAGGATTTAGGACTAAATGATACAAAGGCAACATGTTTAGGACATTTTTGATTTTTTTTTTTTTGCTGTTGTAAGGTTTCACTAATTATTATATGAATGGTTTATATAGGGCTTTGTTAGCATAATAGTTCTTAGAATACTGTGAGAATAATAGTCTATTGTGAGTCACAGATTTTTAAAGAATTTTTTTGATAATATTTTATAATTATTTGTAGTCCATGATAGATTCTCATTATGCATTAAAGATTGTCACGCAATCATTTTTTGTTTATATATGGATGCAGAAATGTGAGACACGGGTGGTGAAAAACAATTGCAACCCAGTATGGAACGATGAGCTGACTCTTTCCATAACAGACTCCAGTGTTCCAATCAATCTTGTGAGTGCTCCTTCCTTCAACATTTATCATCAATTACGGTATGCTCTTTTCTCAATTTTGCGAATAACCACGTTAAGTAGTCTTCAATTCGTGTTCTAGATCGTCCAATTATTTTGTGTTCGACATGCTTGGTAATATCCTATCGAACCATGCTTTTTCCGCAGGCTGTTTACGACAAGGACACCCTCACCGCGGACGACAAAATGGGAGAGGCCAAGATCGACGTCCAGCCTTACTTGGATGTCATAAAGAAGCGGCTGGAGAACCTCCCGACCCCCACCATTATCGCCCGAATCCAGCCTTCCGGGGACAACTGCCTGGCCGAGGAGAGCTCGATCGTGTGGAAAGACGGCAAGATCTACCAGGACATGGTGCTCGGGTTGCGTAATGTCAAGCGCGGCAAGGTGGAGGTCCAGCTGGAGTGGGTCCACGTCGCCGACAGCTCTCGAGGCCGGTGAGTCGGGTCTCCAGTGGCAAAACCTCGAATTGTCAACCGTCACCTTTGGGTCAAATCCTTGGACTCGAGTCGTTCCGCTTTATAAATAATGTCTTGTTAGTAGATGCTGAATTACAAGAAATGTTATCTTGTGAGTGATCTTTTGACGAGCTAGTAATCAATTGAAAGACTACCTGCTTTCGTGTTTGTGAAAACATGTTTACACTGTCACCGTTTGATATACAATGTCAATGACCCGTTCGATTGCATAATTAACTTCAAACACCCACATCTTTCATTTGGCAACGATCTGTGAAGCTAATGATAATTTGAAATCATTTCCTCACGTGGAAAAGAATCTCATTCAAACAAAAACGGAGCTCACCCTATGATTGGTTTTAAAAACCTTGGATTATCATCGATGATTACGTTGTCAGATGTGTGCTACTGTCCGTATAATCAAGCACGCTATTCACGACACAAATGGAACCCGATGAACCCGTGTTTCACGAGAGAGAGAGAGAGAGAGAGAGAGAGAGATGGCCCCGCTACGGAAGACGAAGACTTGACTCTGGTGGCAGTGGAGGAAAAGAAGACTTGACAGAGGAGGCAGGCAAGGCCTGGGTGGTGGGGGCGGTTGTCATTGCGATGACGAATGCTTGTGGCATCACCAAACGCGTCGAGAGAGAAAAAGGAAGGAGGAGAGAGGCTGTGAGGGAGAAAGACTTGGGGTTTCCTTACATATTAAATGACTTACAAGATGAAGACATTATTTGTTCTACCAAACCAGTAGTACCCATACAACGATGCATTTAAATCATTTTCTTGTCATGTTTGACATTTCTGTAAATATATAATCAACAAGTACTATTCATTTTCTTTAAATTGCAAGGCGTTGA
Source organism: Eucalyptus virginea (assembly GCA_014182375.1). Taxonomy (NCBI): domain Eukaryota; kingdom Viridiplantae; phylum Streptophyta; class Magnoliopsida; order Myrtales; family Myrtaceae; genus Eucalyptus; species Eucalyptus virginea. Next base: position 44,075,867 of record CM024520.1, read on the forward strand.
TTATTTTGCTTGCAAGGTATATTTTCGTATGTTGTCCACCCATTTTGCTCTAATTAGAATCTGTACCATGAGCGTTCTTCCGACAAAAGAGATAATTAGTCGTAATGACTTTTAATGTCATGAATTAGCAAATATTGAATATTTTATTATTTTGGTAATCACTCTTTATATTAAATACATTCTTGAAAGTTTTTTACTATTTTCTCTAAATATTACATTTATGTCATTAATTATAATATAAAATTTCCATTCATGGGGATAGACTCAAATTTCAATCATAACAGTCGGTGCTAGCTGTAACAAAGATGCCAAGATGGATATACTTTTTCGAAGAACAGTAAAAAGAAAAGGGCCACGCACGTCCATAAATAACCGAGTCGCGTTGTATTCAATTCACAGCACGAGATTCCCTTTCCATGCGTCTGAGTGGTGCGTCCGTCGACGCACAGCACGGTGGAACGAGAAAAGAGGAGAAAAGGAAGCATGCTTTTATGTCGATGAGTCCTTTCTCTTTGTAGTTTGTGCTGAGGCGCGTATCCACCACAAAAAAAATTGTTCCTGGTGACTCACGTGCGTGTTCACGCCACATTCGCTTAACATCTTGTCCTTAGAAGAGCACCGTCCACTACTTTTCATCTCAATATCCCCTCTGTAGCAGGAAAAAAAAAAAAACAGAAGGTAAAATAGAGGAGATTGAGAAGAGACAGGGCATCAAGATAGACGAGAAGCCATCTCTCTCTCTCTCTCTCTCTATTGTGGGTGTGTTCTAGGTGTCTGTCTGCAAGAAGACGAAGGAGAAGAGAATGGAGAACGTGAAGGGGCTCCTCAAAATCCGGGTGAAGCGGGGCATCAACCTCGTCGTCCGTGACTCCCTTAGCAGCGATCCTTACGTCGTCGTCTCCATGGCTGATCAGGTCACCCTCCCTCTCTCTCTCTCCGTTGAAATTTCTTGATTAGTGCTGATCGTACCCGATTTAGTGTTCTCCGTTCTTGCGCAATTTTCGTCGTCCTGATGAGAATTGATTTCATCTTGTTATCAAGGCACGATTCAGATCCCTCCATGATGAAGATCTTGTCGTCATGTGATAGATCATTTGCCTAATTGTGCAAGTTGGCTTTGAACAGATTCTATGAGTGGTGCCTTCCTGATCAATCCGATTTTTTTTCCCCTTTGAATTCATAGTTTAAAGGGGAAACGCGGATTTTCTTTTGAAGTGCGAGTATGTAAATAAATATATGCCTTTGAATACGTCTTCGTTTCTTTCTAATTGGCGCAAAGTTCCTTACTTAGGCTTGAGGATTAGGATCGAGTTCTTAGTCATTCACCTAAAACATCATTTAGCGGATGATTTTATCATTTTGCGTGGTAAGAGGCTTCATAATTTAGTATATTACTACATAATGCGTCCCATTTTGCTGACGCCACCTGGACGGTATGTATGTATTTGCAGAAATTGAAGACTCGGGTGGTGAAAAACAATTGCAATCCAGAATGGAACGATGAGCTGACTCTTTCCATAACAGACCCCAGCATTCCAATCTGTCTAGTCAGTGTTTCTTCCTTCGAGTTCATCATCCTTTGTGTTGATTTCGCGAATGACCTTGTTAAGTTGTGTTTATGGATCGTCCATTCAATTTTGTGTTTGACGCTGCTTGGAGACCCAGTTCTCTGATACTAGTTTTAAGTGATATCAAGTGATTTTGGATCTCTCTCACTTCAAAAATTAGTTCAAAGGGTGAGACTTTCCCTTATACTTATGAACTGACCATCAACTCTTCCACAATTGATGTGGAATAAACCTTAATGGACCCTTTCGAAATGAACCCGAATCAGATGATGCACAGAATTAGCCAAACATTTGAGATGATTCATTGGTTTGTTCAAGATTTTCATTCATTCTCATTCTGTGTGTGTCTACTGTGTTTAAAATGATCACTCTGGGACGATTTGTCAGAAAGATTGCGTGTTGAATTGCTCTTGCACCGAATTTTTAAGTGTCAAATGTTGGAATTTTCATATGTAAACTATGATGGACATCGCTTTTAGGGACTGAAGACGTTTAGAGTCACATAATGAGCCTGCACTAGAGTAGTAATAGTCCTATCGAACCATGGTCTTTCGCAGACTGTTTACGACAAGGACACGTTCACCGTGGACGACAAAATGGGAGAGGCCAAGATCGACATCAAGCCGTACTTAGATGCTATAGAGTTGCGCCTGCAGAATCTTCCGACCCCCACCACGATCGCCAGAGTCCAGCCTTCGAAGACCAACTGCCTGGCGGACGAGAGCTCCATCGTGTGGAGAGACGGCAAGATCTACCAGGACATGATGCTACGGCTGGCTAATGTCGAGACTGGCGAGGTGGAGGTCCAGCTGGAGTGGATCGACCTTTCTGGCGGCTCTCGACATATGTGAGTTCTTCGAGGGATCGCAAGCGAAGACAGCGCATGTTGTCATTGTCTAAGGAATAAGATTTACATGTGGGTCGTCGTCCTTCTGTTGCTGTAATGACCTGCCTTGGAATCTAAATTACTGAGTTCAGCAGACGAATCAAAGGATTGATTTGTCCATTTCGGTGGAACGAATACGCTTTTGCTTGCAGATTTCAGATATGATAAAGTGAAACATGGATCCTTCACTGCATGACAGGGCAGGGACAAAATCCTAGATTATGCAGGAGACAAGTGTGCATCATGCCAACAAAAACCAAAAAGAAATTATAAGGTGCGAGAGAAAAATTTTCAAGAGTTCACTCAATCACCTAACTTAGTGCATTGGCTGATAACATGTTCAAATTGCTACTAAACATCCAATCCCTATGTGAAATGTAGGTCGAAATAATAGTTTGAACTAAGCCCATTATGATTTTTCTTTCGAGCCTTATCTTGGACTCAGCTACATTTGAGGCATGTTTTTCTAAGCTTTAGCTCAACTTGGCTTCTGAGTTCAGCGTCCATTAAGTACAAGAAGAGGTCGCCCATTACGAATGGGCTCTGAATTCTATGCCCCCATAAGATCTGCTTCTAAAAAATAACAAATTGTAACGTTCAAACTTTAATCCTTCGCTGTGACGTTTCTACCTTTCTGTGTTCAAATAATGAATTTTCTTCTGTGAGGGTGAATTTCTGAAAGAATATTTGTTTTCCACCTCATTTTTAATGCGAGAGAGAGAGAGAGAGAGAGAGAGAGAGAGAGAGAGAGAGAGAGAGATTTGTAACACTTATCCTGGTGTGAAAAGTTTTATATAAACCCACTACGTAGAAATTGAGATGAGAGAAGTTCTTCAACTAAATATAACTTTGAGATCGTGCGCACAAAAAAGTGGGAAACCAGGATTCTTTATTCGCTTTCTTGATTGGGTTGGTAGGTTTATTATGTGAGAAAATATTAAAACTAATGTTCATTGATTGATTGGTATTTTTTTTTTTTTTTTTTGGCTACAAACTACGATTCGGTTATTTGCCCTACTACCTATAGTTAACAAAGATTACAACAAAAGCAAACACATTCACGCGACTCCTATAATTCAGCAACATGTATTTACAATTAGTTTTTAAGTAAATACATTACTTCGATAGCCATTACTTCTCAAACATCGATAGTTACGTTTGCAGCTTGTCGCTCTAGTTCCTGACAGTAGCAATGACCTATGTTTTCGACCTTTATAGTTACTGGCCTCTTGTGATCTACGGCTAAAAAATAATAGGATTGTGTCGATCATACTTCTCCATCATAAAGTTTACCTAAGCAAATTCCGTTCAAAACTATCGAACTCTTTACTTGGGCAGTCACCTGGTATCTAGGTCGTTGTGATTAGTTTTAGTCGGGGGCTTCTTGTTGATCAAATTGAACTTCATTCATTGAGACTCATGTCTCAGAACTTAGTAATTTCCTTTTGTTTTTAATGTCGACGGTTGTTTCGTGGTCTTGTTAATTGTCAATCTCCCAATATTTAGTAAATTGTGTTAGATGGGAAAATGCAACCCAAGATCTCTATAACTAGAACAAAGAACATATATATAATCAAGTAAAAAGATTTGCATACCTGATTTGGACCATCGTTTTTGATGCGGAATAGTAACGATTTAAACTCAAGAACTTCTCCTTTATCGTCCTTTGTATCAGTAACTCAATGAGACGGCCCCTCACTCTTAACGCTTAATAAATGCTCTTTTGTGAAGATAATTGCGTGTGCTAGAGTTAGAGGAGAGATTTGAGCACTATTTATAGAGTTTTCAAATAGGTCATCTCATTACGGACATGGCTCAACTCGATTCATACTAGCCAGTCCTATATTAGACTAATTAAAAAACCTTTTATCTCACATTATTAGACCAATCCCATAAAATGGTAAATTACAATATCAATTAATATAGTTCACATTAGGAAAACATTCTTCCACTTGGGTTATATTAATTGAAATTGTATTGTACGTGCGTACATTGATCTCGAGATAATTCTTAGTAGTCAATCATATTTCATAAAGTCTCAAATACCGAATCATGACTTTAACTACATGTATACATACATAGCCTTCCATGGTAACAAGTGCTTTTAGTTTTATCGATATGGATTCAATATGGTAGCGTGACAAATAGATAACATCTCTTACGAAGAGTAATACCTTATTTGTCATCCATTTTGTCAAGCACCATTCTCTTATCTTAAATATCACAAAAACCTATGTCATTAGAGAATGTCTTTATGGTTTTAATAAATCCACATATGTCTTGTTCTTGAGATTAACCTTTCTTTATGTGTTACAAGATACATGCCTAAGGCTAATAACTGAATGCCCATAGGTTTCCCTCAAGGTTTATACAATACCTTGAGATTCTTAACAAATATATGTATTCAACTCGATGACAATGCATTTAGAATCATTTTATTGAATGCTAAAGAGTTGACACGTATCACAATATTACTAAATGTAACAAACACAAATGTAAACTTTATTATAGTAAAACTGAAACAACTCCCACTAAACAATAGCATCCCATGATACTTCTAAACCCATGTTAATGACAAGTCGTTCAAGAACACAAGCATGAAAGCCTTTAGTTAGTGAATTTGCAACCATATCATTTAAAGAAATATGTTCTATTGTAACGTCACCATTTTATTCTCTTTTTTATGGTCAAAAACTTGATCGCCATATGTTTAGATCTCTTAAGACCTATGTTGTTATTAGTAAACGGATATTGTAGAGTTATTGTTCCAATACGACCGTATGAGTCTATCCACAAAGTTGAATATGGTCAACTTCCTAATGAAGTTCCGGAGCCAAATAATTTGAGTAACAACCGAAAAGCATGTTACAAATTCTGCTTAAATAATAGAGGATGAGATAGATTTCTGTTTCTTGTTGTTGTTGTTGTTGTTGTTTTTTTTTTTTTTTGGGTTATGATATTGCACCTTTTGCTAACCAAAAAATGTATTTCGTTGTTGACTTCTTGTCATCCTAATAGCCAGTAAAGTTTGCATCCAAACACTCTACTAACTGCAGGACTTAAACATGTCTGTAAATCAATAAATAGTTTTTTGTCCTCTCTAAATACCTCAAAACCTTCTTAGTAGTAATCTGGTAATCGTGTCCTGGATTTAATTAATATCTACCTAGAAGTCTTGTTGCAAAAGCGATATTTGGTACATCCTTTAACTAGGTTTTCTCAATGTCTGAATGAGGACTTTGTGATAGATTCAGTTCACCATCCTTAATGACATGAGCAATTTTTGACTTGTAGTGATATACGTTGAATCTTTCTAAATTACAATCAGCATATGTCATTTGAGATAAACCCAATATACGACGAAATTGATCCTTATGGATTTCAGTGCCAAGAACAAATGACGCCTCATCAAGGTCCTCCATGTCAATTTTTTTTGATAATATCTGCTTTATCTCATGTAGCAATTCAAGATCACTGCTTGCAAGCAAGATATTATATACATAAAGTGTGAGAAAAATAAATTTCCTCTTATTGACCTTGCAATATATATATTGATTTACTTTGTTATCAACAAAACTAAACGAAGTAACAACACTTTGAAATTTTAAGCACCTTTGTCTAGAAACTTGGTTGAGACCATAAATAAGGATTTTTCAATTTACACACAAGCTTACTGGAATCATCTGCTGCAAAACCTTCGGGTTATATCATATAGACTTCTTTATTAAAGTATTCATTTAAAAAGATGGTTTTGACATCCATCTAGCATAACTTCATATCAAAATGACTTACTAGTGCCATGTTCACTTTATTTTTTATTTTTTAAAAGAGACTAGAAAAATGTTTCTTCACAGTCCACTCATTTTTTCTAAGTGAAATACTTGGCTACTAGTTTGGCTTCGAATTTCTCAATCTTTCTTTGGAGTCTCTTTTAGGTTCAGCATTTGCAATGGACTTTGAGTCCAATGCAAATGCTGAAAGCCCAAAGCTACTTGGGGAAATGCAATTGTGTTTGGTAATTTTTTTTTTCAAATGGATTTTGAGTTGAATGTGCTTTTGGTAAAGAAAACTTTCATAATGGGCTTTGATGGGTATATAATTATATATATTTTAATGAAAATTGAACTAAACCTTTCGCCGGATCTGGTGAGCTAGATCTGGCGCCGGCGGCTGTCAGCTGAGGTCGCCTGAGGTCGGCGACCTCCGGCGAGGGTTGCGCACCCAGCCGAGGGTCGCTGGAGGTCGCCCAATCTCGGGCGACCTAGGCGACCGCCGCCTGGGTCCAGTGGTTGCGGGTGGCCCTCGCCTAGGTCTCGCGAGGGTCGTGCGACTCCAGCCACCATCTCGCGACCCTCGCGAGACCCAAGCGAGGGCTGCGAGACCTAAGCGGCGGTCGTCTGGGTCGCGCGACCCTCGGCGAGGGTCGCCCGAGGTCGGGCGACCTCCTGCGGCCCTCAGTTGGGTCACGCAACCCTTGCCGGAGGTCGCCCAACCTTGGGTAACCTCAGCCGACGGCTGCTGGCGCCAAATCTGGCTTGCCGGCGGCCGTAGCCCTTCGCCGGTCTGGCGAAGGGTTGCCTCATTTTTCAATTAAAAAAAAAAATAAACAAGGGCAAAATAGGAAATATGAAAAATTAGTGAGGGTAGTTTTGGAAGAGAAAAAATAATTTTAGCATTTTGCCGAATGCTAAAAGCCCAAAGCTACTAGGGACTAGCTTTGGGCTTTCAGCATTTTGAAGGCAAGTTGAAAGCTGAAAGCTAGCAAAAAAATGGAACTAAACGGTCCAGCATTTCCCTAAGGGGCTTTCAGGGCTAAAAGCCCATTGGGAATGCTGAACCAAACGCATCCTTAGTCTTATACACTCATATGCAACTGATGAGCTCATGATCTTCAAGCAATTCAACAAGTTTCCAAACACTATTATATTTCATAGATTGTATCTTATCTTTCATCGTATCTAACCATAGATTTGATTGAACATAAGAAACAACATTTATATAAATCACTAGATTGATCATGCGGTAGATATTGTAGTCATGCTCTCGTAGATAGACTATATAGTCTAGTGGTATAACTTGTCACGCCCCGATCCTCAGGCACGTACATATCCCTTACCTTTGGTTGATTTTAAAAGCGATATCCCAGGACGTATTGCCGACCCTTTTTATTTTAATATGCACATGCGGAAGCAATTATAATGCCTAGACAATAAAACAATGTGATAGAAAAGTAGGGCCATATTTTTCATATTGAAATTCACAACCAAACTTTTATACAACCGCATCTCAAAGTATTTTACCATACTATTCACAAAGGTCTAGTCTCACACTCAACCACCTACAAACAGGGTTCACAAAGAGAATGTGATCATAGTCCTCATCCGGGTCGTACTCGGATCATTATCGGGGTTCTCCTCCAGGTACTCCTCTTCGGGTTCCTTCTCCTCAGGCTCCTTATCAGGGTCCTGAAATGTTGCCCCACAATCGGGATGAGACTACGTCTCAGCAAGTTCTATCCCCTAAGATTCTGTTGCGACCTAAATTTTGGGTGCACCACCTAAAACTAAGTTAATGGACTACTAAGTTTTTTAAACTTAGCTTAGGCTCTCCCAAGCCCATACCAAATCGCGACTTAAGGTTCGATTATCTAACATGCAAAAGATTATTAACTAGGAGTCGCCGCTAATCGGTTTATGGTAGGTCGATTAGACACCTAAGTAAAATAATGGGAGAATTATTTTACTCCTACGAACTAGAGACTAAGGGTATGAGGACTTGGTTACACTAGATCTCTCTAATACCCTTTCGGTACCATTTCTTTTTAATTTTTCAAAAATATTTTTTTGCAGGTACCTAAATTACTATCATGCAAAAAGTGACCACACGGATGCTAAAACATTCAATAAATAAATTGCATCACACAAATCAAACAATTTTTAGGGTTTTCTTGAAAGTTAGAATTTTTTTATAAAAATGCATTTTTTAACTAAATGACTTAATCTCATTAATATGCAAATTCTAATTAAATGGGCCTATTATGCAAACTAGTTATTATGCACTTCATGACCTAACTTCACTAATGAACAAATTCTGATTAAATGATCCTATCATGCAAACTAGTTAACATGCACCTAGTATTTTTGCATTTTTTTTTATTGAAATTCAGAAATTATGAAAACTCTAATTAATCTATCTAAAAAGGGATAATTTTCTAATTTATTCTAGGGATTAATTTGACTTAAACCCTATCCTTTCTTAGAAAACTATTTTTTGGAAAAATGAGATAATTAAAATGTGCGAACATTAACTAAAAAATTAATTTAGGTCCAACCCTAACTTAGTTCTAAAAATGCAACCCTAAAATGTAATCCTAAGAAAATTCTAATTTATTAAACCTACATGTCTGATTTACTAAACCTATATGCTCATGCAGAATTTTGATTTTTGATTTTCTGATTTTTTTAGTTTTTTTAAAAGATAAGTAATTATTAAATAAATATTAAATCTAAGCTATCAACAAAATAAATGGTTAAAATAATCGAAAAAATAACATGTTGTCTCACAGTCAAATTAACGATTATTCTAACCTAATCATCACGACAAAGAGATCTAAATAATTAAAAATCTGATTCAAAGTCTTACGGATCAAATTAATAATTATAATGATTTAACAATTAAAATTCTACCAAAATGCCCAAAAATTAATATAATTAAAAAAATGATCCGATATCTTACGGATCAAATTAACAATTACAATAATTTGGACAAAATCCTTGCGGACAATGTCAGAATATGCATAAAATGAACACTCACCCAATGTTACAACTTAAGCAATAATAAGAAAACTAAAAAAAATAAACAAATAAATAAAAATAGAATAAATAAAAAATAAACCACCTAAGATGGGGACTCAAGGGAAAGAGCAGCGACGCACGATGGCTTCGGTGAGTGGGTGAAGCGCGAGCCGAGCGGAGGCAACGCGGATTGAGGTGCGGCTCGCTGCTGGCGGGTGTTTGGGCAAGGACGGCGTTTGCGGTGGCTGCAGATCGCACGGGCTTCGCAGGTGAGGAGGAGTCGCGGGTTGGTGACGGGCGGAGGCGCAGATCACCGAAGGAGGAGCGCTGGGCTGAGGTGAGCGCCGAGCGAGGGGCTACAGTCCGGCGGTGGAGCGCGGCGCTCGAGCAGTTGCGGGCTGCCGGTGCAGGGCTCGCCGGCAGGAGGAGGGCGACGGGCGGCCTGCTGCGTGGTTTGCTGGAGGTGCACGAGTTGTCGGGTGGTGGCAGAGTGATGCTCAGCGCTGGCGTCGGCAGAAGCGTGTTCGGAGCGGGACTCAGGCGGAGGGGGACATGCAGTCGTCGACGCTCGGGGCTGTAGCAGTGGTGCGTCGGCGATGGGCTTCTGCAGAAGGGGCAGGTAGAGGCGAGCAGGACGCGGGCTTCGGAGGCGCGACGTTGGAGGTGCAAGTGCGGCGTCGGGGGTGCTCGCGGGGCTGGCCGCTGTTGGCGCCGCAGGGGAGGTCGAGCGGCGGTGACGGAGGCGCGGTGGCCGGCGCGAGGCGGTGTGGGCGCAGTCAGCAGCAGCCAAGCGGCGTGCGGCTTCACGGAGAAGGAACCCACGAAGAAGAAGCACAGTGCACGTCTTTTTCTTTTTTTTTTTTTGGTTTTTTCTCTCTCACCTCACGTCTACTCTCTGTACGAATTCTTTCTTCCCCTCCTGTTTCTTTTTTTGCTTTTTCCACAGAAAGAAAAGCTGACTTTTTCTTTTTTCTCTCAAAGCTTTTTTGTACGAACTTTTCTCCGGAACTTTTTTTTTTTGGTAAAGAACTTTTCTCCGGAACTTTTTACTCTCAATTTCTTCAAAAATTCGCCCCCTGTCATGAAAAATGAGCCTCTCTTTTATAGTGATTCGAAATGGTCTATTTACATGGTATTTTCCGAGTTACCATTTCTTGCCCATTTTTCACTTGATTTCAAAATTGTTGCTGCATTTAACAAAATTCGGATATCCATCATAATTTCATATTTCCTTGCATAATTCAATCAAATCAATTTCTCCCATTTTCATTTTTTTCTTTTTATTTGTTCAAAATGCAATTTTATTTTTCTAAAATTAGGTGTCAACAGACTCGATTAGTAAACCAATACGCTATTCAGGCTGCCTATGCACGAACGGGTCAGAGGACTTATCTTGGCCTCATATTCCACCTGAATATTAGCACAATTCAATAGACATCTAAGCAATCACATCACAGATCGATATCTCGATCAATCGACTTAGTCGATTTCATGTCAATTCGACTATTCCCCGGTCGTTTCAATCAATACTACCTATAAGTCCGATCATACCTAGGACTGCTTATTATAAGCCGATAATAGGTAGTATAGCTCACCAGAAGCTGCCTCAATTCCAGATATGATATATTATATATGCTCACCAGAAGCTGCCACAATTATCAATATAGTATACTATAGCTCACCAGAAGCTGCCGCAGTTATACTCATATAGTATAGTATTTATGCTCATTAGAAGCTGCCACAATTATCAATATAATATACTATAGCTCACCAGAAGCTGCCGCAATTATACTCATATAGTATACTATTTATGCTCACCAGAAGCTGCCACAATTATCAATATAGTATACTATAGCTCACTAGAAGCTGCCGCAATTATACTCATATAGTATATTATTTATGCTTACCAGAAACTGCTAGCCATACTTTCATAGTATGCTGAAAAATGATCATTTAATCAAATCACCAATTTTATCCTTTCTGATAAAAATACCCGTGCGTGGGTACACGATCGGCCTTAGCCAAAATATTATAATTTCTTTTCAACAAATCTCACCATTATCTGTAGTCCACCAAAACACTTTTGGTGCTGTCAATCGACACCCGGTTATTTTTCAATTAATAACCAAAGATTATTCCATTAAAGAATAATTCCCAATTTCACAAATAATTCAATTCGGCACAAAATAAAGCTCAATTAAATAAACGGACTACGCCACGACAATCAACATAAAATTCCGGTCGTCGACTATCCCTGCCCAATTTCCGGAAAATAAATAAATAAATAAATAATTTCGAAAATTAATAAATAAACACTAAAAATCCAATTTAGGCTCATAATGCCTAATTGAATCCCCATAAGGGTTGGAAAAATCCTGAGATGTATTCAATAAATAATCGTATGTCTCTACTTGCTAATTGCACAATTCAATTGTCTAACATGCATCACAATTATCTAATAATCACTAATCTATTCTAATCTAACCACCTAATTGCACTTAATTAAATCTAATCAACCCCTAAGCATAATTAGCAAACTAAGAAAGTATTAGTGAGTAAAACTCACTTGATTGAAGGTGGAGACCGGATCGCTGCGACGGTGGCGCTACGGCGGCTGAAACCCGAACTTTCGGCGGCGACGACGTACACTTGGGCCTGGCCTAAAACGGGCCCAACAAATCTTAGTTCAATATGAGATTTGCTTTTGAATTGGACCGGGCCTGAAGCGGGCTGACTTCGCAGGTTTGGGCCTCAAAATCGTGGGCTTCAGAATTGCTGGGCTTGAAGACTTCAATTGGGCTTGCAAAGCGGGTTATTGGACTCACTTGGGCCGAACTCCACTACCTTGTGGGCTGAAGAGGCTTACACTGGCTGCTGGGCCGAATTTTCCTAAGTTGAGGCTGATGATTCTGTGGGCCTGGAAATTTCCTGAAGATGGGCTGCGGCTTACACGAAGATGGGCTCACGAAATTCGCTGGAGACGTGGCCGCTTCGGTTCGGTGAGATGAAGTCAGCTTGAGGAGCTTCGCTGATCTTCGGTGGCAGCGAAAGGGGCAGGGAACTTCAGACTGCTGGACAGCTCACCAAAACCGAAAGAAGAAGAAGGCAGCTGGCTTCTTCGGTGGACGCTGCTTCAATCAACAAAACCGAAGGTCTTCGCAGGAGATGAAAGCAAGCAGATTCGGTGGGCTTCGGTGCTGCTGGACGCGTGGGCGTGGACTGCATGCGGTTAATCAAGGGCTTCCATGGTTGATGGGTGACCAAGGTGAGCTAGGAAATTGGCAAGTGGCGTGGGTGAGTGGGGGAGGATTCGGTGGCCGCTTAAATGGAGAGGAAATGAAACTTTGGTGGAGGAAGAAACAAGCTAAGGGGATGCTATCGTGAAAGAAATAAATGGAGAGAGACAGAATTGAAGGGGATGAAGTTGCGGTCTTCGACGGAAATGAGGGGAGACGGCAACAAAGAACAAAAAAGAAAAGGATCGAGAAGCCCTGAAGAGGAAGCCAAGGAGGGGGGCCCAAAATCATCAAACTTATCCCTTTAATTCAATGCTTGGTCTCCTTTAAACTTGCATAAATATCTCAATGTCCCCCAAATATTTTCTCCACATTAAAATCCTACAAATTATCAAATTTTGAAACCAAAATTCCAGCTCCATCCAAGGCTCCGAATTTTCAATTTTCGGACTTCGATATCTTCGACAAATTCCCCATATTTGATGTCGAATTTCCTTGGAGAAAAAGCCCATACCATTTTTGCAGGTGCCCATTGCCAAATAGCTCGACTTGAAAGTCAAAACTTCCTTAAATTAAGCCCGTACAAATTTCCGTTAATTTCCACGACGTCCAAATCACTTTTCTGTAAAAATCTCGGAATCTCTGAAAAACTTCTGAGACTAATTTGACGTTTTTAGAATTTATTGTGACATGACAGAATCTTCAATTTCTGAAATCAAACTCGAATTCACGGTTAATTTCCATTCGACGCGTTTTTAGCGTGACCTAAACTACCAAGTAATTTTCAGAGATTTTTAGTGCAAATGACCCATGGTCGATTTTCTTCGAGCCACTATAAACCCACTCGACACATTGGCGACTCTCGATTGTCGTGAAAATCTCGAGGATTCAAATATGGACACGGGATATCAAAACGATAGAGAAAATCAGTTTAGTGTCGGCCGATGAGAATTTTCCAATTTAGTGGTTTCACCCACGATTAGCCACACATCTCAGTCGAACCAACCTATCTTTGATCTCTAATCAATTTACGTCTGTGCCGTAATGATATCGGCAGATGAACACAGTCGAGCAGCCGATTCCTGATCAAATTCTCAAGTCTATTTGCCTTAAAATCCTTAATGGTTTCCCTAGATAGTTTAGTTATCTCGAGAGTGATCAACTCTGAGAATAGCCCTATAGGTGTATCAATGAAATGCCCGATTTAGTTAGTAGAAAACGGAGTTGAAAATTTGGGATGTCACATAACTGATCGTATCTCTTTCACAGATCTCCTCAGTGGAGCTACAACCACTTCATTTTGCACTTAAGATCTTTGAAAAATTTCATCAAGAACTATCTTAATAATAGTACCTCGAACCTTAACAAGCTTAATTTGTGGTATAAAAGACTCCACAATTATTTGTATAGTCAAAGACAAAGATACAGTGACCTCCACCATACCATTATTCTTAATAGTCTGAGAACAGCTTTCCTCTGCGGTTACATCGAATTCCAGAAACTTTACTGTCTATAATTTCGTAATTCTTTTTTTTTTTTGGTAAAGAATAATTTCGTAATTCTTGTACCTTTATTAAGGTCATAAAATCAATGCCCCTTTGAATGATATGGGTAGGATACAAAATAATGTGGAGTGATTCTAGATTCTAACTTACTTAACGTTAGATTATATAATCTCACTTCTATAGGACACTCCAAATCTTAAGATAATTCAAACTAGATTTACATCAAGTCCATTACTCAAAGAGAGTTAATGGAACAATTTTGATAAAAACATGGTTTTGTATGTGAAAAAAAACTGTTTTCAAAGCATCAATCCATAGAAAGCCAGGTAAATTAGTCATACTAATCTTACTCATCATCATATCCATTTGCGATTACGCCTCTTGGCCATACCATTTTGTTTATGATTTTCGGGCATAATAAATTAAGTTATTATCTAAAAATCTTCCAAGTAACAAATGACCTTTTAAACTATCCACTATTGTTATACTTGCCAAAATACTTATTGTCACATATTTGACAATGAAAGTTATATTTATAGGAGCTCAACTTGGGTCTGAGTTCAGCGTCCATTAAGTACAAGAAAAAGGTCATCCATTTTCTCTATCTCGTCAAGACGAATCGGCTCTCCTTTGCCGCCATAAGATCTGCCTCTGAAAAAATAACAAATTGCAACATTCACACTTTTGTTCCTTCGCTGTGACGTTTCTACCTTTTTGTGTTAAAATAAAGAATTTTCTTCCGTGAGAGTGAATTTCTCAAAGAATATGTTTTTTCCGCCTCATTTTCAATGAGAGAGAGAGAGAGAGAGAGAGAGAGAGAGAGATTTGTAACACTTCTCTTGGTGTGAAAAGTTATATATAAACCCACTGTGTAGAAATTGAGATGAGAAAAGTTCTTGAATTAAATATAACGTTGAGACCGTGCACACACGGGTGGGAAACTAGGATTTTTTATTCGCTTTCTTTATTGGGTTGGTAGGTTTATTACGTGTGAAATTTCAAAACTGATGTTCATTGATTGGTATTATTATTATATATATATATTTTTGGCTACAAACTACGATTAGGCTATTTGCACTACTACCTCTAGTTAAAAAAGGTTACAACAAAGACAAACACATTTATGCGACTCTTGGAATTCAGCAACATGTATCTTCAAGCAGTTTCTAAGCAAACACATTACTTCGATAGCCATTACTTCTCAAACATTGATAATTACTTCTGCAGCTTGTCTCTCCATTTCCTGACGGTAGCAATGACCTATGTTTTCGACCTTTATTGTTACTGGCCTCTTTGATCTACGGCTAAAAAATAATAGGATCGTGTCGATCATACTTCTCCACCCTATAGTTTACCTAAGCAAATTGCGTTCGAAATTATTGAACTCTTTACTTGGGCGATTACCTGGTATCCAGGTCGTTGTGATTAGTTTTAGTCGTGGGCCTCTTGTTGATCAAACTGAACTTCATTCATTGACACTCATCTCTCATAACTTAGTAATTCCTTTTGTTTTAACCGTCGGCAACTGTTTAGTGGTCTGTCAATTGTCAATCTCCCAATATTTAGGAAATTGTACATTTGCCACGTCTTGCTTGGCCTCTCCTAGTCCGAGTTGGACCATCGGGAATTCGGGCATTTTTTGTGTCAACAACGTCACAAAATAATTAGCAAAGGATATTTAACTTTTAAATAGATTGGTAACTAACTTAATAATCTTCGGACAATAGCTCTCGACTTTTTTCCCTACATCACTAGTTTTTTACTTTCTAGGATTATTGAGACATTGGAATTCTTTTTTAAGAAACCTCTCCAATAGTGTGTGAGTTTTCAATTGATAGTTAAAGCTACAAAAATGAGGGTAGACCTAATTGCGAATTTCCATCGATCCATCTGCGACAGAGCATTGTTCCTCAAGTTTGGAAATTATTACTCATCATTCCTCCTATTTAACAATTGCAAGCATCATTTTTGTAAAATATAGCTTTTAAATTTGGAAGGAATTTTTGTTAAAAATTAGCAGTAATACTTAGATAATTTTGTATTAATGGATGAACATATGAAATGTTAAATCTGGAAGGACTTTTTGTTAAAAATTAGCTGTAATACTTAGATAATTTTGTATTAATGGATGAACACGTGAACTGTTTTTGGAAAATTGGGGCCTAAACATAATTCGAGAAAAATTGGGAGGGCCGCAAGCCCCTCCAGCTCCCCTCTAAATCCGCCCAAGTTCAATGATACATGGAGACACTCTTTACATATGGATCTAAAACACTAGAAAGCAGTTCGCCAAGCAATTCATAGGCTTAAGATTTCGGTAATTGAAGTTTAATGACGAAGGATCATCTCAAGAAGATTAAAAGGCTTATCTAGTAGTCAATGCAAATTTATTTGGAGCTCGGTTAAGCGTATCTCTGCTTGCTGGACTTTAGACATACAAAGCACTGCTCACATTATATATTTAAATTGGAGTACAACGCCACCATGCTTTGGCGAAAGCTTACACACCTAGTGGGGAGCTAAAACATCTTTTCATGCTTCCGAAGCATGTTATTAAGTACTTCAACCACAGTAGTACATCACTTTAGACATACAAAGCACTGCTCCCATTATATATTTAAATTGGAGTACAACGCCACCATACATTGGTGAAAGCTTACACACGTAGTGGGGAACTAAAACATCTTTTCATGCTTCCGAAGCATGTTATTAAGTACTTCAACCACACGTAGTACATCGCCACTCGAATTTATTGATTGACTATTTTAAGCCTTTTTGCCAGGGCCTTGAAGGTACTCGTCGACTTTGGGGAACATCTTTTTATGGATGAAGTCGATATAGTCTTTGGGATCGGAAGCATTGGCGTTGTTCTTCACGAAAGTCAGGTCCGCTTCTCCCTTGCAGCCTCCTTCGTCATCCGCAGAGAAGTGGAACTTCACATTCAGGCCGTTGTAATATCGATTTGGCACTTCTCCCTTTGTCAAATTGAATGTGATGGACTTCGTCTCGTCCAAGATGGGAGTCACAATGTCTTCCCAGATTCCGCATTTATGTGCTGTGTATTATTAATTTTTTTTTAGGAAACAATCTCAGTCACCAATATATATATAGAGAGAGATTCTAAAATATAACTAGAGAGTTTCATGGCCCATGAATAATTTGTCGTTTTTAGTCTCGTAGCTTTAGTTGTCAAAACTCGTGAGATGAATTAACAATTACAATCTCATCGTTTTTTGATGGAACTGTTACTCACAAAACAGAAGAATAGGAAGAAAATAGTTGTTTTTTGGATTAATAATACATCGAGGCAACTAATTAGCTAAGAAAGGAAGAAGAGATAGATACGATATGGGATACGGGAATAAAAATTGGCTAGATTAAGTGACAAATATTTGGACCTACCATCTTCAAAAGTCCAGCGCCTTTTCGAGTTCAGAGACACCCAGGTGCTATCATCATCGCCCAATAATTCTACTTTTGCAATATCTTGAGGCATGATCTCTGGGAATTTGAAGCATTCCCTCCGGAAGATACCATATACATCGTCAACTGTCGATTTAAAATTAAATTGACACTTCAAATGACCTTCCAATGAATTGGCCGATTGCGCCATATTTTCTCTTTTAGCTTGGAAAGAAAAAGAAGGTTAAGGAAACTATGTAGAGAAAGTGTATGTTGTAGCTAGACCGTGCAAATGAGCAGCTAGAACCGAAGCCAATTTATAGAGATGCTTGGGCCTTTTAGTTAGTCGTTTTTTCTTTTCTCGAATCGCTCACACTCAAAATCTCATGCGATAGAAGGCATTAACTATTGTTAGATGTACCGGTAATGAAAGCTCACTACGATGAGTGATGATGTCCACAATGACGTCATGCGGATGATGGTGTCTTAAAAGTAAAGATCGAACCAGCACCGACCTAATTTATTGTGGATAGTTGTAACTAAAGATATCAGCTGTGAGCCCGTGACTTCAATTATTAACTATGCACATTCACATTTAGAGTTGTATTTACACGAGCAAGTCATTCTCTCTCTTTTTTATTCTTCGCAAACTAATAATTGACTATCGAAGTGTGTTTAGATGAGGCACCTATGTATTAAGAGGCTGATTCAATCTTTAGGCGTAGGATTTCTTAGGGTATAGTTAACAGAGTAGTTGTGCCATAATTGAAGTCATTTATGGTCCATCTAAAACTTAGATGAAAAGGAAGAAAAAAAGGGATCGACTAATACAAAATTCCAATAATTTCAAGTACCACCGAGGAGATTTGATTGATAAATAATCTATCCGTTGAACATTCAGATTGAGAGTTGTATTTATAGGAAAGTTAATTTCAACTTTGTATTTAGTATTCCTCATGTTTGAAAGAGGAGCCGTTGTGCTATAATTGAAGTCAATTATGGCTGTCGATTCAATCCTTCAGCACTCCATCCGACAAAGTGAATGTGATGGACATTGCCGTGTCATCGATGGCTCCTCCAGTGTCCTTCCAGCTTCCGCAATTATTTGCGTGCGTAATTTTTCATTTTGGAAATCAATCTAAGTAGCCAATATTTGTTTTTTTAGAGATTCTAAAATAAAACTAGAGTTAGACCCAAAAAAATAAAAATAAAAATTGGAAGTGTTACATGGCTCGTGAATCATATTGTCGTTTTGAGTCTGGTAGCTGGTCAGGAGGTTCATCTTGAACCACTTAACACAGATTTGCTCGAAAGACTCGCTTAAGTTGTAATTATTGATCTTGTAAAACAGTATATAAATTTGTAGTACGTATGGGTGGTGCCAATCCCCTAAAAGTAAAGCAGAAACTTGCTCTTTTTACATCTTGAAAAGATGTAAACTGTAGTCTAAGTGTGACGAATAAAATTGATGTCCTAGAGTCCCGTTCTTTGTATTGTCATTGAATTTGATAGAATATTTAACTATTTCAACACATAGTACTATACAAAAAGACCAGATTAAGCCTGAGAGGGAGTGTTAGAATATTTAAATATTTCTACGGTTAGTACTAGGTAAAAATACTAGAGTAAGTATGATCTCACATGATATCAGAATTGGAGATCCTTATATCATGTGAGATTTGATGAGATCACCATCAACTGTTAGATAAATGTGTGGTCTTTATTATGTCAATATTCTAAGACAATTAATGAGAAACCTCAAAGTTAGGTTTTTGATTGGAGACAGGGATCATTACGCAGAGGATGGCCTAACCTACGGGTCCAGTTTTGAGGAATTTGTGGGTTGCATCTCTCAATGTCACCATATTTATGAAACGATTGAATTATTGTCCTTCTTGTGGACTGTCTAGGCCTTCGGTAACATGTGATTCACGCAAAAATCTTAAATAGGACCTAACTACTGTTATGCATCAGTCACTACCGCGTATTAATTATTGTGCTTTCCACAAGATAAGGGTCGCTTAATCCGGTTCCCTCGGATCAAGTCAATCACATTTTAATTGCATACCCATGGTCTCGCCATACGAATCATTAATTTCTATATGGTTCTAGCTTTATTGTTCGTAGAGCACGAGCTATACATGGTGATGCCGGGGATTACCTGCAAAATAATTTCAAGTCCTCCCTAAGGAAGCACTAGATATCACACATATCTGTAAATTATTTAGAGCTGACGAAGCCCTAGCTATTTAAGGAACCTAAGGAAGAAATGTCTAACACATCAATGATGCGAATGTGTTCTAGAAAAAACTTCATATTTCATTGATCACAGTCATTCATGCTTTGAATACACAAGACACCAATTAGCCGCTTTAATCATGTGGGTCTCCTGAACCAGTGTAACGACATGACAATCTCTTCAGCGAGAGAATCAAGCAAATTTTTTTATTTTTGAAGTTGATAACTAGTGGAATGTGCATAAAAGTTAATGAAATCAATTTGACAAGGAGCTACTGGTTGCTGGTCTTCACGATAGGAAAAATATATTGTGCATCGGTTGCATTACCAATGCGTGAAATATTGATTATCTTTTCATTGAATCCGTGAACGAATTGAACTATAACATAAGGCAAGTGTGATTTACCTTCTTTTTCTTTATTAAAGATTTGAGAATATTTTGAGAAACAACATCCCAAAAGATTGCGCCCTTTGTTTTTTTTTTTGGTTGAAATAAGTAGCTTTCATTACTTGCCAAAAAACGGATAACAAGTAGATTCAACATCTAAGCATAGGGAAAAGTGCCAAAAAAGTCCTAAACCTTTTGTCATTGTGCCAATTTAGTCCTAAACCTTTTTTTGGTGCCGATTTAGTCCTAAACCTTTTTAAGTGGTGCCGATTCAGTCCATTTGGCCGGCCGGAGGCGCGTGGACGCCGGCCGGAGACAGCTGGCCGGCGAACAATTTTTTAATATTTTTCGAATTTTTTTAATATTTTTCGAATTTTTTCGAATTTTTTTCGAATTTTTTTCTACTTTCTTCTTCCTCGGCGGGCGCCGGCGCCGGCCGGCCGAGGCGAGGGCCGGCGAGGTCGGCCTCGCCGGCCACGGCGAGGCTCGCCCGCCGGCCACCGGCGGAGCCGGCGGGCGAGGCTCGGCTTCGCCCGGCCGTGGCGAGGTCGAGCCTCGCCTCGCCTCGGCCGGGCGACGGCAGCCTCGCCGTCGCCGGGCGAGGCTCGTCCCCGCCGGCCCGGCGAAGGCGAGCCTCGCCCGGCGACGGCGAGGCCGCCGTCGCCCGGATCTGGCGAGGCTCGACCTCGCCACGGCCGGGCGAGGCCGAGCCTCGCCTCGGCTAGGCGACGGAGGCCTCGCCGTCGCTGGGCGACCCGTCGGCCGGGCGAGGCTCGCCTTCGCCGGGCCGGCGGGGCGAGCCTCGCCCGGCCGACGGCGAGGCCGCCGTCGCCCGGCCCGAGGCGAGGCTCGGCCTCGCCCGGCCGTGGCGAGGTCGAGCCTCGCCAGATCCGGCGACGGCGGCCTCGCCCGGCCGACGGCGAGGCCTCCGTCGCCTAGCCGAGGCGAGGCTCGGCCTCGCCCGGCCGTGGCGAGGTCGAGCCTCGCCAGATCTGGGCGACGGCGGCCTCGCCGTCGCCGGGCGAGGCTCGCCTTCGCCAGCCGGCGGGGACGAGCCTCGCCCGGCGACGGCGAGGCCGCCGTCGCCCGGCCGAGGCGAGGCGAGGCTCGACCTCGCCACGGCCGGGCGAAGCCGAGCCTCGCCTCCGCCAGTGGCCGGCGAGGCCGACCTCGCCGGCCCCCGCCGCCCGGCCGGCGCCGCCGCAGGAGGAAGAAGAAAGTAGAAAAAAATTCGAAAAAAATTCGAAAAATATTAAAAAAATTCGGAAAAAATATTAAAAAATTGTTCGCCGGCCAGCTGTCTCCGGCCGGCGTCCACGCGCTCCGGCCGGCCAAATGGACTGAATCGGCACCACTTAAAAGGTTTAGGACTAAATCGGCACCAAAAAAAGGTTTAGGACTAAATTGGCACAATGACAAAAGGTTTAGGACTTTTTTGGCACTTTTCCCCTAAGCATAAGACCAAGCGAAGGGGGTGGGGAGGATTATCAATCCAACCTGGTGGGCGGGAGTCAGTTTGGTGGGCCCTCGTAACCCAATCAGCCGCTTGGTTGGCATTTCTGGGCTAAAAGATAAGCCGGGCTTGAGGATGAAGGCCCAAAGAAAAGTGCAATCACTTATGAGGGACTTGGCAGCCCACGGTGCTTCTCTCTGTCCCATAATGCTTTCAACAGCCACTAAATTATCTGAGGCAAAGAGAAAGTACAGGTCAGAAATTGAACTAAACTCAATTCGTGGGGCTCGTGTGTCCAACATCTTCTTCAACTAGAGCAGCCCCTCTCTCATGGCTAGGGCTTCCGCAAACAGAGCCAAAGTAGCATGGATTGGCTTCACAAGACCATCAACGAGAACGCCATGCTCATTTCTATAGATCATGGCCACCGATCTAGTCATGGACGAGCTATACCAAGAGCTGTCCACGTTTATTTTCCAGATCCGGTTCTTCATTTGTGTCCATGGTTCAGGTTGTGAATGTTTGCTGATGTTCAGGTCTTCTTCGTGCAGGTGCCATTTTTGATAGAGACCAGATTCTAGGGTAGCTTCCTCTAGGATCGATCTTGGTTGTGGTTGAGCTTGGAAGACCATAGCGTTCCTTGCCTTCCAAATTTGCCACAGTACTCTAGCAACGAACGCTTTCTCCTAGTAGTCGGCCTTTAAAGTAAGAGTTTCCGACACCCATTTGTCTATGCGTGTGATTTTCATCGGGGAGATGTCTATTGCTAATTTGGGGTTTAACCACATGTCTCTTGTCCAGTTGCATAGTAGGAAGAGATGTTCCACCATCTTCGGTTGTTGGCTGCATATTGCGCAAAATGGCTCAGGTACCATCATCCTCTTAAATAAACACTCCTTGGTAGGCAACGCATTATTACATATGCTCCATATAAGAAATTTGATTTTGGGATATGTTTTTAGCTTTCATATTTCAGTCCATAAGGCTTTTGGGATTTGGTATGACATAGATGGTTGGGCCTGTGGATGACAATTGTTTTGATTTCTAACTCTGTTGTATCTGCTATTTACCTTATATTCTCCCGAATTGTTTGTGTCCATAGCAACTTGTCATGTCCTAGGTTCAAGTGAATGGGGGTAGTTAAAATTTCCGTAACTACTTTGTCCTCGAATAATAGCTGAAGTTTTTGTTCGATCCATTTGCCTGTTGGAAAATCTATTAGTTCAGCAACAAACTGAGGATTGTTTTGATTTGGAGGGCTTCCTATCTTACCCGAGGGTAGCGATGTGTCCTCTCTAATTTTGACGTTGTTCCCATCACCAATTTCCCATCTTATATCTAGTTCAATAACATCCCGATCCACTATGAGGCTTGTCGCAACCTACCCTCGGGAGGAGGGAATAGGATTAGGAGTATTGCCTAAAAGACGAGCTTAAGCCCATGATTAGGCGTAGGCTCTCCCAAGCCCATACCCCGCGTGACGTTGGGATATTCTTAACAATTTTGCACAAAAGGAGTCGCCACTAGCCTATTGGGGTCGGCTAGAAACCAAGTGAAGTATGGGAGTGTACCTCACTTCCTACGCAACCAGAGAAACTAAGGTCGGGGACTTAATTACACTAATCGATTAATTAGTGCCCTTTCGGTACCTAATCTTGTTCATTTTATCAAAATAATTCTTTGGCAGACAGTTTGGATTGATTTTATACCTATCCACTAACATGTGAGGTGATAATGTGAGTGCACAACCATTAAAGTAACAACCATAGCTACCAAGATCTTAATTGCGGCAAAAATTAAACACGTACAATTAAATATAATTAGATATGCAAATTAAGCATACAATATAATCAAAATACAAGCAAATAAAAGTTTAATTATACTAGAAAGGCAAAACATAGCAATTCCTAACCAAACCCCATAATTTTTGGATTTTCGAAATTTTTAATTTTTTTTTTAATTTTTTAATTTTTTTAATTTTTTTAAATTTTTAATAATTTTTGGATTTTCGAAATTGTTTTCTTTTAAAAATAATAATAATTTTTTTTGGGGCAGACCGGAGACCGGACCCGGGTTCGGTTCGGCAGGCCCAAGAGGGCCCGAAACTCGGCCCTAGCCCAAGAAGTCTACCTCCTCTTTTCTTTTTTTAAAACAGGCCAGGCCCACAAGCCCACATTACACCAGCCCAAGTCCAAAAACCCACAAGCCCAAAAGCCCAAATTCGCCCAAAACCTTACTCGATTGGAGGCTTCGGTCCGACCCGGCCGTGACCCGATTTTGTGCCCTCCTCTCTAGGGCTTCCGCGGCGTCGAAGGGGGATGCTCGGGACGCCGGCAACTCGGCGACTGCGGCGCGATGGGTGGCGGACGACGGCGGCGGCAGCAAGGACGGCGATGGAATCGAGCTGTTGTGGCGGTGGCGACGACGAATGGAAGTGCGGTGGCTCGCCGAGGATCAGCAAGTAGGAGCAGAGGCTGCGTCGTGGGGGCTCGGGATCTGGAGGTGGAGGCACGGCGGAGCAGAGGCGGAGGCGCGGTGGCTCGGACGGCGTCGAGTCGTCGCGGGTGGAGGCGGGCGGCGATACCTGGCGGCGTCGACTCCTCCGTCGCTCTCCTCCTCCAGATTTACAAAATCGCTTGTCTCCTTCTCTCCCTCGTTCAAGCCGTTGCTCGAGCAGAACGACACCGAGGCGCAAGGTCACGAACAGGGCCGGAGCAGAGGCGGCGAGGAGGACAGCGACTCGGACGGCGTTGGATGGCGCTGCCGTTGCCCTCCTCCCCTCTGTTCCTTCTCTCTCTTCCTCTCTACTGCATTGCTTCTTGACGCCGACGCCTCTGCTCCAGATCTGGGTTCCGGTGAGACAGCGGCGGTCGCAGTAGGTTGGGCGGCAGCGGCGGTGGCGAGTAGAGGCGGCAAGTCTTCTCCGACTTCCTCTCCTTCTCTCTCGCTCCTGCTCCCTCCCTCTGCCCCGCCCTCTCTCCCTCGTCCAGCTCTCTCCTCCAACTTTCTCGTTCGGTTTTCTCCCCCTTCGAAAACCCTAGCTACCGAGAGAAGAAGACCCTGGGCGCGGGCTAGGCTCAATTAGAAAGAAGAGTGGGCCGGCCCTGCGCGAGAGAAAGAAAAGAAATAGGGGGCGGCGGGCCGGTTTGAGGCTGGATTCGGCCCAATCCGCCCTCTAAGCAATTTTTCATTTTTTTTTTCTATTTTCGTTTTCATTTTTTTCTTTTTCTTTTGTTGTTGTTTTGTTTTTGTTTTTTTTTTCTCTTTTTCTCTTTTTTCTCTAATAATTTTTTTTGTACTTGAAAACAAAAATTAAGTGTCAACAGCTGCCCCTCTTTGAATGTTGTCTCGAAGAGGTTGCATTCAAAGACAGAAGACACTTAAATTATTTTTGTGGTAAAGAGACCCTGAGTGCATAGGCACACGTCAGGTTGACAGAAATGATTCATAACTATGAAAGCACGTCTTGTCAATAAGATGAAGAAAGACTCCGGGTTACAGAAGCCCACCGAGTCATAAAAAGTGAGGAAGACTCCAGGATACAAGGCTCTCCGGGTCATAAGAAGGGTGGAAGACTCCAGGATACAAGGCTCTCCGGGTCATAAGAAGTGAGGAAGACTCCAGGATACAAAGCTCTCCGGGTCATAAGAAGTGAGGAAGACTCCAGGATACAAGGCTCTCCGGGTCATAAGAGGTGAGGAAGACTCCAGGATACAAAGCTCTCCGGGTCATAAGAAGGATGGGAGACTCCAGGATACAAAGCTCTCCGGGTCATAAGAAGTGAGGAAGACTCCAGGATACAAGGCTCTCCGGGTCATAAGAGGTGAGAAAGACTCCAGGATACAAAGCTCTCCGGGTCATAAGAAGTGAGGAAGACTCCAGGATACAAGGCTCTCCGGGTCATAAGAGGTGAGGAAGACTCCAGGATACAAGGCTCTCCGGATCATAAGAAGGGTGGAAGACTCTAGGATACAAAGCTCTCCGGGTCATAAGAGGTGAGGAAGACTCCAGGATACAAGGCTCTCCGGGTCATAAGAGGTGAAGAAGACTCCAGGATACAAGGCTCTCCGGGTCATAAGAAGTGAGGAAGACTCCAGGATACAAGGCTCTCCGGGTCATAAGAGGTGAGAAAGACTCCAGGATACAAAGCTCTCTAGGTCATAAGAAGGGTGGAAGACTCCAGGATACAAAGCTCTCCGGGTCATAAGAAGTGAGGAAGACTCCAGGATACAAGGCTCTCCGGGTCATAAGAAGTGAGGAAGACTCCAGGATACAAAGCTCTCCAGGTCATAAGAAGGATGGGAGACTTCAGGATACAAAGCTCTCTGGGTCATAAGAATTGAGGAAGACTCCAGGATACAAAGCTCTCCGGGTCATAAGAGGTGAGAAAGACTCTAGGATACAAAGCTCTCCAGGTCATAAGAAGTGAGGAAGACTCCAGGATACAAGGCTCTCCGGGTCATAAGAGGTGAGGAAGACTCCAGGATACAAGACTCTCTGGGTCATAAGAAGGGTGGAAGACTCCATGATACAAAGCTCTCCAGGTCATAAGAAGTGAGGAAGACTCTAGGATACATGGCTCTCCGGGTCATAAGAGGTGAGGAAGACTCCAAGATATAAGGCTCTCCGGGTCATAAGAAGTGGGGAAGACTCCAAGATACAAGGCTCTCCGGGTCATAAGAAGGGAGGAAGACTCCAGGATACAAGGCTCTCCGGGTCATAAGAAGTGGGGAATGACTGAGGTCTCATCGTGTAAAAACGAGTTTTGACCAGGTATGATAGTCTCATCGTGTACGAATGGGTTTTGATTGGGAGGTAGGTCTCTCCGTGTACGAACGGGTTTCGACCGGATGATAGTCTCAACGTGTACGAACGAATTTCGATTAGGAGGCGGATAAGCATGGTTTACGGATGAACCCACCAATCTTGGAAATGACATGGTTTAAGGTTAACCATAAACCTTTGGAGATGGCATGGTTTAAGGCTGACCATGAACCTTTGGTTTTTAGGGAAGCACCTGCTAACCCCTTAGAAAACTGCATGGCTTCATTGATGAATCCTGTCAAACTCAACTTGAGCAAATGTCGTTAGAGACGTCATCAAGAGACGTATTGACAATATTGCAGCAATAATTGAACAAAATAATCAAACTAAGTCCGACTGCTTTAGAAAAACATTCGATGTCCATCAGCCTCATGTGGCGCAAAACTATCATCTTGCTCGTGGATATATCATTAATCATCAAATTCTCTAGGAGACAAGTTCTCATCAGAACGGCTACGACTCGAGAAAAAGGTTCATTAAGCATGCCAAACTAGAGCTTCTTAGTCAAAAAGAGTTTCTCACACACTCTCAATAAAATGGCTACTTGATCCCATCCATTCATGTGGGAGATAATTGGTTGCTGATGAGAGTGCTAGTAAGAACACCTAGAGGGGGGGTGAATAGGTGTTTAAAATAAATCTTGGCAAATATATGCGGAATAAAATAAACTTCAAACAAAGGAGTTAGGGAAGAGAATAAAAACACAAGGTTTATAGTGGTTCGGCTTAATCCAAGCCTACGTCCACTCTCCCACGCTAACAGCCTTCTTGGCTGGATTCCACTATGCAATCAACAAGAGATTACAACTTTGAGTGCAAACACTTAGTAGTAGATCACACTATCTCACTAAGTCACTCTTTTGGTATTTCTCTCATGATCACAAACGTTTAAGCTCTCAAGAGACAAGTGTATGATCGAAGATCGCTCAGACTTTGGAATTATAAATTCTACGCTCTATCTCTTACTTGCTCATCGGTCCATGATCTCCTTAAATACTCCTCCACTTCCAAACTACCCGTTGGACAGTATCCCGGAGAATCGTCTTCCAATATACCCATTGGACAGCTCTGTATCTAGAAGATTTGGTAGCCATTGAGTGACAAAGGTAGAATCCCAAATTGATTCCAATTGCTCATACAAACGGAATCTTGGTTTCCATAAGTAAAGCTTCTTCGTATAGAAAGATCTTGTCTTCAAGATCCAATCGTCAATCAATTAGATTGAATCAATCAAATCAATCTTGATGTGGAATCCAAACCAGATCATTAGCCGTTGTACATTTGGGCTTGTATTACATTCTGTCGAATTCTGGATGTAAAGTCTGAGAGTCTTTAGACTTTACAATCTGAGTCTGAGTTACGCTAGACTTTGCAATCTGGGTCTGAACATATCTGCTTCTGAACAGATTTAGCTTTAAGGTTTGTACCCAGTTCAGCTTCAGCATAGAGTCTGTCTTCTGGTTCAGCTTCAGTCTGGAATAGAACAGACTTTGACACTAAAGTGACTTTGATACTAAAGCGGTCTTCAGACTTTGACACAGAAGTCTGGAAATCTTCATAATATACTTTGGACATATGTTACGTTCAGTCTTCTGGCCGTCTTCAGACTTTGACAATATCCTTTACATGTTCTATTATCTGCATGGTCTATTACTTAACCATTAAACATGTTAGTAGCCTTTGATTTATTTTGTCATCTTCAAAACATCATAAGGGATTTCCCTAACAATTTCCCCCTTTTTGATGATGACAAAACAATCTCTGAATATGCAGATTTGTAAACATGCTTTTAAAAATATTAATTTAAATCAAAGGATATCAGAAGATAGCAAATAGATTGAGCATAATAATAAATAGAAAAATAATTGCAGCTCAATATTATGCAATAAATAATATCAACCAATCAACACATATGCATATTCATATATTCTCCCCCTTTTTGTCATAATCAAAAAGCGATAATAATGGATTCACGTAGAAAATGATAACAAATATCTTGTATGAATCACAATTTCCAAAAATCAGCTTTTATCGAATATTAAAGATATGCAATATAGCTCACTTTGATTATATAAGCAAATATCCAATAAAAATCACGAATGCATCATAAAATTCACGTGACCCATTTTGTCATAATAAAATGATAATATCAATACAAGATTTATTAATGACAAAAGGTAATAAAAGATGCACTAACCGGATTTTTTAGAACAAATTCTGACACATTTACCTTTCCTTCCATTCATGATAAGATCACGATCAATCCAAAAAGATTTTTCCATAATTGATCAATGCTCCCCCTCAATTTGTTGCCTTTTTGAGATTATCACGATTCTTTTCCTTTTCTTTTGGATTTGCTTTCTCCCCCTGTGATCATGGCGATATTTGCGAAAAGAAACAATTGTTGCTTGTTGAACAGAATATTTTTTTTCAGTATTTCCTTTGTAGCAACAACATCTGCAACGATCACTTGCATTTTGAAATTCGAGACAAAAATTTATTTTCTTCAATTAAGCTTTTCTCGAATTCAACCTGCATCAACTTAACAAACTTTTTCCACAAATAAGCTGTAATAATATCCACGTAATATATAATGCCATTTTCTTCAAATAAATAAATTGAATAGCATATATAAAATTATCAAATATTAAAATTCAGAACTATTCAACCTTTTGTACGATGCATAAGGGATTTCCTCAATAAGCAAAAATTTTGCACATGGAAGGGAATGATATTTTTGAACCTCTAGAAGATAGTATAGA
The DNA here is from genome assembly GCA_014182375.1 of Eucalyptus virginea. Lineage (NCBI taxonomy): Eukaryota > Viridiplantae > Streptophyta > Magnoliopsida > Myrtales > Myrtaceae > Eucalyptus > Eucalyptus virginea. The sequence continues at coordinate 44,104,922 of CM024520.1, forward strand.
ATCTTCTCAATTTTCTGATCAAGCTTTCTAAAATCCATATGGAAGATTCTTTTGTTACCTGCAAATTCTTGTATAATAATAATCATCTTTGCAAAAATGTCACGTAATATCTTCCTTTGATTTGCGGATCAAACTTGCTAGATAGAATAAATCTTCTAAGAATATAGCAAGAATATCCATGAATATGCAATAATATCTTTCGAGATCAAAGAGATTTCCTTGAGCATAAATTTCAGATATGCATTTTGCAAAAGGAAAATAGATATTTTTGTCACGTGCCAAAATTGCAATACCTTATATTTATAACAAAAGATATTCACAATATAATAAACAATCATCCAAAATCATGATAAATGCACGTAGAAATTTGCAAGGCGAGATGAAAAAAAAATTTCTCTTACCCAGGTATATGTTTCAAATATACCATTGATTAAAAAAAATCATTACCAATCTTTGCCTAAGATTCTTTTCTTATTGCACCAAAATCTGTGTAGATTTGTGATCGTTCATCCCTTAAAGAATTTCCTGCAATCAACTCATTTTCTTTTTGGTATCCATCAATTTGGATCCTTCCATGACGTTAGAGAAAATTATATAATCTCCAAATATTCTTTCTTAATTCATCATAACAAAGTATTCAAAGAAAGAATATTATGCACAATGATATTTTGAAAAATAAATTCTCACTTAGTCATGGTACGATAAAAACAGAGAGAATAAAATTCCTTGAGTATCTAAAAATATCTTGCATCATAAATTAATATCATGTAAAACAGATTTTTATTTGGCAAAATATGATAAAATCTGAGAGTATAAAATCAAACCAAATAAATTCATTTGTCTTTAAGCATGATATCAAAAATGATCACACGTATCAAATTAAATCTCGAATCACAAAAACAAATCATGCGATTCTTTCTTCAATAAAACAAATCAAAGAATATGATCATTATAAAATCCCAATCAACCAAGGATATATCGAATATCAAGCATAATGAGAAATTGAGAATAAAAATATATACATTTCTTACCAAACTCTATTTCTTCTTTCTTCTTTATATCCTGCAAAAACAACTCATCTTTTCTTTGGTACCCATTTTTTCTTGGGTCCATGAGAGTTAGTAGAGTATGCTATTTTTACCCAATTTTTCTTAATAGGTTTCCAGACTTTAGGACAATCTTTTTCAAAGTGTTCCGAATCTCCACAATTTGAACACTTGACGTCATTTCCACCAACAGGTTTTACAAACACTTTTTGAAAGTGATTTTTGTAAAATGCCTTTGGAGGTCTTTGTCTAAGTCTCTCTTTTACTTTAGGAAAATCAATTAAAGAATTATTTTCCTTATTGAAACCAAGTCCCGACTTATTATAGTAAGGAACTTGTATAGAAAGGATATGCTCTAATGTTTTTGATCCATTTGAAAATCTTGTCGATATATTTGAAAATTCTTTTTTCAAAGAATCATTTTCTTTGACAAGTAAATCTCGACTTTCTTTTGTTTGTAGAAAATCTTTTTGCAAAATTTCAAACTTTTCTTTTTGAGAAAGATCATGTTGCCTAAGTCGAGAATTCTCCTTTTAAGTTCAAAATCCTTTTAAGAGAAGATTTAAGATTTGAGCAAAGCTCATTTATATACTTTGAAACTTTGAGAGGAATTTTTGAATGACTTACCTCGATTTCCTCATCGGATTGAGTCCGTGTCTAAGTCGACTCGATTCGAGTCCGTGTCCGAGTCGACTCGATTCTGAATGTGCCATCAAGAAAAATTTCCTTGCTCATCATCTTCTTTTATTGTTCTTTTCTGGCCATTCTGCCTGTATTTTCTTCTTCCACTAAACTTCCTTCCTTTTCTACTCAGCTTTTTGAATTTCTTGACCATAAAGGCAAGTTCTTCATCGTCCATTTCATTTTCTGAGTCTGTTTCATCAAAAACAGCATTAGATATTAAAGCAATGGACTTCTTACCTTCGGGATCTTCATCGTTGAGTTGCTCCACTTCATAGGATTGAAGAGTGCCAATCAATTCATCAACAGAGAGTGGCATAATTCGTTGAGTCTCCCGGATTGAAGTCTTGACATAGTTCCAATCTTTTGAAAGACCTCGCAAGAGTTTGTTGACCTTCATTGGGGCAGAAATTTGCTGACCTTGATATGCTAAACCATTTACAATTTCTGTAAAACGGCTAAACATATCTCCAATCGACTCTCCTTGCTTCATCTTGAAGGATTCATATTTGCCGAGCAAGAAGTTTATTTTTGTCTCTTTTACACGATCAGTCCCTTCATATGTAACATGAAGTCTATCCCAAACTTCTTTTGCTGTTTCACATGAAGAGATTCTGTTATATTCAACAGGAGACAAGGCGCAATATAAAGAATAAATAGCTTTTGCATCAAGCGCTTCTCTTTTCGACATCTCCATCCGAGACATAGGAGCGGGGGGTTTGCTTTCTTTGTCTTTGCCATTCTTATTGGATGTAGACGCAGCAATGGGATTGATTCCTCTTTCCACAACATCCCATTGCAAGGGATCTCTGGATCTTAGGAATGCTTTCATTTTGTTCTTCCACACGTCGTACTCCTTTCCATCAAAATATGGTGGCCTTGTGTTGCTTTGTCCCTCCATAAGTCCTGGTGCCAAGATACTAGCCATAAAAGATCTTTAGCTCAAAAGTAAAAATACTTTTATAAACCGAGCACTTGGCTCTGATACCAATTGAGAGTGCTAGTAAGAAAACCTAGAGGGGGGTGAATAGGTGTTTAAAATAAATCTTGGCAAATATATGCGGAATAAAATAAACTTCAAACAAAGGAGTTAGGGAAGAGAATAAAAACACAAGGTTTATAGTGGTTTGGCTTAATCCAAGCCTACGTCCACTCTCCCACGCTAACAACCTTCTTGGCTGGATTCCACTATGCAATCAACAAGAGATTACAACTTCGAGTGCAAACACTTAGTAGTAGATCACACTATCTCACTAAGTCACTCTTTTGGTATTTCTCTCATGATCATAAACGTTTAAGCTCTCAAGAGACAAGTGTATGATCGAAGATCGCTCAGACTTTGGAATTATAAATTCTACGCTCTATCTCTTACTTGCTCATCGGTCCATGATCTCCTTAAATACTCCTCCACTTCCAAACTACCCGTTGGACAGTATCCCGGAGAATCATCTTCCAATATACCCATTGGACAGCTCTGTATCTAGAAGATTTGGTAGCCGTTGAGTGACAAAGGTAGAATCCCAAATTGATTCCAATCGCCCATACAAACGGAATTTTGGTTTCCATAAGTAAAGCTTCTTCGTATAGAAAGATCTTGTCTTCAAGATCCAATCGTCAATCAATTAGATTGAATCAATCAAATCAATCTTGATGTGGAATCCAAACCAGATCATTAGCCGTTGTACATTTGGGCTTGTATTACATTCGTCGAATTACTGGATGTAAAGTCCGAGAGTCTTTAGACTTTACAATCTGAGTCCGAGTTACGCTAGACTTTGCAACTGGGTCCGAACATATCGTTTTCGAACAGATTTAGCTTTAAGGTCTGTACCTAGTTCAGCTTCAGCATAGAGTCTGTCTTCTGGTTCAGCTTCAGTCTGGAATAGAACAGACTTTGACACTAAAGTCTGGCAATCTGGCAGTCTTCAGACTTTGACACAGAAGTCTGGAAATCTTCATAATATACTTTGGACATATGTTACGTTCAGTCTTCTGGCCGTCTTCAGACTTTGACAATATCCTTTACATGTTCTGTTATCTGCATGGTCTATTACTTAACCATTAAACATGTTAGTAGCCTTTGATTTATTTTGTCATCTTCAAAACATCATAAGGGATTTCCCTAACAGCTGAAGGTATCTCACATAACCTACGTCGAAGGCTTCCGGAAACATTCGCAATGAGCACAATTTGATTAATCAAAAATGTCTTTTGAAAGGACTGCAATATAGGCTCGGTTAGGGCTTACACAAATGAATTATTGCTTTGAGGCCAATAAAGGAACATTTGTCACTATCTTCAACGGCTTTACAAGTCGAGAGCTTGGAAGATGAGACAAGATATAATTATTTCCACTCCTTCAAGCAGTAACTTCTTTGTGGCATTCTCATTTTCACTCAAACCATCCCAATTAGAAGAGACTTCGGAAGAGGGTTGTAATGTTGGCTTGGGAGAGGCTCGAAAGGCTTAAAACTTTCAATAGGGTCTTTAGGAGTCGATGATCATCATGGCATCGTGACCAGGTCACTCGATCTTTCCAAATCATTTGGCTTTTGAAATATAACGCATCTCAAAAGTCCATTGACTAATCATTTATGCATGGGAGCTTTGCCCCTTTTTCTAATTTTCTTTGCACTTGCAATGATTTTTTTTTTTGCAAGCACTTGGACTGTGATAATTTTTCACATAAGATGCAGCCTTTTGGCTCTTTTTCTTGATGGACATTGGCCTTGCTTTTACCGGGCACACTGCTTTTTCATGCCCCCTAATTTGTCAAACTTTTTGCTCTTTGAACTTTTGGAGCTCTTATGACTTTCGAGATGCTTTTTTGCATTTCCTCATGAGTGTCAATTATATTTGGTCAATTCTTATACCTTGCCCCAGTGAAGGGAGATGATCACCGCTCGGGGTTCAGAAATGAATAATCAAGCCCAAATTGGTTAAAGCAATGGGTATCAGTGTTTGGATAGAGAATGAGATGCTCTTCTTCACATTGGGATGAGTCAAGATTTAATGAGAATTCCTTTGAAGCTATCACCAGAAGATTGATGCAAGTGAAAGTAATAGGATCTTTCCCAATCATTCGCTTTACAACACGACTATAACCTCCTATGTTGCCCCAATGTAGGTTCGTTCTCGACCAGGGTACTTTGGAGGATCATCTCTATTTAGCCCAAAGGGCTAGCAATATGTCAGCTCGGTGCTTGGGATTGATGAAGGAAATGCCTTTATCATTTCGATCTTCGCGCTCAATGTGAATGGATCCTTTGTCCTAAGAGAATGTTGTTTTTCATTCAACTCTTGAAAGTGTTTGATGGACACTCAACTCTCAAAAGTGTTTGAGGGACGTGTTTGGAAATGGGCTTGCCTTTCTTCATCCTAAGCACTTTTTGTTTGGCATGTTTAACGTCTCAATCTCACTCTGTCGAGATCATCTGAGTAGATCAATCTCCATAGAGAAATTTGATTTGAAATGAATAATCCACAAAACGAGAAAACAATTTTGGGATAAAAAGGATGCTCAAAAGGTTTGTAATTTTTTTCTTTTCTCAATTATTCATTTCATTTCATTTTTTTTTTGCTCGTCTCTAGGAAAGCGCCAAAAGATCTTTTTGTAATGGAAATTCTCTTTCTTTTTTTCTTTACTTTTTATTTTTATTTTTTTTCTTTTTACTTTAAAAAAAAATTGAGAAGAATGGTACTTACCTGCGGCATGGTGACCCGATAAACCTGTAAAGAATGAAAAAGAATATGTTAGTGCAAACATCTTTAGGGATTGATGTGTTGGAAACGATACATTATTACCCTTCATTCGCTTTCATCCTTTGGACGCTAGCATCTCTTGGATTCATCTTTGTGGATATTTGGTAACTTGACAATACCCTTCATTTGCATTCGCCTTTAAGCGTTTGACGTTTTCTTGATTCCTTGGTAGAAGGCGCTGCTTCTATAGTCAAGATGCAACTTTTTATCACCTTGTAAGAAGGGAAGATGAAACGAGTTATCTCCATTCTTAGTTAGGTTCAATTGAGGAACGATACATCCTTCTTGATGAATTTGACAATGTTATTCCAGCACACTTCATTGGTGGGTGAAGGAGAGATTTTTCTCTAAATCGAACGTTTGTTCTCCAACTCTTTATATGACAAACATATGTTGTGTTTGAGTATGTCCCGTACCAAAGAGAAGGAAATGTCATTTTTTATGCTGAAGAGAAATCAAGTTTAGGAACGAGATACATCTTTTTCAAAGTCGAGCAATCAACATCCCAATGTATCTCTCATGGAGGAAGGGATAATATTGCCCATTTGTTTCATCATTTGAATATTTCTTTGTTTAAGATGAACATGACTCAATAATGCTCCATCGCATTTGTTGGAACGTTACAAAACTTGGTACTCCTGATGTCTCCTTGATAATGAAAAGAAAATCATGTCAGAAACGGTATCGAAAATGGACAATTGGAATCGATACAATTTACTCTTCCTTCGAATTCGCCCTTTTGGATATTTGGCAACTCCCTTTATGGAAAATTGGTGCCAAGGATGCCTCGATGCATGCTTACTCCTCAAGTTCCATGAGCCTACACTTTTATCTTTTAGAATGAGCAAATGTCAATCTCAAATAGACTCATCATCCTAACGGAGAAAGTGATTTCGTGAAGAGAGGGCCTTAGCCAGAGTTGTCTTGGAATTCATTTTGGAATGTAGACGTAAAGATTCACTTGAAACACTTTTGAATTTGTTTTCTTTTTATTTTCTTTGTTTTTTTTAATGATGATTTTTTTTTATGATTTTAGGATGATTTCCACGAAATTGAATTACATCATTAAAAAAAAAAAAAAAAAGTGAGTCACATGATTTACAAAAGCATCAATTGGATTCGCAATCAAAACTCAAAAAGAAAAACATGGTTCTTAACAAGAATAAAGACTGATAAAATGCAAGAGACTCTTTTATAGATGAAAGTTAAAAAACAACTCGTCCTAGCTCTAGAATTCACTTCCTTGAATGGTCACCACGAGAATGTCAAAGAGCATCGCGCATAACTTGCAAAAAGACAACAATGTCAATATGTGAATGAGAGAAAATGATATTTTAATGACGTCACTTCTTACAATAAAATCAAGGCGACAATACATGCCCCACAACCCTTATTACAGGACTTTAGTATTTCCCCAAGATTTTATCATAAGAGAAGACTTCATTAAAATTATCAATCCACGGCCATCAATCGAATGTCCATTTTTATTCCAAAAGTTTCGTAATGCAAAAGTGTCTTTGATTTTTGAAAGATTGATTTGTGATTTTACTCCTAGAAAAATGAAGTGATTTCTATTTTGAGGAATTTGTACACAAAATGATTTGCATTATAATCTCAAAACATGAGAATGAGAAAATTTGATAAAAAAATGCAATTTCAATTTTTGCGCCCCAACATAAAATCACAACTTGAAAGTTTTTTTTTTCTTTCTTTTTTCGAAATGATTTTGAGCCTGTAACTAGAAATTTAAACAAAATTATGTGTTCAACAGGGCTAAATCAAAATGTTTAGAATTTGCATTCAAATGCTCACTTGTTAAAAGTGATTGTCAATTTTTCAATCATAAGCTTGCATCACCGATGTCATTCGATTGATTTCCACAAATTTCAAGATGAAAATGCAATACAAAATGAGCAAATAAAAAGGGAAATGATACTTACAATGGGTGTTGACTTTTGTCTCATGCTTTTTTTTTCAATCACATAGACATGCACATGGAATGTGGTTCGATTTCTACTCTATACGGCCCAAAATGGAGCCATGGGATCACATGACTGAACCAACAAGCTCGTGGCTAGGTCGTGTTACCCATGACTTCGGCTTCGTCAAAGAACCGACCCGTGTCGCATGCTCGCAGACCGGGGTGGGTACCTTCGATGTGAAGAAAGAAATTTCGGGGTAAAGATGGACGATTCGTACTACGCGGTTGTAGTCGGAGTGGTATCCACCTCAACACCATCCTAAGTAATCCTATGCGGCCCAGGTCTGGCGGCAGGTAGTGTGTGCTATGGTGTAGTGCAATGCAGGAAATGCAGGCATGACAATTTATAGGCAATCAACACTTCATACATAAAAAGTAAACCATACATTCCTACATCTCCCTGCAAGACAAAGGTGAGCAAATACTTCTCCTTATACCTCCCATTCTACAAAAACATTTAACACTTTTAATGTTAGAGACATACCTGGAATCCTCGCTGCCAAACAAAAATATTTTTTGAACAAGATTAATTTTGGCCTAAGTCCTCTAAGGTTCAAAACCAATTCCCCAGCGGAGTCGCCAAGCTGTCGCAACCTACCCTCGGGAGGAGGGAATAGGATTAGGAGTATTGCCTAAAAGACGGGCTTAAGCCCATGATTAGACGTAGGCTCTCCCAAGACCATACCCCGCGTGACGTTGGGATATTCTTAACAATTTTGCACAAAAGGAGTCGCCACTAGCCTATTGGGGTCGGCTAGAAACCAAGTGAAGTATAGGAGTGTACCTCACTTCCTACGCAACCAGAGAAACTAAGGTCGGGGACTTAATTACACTAATCGATTAATTAGTGCCCTTTCGGTACCTAATCCTGTTCATTTTATCAAAATAATTCTTTGGCAGACAGTTTGGATTGATTTTATACCTATCCACTAACATGTGAGGTGATAATGCAAGTGCACAACCATTAAAGTAACAACCATAGCTACCAAGATCTTAATTGCGGCAAAAATTAAACACGTACAATTAAACATAATTAGATATGCAAATTAAGCATACAATATAATCAAAATACAAGCAAATAAAAGTCTAATTATACTAGAAAGGCAAAACATAGCAATTCCTAACCAAACCTCATCATTTTTGGATTTTCGAAATTTTTAATTTTTTTTTTAATTTTTTAATTTTTTTTAAATTTTTAATAATTTTTGGATTTTCGAAATTGTTTTCTTTTAAAAATAATAATAATTTTTTTGGGGCGGACCGGGACCGGACCGGGTTCGATTAGGCAGGCCCAAGCGGGCCCGAAACTTGGGCCCGGCCAAGAAGTCTCCCTCCTCTTTTCTTTTTTTAAAACAGGCCAGGCCCACAAGCCCACATTACACCAGCCCAAGTCCAAAAACCCACAAGCCCAAAAGCCCAAATTCGCCCAAAACCCTACCCGATTGGAGGCTCCGGTCCGACCCGGCCGTGACCCGATTTTGTGCCCTCCTCTCTAGGGCTTCCGCGGCGTCGAAGGGGGGATGCTTGGGACGCCGGCAACTCGGCGCTCGCGGCGCGATGGGTGGCGGACGACGGCGGCGGCAGCAAGGATGGCGATGGAATCGAGCCGCTGTGGCGGTGGCGACGACGAATGGAAGTGCGGTGGCTCGCCGAGGATCGCAAGCGGGGAGCGCAGGCGGCGTCGTGGGGGCTCGGGATCTAGAGGTGGAGGCACGGCGGAGCAGAGGCGGAGGCGCGGTGGCTCGGATGGCGTCGAGTCGTCGCGGGCGGAGGTGGGCGGCGATACCTGGCGGCGTCGACTCCTCCGTCGCTCTCCTCCTCCAGATTTACAAAATCGCTCGTCTCCTTCTCTCCCTCATTCGAGCCGTTGCTCGAGCAGCACAGCACCGAGGGGCAGGGTCACGAACAGGGCCAGAGCAGAGGCGGCGAGGAGGACAGCGACTTGGATGGCGTCGGATGGCGCTGCCGCTGCCCTCCTCCCCTCTCGTTCCTTCTCTCTCTTCCTCTCTACTTGCATTGCTTCTTGACGCCGACGCCTCGCTCCAGATCCGGGTTCCGGTGAGGCCGGCGGCGGTCGCAGAGCTCGGGCGGCGGCGGCGGTGGCGAGTAGAGGCGGCAAGTCTTCTCCGACTTCCTCTCCTTCTCTCTCGCTCCTGCTCCCTCCCTCTGCCCCGCCCTCTCTCCCTCTGTCCAGCTCTCTCCTCCAACTTTCTCTGTTCGGTTTTTCTCCCCCCCTTCGAAAACCCTAGCTACCGAGAGAAGAAGACCCTGGGCGCGGGCTGGGCTCAACTAGAAAGAAGAGTGGGCCGGCCCTGCACGAGAGAAAGAAAAGAAATAGGGGGCGGCGGGCTGGTTTGAGGCTGGATTCGGCCCAATCCGCCCTCTAAGCAATTTTTCATTTTTTTTTCTATTTTCTTTTTCATTTTTTTTCGTTTTCTTTTGTTGTTGTTTTGTTTTTGTTTTTTTTTTTTTCTCTTTCTCTTTTTTCTCTAATAATTTTTTTTGTACTTGAAAACAAAAATTAAGTGTCAACAAGGCTTTGCCATCCCCAAGAAGGATTATGGCCTTTTTTTGCATTCAAGAAGTCGTTTCTGGGAAAGTATAGGCTCTTCAAAATTTTACTCCATAGGGCATCTGGGGCATTGATCATCCTCTAGGCTTGTTTCCCCAACATGGCCTTGTTAAAATCTGCAAGATCTCTGAACCCAAGTTCTCCACAATCCTTCCTAGTTTTCAGCACTTCCCAACTTTTCCAGTGAACACCTTTCTTTTCAGCACTTTGTTTCCACCAGAAGTTTGAGATTCGTTGCTCAATTGCTTTACAAATGGATATGGGGATTTTAAAGATTGACATGGCATAGTGCGGTAATGCTTGGATGACCATTTTGATTAAAATCTCTTTCCCTGCCTCTGATATAAGCTTTTTCTTTCCAACTCTCCAGTTTGCTATCCACCTTTGCTAGGACCCAAGTAAACAATTGTTTTTTAGTTTGGTCCCAATCAGAAGGAATTTCTAGGTACTTCACTGTTTTCTCCATTATAGGAAGTCTCAATTTAGCCGCTAGATTTGCTTTTAAGCTATAGGGGCAATCGTTCACAAAGAAAATACCTGACTTGTTGAGGTTTATAACTTGACTTGTGGTAAAACAATACCAATTCAGAAGATTAGCTAGATTTTGAGCTTCCATAATTGAGCCCTTTAAGAAAAAGATGGTATCATCCGCAAACAAGAGATGTGATGGTATAGGACAGGCGGGGTTCAAACGGATACCTTGGATGGTTTTGTCTTCGACGGCTTTCAGCATAAGTGAGGATAGGGCATTTGCCATAATGATGAAAAGATAGGGGGAAAGTGGGTCTTCTTGTCTAATGCCTCGAGATGGGGAGAACAGAGCTAAGGGTTCTCCATTAACTCTTACACAAAACGAGACCGATGAGATGCATTTTTTGACTAGGAGGACCCATTTTTCACAGAAAGCAAGTTTCAGCATATAGTTGGTCAAAAATCTCATTCCACTCTATCATAGGCCTTTTACATATCTACTTTAAGCACCGCCTAAAACTTCCACTTCCTTTTACGAACCCTCAGCTGATGTAAAACCTCTTGGACTATGAAGATGTTATCTTGAATTTGACGGCCACTCATGAAGGCACTTTGGTCTTGTGAAACAATATTCGAGAGGAGAGGTTTTAGTCTATTTGCCATCACTTTTGCTATAATCTTATAGTTAAAATTGCAAAGACTAGTAGGCCTATATTGGGTGATGTCTTTAGGATTTGTAACTTTGGGGATGAGTGTGATATGAGTTTGATTTAGCTCAGGGTCGAACTTACCTTGGTTGAAAAACGAGTCGACCATTTGGAATATATCTTCATGGATCATTGGCCATTGGCCATTGGCCGTTGGCTTTGATAAAATAAACCATTCAGCCCATCTGGTCCCGAAGCTTTTGTGGCATCCATTTGAAAGACTGTGGCTTTAACTTCCTCCCTTGAGATTGGCCTTATCAGTTCCGCACTCATTTCTTCATTGACCCTTTGCTTGCATTGATCTAAAATAGGCTGATAATTTCTATTTCCCATCGAAGTATACAACGATTGATAAAAGCCCCCCATATGATGTTTAAGGATAGAAGGATCTCTACTTCATGTGTTATCTTCGAGCCTAAGCATGGTTATTCTATTTCTTTGTCTTCTTTGGACTATTGTGGCATGAAAATTTTTTGTGTTGTGGTCGCCCCATTTCAGCCAATTAATCCTAGAATGCATGCACCAATACATTTCTTCTTGCCTCCACAATCTTCCAATAAGTTCTACAATTTCTCTATACTCTGCTTTGTTGGAATTGGCATCTTCACTATTCATCAGCTTTGTGAGTCTCTTTCTTAGACTTTCAATTTGTTGAGATGCATTTTTTTAATCTTTTCTTGCTCCACTTCCATAACTCAGCAGCCACCTTTCTTGATTTCCTAGCTATGTTCAAAGGATTGCTTCTATATGTTCCCCAAGCTTCATGGATGACTTCTTTGCATCATGTTCATCAAGCCAAAATGCCTCAAACCTAAACATTCTCCTTCTATTTGTTGTGTTGGGCTCCAATGTTAAAATCAACGGGCAATGATCCAAGCCAATGGCGGGTAATACAAAGACTTATGCATTATGAAATTGAACTCTTCATGCTGGATTACATAGGCCCCTATCAAGTCATTTCTTTAGTAGCTTGCTTCCTTCTTAATTGTTGGTCCATGTATATGCGCATCCCTTACTTACGATATCCATTAAGGAACAAAAGTCCATAAATTCATGAAAGGCTACCATTCTATATCTAGCCGCCTCCCTTCGGCCAACTTTTTCCCATTGATATAGCATTTCATTAAAATCTCCTATGCAAAGCCAATGAAGATTGTTAGAGTAATTGATTGAACGCAATGTTTACCATAAGCGTAGTCTCTCCTAAAATATAGTGGAAGCATGTAGGAAAGATATCCTCATTGATTGTCCATAACTAAGGACTTTGCAAGTAATATTGATAAGTTCCCCAGAGCTTCCTTTCAATTCCACTTCAACTTCATCGTCCCACATAAGAGCTAATCCTCCCACTATTCCAATTGGATTTATAATAATAGAATGCTTAAAACCTAAGCTTCTTCTTACTCGGTGAACCATGTTTTCACTGTTTTTGGTTTCCATAAGAAAAATCAAGCTGGGCTTTTCATGAGCTACTAAGGTTTTAAGGTATTGAATTGTTAAGAGAGTGCCCAACTCTTGACAATTCCAGCTTAGGACCTTCATTTGTGCTTTTGTGACTTATTAAGGTTAGCCACCAAAGCCATCCTTTGACCCCTTCCTATTGGTGTGTCTAGAAGAACCTCCTCGTCAAGCAGTTGAATCGATGGGGTCCTCCTTTCGTAAGGATTAACTCTCTTTTGTATTTTCGCCACAGGTGTTTTGAGACCACTCTTGGTTTTCTTCAACCAATCCTTCCCTTTTTCTTGGTCGCTTGAGGTGAGTAACATGATTTGAGTTTGTTGAACACGTTTCCCCCCTTTTTTGCAACATATAATCATCCATTGTCACATCTTTTGCATGTTCTTTATGTCGGGCCTTTGGTGTAATCACAACTAAGGCTTTAGGCCCTTGATATTCCTCCCTTACATCCTCCGCTTCAGCCATTATAGGAGTCTCTAGGATAGTTTCCTCATCCTCTTGTGGTAGGTCTACTTTTTCATAAAATGTTCCTAGAAAGGACTAAATTCCCTTACTTCCACTCTCAGCCATGAGCCATATCTCCTCGGTTTATCTTGAGGCAATCTCAATTCCTCATAAGGTATTTCTTGGCAAAAAGTAGCATAGTGCCCAATACGGCCACATGAGTAACAAAAATGTGGTAACCTTTCGTACTTGAAATCTAACCATCAATTCTTACCACCTAAATCAACAATAGTACCTATTTTAAGAGGACTCGAGAGGTTCGGGTTAACTTTTGCCTTGCTGATTTTGTGCAAACTGTTGTTTTTGGCTTCTATTCTCACCTCCTCCACTCTTCCCATTTTAGAAGCTATACTCCGAATAGAGTCCTCATTCATTCGAGCTCTAGGTAGCCCCAAAATATGCACCCAAAATGCAGTATGTGTGAACTCGTAACAATGCTCAGGTACATCGGGATCTCCTTCCAACAACACAAGAAGATTACTTGTGAAAGACCATGGACCCGTCTTTAAAACTCTTTTTTTATTCTCTACCGATTCAAACATAAAGGAGAATAAACCCTGTTCTATAATCTCACATTTTATATTCTCAACTTTCCATGCTTTCTTCATTGTACTACAAAATGCTTGAAAATTTACATTCAGTTTAGAATAAAGCTTTCCATAGAGGATGAGTTCACTTTCCAGTTTTTCTTTCTCAGGGATAGTTGGCTCTAGCTTTGTCACATCATCTTCTGACCAGAGATCTCCCATTTTCCTACATAATGCCGCCAGTCTAATTTGGTTTTCTTGGGTTCTTTCCATTTCCGAGCAAGTTCCCTCAAAACTTTGGTTGTTCGAAGATATTGATTTCTGTGGATATATGGGCAGGGAAAAGAGTGAATGGAGCTCTATAGGTGAAATGACGATTTTCTGCGACTTCTAATTTTGGTTTATCTAGGTATGGATTAATAGTGTGCTAGGTTTCATAGGTGGTTTAAAGCTCAATCGATGGTGGGGGGTTGGAAGTTTTGGGTCTTGGTTCGTTTGGTTTTAGTTTTGGGTCGATTGTGAGCTTCGAAGTCCATTTTCTAGATCTAGGTTTGGCTTTGGTGCAGGGGTTCTACGATGGAGACAATGCAAGAAGATGTCTAAGGAAGATTAAGTCACAAATTTTTGGACCTACCATCAGCAAAAGTCCAGCGCCTTTCTGAGCCCAGAGACTCCTAAGTACCATTGACCAATTCTACTTTCAGAATATCTTGAGGCATGATTATTGGGAATAGGATGCATTCTCTCCGGTAGATACCATATACCCTTTTTTTAATATCAAAATACCATATACCTCGTCAGCTGGTAATTTTTACTTCAATTGACGCTCCGGTTGACCTTCCAATGGATTCAACGATTGCGCCACATTCTCTCTTTTAGCTTGGGGGAAAAAAGCTTAAGGAAACTATATAGAGAAAGTGTATGTTGTAGCTAGACCGTGCAAAATGAGCAGCTAGCATTGAAGCCAATTTATAGAGATGCTTGGGCCTTTTGGTTAGTCGATTTTATCTTTCTCAAATCGCTCATGCCCAAAACCTCCTACGATGGGGTGCATTAACTAGTGTCAGATGCACCAGAAACGAAACTCACTTACAATAGTGATGGTGTCATAAGTGATGATGTCTATGATCGTTGACATGTAAATTTTAACTAAATATTTAGAATTAAATTGCATGAAAAATTAGGGATCGATTCGGTCCTAACAAAAAATGATTTTCGCATCACCTAGATATTAATATTGTTTGCATCGATTAAGTCTTTTTTTATTATTATTAATTTCCTTTATTTTACTTCATATCAGAAAAATAACAATTATTTTTTTTTTAAAAATTCAAAAAAGGGCCTATGGGGGCTGGGCGCGTAGGCGGCTGAGCCTTCGCGCCCAGCCCCCCTTTCTTCTCCTTCTTTCACCCGTGCGGGCTCAGGCCCATCTAGCCTCCTCTCTGCCCTCACGGTATGGCTTGGCTCGGCCCCTCCTTCTTCCTCTTCTTCCCTCTCCGCCTTTGCAACTCACGCATGGCGATGACAACACGCACGAGGACGGCCTACGGCAGAGAAAGTGTTGAATGAGTTAATTTCCCTTTGGTTTGTTTTTCATGTGTTAGTAGTTTGTTCATCAATTCTCCTATTATATGGTGTTGTTGCTGTACATGTTAAGTTAGCAGGCTGTGGTAGTTATCTGTTGGTGTAAAGCCTATATAAAGGCTATGGTGTCAGTTTTATAAATATTGAGTAGACAATTCTTCTTCCTTTGTGTGCGTCTCTCATTCTTATATTTCAATAGTGGTATCAGAGTAAGGGGGGATGAAAAGTGTGTGTTTGAGTGCTGTAAAAAGGTGAGAACCAAAAGAGAGCTTTTTGTAGTGAGTACTTTTGTTGTAGCAGTCAAAAGAAAGTCTTGCAGCAGGCTATTTTCGTTTTTAGCAGCAGCAGGTTGCTTCAATATTGGTTCTATTTTTGCAGTAGCAATAATGGCCTCGGCAACATTCGGACAACTAGTTAATCCACGCTTTGATGGTCACTATGATCATTGGAGCATGTTAATGGAGAATTTTCTCAAGTCTAAAGAGTATTGGGATGTTCTTACCTTAGGAGTTGCCGAACCTAAAGAAGGTGCCGTGTTGACAGCATGAAAAAAAAACAGCTTTGGATGCATAAAAAATGAAGGATCTCAAAGCCAAAAACTACCTTTTTAAAGCAATTGACATATCCAATTTGGAGACAATTCTTTGCAAGAATACCTCCAAGCAAATATGGGATCCATGAAAAGGAAGTATCAAGGCTAAGCAAGAGCAAAGAGGCAGTAGCTTCAAATGCTTTGTTCGGAGTTCGAAATACGAATGAAGTCGGGAGAGACAATCACATATTTATTCTCCCGGACAATGGCAATTGTTAATAAGATGCGGATTCATGGCGACAAGACGGAGGATGTCACCATTGTTGAAGAGATTTTTCGATCTTTGACACTAAAGTTCAACTTTGTTGTTTGTTCCACAGAAGAAGCCAAGGATATTGAAGAACTTTCCATTGATGAGCTGCAAGGATCCTTGTTAGTTCATGAACAAAAACTCCTACAGTAAGAGATGGAAGAGCAAGCTTTGAAGGCCTCAACTGGAGATCATTGTTTGGTTGCATTTGGGAACCACTTTGCAAAGCCCTTTTTGGGGTCCAAAGCCCATTTGCCCAAATATTAGGTGTTTGGGGACACCTAATAAAACTCACCTTCAAGGAATGCTAGCATTCCAAAGGCTGAAAGCCCAAGGTAGTTCCTAGGCTGCCTTGGGCTTTCAGCATTCTCGAAATGCCCATGCCACTGTTCATGAACTAATACTGTTCATCTTCTTCTCCAGCAGCGTAGATGAGCTCGAAAGGCCGGCAAGGTCACGACTGAGGTCGGCAAGGTTGCGGCGACCGTCACCGGTTAGTTGCGCGACCCCGGCGAGTCGCGGCGACTGCCCGCGAGTCACGCAACCAAGCCGGTCGCGTCACTGCGACCCAGATATGGTCGCCGGAGGTCGCGCGACCTCACCACGACTAGATCTGGTCGCCACGAGGTTGCGCAACCTCCGGCGACCAGATCTGGGTCGTCTCGGTCGCTGCTAGGTTGCGTGACCTCCGACGGACCCTCACTGGAGGTTGCCCAATCTTGAGGCCGGCGCTGGTGAACTTTTTTATTTTTTTGATAATTTTTTATTTTTTTATTAGTCACCAAAGTTCTTTGTAAATGTAATTACCCAAACACCATTTTACTCAAAGGTACTTACAAAGGGCTTTCAAACTATAATTTACTAAACACAGTTTGCATTTTGGAAAACACCTTTAACACAAAGGTCTTTGCATTTTTCTAAATACTTTCCCCAAAAGTCTTCCTAAACGCACTTTTTATCAATTGCAAGAGCGAATAGAGGAAGAGGCAGAGGAAGAGGGAACAACGATCACAACAGCTTCAACTTCGATCAAAATTTTGAAAGCCATTCCTATTGTGATCCTCAAGGGAGAGGAAGAGGTCGTGGAGGACGACATTCAACTAGTTTTAGGTTAAAATTAGCAGACAAATCCAAAGTGGAGTGTTTCAGATGCCGTAGGTATGGACATTACAAATATGAATGTCGAACTAATTTGAACAGACAAAGTGCGGAAAGAACGAACTTCGTAGAAAAAGAAAAAGAAGTATCTCTTTTGATGGTTTGCCATGAGAAAGAAGAAACTCAACCAAACATGTGGTATCTCAACACTAGCTATTATAGCCACCACATATGTGGAGACAAAAAGATGTTTTCTGATTTAGATGAATCGTATCACAACACCGTGAAGTTTGGAGACAATTCTATTGTGTTTGTAATGGGGAAAGGAATGGTAGCAACTCATTCAAAAGGGACTTCGGTACAAACCATCTCAAATGTATTGTATGTCCCTAAATTGAAGACTAATCTACTAAGTGCTGGTCACCAACAAGAGAAGGGATATGTAATCTCTATTAAATGTGTGATTTGTAGAATCCAAGATGAGAAATCAGGTTTAATTTCTCAAGTCAAAATGACGGGCAATTGGATGTTTCCACTATATTTCCACAGCACTATAAATTCATGTTTCTCTACAAGATTGAAGGAGGAAGCTTGGCTATGGCATTTTACTATGGGCATCTCAATTTCAGTGGGTTGCGAACACTACATAAAAAAAAGATGGTGGAGGGTCTTCCTTAAATCTCTACTCCTTTGGAAATTTGTGAAGATTGTGTTGTTAGTAAGCAACATCATGCTCAATTTCCACAAGGAAAATCACAGAGAGCAAAGAGCCCGCTGGTGTTGGTCCATTCAATATATGCGGACCAATATCTCCAATTTCCAATGGAGGTAAACGGTATATCATTACTTTCGTCGATGGTTTTAGTCAGAAGATTTGGGTCTACTTCTTGCAGGAGAAATATGAAGCTTTTACAGCATTCAAGAACTTTAAAGCACTTGTTAAAAAAGTTGGAGAAAATCAAATAAAGGTCCTTCGCACGGATCATGGTGGAGAGTACAACTCACTTGAGTTTATAGATTTTTGTGGACATGTGGACTCTTGGAGTGCCATAACTTGGTACAAAGGGACACTTAAGTGCCATAACTTACGAAAGGTACAATTCAGCCAAAGTCCGACCAAAACGCCGACGTGGCATTTTTCCAGCGAAGCGAGCCCAAAACGACGCCGTGTTGCATGCTGACGTGGCCAAATAATGCAAAAATGGAATCGTTTTGGGCTGACGTGGTAAAAAAAAATATAAAATTAAATAAATTTAGTTAAAATATTTAAAAATAATAATTTTAAAAAAAAAAAAAAAGGAAAAGGGGGAGGGAGGCGGCTAAGGGATCGCCCTTAGCCGCCACCACTACCGGAGCCCTTGCCCCAGATCGGGCGAGGGTCGCAGCCCTCGCCCGCATCCGACGAGGGTCGGGGCCCTCGCCACCGGCCACAGATTTGGGAGGGTCGTGGCCCTTGGCCCGATTGGGCCGAGGGCCGCCGACCTCGCCGGATCCGGGCGAGGGCTGCGACCCTCGCCTTGATCTCGGGGCAAGGGCTCGAGAGCCCCGCCGCCGGTCGGCCAGTGGTCGCGGCCCGGCCAGGCCCAACGACCCCGGCCGACCCTCCCCCGCCGTCGCCGACCCTTCTCGGTAGCGGCGGCAACGGCCGAGGGCCGATCCTCGCCGCCTCCCCCTTTTTTTTTTTTAAAAATTTTTAATTTTAAAATTATTATTTTTAAAAAAATTAACTAAATTTAATTTTAAAATTATTATTTTAAAATATTTTAACTAAATTTAATTTAATTAATTTATATATTTTTTTCCACATCAGCCCAAAACGACGCCGTTTTTGCATTATTTGGCCACGTCAGCGTGTAAAACGGCGTCGTTTTGGGCTCGCTTCGCTGGAAAAATGCCACGTCGGTGTTTTGGCCGGACTTTAGCTGGAGTGGCACTTAAGTGATCCGTTTTTCTTTGAATGTGGCACTTAAGTGTACCTTTCGTAAGTTATGACACTTAAGTGTCCCTCTGTGTCAAGTTATGGCACTTGAAGCGTTCTTTTGCCGATTTTTGTGTGAAGCATGGCATCAAGAGACAGCTTACAACAACCTATACACCACAACAAAATGGTGTATGTGAGAGGAAGAATCGTACCATTCTAAGTATGGTGTGAAGTCTCTTGAGGAGAAGTAGAATTCCAAAGAGTTTCTAGCCTGAAGTAGTTAATTGAAATGTTCATATTTTGAATAGAAGTCCTACTCTAGCTATTCAAAATATGATACTAGAAGAAACTTGGAGCGGCCAAAGACCTGCAATAGATCACTTTAGAATTTTTGGGTATATTGCCTACGCCCATGTTCCAAACCAAAAGAGGAAGAAGCTAGATGACAAGGGAGTCAAATGTGTTTTTCTTGGCATTATTGATCAATCAAAAGCCTATAAACTTCATGATCCTATAACCAAGAAAATCATCATCAGCTGCGATGTGATTTTTGATGAAGAAAAAACTTGGCCATTAGGTGAGCAAGGTGTTGGTAAGCAAATTCCAATGAATTTTGAAGATGAAGACGAGCTGGTGTAGCAACCCACAACAACCTGAATTGCCACAAGCAGTGTCCAAAGTACAGCTACAGTTGCAGAACCTAAAGATCAACCTCATCATGTTCGATGGAGGCTTGCATGGATGAGTGACTATGAAGTAATAGGGGTTGATCAATCTGAAGATCCACCTTCCCATTTTGCTTTGTTTTCATATTGTGATCCAACAACCTTTGATGAGGCAGTACATAAAGAAAATTGGAGGATAGCAATGGATGAAGAAATCACAGCTATTGAAAGGAATAACACTTGGGAGTTGATAGATCTTATGGAAGGACACAAAACAATCAGGGTCAAGTGGGTGTACAAGACAAAATTGAACAAGGATGGCGAAGTTGATAAATACAAGGCACGCTTGGTAGCGAAAGGCTACAAGCAAGAATTTGGAGTAGACTACAAAAAGGTATTTGCACTTGTAGCAAGACTTGATACAATTAGATTGGTGATTGCATTAGCAGTGTAGAATTCATGGCCTATCTTCCAATTGGATGTGAAGTCAGCATTCTTGCATGGTGACCTCCAAGAAAATGTATTTGTTGATCAACATTCTGGTTATGTGAAGCTTGGTAGTGAACATAAAGTTTATAGATTGAAAAATGCAAACAAGCTCCCCAAGCTTTATGTAGTCGCATTGATGCTATTTTTTGAAGGAAGGATTCAGAAAATGTCCATTTGAGCATACACTCTTTATTAAAATTGGTTATGGTGGAAAGTTGCTTCTTCTATGCTTATATGGGGATGATCTTATTTTTACTAGGAATGATAGTGCCATGTTTGACAAATTGAAAAAATCTATGATGGATGAATTTGAAATGGCTGATCTTGGACCGATGCATTATTCTATGGGCATAAAAGTGACTCAATCTGTAGCTAGAATCTTTATATCCCAAAAGAAGTATGTTCAAGAGAGTTTGGACAGGTTTCAAATGTTTAATTGCAACCCTGTGACTACTCCAACTGAATTTGGATTGAAGCTCTTGAAAGATCCTAATGGAAATAAGGTGGATAACACTCTCTACAAGCACATTGTTGGAAGCCTAATGTATTTGACGGGGACAAGACTAGATATCATGTATGCCGTGAGCCTTATGAGCAGGTATATAAAGCATCCAACATAGTTACATATGCAAGCTACAAAAAGGACTGTTCACTATTTGCAAGGAACTAAAAATTTTGGGGTATTTAATAAAAAGGGGGAAAGTCAGATTTGTTTGGATTTATAGATAGTGATTATGTTGGAGATGTTAATGATAGAAGAAGTACTTCGGGGTATGTCTTCATGCTTGGTTCAATGTTGATGGTCTTCAAAGAAGCAATCAATTGTCACTTTATCAACAACTGAAACAGAATTTGTAGATGCAACTTCACGTGCTTGTCAAACCATATGATTACGGAAGATTCTTGGAGAGCTTTAGTTCAAATAGCAAGAAACAACTACAATCCATTGTGACAGCAACTCAGTTATCAAGTTGTCCAAAAATCCGATTCTACATGGGAGGAGCAAGCATATAAATGTGAAGTATCACTTCTTAAGAGATCATACAAAGGATGAAATAATTGAGCTAATTTTCTATAGAAGTGAAGATCAAGTGGCTAATATATTCACCAAGCCTCTAAAGTTGCCCACATTTCAGAAGCTGAGAAAGCTCATTGGTGTCTGCTTGTTGGATATTCCAAATTGAGAGAAGGTCCTTTAAACTGATTGTTTGCAACATCAAATTTAATGGAGGGAATGCTGAATGAGTTAATTTCCTTTTGGTTTGTTTTTCATGTGTTGAGTTCTCCTATTATATGGGGTTATTGCTGTACATGTTAGGTTGGTGGGCTGTGGTAGTTACTGTTGGCGTAAAGCTTTTATAAAGGTCAGTTTTATAAAATATTAAGCGGACACTTCTTCCTCTGTGTCTCTCATTCTTATATTTCAACAGAAAGGGCAGTAGATCGGCGACAGATAGGACATCTCGCAATCGCATTCAATGCTCGCCGGACTACGAGCAGCGCTGCCAGCAGCCCGGCCGGCGGAAAATCCGCCCCCTCCCACTTGCCGGCAGAAGGCTGTCTGCGCATATAAAATGAGGGGGAGGCCAAACGAGTTCGAGGGAGGGGAGAGAGATCTGAGCGGTGGATGAGATAATATCGGGGAAGAAAGAGGATCGGGGGGAGAGGGAGAGTAAGACAGCTCTAGCCGAGAGATCTTGGTCGCGTGCGAGCTCCGCCCTACGACCCTCATCCGACGACCTTCCCTTCAACCGAGCGGTGAGCCCCCGACCCCTGTTCTGTGCCCTCTTTTTGGGCGTGTTGAGCCGGAGCTCGCTGCCATCCGGCTCACGCAAGCTTCGACCACTGGCCGTTCATCGTGAGGTCGTCCTGCGCGTCCTAGTTCGCCGACGAGAGTGCTGTCGCAAAGTCCGCCTCCCGTTCGAGTCGGGAGTTCCTCGTTCCAGTTACGCTCCCCACCCGTTCGACGTAATGCCCGAGTTCGAGCCGGAGTGATGTCCACTGGAGTCCGCTCGATCTAGAGCGGCTCCGCGTCCCTCGCGTCGGCCGCCGTCACCGTGGCGTCAACCCCGCCTGGTGGGGGGTCGGATCCCTCACCGACGCGACGTAGATGAAAGTGGATCGAGACCCCGGCTTTGGCGGCCCCTTGCACGGCCACAGAGACGAGCCCTTTGCGGCCGTCTCCGGCAGGGCTAGCGGTGGAGGGATCAGCGACGGTTACCAACCGGGTTTGGCGCGGGTCGCTATTCGGGCTAGGGTTTTGTTGTGATGGGCCAAGTTTGGGTTGGTTTAAAACTGGGGCCAGGCATTGTCTTTTAATGAAGAGTGAGCCCAGTTTTGTTTAAAATGGGCTTCGAGTGTTTTTTTTAAAAAAAGAACGGGAGCTCCGGCTGGGCCCGTACTTCAGGCCCATCTGGACATGTGGCTGACGATCCGGGTCGGTCCCAACCAGGGAATCCAACCCGTGTCGTTTTATAATAAAATTGATTTAATATTAAAAATATATTTTAATAATAAAAAATCAGAAAAATCCAAAAATGTTTTATATTTTCCAAAAAAATCAGAAAAAGTCTTTAAAAAACTAGTTTTGATTAGTTTTCTCCACAAATGCATGGAAAAACCTCGAAAAAAAAATCAAACGTTAGGATTTAAATAAGATTATGTTGCAATAGTTAATCAAGTCTTTGATCTTAATATTTTTGGTTGCATAGGAGTAAAACATTTTTTCCAACATTTGATTTGGGTGTCTAATCGGTTCATCCTAAATTAATTAGTGATAACTCTTATTAGAAATTGACCTGCAAGTTAAAAATTCAAACCATAAGTCGTGAATTGGTGAACTTAGGAGAATTGAGACTAAGCCTAATGCTTAGCGAGCCATTAGCCTCTGCTTGCGCATAGGACTCCAAAAAGAAGGTCGTGACAACAATGACGTCATGTGATGGTGATCAAACCAAGATGATCTAATTTATTGTTTTGAATAAATATTAGCTATAACTTCATTTATTGAATACGCACATTCACGTTAAGAGTTGCATTTACACGAGCAGTCATTTTCTCCCTTTTTCTTTTTCTTTTACATACTAATAATTGAAGATGGGAGTGTCTTCAGATGAGGGCACCTATGTATTGAGAGGCAGATTCAATCTTTAGGTATAGGATTTCTTATGGTACAGTTGATAGAGTAGTTGTGCCATAATTGAAGTCATTTACAGTCCACCTAATACTCAAGTGAAAAGGAAGAAAAGAGGGATCAACTAATACAAAATTTCAATAATTCCAGAGACTTTCCGAGGAAATTTGATCAATAAATAATCTGCCGTGTCAGATTCTTGGAATAATATAATGACAATAATATTTTATACGATAAAGGTTGCTCATATGTCTCAACCTTAAGTATTGTTGCTACCTATGATCGCGGGTCAAGAATGTAATCTCATTTGGCTCTGTGAGCTAATTATTTGCGCTAATTCGTTGTTACAAAAAAAAGTAACATTATGGGTCGTAATCCTAAACCCGAGAATTATTATGACAAATAAGATTGGAACTAAGATAATTGTTTAATACGGACGTGAATTTGCTTAGGAAAAGCTGCGTATAAAATTACAAGTTAGTCATCATATTCTTATTATTCCATCCACGGGATGGCTTGTCATGCAATGAGCCTGTATTCTGTTGTTCCCAAGAGTCGTGAATGGTCGAATTTAAGATTGAAAATTCAATGCAGCCCGTCATACAAAATATGATATATGAGTGTTAAAAAAATTAAAAAAGAAAAAAAGAAAACGACTTACAAAAAGCTTTGCCAGGCAAAGTGCATAACGGCAATTTGCATTAGCAACAAAATGTGGGTCGTTACGAACCCCATCGCATCACAATTCTTTGAGAAGCAATCCCCAAGCGACCTTATCATGGAAGTTCTCGAAGAAGAAGGGTTGCCACTCTTTCCGAGCATTACTTTGTATATTTTTTTGTTGAGAATTTATCTCCAGTTTGGGCTTGTGAAGGAACTAATCCAAGTAAGTTTCCTAAATTTAGTGGTTTTTTTATTTTCCTAAAACGAGTATCTTAATTTGGATACAAATATTATATGTATAAAAGGTGTAATTCGACTCATTTATTAAACGTTAGAGCAAACACGAGGAAGACAAGATGGAAGAGGCCAAGATTGACATCAAGCCGTACATGGATGCTATAGAGATGTGCCTTGAGAACCTCCCGACCTCCCACCACCGTTGCCAAAGTCCAGCCTTCATAGGGCAACTGCCTGACAAAAAAGAGCTCGATCGTGTGGAAATATGGCAAAATCTACCCGGAAATGGTGCTCTGGTTGAGTAATGTTGAGTCTGGCGGGGTAGAGGTCCACAGCTGAAGTGGATCGACCTCGCCGGCGGCTCTCAAAGGCTGTGAGTTCTTCGTGGAATCCCAGGTGAAGACAGCGTGTTGTGATTTTCTCCGGAACAAGATACATAGGGGTCGGCCTTCCGTTGCTTTAGTAACCCCCTTGTAATATGATTACATTTACTGGCTTTATTAATGAATTGAGTTATCCTCTCGTCGTGTGAAGATTTCGGGGAAATGAATACGCTTTTGCTTGCAGATTTCAGATATGATAAATCGAAACATGGATCCTTCACCACGTAATTGGGGAGGGGGGACAAATGTGACATCCTGAAATTTGACCCCGTTTCGATTAAGTGAAATAGGCATGTTGTCGACGTGCTTATGGTTCTTTTTCTTTAAGCTGATCACTCACGAGTTAACTAACCTATTGGGTGAAGCCGTTAAGGGATGTATCTATAGTAAAATCCCTGAAAGCTATTCAATTGGTTGGATCGGACTAAAATCACGTTTGATTGATTCTAATCATGAAATTTAATTTGGTTTCGGGAATCGAATATTCGAGCGTGTCACAATTCATTTTTAGGATCCTGTCTCATCGTCCGTCAAATTATTGACGAGTCCGAAATTTGATAAAGAAATTATCGGAGGAAAATTGAAGATCGAAAGAAAATAAAAAGGAAAAGAGAAAAGAAAATAAAATAAGAATAATTGTAGTATTTTTATTTTATTTTTCCCTCTCTCTCTCTCTTCTTTTCTTTCTTTTTCTCTCTTTTTTCTCTCTCCTCTTTTCCCCCTTCGTGCGGACAGCCCCCCACCGACTTCTCTCTCTCTCTTTTCATTTTGACCAGTCAAACACTCTCTCTCTTTTCTCTCTCTCTCTCTCTCCTCCCCCACTCCCCACGCGACCGAAACCCCCTCTTCCTTGCCTTTTTGTTCGTGAAAACCAGAAGCTCGAACCAGAGGCTGCAGCTCGTCGTCGCCGCCGTCCCGCCGCCCGCGCCCGCACGCCCCCGCGTCCGCCGCTCGCCGCCGTGCGCCGCCTGCCCTCTCCTCCGCCCAGGCGCTTCTTCCCCACGCGAGACAGCCCTGCTCCGCATCTGTCCGGCTCGGCCCGACCGCCTCCGGCCACCGCCCAGCTTCGTCCGACCACCGCCCGGCGTCCCCGACGTCCCCCTTGCCCTCCGCCGGCCTCCCCTCGCCGCCCTAGCCGCCGGACCAGCCTCGGCCAGCCTTGAGCAGCAAGTGGCCGAGTGGGTTTCCAGTCCCCTTGGGGCTCGTTTTGGGCCGTTTCCGGGCTCCGAACCCGGGCCGTGCTTTGGGAAGTTTTGTTCCTCGCGTCGCCCCCGTCGGATTGATCCGATTTGCGTGCGATTTGGTGAGTAATCTCACTAATCCCTGATTAGTTGGTTAATTATGCTTAAGTGTTGTTTAATTTTAATTAATTAGATTTAGGTGGTTAGATTAGAATAGATTAGCGATTATTAGTTAATTGTGATGTAAATTAGACAAATTGATTGTGCAATTGCAAGTAGACGTAGTCTACTATTTATTGAAAGCATCTCGGGATTTTTCCCGACCCTTAATTGGCTTGATTAGGCTTTTCGGGCCTAAGTGGAATTTTTGGTATTTAAATATTATTTTTCGGAATTAAATTAATTAATTAATTATTTTCCGAAAATTCAATTGAGATGGCTAGTGACCGGAATATTATGCTGATGACCGTGGTGAAGCCCGTTTATTTAATCGGGCTTTATTTTGAGTTAAATTGAATTTTCAAGATTAATTATTTAATTTTCGAAATTAATTAATTAATTATTTATTTTTCGAAAATTCAACTGGGATGGCCCGTGACCGGAATATTATGCTGATGATCGTGGTGAAGTCCGTTTATTTAATTGGGCTTTATTTTGAGCTAAATTGAATTTTTAATATTTATTAATTAATTTTCGAAATTAATTAATTATTTTTGGGAAATTAAGATTGAGATGGCCGACGACCGAAATCTCGTGCTGATTGTCGTGGCGCAGTCCGTTTATTTATTTGAGTTTTGAATTGTGCCAAATTGAACTGAATGTGGAATTTAGGATATATTCCTAAATGGTTGTGGTTAATTATTTCATTGAGAAATCGTTGAGTATTGATTGTCGATATCGAAAGTGGTCGAGTGGGACCGTAAAGCCATTGAATTTCAAAAGTGGTCGAGTGGGACCGTAAAAAGCGGAATGAATATCGAAAGTGGTCGAGTGGGGACCAGTAAAAGCGAATTGAATATCGAAAGTGGTTGAGTGGGACCGTAAAGCCATTAAATATTGAATGTTGTCGAGTGGGACTGTGTCTTCCACCTTTGCTTAAGATGTGATATGAGGATTGTGATTCGTAATTGGGATTGAGATGGAATAATCGAATCGACCTAGAAATGGTCCGACTGACATGTAATCGACTAAGTCGATTGAACTGTGATTTGATTGATTGTGCTTTGAGATATTTGAAGTATCTCGTATATAACCTTGAATTGCAGGTTGAGACCGATGCCAAGATACGTCTTCTCGACTTTGTGCGTGTATAGGCAGCCTATAGTATAATGGTTTACTAATCGGGCCTTAGTGGGGTAGAACTCGCTGAGACGTAGTCTCATCCCAGTTTGGGGAAAACATTTCAAGACCCCAATGAGGAGCTGAGGAGGAGGAATCTGAGAAGGAGAACTCTGGGGTGAAATCTGAGGAGAAGAATTTTGGAAGAAGAAGATAATCCTGAGAGGAGTCTTGAATATGACCCGGATGGTTTGAGATTCTATCTTCTTTTGAGATCTCTATTTTGATGTGAATAGAGTAAAGTAAAAAGTTGTGAAGAGTTGTGAAGTACTCTGGTTTATGTCATGTATAAAAGTTTGTTTATAAGTTTTAATATGAAAAATATGGCCCTGCTTTTCTATCCCATTGTTTTAGTGTTTGGGGATTTATAACTGCTTCCGCATGTGCTTAATAAATGAAAGGATCAGCGATATATAGTCCTGGGATATCGCATTTTAAAATCGACCAAGTAAAAGGATGTGTGCGTGCCCGAGGATCGGGGCGTGACAACAAAATCAATAGATTATGCAGGAGAAAAGTGTGTATTATGCCAAAAAAACCAAAAGTAAATTCTAAGGTACGAGAGAAAAATTGTCTAGAGCTCACTCAATCGTCTAACTTAATACATTGACTGATGACATATTCAAATTGCTACTAACATCCAATCCCTATGTAAAATCGAGGTCAAAATAATAGTTTGAGCAAAGCCTTATCTTGGACTTAGCGACATCTGAGGCATGTTTGCTAACTTTGAGCTCAACTTGGGTCTGAGTTCAGCGTTCATTAAGTACAAGTTTTATCTTTGTGGTCATTTTCTCAATCCCATCACACGAATCTAGCTCTCACGTCTTTGCAGCCATAAAGATCTGCCTCTGAAGAATGACGAATTGCAACATGCCAACTTTATCTGTCGCCATGACGTTTCTACCTTTCCGTGTGAAAAATTACATTTTCTTCCGCGAGGGTGAATTTCTGAAAAAAATATGTTTATTGTTTCTTTTGCACTTCGTTTTCATTTAGGATAATTTTTTTGCTTTAGAGGAAATTTTCCTGTAACTGGTCTTCAATTTGATGATTAGAAACATGCATATTGCTGAAATGTAAAATTAGGGCATTTTTGTTTTTATCAAAATGATTTCCATGAGATGATTTTTCAAGCATCACGAGCTTGGTTCGCTGTTCATTGTCATCCTATCTGTAAAGCTTATCTATTCTGAAAGTCAGATGAGAAAAGTTCTTCAACTAAAAATGAAGTAAATCAGTATCCTTTCACCCTCAAGTTGGACTTGGTTACAATGTTCGATATTAGCGTTTTCTCAGACCCCTTTGGCCGGATTGAGTTCATATTGCTAGAAACTACAATGTTTTGTTCATTTATCACGGCTCCATGACGGGTGGTTTTACACATTTAAAGGCGACTCGTGTATTAGTTTAACATGCCCAAAACCTGCCGGCTAAAACTTCCCCAACCCCTTCCCTCTTCTGACCAAGCCACTACAACCTCAGATCCGAGGTTGATTTCGACTGACGGCCTCAGGAACCTCTGATTGGTTTCGACTTAAGATTATAAACAAAAACACGAGTGGGAAACTCGGATTACGACGCCGGAACATCGGACTCTAACAATCAACTTTTATTGATATGCAAGAATGGTTGCTGATTGATTACCAAGCTATCGATTAAGGAATTGATGATTCTTCCCTTGCTGATCAGGTTTATAAGTTACCGATTCACTAGACTATTTGCCAATTTCAAAGCCAATAAAAAATATACCGATGAAAGGTTATTCTAGCAATTTTAGTTCTAGTTTTATGAGTTTGAAGTGTATTGTAGTTTTCAAGAGTTAAACTTCATGTCTCTAGATGTTTTAATGCATTTTCTAGTTTTTAGAACTTTATTGTATTTTTTAGTACCTATGTCATTAATGTTAGGTAGTTCTCGTGCCTTTAATATTCATCTATTTCCTATGTCCTAGTTCCTCTTTAAATAGAGGTGAATTCTCAAACGCAAGGTAATTGACTTGAATATTGAGAATATACGAGAGTTGTCTCCGAGCAAGCAAATATCTATCCTCGATTTCTGTATCTTTTAAAGGTAAATTGTTCTTTGGTGGTGAGCCAAGTAGGGCTGTATCCTTAGTTGGTGGTTTTCCTGTAGGCCTTAGTGGTGACTTCTCCTATCCCAAAGTACTATAATATTGACGGGTGGATCGTCTTGTAAGTCTTGTTGATGAACTTCATCAATCCCAATATTTTTCCATGGTTGGTGGTGTGTCCCATATGCTGTGGTTGTGATTGTATTCTATCTCGCATTTGCATTCATCCGTTGCCATCCATTCTCATACACTCTTACATCGTCCACTATCACTCAAACCAACAATCACCTCCCCTTCGACCAAAAAAAAAAAAACAATCGCCTCCCCCTACAACAGCATTGACTTCTTTATTTGCTTTCTCTATTGGTCTGGTAGGTTTATTACGTGTGATGTTTTTTTTTTTTTTTTTAAAAGAAAATTGACAATCAAGATGTTTTGAGAAGGATCTACATCTCAGAGATGGAGAGGAAAACAGCCCCGTGAATTTTGGTGTTGCACAGCCGAATAATTATTTCTGTTTCGCTGAACAGATCATTTTACGACACGCATCATCCCTTGAACAATTAATGGAAGTCCAACGAACACACGGAAACTGCAGAGATATTCAACGATCTGTCTGAAGACCATTTTATTACTTTTCCTCACGAGGACCACGCATAGCACAAGCATATTCCTTTCACTATAGACACATTGTGAAACATGTTCAAACATACATAACATCAAACTCAACAGAGACAGCAAACCAGTGCATATAAATATTAAATCCAGTTGCTTGGTTTCAGCTAGGCCTGCGCCTGAGCCTGAGCCTGTTCCATGAGGTGAAGATCCATGTCCTTGCTGACATGGACGCAGAACTGGAGCAGCGAGAAGGGCTCAGTCACCTCCTCGCTCAGCTTCTCGTACTCGAGCGTCCAGTGGACGACGCTCCCGCCTCCTTCCTTGGGCGTGGCCTGGACGACGAGGACAAAGTTCTTGTACAGCTTCATCAGGTCGCCTTCGATCACTCTGAACGTCGTCGAGTTCTTCTCGTCATCTATGGCTTCTATCACCTCCTTCGCAACCTTAGTCTCTCCATCTGCGAAGTTCATTGGACGCAATAGGTTTAGTTATCAGACAAAGCCCATTTCATCAATATTATTTGAATATGTACCGTGGGTGTAGCTCCAGGAGACGACGGATCCGGCCTTGCCCCAGTCACCGTCGTGCATTTCGACACCGTGGATCTTATCAGTGGACATGTTCGAGATGTGGTGGGGCCGGCAGCTGAAGACGTCGTGGAACATGTCGGCCGGAGCCCTGATCTCCAGGTCTATCTCCATCTTCCCGTGGACTGTCATTCTCTCTCTCTCTCTCGCGTGTTAGATCCACAGTGATCAAACTGATAAAGTGATAGTATGTGCGCTTTTACCTTGTGATGGAGGGAGTGATACGAATACCTTGAGACGTCGCTTTATATACACAAGTACACATTAATATCTTTGTGCCACATTGACATCTATACTTAATAAATTCAATTATAATCTTTTTTTTTTTAAGAACATTATGACTCACGTTAAGCTGGAATCATTGGGCCGGCACCAGTACGTCAATAAAAAAAGTACGATTTGGCAGACTAATAGCAAGCATAAAGATAGTGTCCGGGATCTGATGCTTTTCTAGGAAGTTCCCGTTTATATCTTCACATGCCTTCGCTTTACTGTGAGCAAAGTAATGTCTAGGATTAGTATTGCACTTCTATACAAAAGCATGATTTCTAAAATAAAGTCAGGATTAATTTTTTCAATCGGCCAGTGAAGTTTCGCGACACGGATTTTTCCACGAGTTTAGTACATTTTATCCAATAGACCATAGCATTTTCAACATGATAGCTCAGAAAAATTATCTATAGAGACAAATTGCTGAATAATATATCTAGCTTCTGATTTTGACTGGCGGGGGAGGTCAAAAGAGAGATATCATTTTGAATATATCTCAATCGTGGAATGGTCCTCAGTCATTAGATCTCCTCCTTACTTTCTTTTACAAGTAAAAGGATGATAGTGACAATCATTGCTTAAGACTCATTTGGTTATTTTCATGAGAGTTTCACATTCACTTCGAATTATTCAATTTGAGCCATAATTACTTCGCACTAATGATGATTTGTAAATTCGAGATTGGCGTGTCTATCATTGCGACCCCACTAAGATGCTAGTAGATAAGAAATCTCTTAAGCTAAGATATCTATATACATTACTTAAAAATTTGCTCACGACATGAAATGGATTTGTGACGGTGTGAAAGACAAGATGAATCTTTTTACCGCTAGATGGATCAACTTCGTGCCATATCTTGTCATGCATTAATTAAATTGACATGCACATCTCTTATCTTGATTAAAAAATTTCTTAGACCAAATCCCACTGTTTTGAAAGTCTCGACGAAAGTGAAGGATAGCTGGTGCATACATATGATGGGAAACAATTGAAACCTAATCCACGTCATTGTCTCACTGGCTAGGCCCATGAGGGATACATACATACTTATTTTATTTGTCGTATCCAACATAAAATAGTGGAACGAAGAAAAGTGGGAGGAGGACAGGTGGAACTACACTAGCCGGAACATAAAATCACTTCGAGTATTAATATTAAATATAATAGGATTTGTCCACTAAACTTATTAAGAACGACATGTTCCTATTGGCTGCTTGAACGAAGATTATGCTAAAACGAGGCAACGGGTATAAAACATATGGCTTTTTGCTCTTTTCGTGGGCATATCAAGGTAGGATCTTGTCATGAATTTGGCAGCCGGGTGAACCAGGAGGGAATTAGCGAAACTTGGAAAGGATCCCGCAAGAGAAAAATGCTCGGGCTACACGCCATTCAGCCTGGTTATATACATGGTTAAGAGTCTCGGCTGTCGGGTAATAAACTAGACCAAATTTGTGACCTCGGTTCAACTCATCCTGAATTCTTATATAATCGATGTTATAAATATAAGTTATGTCTGTCATGTGATCACATAAATGATTTTCCCCCTCGAATGATACAATGTTCTATATGTTTCAAACGCATGGCTAATTTTCAAGAGATTTTGGAATAGTTATTGTGGAACATTTAAAATGAAGATAAGGCTTTTTTTTTTTTTTTTTTTTCCTCCGATTAGGAGGATGGCTATGGGGAGAGTATTGATCTTGAATACCAAGTTAAGCAGGAAAAAAAGGTGAAATACGACAGACAGGCCAAGGTTATCATGCGCTTGGAATTACGAACACTCGCGAGCGAGCGAATTATCGTAAGGAACCTGGCCCACTTGGAAGACGCCTTATCTAAGAAGCAATCAATGCCATTGAATATCAAAGAAAATCCCAGTGGAACTTACCCAACAACTATGCCGAAGAGGGCACGACTACATGAGAGTGACAATCAATGCCATGATCTACATCTGTGGAAAGCCTTAAATCTTTATTGGACATGTCAAGTTCCAGGCTCTGTTCCTCAGCCACCCAACACTGGCCACGGCATTTTTTTGAAGCTCCTTATTAGTTAATCACATCTCCATCCTTTATAATGCGTCAAATTTTGGAGGAATTAGAGAAAATTGATGTGACATCCTTGAATTAATTCAGGTTGGTATTGTTAGCTAAGAACTATCTCATACCGAGTTTCACAGTTTTATCTTTTAGTGTACACGTGAACACTTTCTCATGAGATCATTTATTCCGAGAATTCTTCCACCCGAGCATGTTTTACTTTGGAGTTCCAAAGTAAAGAACTTTATTATTGCTACACAGTGAGTTGGAGATGCAGGTATATAATAGATCAGGGTCACTCCATTTGGAGCTGGTTTTTGACACCCCTGTGGTGCTCTTTGCCGACAAGGCCTTGCTAGCCATGTAGTTCGAATCCGTGAGGTGAGGATCTTGGGAGAAATGAGGAGGAGAAAGAGGATAATTGGAGACCAAAGGTGTAGGGGATTTGACTTAGATCTGCATTTTTTAAAGATAAAAAACCCTAAACCCAAACTGACCCAAACCGGCAAAAATCCTTTACCTATTACCTGAATTGAATGAAACTCCAACTGAAAAGAACCGAAATTTTGGGTTCGGTTGAGTTTGGTTTCGGTTCGGATTTTGACATCCCTATCAGCTACATAAGTTTAGAGCCTTACTGAGCCCAAAGACTCCCAATTACCTTTGAGCAATTTTACAGAGTTAAACATTTGAGGGATGATTTTTGGGGAGAGGTACGATTTTCTCCGGAAGATATCAAATACCTTCTCAGCGGGTGATTTCAACTCCACTTGAGACTTGACCTTCACCAATTGAGCCATGTTCTCTCCTGCTCTTGAATAAGAACGGCTAAGAAATTGTGTAGAAAAGTGCACGTTTTAGCTAGACTGTACGATTGAGCAGCCACCACCGAAGCCAATATGTAGAAGTGTTTAGGCCTTTGGCTACACATAGATCTTTGAGACATTAGCGATTTTACTTTTCTCAGATCATGACATGTTATTCGAAAAGGAAAGGGGCTCTTCCATGGTCCCTCGGGAGGTTGTTTCCCGAGTCTTAATATGTCGTCAATGATGCACTATATTCCAATACGAAGTGTTATTACATGGTAAGCACTTCAAACAAGATTCATTTATTATGAATGATATGTTCATCTGTTTTCCCTTACGATCACAAGGAATCCCACTTTAGATTGGGATATATGAGCGTAAAACATCTTCAATGCGCCGTCGCTCAAAGCAAGTTATGGTAATTTGTATTAGCAACAAAATGTGTGTCCTTACAATCGCCGTCATGTTCCTTCTTCCGAGCATTATCTTCTACTTATTTTAAGAATCTACCCACGTTCACAAAAAAGGAAGCTATTGGTAAGCGTAAGAGATAATCTATGGAGCAAATTGCCCAATTGCAATAATACATGGAATCGAATTTACAATCGTGTGGTCACTGATGAATCAGATTCTACGTAGTCCTTCCTTGTGAAAAATATGTAAGCGATACCGTAATTCTATAATGTAGGAAAAAAAAAACATGATCTTCAATCTTCATAATTTTCACAATAATAGGGATAAAGACATACCTTTATCCATAGCGAAACTTTCAAAGTATTTGTCGCAGAAATACCAAAGAGATGAAGAAATCTGATTTCTCTCCCTTAATCCATTTTTCCTTAACATACTCTGTCTAATAGAGGATAGAATACAATGATTTTTTCACGTCGTGAGTGGAGAAATGACCAAACTCTTATTACTACATGCTATCAAGAGATGCTTTCCATCAAAGTGCCTTTTACTTTATGTGAGAGTAGCACCTCTTCAGAAGAATGGTAACTTTTCAATGAGAATTGTACCATTTCATTAGTCATAATTTTTCATAGCCAAATACAATTTAGCATTAAATATTTATTAATGTTGTAAAATATTGCGTTGCAAATATATAATAGAGAGAGTAGAGAGATTGAGTAGAGAAAATCAGACACCAGAGATCGTAAAGAAAGTCAGATGAGAGAATTTTATTTTCAGTGTATAACTGTTATGTTTATAACAAAAACTAAACTCCTATTTATAAGAAAACAAAATGTACTTATCATTAATATCAATGTATCGAATGATACATGTATTGGATGGGGAGATGAACGTTCATTGTATAATGAGATGTACTTGGAATGTATGCTACAAATTTACTATAATAAGTACATTAGATAATATGAATATAATGAATATTCATTCATGTATTTAATTCATTCATGTATTTTATAACAATTCCCCTTGAATATTCATTCTATTCATTATAAATGTGCATCGAATGATACTGTCTCATTAAAATCCTTAAGTCAGAAAAACCCAGTGGAACAAAAATCGGACAAAAGGAAAATAGAGTGCAGAGCACAAATTTTATGATCTCTCCATTTTATGGATGCATTAATTGTCTCATTAAAAACTTTAAGCTGGAAAAACCCTGTGGGAAAAAATTGGACAGAAAGAAAAAAGAGTGCAATGATTTGGTAAAAAGATCTGCAAGATTATTTATGAATCGAATCTGTTTAACATCAATTTGTCGACTTTCTTGGAGTTCATGAGTATAGAAAATTTTTGGCGAGATATGCTTGGTCCTATTACCTTTGATATATCCTTTCCTAACTTGTGCAACACAAGCAATATTATCTTCATAAATTATAGTGGAAAAGTTTGTAACCGGTATTAAATAGCAAGAATCATGAATATGCATTATAACGGATCTTAACCAAACACACTCTTTTCCAGCTTCATATAAAGCAATAATCTCAAAGTGGTTAGAAGATGTAGTTACTAGCAATTGTTTCGTAGAACGCCAAGAAATAGCGGTGCCGTTATAACAAAATAAATACCCGATTTAAGAGTGAGCTTTATGTGGATAAGATCTATATCTAGCATCGGCATATCCAACTAAACCAGAGTTAGTTGAATCCATTGAATAATATAATCCCAAATCTATGGTTCCTCGGAGATAACGGAAAATATGTTTAACTACATTCCAGTGTTTCTGAGTTGGCTCAGAACTAAACCGTGCCAATAAATTTACTGCAAAAGTGATATTTGGTCTCGTACATTATAACAAGTACATCAAAGCCCCAATTGCATTGAAATATGATACTTTAGGACTAAGTATCTCTTCATCAGATTCTCTAGGACGAAATGGGTTCTTTTGGAG
Source organism: Eucalyptus virginea (assembly GCA_014182375.1). NCBI lineage: Eukaryota > Viridiplantae > Streptophyta > Magnoliopsida > Myrtales > Myrtaceae > Eucalyptus > Eucalyptus virginea. The sequence goes on from CM024520.1 coordinate 44,140,924, forward strand.
ATCTAGAGACCTTATAACCATAGGGGTCTTAATGGGTGAGTTTTGTCCATGTTGAAGCGTTTAAGCAATTTTTCAACGTATGCTGATTGATGGATGATTATTCAATTTGCTTTATGCTTAAGCTCTAGACCAAGACAAAATTTGGTTTTACCCAAATTTTTAACTTCAAACTCCTTTTTCAAATTTATATTGTCGACATAAATTACTACAATAGCAAATCTAGTTTCTCATTTCTTATAAACACGCACGAGCATATATGATCATTCTTGTACATTTCCTTAATTAGGTACTCATTTATGCGTTGATACCATATGCGGCCGGATTACTTTAACCCGTATAAGGATATTTGCAATTTTATTGAGAATAAATTGCGGGGAGTGCATACTTCAAACATTTTGAATCCCTTAGGAATTTTCATATAAATATCATAGTCTAATAAGCCATATAAATATGCCGTCACTACGTCCATAAGACGCATTTCTAATCTTTCAGAGATTACTAGGCTAATGAGAAAACGAAATGTAATCATATCCATCACATGTGAATATGTCTCATTATAATCAATCACGGGTCTCTGGGAGAATCTTTAGGCAACGAGTCAGGCTTTATATTTGACGACCTCATTTTTCTCATTTCGTTTCCGAACAAATACTCATTTATATCCAACGGGCCTTATATTATTGGGGATACGAGTTATGGGTCCAAAAATTTCTCATTTAGTTAAGGAAGCTAATTCAGTCTCAATTGCTTCCTCCCACTTAGGCCAATCTTGCTTTTGATGGCATTCAATAATAGATTACGGCTCACAATCATCATCCATAATTTTATGAGCAATTGAGAATGTAAAAGCATCGGCAATGATGATTTTATTTCGATCCCAAATTTCATCACAATATATAATGGAATTCTCAGTATTCCTGGGGTTGGTGTTCCTTTCATGGGTTTGCGCTTCTTCATGGGCAATAAGCTCTTAGGGAGCAAGTAGAACGCCAGGCTCTTCTAGAGTGGATTCCTGATTCTTTCCCATTCGTTTTCGAGGAACATTATCTTTTGATCCTATTAGTCTACCACACTTCAAGTGCGGGGGATTTCGATCCATTTTAGCCTATTCTTCGGGAACAGTTATTCTAGCTGGAGTATTTGTAACTAAATATGAGACTTCATTACCTTAGTAGCATCATTAAATACGTCAGGAAGTCTATTGGCGATAGCTTGTAAATGGATTATACGATGCACCTCGTTTTCATATGAAGGAGTCCTTGAGTCTAATTGAGATAAATTTTTCTTATTCTAGGAGAAAACCTTAACTGGTTTTTGTTTTACAGTCATAGAAGTTGTAGGTATCCTAATTGATGGAAATCTAGTCTCATCGAAATGACAATCTGCAAATCTAGCAGTAAAAAGATCACTGGTAGTTAGTTCTAAGAACCTAATGATAGACGGTGAATTAAACCCAACATAAATGCCAAAACGACGTTGGGGACCCATTTTCATTCTTTTTTGTAGTGCTACAAGCACTTGTACTGTACAACCAAAAGTGCATAAATGTGAAATATTTGGTTCATAACTAAGAACCATTTGAAGGGGAAATTGTAAAAAACTAGCAGTGGGGCGTAATCTTATTAGGGCTGCCGCATGCAAAACTATATGACCCCATGTTGTATCGTTGAGATTCGTTCTCAATAATAGAGTATGGGCAATTATTTGGATATGTTTAATCAAGGATTATGTCAATCCATTTTGAGTATGAACATATGCAATTGGGTGTTCAACCTTAATTCCAAGTGAAGCACAATAGATATCAAAACTCTTTGATGTAAATTCACCAGCATTATCCATCCTTATGCTCTTAATTGGATAATTAGGGAATTATGCTCGGAGTTTTATAATTTGCACAAGTAAACGTGCAAAGGTAACATTGCGTGTAGATAATAGGTAAATATGTGATTATCTACAGGATGCGTCCACTAGTATCATGAAATATCGAAATGATTCACTTGGTGGTTGTATTGGTCCACAAATATCACCCTAAATTCTTTGCAAGAATAAAGAGGATTTAAAATTAACATTTGTTATAGAATGTTTGATAATGAGCTTTCCTTATGAGCAAGTCTCACAATTATAATCTTTGAACAATAATACCTTTGTATCCTTTAAAGGGTGTCCTTTTGTATTTTGAATTATTCTACACATCATTGAAGCGCTAGGGTGACCAAGGTGATCATGCCACAGTCCAAACTGATCAGGGTTTACCAATCTCCAGGATGTGGTAGCGTAGGTTTCAATAGCCTTAATCATGACATAATACAAACCCATAAAAGAAGCTTCTAGCTTCTCATGGATGGTCTTCAGGCCCATCTTATAAGAGAAAATGCCAATATATTTTTTATTTTGTTCATAAATAGTCTCAATATGGTACCCATTACGGCGTACATCTTTGAAACTGAGCAAATTTCTTTTTGATTAAATGCTTAGAAACGCATTCTCAATATGCAGGATGGTGCCATTTGGTAAAATAATTGTGGCATTCCCAAAACTATCAATAATCGAAATAGGACCTGATATTATATGGATTTGTGCCTTACACAATGTCATATTCGAGAAAAAGTGTCTACTACGACATATAGTATGTGTTGTTGCACTATCAAGCAAACAAACATCTTCCATTTTCTTAATATTTTCCATTTGCATTTATATTGACAACTTTAGGTGTCAATTATCATAAAATTTGCATATTAGTTATAGAGTCAACTAAAATTTCAAAATAAATATTATATAAGGTTCATAAGCATTTCATAACTATATTAAATAATAATAATAAAAAGCAATACATTTAAAGCAAAACAATTATTAGAATCATAGAATTCGAAGTTCAATTTATCATCCACCAAATTGATGCCTCATTAAAGTAATCAGAGGTCCTCAAAGAAATTAGAGACATCCACGAATGTATTTGCTAGTTCATGAGCAAGAAGAGTCCCACCAATGGAGATATTGTTGGCTTCAACAATTGTTATGGTAGTAGCATTGATTTCAATGGCATGAGATTCACCACGCTTACCCATATTTTTTAAAGATGCCTGGTATAGGTCAACAAAGTGCTTTAGCATACGACAAGTACGTGACCAATGCCCAGTCATGCCACAACGATGACAAATACTTTCATTAATCACATTTTTTGGCTTCTTTACTTTGCCATGATTAGGGCCAAAGTTAGATTTCCTAAAGCAATTAAATTTTTTGTCATCCCTTCTAGGATTATGTTCTTATTTGCGCTTATAGTCCTTAGTATTTTTCTCAAAATTAGTATATGCTTCAGGCAATACTTTTGAGCTAGTAGGTCTAAGATCATGATTTTTTAGCAACGATTCATTAGTTTGCTCGGCAGTAAGAAGCACAGAAATTAATTCAGAGTATGTGGCAAACTAACGATGATGGTATTGCTGTTGCAATACAATATTCGAAACATAAAAGGTGGAGAAAGTTTTCTCTAACAATTTCGCATCAACAAGTTTGATACTGCATAACTCAAGTCGAGAAACAATATCAAATAAAACAAAATTATAATTAGACATTGATTTAAAATCTCATAGTCTGAGATTTTGCTAGTTATATTGTGCTTGAGGGAGGATAAACGTTTTGGTATGATCATATATATCCTTCAACCTCCTTCACAAGATCCGAGGGTCTCGAACAGATAAATATTGAGTGTCGCGACCAATTTTCCGGGTGTGAACCACCTAAGGTTTGGCTAATGGATTGTTAAGCCTAGACTTAACTCGAGCTCTTCCAAACCCATACCAATTCATGACTTAAATTTAAACTTCTTAACATGCAAATGGATTTTATCTAGGAGTCGCCACTAATCTATTTTTGGTGGGTCGATTAGAAACCCGAGTAAAGTAATTGAAGATTTACTTTACTCCTACGAACCAGAGACTATGGGTACGGGGACTTGGTTACACTAGATTTCTCTAATGCCCTTTCGGTACCATTCTTTTATTTTCAAAAATGTTTTTGCAGGCAACTTGGATTAATTTTAAATCTATTTCCCTAACATGTGATGTGATCACACGGGTACGCAAACCACCAATTTAACACCCAATCAAGCAATGAATAAATTGCAAAAACTTACCTCAAAGTAACGAAAGCATCTGCAATATTAAATTAAAATCCACATCAACAACTCTAGATATGGTTTTTAATTAACACGTAATTTCTTTTATTTGTTTTCACTTAATTAATGAAAATCATGCAATATGTAATGCAATATTAACTAAATGATCTAATTCTAATGACATGCAACTTCTAATTAAATGGACCTAGCAACGATCACTAAATGTCATGCATTTCATGAACCTAATTCTATGTGACATGCGCATGATATTTTTGTATTTTTTGTATAAAAATTCGTAATTAAAATTACTAACAATAAAAATCTAACTAAGGTGAGATATTATCTATTTGAAGTTAGGAAATAGACTAATTTTAATCCTATCTTAACTTAGAAATTTATCTCGACATGCAATTTAATTCCAAGAGATTTCATCTAAACATGCATTCTAATATAATTAAAAAGGTATCTAACTATTCTATCATGCAATTCTATATAGGAAATCAAATCTAATCTACATGATATGCAAATGCAATTTTTTTTGTATTTTCAGTATAAACAAAATAATTAAAATATAAACATAAATAAAGCAGTTAAAAGATAAACACCAAATCTTTCACGGTCATCAAAGATATTATCCATCATTCGAATTTGGAAACGATATCTAATCAAACCTGATTATTTCGCCAATAAAATCGATAATTTGATCTTAGGCCTTAAAGATCAAGATATCAATTTTATTCCCGCGTAATTAATTATTCCATCTAAAGACTTATAGATGGAATAAAAAATCGGTGTGCAGTTGCGAATTAGGCAATAAACCCTAATTGGAAATACGCCTATCATTAGAATATGCACGTAAGATATTGAAAAGCATGTGTTAGGCAATAAAACATCCAAATCAAATTTAGATAAGATAATTACCTAATTCTGCAAATAATATTACCAAATTTGAACTCAATGGAATTGGCTCGACGGATGACTGGCGGTGGCTCGCTATAGCGAGGGTCGATGGTGACGGTAGTGCTCGGCTCCTGATCTCGAGGCAAGGCAGCGGCAGTGGGAGGCTCAAGGAGTCGTAGCTCACCCGAGGAATTTGTGAAATCAAACCTACAAAACAGAGAAACCGGCCCCCTTGGCTCGACACCGGATCCACGGTGACAACGACGACAGCAACTCGATTCGTCGGTGGAAGGAGCAGCGAGCACGCTAAGACGTCTGTCTCGATGTAGAACAGATTAGAATAAAGCAGCAATGGTGGCATGGGTGAGGCAGGTGGCGGTCAATGATGGATCGGCGGCCGCGGGTGTTGAAGTTGCACTTCACGCTTGAAGACCCCCACTGGAACAAGACAACCCCACCCTTTTTAGTTTTTTCTTCTTTCGCGTGCTCTCTCCATGCACCTTGTTAGAGGAAACCCCACCCTTTTGTTGACCTATTGACCCAAAAACATAAAAGAACTCTCCCTATTCTCTTTTACGAATCGTGTTCCCTTCACGTCTCTATGCTGAGCGAGGGTTCGTCAAGAAGCAGCAAGCGTCTTGAGGGAAAATTGCTGGCGCCAATGTGCTTGGTTTGTCTCAAGGAACACCAGGCTTCGTCAATGAGGCTTAGATCAGATTGGATTTCGCCGAGGAGGGACGCGGCAGCTCTTCGCGTTGTTGATGTTGTGGGAAACTCCTCGGATCAGCAAGAGGAGGAGTCGCAGTTCATGGCACGGCAACAAATCAGCAGCTGGGTCAGCGTTGTGTGCTAGGGTTCGAACTGGGCTCGCCACAATGGTATAGGAGCGGCAGCGAATCATCGTTGGTGCAGGTGATCGTTGGTCGTCGATAACGGGGCTAAACAGCGGCGCGTCTTCTTTTCTGTGAAGGCAGACCACACTCCTCTCTCTCTCAATTGTGGCCGTATGTTTTCAATTGTGTGGCCTGCGTTGCTTGTCTATAGATGGTCCTTTTCTAGGTAAGAATAACCTAAGCTTTCAAGGAAAAAGAATAAATCTACATATTATGTTTTAGTTCTTTCCTATTCTTGTGATTTTTTCTATGACCATGCCAGTGAAGAAGAAATTCCACTTTCCCCTTTTTGTATTGAATATATTGTTCCCCTTGGTGTGAAGATACGAAAAACAATCTGCTGATCCTTTTGCTTATATTCACTTCCCGCAATAGCCCTTTTTTCAACCATAGAAAGAATAAATTTCAGCAAAACCTTTCCGATTTCTTTCCATCTATGTTTGCCGATCCCCTCACTAGCAATCCCCCTCATTTCGTGTCCATCGAATCAACCAAATATCTCCAGGATTTTCACTTCCTTTCTCTTCTTCGACGGATAAATTGGTCAACTTTTGGACTTTACTCAAGCAAATGCGTGAGTGGGCAAGGAGCCCACAATTTGCGGATTTCCGTAACCGAATCCCATGAGGACCATTCTCATATCAGGCCAATTTTAACGTGGATGCAGTGAATTGATGATAACCCTTCGAACATCTATATGCAATTGACTAATATTTTTTGTTTAGGGGCTAAAGTTTAGTCCCTAACTTTTATGTATAAAATAAATGATCGGATCACCAAAATTTAGGTGTCAACATTGAGTTTGCAGGCTGTCATGCAAATGACGGCGAATAAAAATCAACGCATTTGCTTTATTTTTTGCATTTGAGGTTCAATCCTCTGTAATTGTATTAGCGAGATCTTGCCCTTAGAGGTGTATTTCCATATCAAGACACCAGGATAAATAATTCTTTCCACTCACTTTCAGGATGTGGAATTTGGGCTTTTCAATATTTGCCATAATCATTGCAAAAATAAATCCTTAAATTGATTAAAAGGATTTCCAAAATATCCACCGCCACTTCAGAGTAGAAGGATACTTTTAGATTTGAAATTTGGCTTCGGGCCAAGAAAAACAAAAATGAAGAATTGATAGAGGAATGTGAAGTATAAGTTGATTAATGAAAAAAATACCTACCTTGCAAAAATTACTTACTTAGTCGGTAGCTCTTCGTGCTGATAACGTGTTATAAAATATTGCATTGCAAATATATAATAAAAAGAGTAGAGAGATTGAGTGAAAAAAATCAGACACCAGAGATCGTAGAGAAAGTCAGAGGAGAGAATTTTATTTCCAGTGTATAATTGTTATGTCTACAACAAAAACTAAGCTCTTATTTATAGGAAAATAAGGATGTACTTATCATTAATATTAATGTATCAAATGATACATGTATTAGATAGGGATATAAATGTTCATTGTATATGGATATGTACTTAGAATGTATGATACAAATGTACCATAATAAGTACATTAGATAAGATAAATATAATGAATATTCATTCATGTATTTCATTCATTCATATATTTGATAACAATTAAACCATCAAACAATAATATCACGTGAGACACATAACAATTCTTACATTCTCCCACTTGACCCATATGACATTCCTTTCATGATTTAATTAAGACCATAATGGGTACAATAACATAATGCTAAAATTTTTCTTAAATTGGCTATCACATAATAATCAATTAAGTAAAGAAAACTAATGCGAGTCATAACGATTGTATGTCATTAATTGACATAATCCCTTTCATGTATCTCTACTTAACATGATCAATAAATGAGAAGTACATTAATGATCCATAATGTCTCCGTTAGAGACTATTTTGTTTAATATTCATCTATTTCTATAATGTATACTAAATAGAAAATATGAAATATTAAAAAACACATAATTGAGCTTAGAGTGTCCAATACATAAATTTAATGCAACATAATACAATCATTAATAACTGTCGCGACCTAAATTTCAGGTGCACTACCTAAAACTAGGTTAATGGATTACTAAGTCTTTAAACTTAGCCCGGGCTCTCCTAAGCCCATATCAATTCGCGACTTGAGATTCAAATATTTAACACGCAAAAGATTATTAACTAAGAGTCGTCCCTAATCGGTTTATGGTAGTTCGATTAGACATCTAAGTAAAATAATAGGAGGATTATTTTACTCTTATGAACCAGAAATTATGGGTACATGGATTTTGTTACAGTAGATTTCTCTAATGCCCTTTTGGTACCATTTCTTTTTATTTTTTTAAAAAAAAATATTTTTTGCAGGCAGCTTAAATTTATTTTAACTTAAATTTCTATCATGTAATAGGGTAATCACACGAGTATTCAATCATTATTAAACATTTAATGAATCAAACAAATTGCATCAAAAGAAATAAACACACAAAGCAAACAATTTTTTGGGCTTTTCTTTTAACTAGACTTTATCATAAATCATGCATTTAAACTATATGACCTAATTTACTAACGAACAAATTCTAATTAAATGAACCTAACATGCAAACTATTTGACATGCACCTAGTACTTTTGTGTTTTTATTGAAATTCGGAATTAATAAAAACCCTAATTAAACAATCTAAAAATGAATAATTTTCTAATATGTTTTAGGGATTAATTTGACTTAAATCCTATCTTATCTTAGAAAACTATTTTTTTAAAAGAAAAATAAGATTATCTAAACGTGCAGACATTATCTAAAATCAATCCTAATATATTCCAAAAATTATCTAAAAATGCAATCCTAAAATCCAAGTTCAGAAGAATTTCATTCTTCACTAATTTTTTTTATTATTTCTTTGGATATATGATCCAAACATTTATACCATAAGTAAGAAGAATTCTCATCCACTAAACCTCGTTTAATGTCAACATTATGATGCAAGGTCATTAAAGTCTCAACAAAAGCATTATCATATTAAATAAACTGAAAGATTCACAACTAAACTTACAAGAAAATCCCGCCACATCAAATTTTGGCAAAGAAATTAAATTGCAGGAAAATGTGGGTATATAAAGGGTTTGAAGCAAATCCAAATAATGCCCAGTATCTAAAACTAAACGATAAATGCCAATGCCTTCAACTTGAGTTTTGTTTCTATTCCGTGTGATCACATAGCTTTCATTTGGCTTTATGGTTTGAATAGTAGGAAATTTGCATCATGTTTGACACATGAGTGGTGATATCAAAATTAATCCATCAAGTATTATGAAGAACTTCAATAAAATTTGATTCAAAACATACAAAAGCATAAGGCTTACCTTTCTTTTTGAACAAACCTTTTCTCCTCAGACAATCTTTCTTCAAGTGTCCAACTTTATTACAAAAGTGACACTTAATAAGATTGTAGGGGTAAATACAATACAGGTGCCAAAATTTTCATACGATGCTCACTTTGATGCCAAAACATTTTTTTTTTGTTCACTTGAGTGTCATAAATTTGAAAAATCAATCTCTTAAGTGCCACTTCTAATTTGGTCCGCTGGGAAAGCTAACGTGGCCGTTGGAAAATATTATTTTAATATTTTTATTTTTAAAATTTTAAAATTTTAAAATTTTTCTTTTCTTTTTATTTTTTTCTTTAGGGTCGGTGAGGGTCACTGGTGATCCTCGCCAGTTGTGGCCACTTCGCCCTTAGCCACGAAGGCCCTGGGTGAGGCCGTTGAGGCCACTCTGTGTAACATCAAGCTCTGGGCAGTCGCAAGCAACGCCGCCCAGAGTGGAAGAGGGCCTTCGCGGCCTCGCCAACAATCGGTTTGGCCACCCTCGCAGCAAAGGCCCTAGGTGAGGCCGTCGAGGCCTCGTCAACCACTGGGGAGGCTGCAACAACCCTCACCTACTTTGAGTGGTGTTGCCTATGGTCGCCCAATAGCCGGTGAAGGCCCTCGTGGCCTCACCAAGATCTGGCTACCCTCGCCAATCGTTGACGAGGCCATGACGACCCTCACCTACTTTGGATGGTGTTGCTCAAGGCCACCCAGTGGCTGGCGAGGGCCCTCGCGACCGAGGGCAAGGCGTTCACAGTAGGTGAGGTTCGCATCCCTTGCCAGTCCTAAAGAAAAAAAAAAGCAAAATGCAGATGGAAGTAAACAAATTCAAAAAAATTCAAAAAAAAAAAATCATGTAGGACATTTGGCTAGAATTGGCACTCAAGTAATCGATTTCTCTTCGATATGGCACTCAAGTAAGTAAAAAAAAAAAAAAAGTTTTGGCATTAAAGTAAGCGTTGTACAAAAGTTTTGGTACTTGTATTGTACTTACCCCTAAGATTGTATTTCTTCTATGGATTTGAGAAGCCTTAGAAAATTTATTCATGATGTGTAATCATTTCTACTTTGTCACGTCCCGAACCCCGAGCACGCAACAACCCCTTCCCTTGGTCGATAGAAAGCGACGTCCCAAGACTCGTTGATGACCATTCATTTTAATCTTTCATTATGTGCATGCGGAAAAACGAACCATCCCCCGGACAAACAAGCAACCAAACAGGGATAGAGGGATGAACAACAGGAAAAATAGCAACTACCCATATATATATATATACATTTTTATTGGATTAACCAATGAATGATCATTTCCAATTTACAAGCCCACTAGAGAGGCCAATCCATCCTCTAAGCCAGACAAAAAAGAAACTAGGCTATGCTAATTCAACTATACAAAATGAACCCACGGGTTCGGCATCCCTATTACTTGAACCCATCGGACTCAGGCTCTATTGAGTCGTAGTCAAAGGTGTTTGGGTCGATCTCTAGTGAAGAGGAGGCAGGATTCTCCACTGCACTGTCAAGAGGGTCCAACTCCATGGGATCCCAATCGGTATCCTTGGGGCCCCTACTGGGTGGCTTGTCAAAATCTTGTAGAGGACCAATCAGCATATCTTCCTCTCGGATGAACCACGCTAGGAACCAATAAGGTATCCATTGCCCCGGTCCCTCATCCACCCAGATGGTGGAGAGGTACTTCTCGTAAAGATGCACCAAATCGGGAAGCGGTGGCGCATCACGACGGTCTCCTAGTCCTTAGGGATCCCGAATCGCACTAGCAGGTGCACCATTCTAAGGGCTTGAAAGTGGTTATACAATAACCCGTGAGATAAAATCTCAGCGAGTCCTCCCCCTAAGCTTTGGTTAGTACACCAACTCAACTCGAGGTATCTTTCCAGAACCACCCCATAAGCAACCAACAAATAACAACAGCCAGGGCCAACCAACAATCAAATAGTCGGTTCACATGCAATCTTACTCGGTATGCCATACCTTGCACGTTATATCTTAGCACAATACACGCAAAGCACATGGCCATTAGATGATGCAGTTCATCAATCACATACGAGTCGCGTCATAAGCGATCTCACCTGGCCATTGCCACACCCTGCACGTTATCGATTTATGCATGCATGCCATTAACAATATGATCAGCTCATGCATAATCGGAACCAATGATGCCATGTTTCTCACACTCTAGCATCCACACGTGTTCCGATTATTATTGCCCCTCAGGGCTATAACCGAACCTCTGTTGGTGTCTACTAGCATAACCAAGCATTGCCCTCCCCTATAAGGCGCGGCGACGTCGAGGGCTCTCCACCAAGATGGCATTCCCGAATGAGCATGGGTCCGACCTCTACCGCAACTCCGCATTCGGACCCCGGTTGGTATTCCAATAAATCAGACTATCACCCCTCAAACTACTGCCGGAGCAGCGGGTTCAACTTAGTGATCACACAAGCATACCACCACAACTCATTTTTTTTTTTTTTAATCTTTGAGCATTAGCCAATGCACACATGCTTACGTATACAACCTTAAATCCTTTCTCATAAAAGCGGTCCATTTCGGTGTCCCTCGAACATACCATTTTCCTCTTTTTGTGAAAACCACACAATTCATGCGGATGTCCATGCAATGACACATCCAATTTACCTCATAAGATCAAAACACATGAAATTAGATCATTTTTCGCTTCTGGAAGAATAGTGCGCGTGAACATTACCGCATGAACAGTGCACGTGAACAAAAATCATGAACAGTGCAATATAAACAGTGTAATTTCCAAATTAAATAATTAATAATTTTAATTCAAAAATTAAGCAAAACATTAATTAACACAAACAATCAATTAATTAAGGCTAAACATGCTTAATTAACACATAAACCACAATTAGGCAACATTAAGAAAAATAAAGCAAGATTAAGCTAAGCTAATCTTAACCACCTATCTTAGGGCTAATACAATTTATTTAAACCCCTAAACTAGAATTAGCCCTAACTAAACAAACCCTAAGCAAGTTTAGGCACTAAACAAAGGATTATGGGTTAAACTCACCCATTAAGTGAGCTGGAGACATGGACGTGGCTGTGGTGATGAAGGCAACGCACGGGGACCTCAACCGTGACGATCCAAGGTGGTCCCGAGGTCAAAAAAACAGCAAACAACTCAGACTCCCTTTGCAACACTGAAAAACTAGATTGCTAGAGGAGAAAATGGGCTGAACGGGCTGGCCAGAACTTCGGCTAGTGGCTGGCCAGTGACTGGTGGCACCTAAGGGTCAAGAGGGACCGGTTGGTGGTTGGGCTGGGCAGAGATTGGGTCGGAATGTGAGGAAAACGGCTAAAATAGGCGAAATAGCACAAGTGAACTGGCCGGCGAAGACTTCTGGCCGGCCGATAGGTCAATCGGCGGCTCTAACCGGCAAATGGCCGCCTTAGTCCATATGGTTTGGGCCTTCTGAGCACGATGGTGGGTGGCACAAGTGGTGATTCTCACGGGAAGGCAATGAACAACTCAGGTTTTTGGAGGAAGGTCAGTAGGAGAAGAAGGAAGGGAGAGAAACAAGGGGAGAGAGAGGGCTGCGAATTTCTTAGCTGAAGAGGAGGAGAGAGAGTGAAGTGAGGGTAGAATGTCAAGCCTCATTAAGGCTCTTCAATGCATGCTTCAACTTCCCATGCAAGTGACATCATCTTCTCTCTCTTCTTTTGACTTTCCTTCAAAATATCTAGGGGCAAAATGGTCATTTTCACCTTGCACATTTCTCAATCTGCCCTCAGGCTGAAAATGAAGGGCGAGCCTAAGAAACAGGCTAGGAAATGAATAGGAATGGGCTTGGGAATTGGTTGGGCTCGAAATTAGACAATGAGCTCGGAAGGTAAATTGGTTGGTTGGATCCAATGGGCTCACTTGCTTGTCTCGATCTACCATGGTGGCTGTCCCACCTTGGGTATGAGGCCCACACTGGCTTTGCCCGGCCCACGTCCTCATAGGCTTGCTTCCTCTGTCCATAAATCATTTTTCACAATACTCGGTTTAACTAGCACTATCGATTGTTGAAGTAGTATCATCCAAAAGTTCGTCCCAAACGTTCCCGAAAATTCAAAGTCCAATCTTGAATTCTAATGCCAAGTCAATTTCGCCAAAATGCCATTTTGGTATAACTCAGACTGACAGACGGCTTTAAGGATTCACGCGTAACCGACTCGTGTTAAACCACGTTAAAGACATCTCTGATATAGCTAGAACGAGTACCTAGAGGGGGGTGAATAGGTATAAAAACGATTTTTCACTTAAATCACACAACACTAGACAATCGATGGAAATAAACGACAATCGAAAGGCGAGAGAAGGGAAAAGAGAATTGAACACAATGATTATAGTGGTTCGGCTTTTGTTTAAGCCTACGTCCACTCTTCTACACCGATGACCCTATTGGCTGGATTCCACTATGAACAAAGAAGTGTTACAGCGTTGTTCTTCCTTGATTGATGATGTAGATGATCTACCACACTTGCTCAAGATATCACTAAGTATAAACACTCTTTTGTGTATACAATTTTGCTCGAATGAATCGGCGAATATCAAGGAACTTCGGACTGGAATTCGTCTATCGAGCATGCACTAAAATAACTTGAACGACTTCCTTTTATACTCCTTCATGCCATCATACCCGTTGGCACTTACCAAAGGAATTCCTCCAATCTACCCGTTGGACGGAATCAATTAAGGAGATCTTTCGAGCTATTAAAGGAACTTGACGATAGCCCATCAATCCTGTTCGCCCATACAACCAGGATCTTGGTTTCCAAGAATAGAACTTTCCAAGATTACTTCGTCAATCATCGGATCTTGAATACAAAGAATCCGTTAGCTTAACCCAGCCAAGATATCTTCTCCAGAGAATAGGACTAACTTCATAACCAAACACCTAGGTTCGGATAGCCTTTCGACACTTCGGATTAGAAAAGCGTCAATGAGAATATCTTTAAGTCTTGAGTCTTGAGTCTTGAGTCTTGATGTCCAACTGTCTTCAGACTCTAAACCGAAAGTCCGTAATAATCCAGACTAGATCGAAAGAAACGTTTTGTCGCCTTCAAAATATTCGGCAAGATTTCTCCAACAATCTCCCCATTTTTGATGGTGACAAAACTTTCTTGTAGATTTGAACAACTTTGACTCGCAAAATATTACTCAAGTAATATGGCTATCTCATAACAATTAATAAAGAACAACCAAACTCTGCATCCACAAGAAGATTGGTTAGTCCTTCACAAGTAAAACCATATATCAATACTTGATGTAACTGCAAGCATTCAGATATCAAAATCCACACTACAGACTAAGTTCAAGTTCAAGCTCATACCCAAATCAAAACACATAAAAGAGATAAAATTTAAAGTTGAAAGTTCAAAAGGTTCAGAGTTCAAAAGGTTCAAAGTTCAGAGTTCAAAGCTGGCATTTTCTCCCCCTTTTTGTCATCATTAAAAAGGTGAGAAAGTAGTCAATTCTCGCTTGGGAATGCGAACGATCGGAAATCTCCCATGGATTGAACTAATCCTTCCAGCTTCTTCAAGTCTTCCTTTAGATGAGCTACCTCTTCTCCTTTGGCATTGGCTTCAATTTGAAGAGAGAGATCTTTGATCTGATCTTGAAGGGAAACAGAAGATGCTTTCCCAAAGATTCTCGAGGACTTGAATTTCACAGTCCAAAGCATAGATTTGACCACGCATTTCCAGAAGGATATCAAGTATACGACAAAAATCTGCCGAATTATCCGTTTGAGTACTGACATTTGCTCGGTCTGATGGAGTAAACGCAGACGATGGATCTTCTGAGTAATCGCGCAGTTTCGATGTTGATGTATCATGTCCTTCTCCAGGCATTTGAGAAGCCTGAAAATCTTCTGGGTTTGCTTTAGAGCGACTCACATCTTCACAAGGAACAGATGTAGTCTTCCTGTGCTCAACTCCTTCCCCTGCTTCTCCCCATGTTTCTAAAGCCTCGGATGGGAAAGAATGAGGGTCAATCTCTGCAGCGTCTTGAAAAACTTCATCTTCATCTGCGGACTTTTCTTTGGCTGCCTCTTCTTCTTCTTCAGCTTTTTTCTCTTCTTCTTCTTTCTCTGTTGCTTCTCTCTCTTTCTCTTCTTGCTCGCTCTTTCTTTCTCTTCTTCTCGGCCTTTTCTTGTCTCTCTTCTTCGCTCGTTTTTCCTCTGCTTCTTTTTCCTTCTCCTGACGTTCCGTTGATTCAGATACATAACGTCTTCTCCTTATCAATGCATAAATAGTGCAATCTTCCTCTTCTTCTTCTTCTTCTTCTTCTTCATCTTCTTCATCCACCAAGAGTCTCCTCTTTTGCTTTTTGGATGGTGGATTGATTTGCTCCTTTCCTTTCCTTTTGGATGCCGAAGGTACTGGAGATTTCATTTTGAACTGCTCCATTTCCTTTTCAAGTTCTTTCAGACGCATTTTTGTCACCATTCGCAGACCCACCACCATTTTATCGCATGTTCGAACACACAGAGATTGTGGGGGCTCAATGTTTAAGTGTTTGAAGATCTTGGTCACAAGACTTGCATAAGGCAGTTGTCCCTTGTCCTTCACCATTGCTCTATACATGTGAAAAAGAATGATGTGAGGAAGAGAGAATTTCTTCCCTTTGATGATTGCATACATCAATTTTGCCTCTGAATTTGACACATCTGTCTTTGATGTCGATTTCGGCCTAAGACAGTTGATGACAATTTTGTGCAGCAAAATGTTGATAGCACGCATTCTCGTGTAGACAATTTTCCCTTCGTATTTGTTGCCTTTCACAAGATCCAGCATAAGACGAGCACTTTGGAAACTTTAATCGGTTGATATGATCCTCTCTACTCCAATGATATCAGCCAACATGTTCACATCTACTATGTAGTCTTGGTCTCGGACACTAAAGGACATTCTATTCGCATCCAAAAGCTAAGATTCGAATAGAAATATGCAGTCGATTGAGCATATCCTTGTAGTGTCGAGCAAAATTGCTCAAGTTGCGGTAGATCGAACTTCTCCCTTAAGTTCACATGAATAGCATCCAGAAAATCAAAATCAACGCTTCTAGGGTTTATCACCCCTCTCTTCAACAGCCTGAAAAACAAATTCTCCTGATCTTTGGATTTAAACAAATCCATCCTCTTTCCTTTCACCTTTGCAGCAACACCCAATCTCGGTTGAAAATCATAGAACATTTTATCATCGTCATTTCCATCAGTAGGAGTCTATCCAGCCACACGAGGATCACTAGGAATACTAGCAAGTGCTTCCTCTGCCCTTCCTCTAGGAGCAATTCCCAACTCCTCCATTTGTCGCAGAAAAGATATTCATTCCCATAGTTCTTACTTTTGAGAAACTCATTCACGTGGTTCAACGGAGTTCCTATGCTTTTCAAAGCACGATAGAGTTTATAGATAAAAGAGGGTTTTTGTATTCTTACAGGCTCGCTTCCTCGATTATCTCATCCTCTCGATGGTGACCCGCACTTTGTGGGGTAGATGAAGAAGAATCACGTCTTTGGAGAGCGAATCGGGCTCTGTTGCTGACTTGATAACTCATCTTCTTCGGTGTGATCAACATGGGTAGGACCCTCTCTTGCTCTTTGTGGTCCCCCGCTTGCTATTCTTGAGGACTTCCTTGAAGAAGACATCTTTCTTTGACACCGAGAGATTTCTTTAATCGTTTTCCCAAGAAAAGTTGACACCTTTCTCAAGTTTGAACACAAAATGGAAACGAGATTGAGAGAAGAATGCTTTTCGAGGGTTTTGAAGAAAGAGAGAAGAAAAACTGTATATATATAACTCTGTTTCAAAATGGAAAAACCAATCGGTACGAAGGAAAGTGAACCGACGAATTCTTTTAAAATCAATAACTGCCAATTTTAATAGAAGTTATATTTTTGAAAAGACACGATTCTCTTTTTCTCGGTAATTATAAATTGGTTAAATAATCATACCTTTTCGAGACAGAATAAAATAACAACTTACGTTAATACCCATGAGTCTCGAGTCCGAGTCCGAAAGTCCGAGAGTCTCTAGACTTTAACTTCCTCAAGCTTCAAAATGTTGAGACTGGAGCGAATAAAATCAAATTGATTTTCTCCAAAGGCTTTGTGAATATATCCGCCGATTGACTCTTTGAATCAACAAATTGAATCGAGATTTCTCCATTTTGAACATGATCTACGATGAAGTGATGTCGAATCTCTATATGCTTTGCTCTTGAGTGAAGAATTGGATTTTTGGGAGATTTATTGCACTAGTGCTTTGTCGCATCTGATTTCGTGCATGAGTCTTCAATTCCGAAGTCTTGAAGCTGTTGCTTAATCCACAGAATTTGCGAACAGCAGCTGCCAAGAGCTACATACTCTGCTTCTGTTGTTGAAAGAGCCACAGTACTCTACTTCCTTGAAAACCAAGATACTGTCCTGTTTCCAAGTAACTGGCACGTACCTGAAGTACTCTTTCTATCAACTCTGCAACCTGCTAGATCTGCGTCTGAATATCCCAGAAGATTAAAGTCTCCCTTCTTAGGATACCAGAGACCAATGCTTGAAGATGAAGCAACGTATTTGATAATACGTTTCGCAAAGCACTGAGATGAGATTCTCTAGGGTCCGATTGAAACCTAGCACAGATGCAAACACTTAACAAAATATCAGGTCTAGAAGCAAGTAAGATAAATAAGTGAACCGATGATACTCCCGTATAATTTTTGATCAACTTTCTTCCCTTCTTCATCTTTGTCTATCTTCGGGAACAAGACATTGGTATGTCTGTCTTTTGCACTTTTCAAGCCCAAATCTTTTGACAAGATCATTAGCATATTTTTCTTGACAAATGAAAGTTCCTTCCTTCAATTGTTTAATTTGAAGTCCAAGAAAGAATGTTAACTCTCCCATCATACTCATTTCAAACTCATCCCGCATAGACTTAGAAAATTTCTTGCTGAGACTTTCATTAGATGATCCAAAAATAATGTCATCTACATATATTTGAACAAGTAAAAAACTTTTGTTTTCCTTTTTGATAAATAAAGTAGTATCAACTTTACCTTTAACAAATCCATTATGTATTAGAAACTTACTGAGTCTGTCGTACCACGCTCGAGGTGCTTGTTTTAAACCATATAAGGCCTTTTTTTTCGAAGACCGAGTCCGGCTTCTTTGGGTCTTCAAACCCAGGTGGTTGTTCCACATAGACTTCCTCATGGATAAATCCATTCGGGAAAGCACTTTTGACGTCCATTTGGAATAACTGAAATCTTTATAACAAGCAAAAGCAAGCAATAATCGAATAGCCTCTAACCTTGCTACCGGTGCGTAAGTCTCATCATAGTCTATCCCTTCTTCTTGCGTATATCCTTTGGCTACGAGTCCGGCCTTGTTTCGTACGACTTTACCTTTCTCATTCATCTTGTTTCGAACACCCATTTGGCTCCAATAACAGTTTTACCTTTTGGTTTAGGTGTCAATTCCCGGACATCATTAATGATAAACTGTCCGAGCTCATCTTGCATGGCTTCAATCCAGCTTTCGTCGACAAAGCTTCTTCTATGCTTTTTGGTTCAATTTCAGAAATGAGAGCTACGGCACTAGACTCTTCACGCCTTTTGGATCTCGGTGCGAATTCCTTCATTAAGTTCGCCAATAATTAGATCTTTGGGATGGTTTGGACTTATGCTTCCGATTGCTGGTTGATTTATCCGGCCGATGATCCCTTTCTTTGCCCGAATCTTCACAAATGACTTGATTGGTCTTCCGAATCCGTGACGCCTCTTGTGTTGAAGACTTTTGAGAGGTTGGAGCAAGATCAGACTCTTCATGATGAGTCTGATTAGATTCATCTTGAAATGAGTCTTGAAATTTGACATTCATTGACTCCTCCACAGTTTGACTCTTCTTGTTATAGACTCGTAGGCTTTGCTTGATGAAGAATATCCAAGGAAGATGCCTTCATCCGATCTTTCTTCAAACTTACCAACATAATCTTTTGCATTTTTCAATATAAAGCATTTGCAACCGAATACATGAAAGTATGAAACAATAGGCTTCTTACCTTTGAATAATTCATAGGGGGTTTTCTTTAAAATAGGTCTTAAAAAGACTCTGTTAATGATATAGCAAGTGTTGAAATGACTCTTCAGCCCAAAATCGAGAAGAAATTTTGCTTTCAATTAAAAGAGTTCTTGCCATTTCTTGAGGAGATCTATTCTTCCTTTCCACAACTCCATTTTCTTTGAGGAGTATATGGAGAAGAGAACATATGCTTAAAGCCAGATTCATCACAGAATTTTGTAAAATCTTGATTTTCAAATTCACCACCATGATCTATTCTTATGCTTGAAATAACACATCCCTTTTCATTTTGAACCTTTTTAGCAAATTTTTCAAAATATGAAAAGGTTTCTGATTTACTTGATAGAAAAAATACCCAAGTAAAGCGAGAGTAATCATCTACGATTACTAAGCAATATTTCTTACCTCCAATACTCGGGTTCGGTTGGTCCGAAGAGATCCATATGAAGTAACGCAGTACATGATTAGTTGAGACATGATTTATAGACTTATATGAATTTCTTACCGCTTTCCCGAATACATGGATTACACAGTTCAGTCTTTTGATAAGGCAATTTGGGTAGACCACAAACAAGCTGCTTTGATGAGATTTTGGCTAATTGCTTCATATTAATATGCCCAAGCTTTTCGTGCCACGACTTGCTTCGTCTTGTATTGAAATCAAGCATTGCGATTCTTCCGGTTTCACGTCCAGGAGAGATAGATATTTCCATGCCTTCTACCCAAGAAAGATCGAGTAGAGTCTTTCTTGGTTCCGGAACATATTCCTTCTTGAAAGAAGATCTTAAAACCAGTATCACATAGTTGACTCGATCTTTGAGAAGATTGTAATTGAGTCCTTCCACTAGAGAAACATTGCTTATTGTGAGATTTCCAATTTTCACAGTTCCAAAACCCACAATTCTTCCTTTGCTATTTCCTCCAAATGAGACTTTTCCACCATTTATTTGAACAAGCTTTATAAAGCATTTTGAGTCTCCTGTCATATGTCTTGAACATCCACTGTCTAGATACCACTTTACCTTTCTCTTGATAGATACCTGCATTCAAAGAAATATCTCAAGCTTTCTTTGGTACCCACATTTTCTTGGGTCCTTTTGTGTTAGTAAGATAAACAGTACTAGCCCAAGTTCTCTTAACAGGTTTCCAAACCATAGGACATTCTTTTTCAAAATGATCTGGACTTTTGCACTTAGAACACCTGAGAGCATCTCGACCTACAGACTTTACAAAAACCTTTTTGAAATGATTTTTATAAGCTTCTTTTGAAGGTCTTTGCTTAATTCTTTCTTTTACTTTAGGAAAATCAATTAAGGGAATAGTTTCTTCTATCATACCTAAACCAGACTTATTGAAATAAGGTCTCTGATCTTGAAAGAATTTTTTCAAGTTTCTCGGACCCTATTGAAAATTTCTTTGAAATATTCGATGAGTCAATTTTTAAACGAGAATTTTCTTTCAAAAGATTTTCTTCATTTTCTTTAAGAGTAGAAACATCCATGTCTAAACATTTAACTTTTTCTTTCAAAATATTTTCCTGCTGTTTTAAAACTGAGTTTTCCCTTTTAAGTTCAGAAATTCTTTTAAGAGAAGTCTTAAGACTTAAACACAGCTCATCAATATACTTAGAAACCTTGGCAGGAATTTTGAGATTACTTACTTCAAATTCGCTGTCTGAGTCTGATTCAGAGTTTGAGTCTGAGTTTGATTGCGCCATCAGACACAAGTTGGCATATTCATCATCACTTTCTTCACACTCGTATCACTGTGTTTCAGCTTTGAGAGCCTTTCGAGACTTTTCAGCCTTTCCTTTCTTCTTCTTTAGAAGAGGACGGTTGGGTCCGATGTGTCCCTTTTTCTTACATTCAAAGCAAACAATATCTTTATTTGCTTCATCATCATCAACAGTCTTGGTCTGTTGTCTTTGAAAGCCTTGTCTCTTAGAGTTGAATCTTCTTCCTTTTCTATTCAACTTTCTGAATCTTCTTATCATTAGGGCAAGCTCCTCATCGTTCATATCGTCTTCAGAATCTGTAACATCAGAATCAACATTTGATTTTAATGCAATGGATTTCTTACCTTTTGGATCTTCGTCTTCGTTTATTCGTTCCACTTCATAAGATTGAAGAGTTCCAACCAGCTCATCGACAGATAGTGGCATGATTCTTTGTGTCTCTCTTATTGAAGTCTTTATGTGATTCCAATCCTTGGAGAGTCCACGCGAAGCTTGTTAACCTTCATGGAATCAGAAATTGGTTGACCTTGATTTTGTAGACCATTCACAATTTCGTAAAACGACTAAACATGTCGTTATTGATTCTCCAGATCTCATTTTGAAGGCTTCATATTGACCGAGAAGAATATTGATTCTGGTCTCTTTCACTCGATCGTTCCTTCGTAGGTGATATGTAACCTATCCCAGACTTCTTTTGCTGTATCACAAGAAGATATTCTGTTATATTCAGAGGTGATAAAGCACAATATAAAGAATATATTGCTTTTGCATCAAGAGTTTGTCTCTTGATTATTTCTTCCTGAGACATTCCGCTAGCTTCCACAGTTTCTTTTCCTCTTTCTGAGACAGCTGCAACTTTAGGAATGATTCCTTTTTCTACAACGTCCCATTCAGAGGATCCTTTGATCGTAGAAAAGCTTTCATCTTGTTCTTCCAGATGTTGTAATCCTTTCCATCAAAGTAGGGTGGTCTGGTATTGCTTTGCCCTTCCACCAGCCCCGGTGCTAACATACTAGCCATGGATCTTTTACTCAAGTAAAACACTTCAAATAAAGTGAGTACGCAGGCTCGATACCAATTGATATAGCTAGAACGAGTACCTAGAGGGGGTGAATAAGTATAAAAATGATTTTTCACTTAAATCACACAACACTAGACAATCGATGGAAATAAACGACAATCGAAAGGCGAGAGAAGGGAAAAGAGAATTGAACACAATGATTATAGTGGTTCGGCTTTTGTTTAAGCCTACGTCCACTCTTCCGCACTGACAGCCTATTGGCTGGATTCCACTATGAACAAAGAAGTGTTACAGCGTTGTTCTTCCTTGATTCAGTGATGTAGATGATCTACCACACTTGCTCAAGATATCACTAAGTATAAACACTCTTTTGTGTATACAATTTTGCTCTTAATGAATCGATCGAATATCAAGGAACTTGGACTCACTGGAATTCGTCTATCGAGCATGCACTAAAATAACTTGAACGACTTCCTTTTATACTCCTTCATGCCATCATACCCGTTGGCACTTACCAAAGGAATTCCTCCAATCTACCCGTTGGACGGAATCAATTAAGGAGATCTTTCGAGCTATTAAAGGAACTTGACGATAGCCCATCAATCTGTTCGCCCATACAACCAGGATCTTGGTTTCCAAGAATAGAACTTTCCAAGATTACTTCGTCAATCATCGGATCTTGAATACAAAGAATCCGTTAGCTTAACCACCAAGATATCTTCTCCAGAGAATAGGACTAACTTCATAACCAAACACCTAGGTTCTGGATAGCCTTTCGACACTGGATTAGAAAACTGTCAATGAGAATATCTTTAAGTCTTGAGTCTTGAGTCTTGAGTCTTGATGTCCAACTGTCTTCAGACTCTAAACCGAAAGTCTGTAATAATCCAGACTAGACTGAAAGAAACGTTTTGTCAGCTTCAAAATATTCTGGCAAAATTTCTCCAACAATCTCAACACATGGACGTCCTTGACTACATGAAATTGCGGAGGATAGATTCTTATTTCAAAGTACACGATTATCGAGAATCAACATAGGGTCATTCGCGGGCTCGATAGCAGTAAACGGAATCACATGTTGTCCCATTATGTTCTGTTCGCGAGTCGACTTCTAGTCGTCCCTAAAATCGGCCTGCCTATCTACAAGATCATCTTCACGCAGGTCTCATAGTCAAGTCATTTTCCCAGGTTAAGTTCTTTAGTCACACGAGTTTTGTTCTCGCTAGCCTTTCCTCTCAAGGTGAGTATCTCGGGAGTGATCAATTCCGAATGAGATCAACTAACAATGTATTGACGAAATTCACGTTCATTCGTCCCTCAAAGGGCTCGAATTTCAGGACGTCACATTGTTGCTCCTTCCACCTTTCCTTTTTGAATTTTTTTTTTCAGCTTTTTGATGACTTTGGAGATGAACGAAATGAGTCTTTTGATTTTTTATCCTTGTTTCCTCTTGAACAAGCATACTGACCAATTCATTTACATTCCACTTATTCTTTATAGTGTTGTAATTAATCTGAAATGACCCACATTGTTAATGAGGCAATGAATTCAATATGAATTGTACTAAAAAGTACTCATTCACATTCATTCCTAACGTCCTTAAATTTGTTACTAAATTCATTATCTCAAGAACATGCTCATGCATGGTACATGAACCATCATACTTCATGGTAGTCAAAGTGCTCATTAATCTACTAGCAAGTGACTTATCAGTAGTCTGAAAATGATCTTCAACAAATTTCATAAATTTTTTAACACTTTGAGTTTTAGGAAGAGTAGTTTTTAAGTTATTTGCAATTGTCATTTGCATAAACATTAAGATTAGTCTATTTAATCTTTCATTGGCTTCGTGAAAAGACTTTTCATCATCACTACTCTCATCAATAATAAAAGCTGGTTTTTTTAACTTGAAGTGCCAAATCAAGGTCTAAGATACCTAAGTGAAACTGAACCTGTTCACTTCAATCAAAGAAATTCATTCTATTAAATAAAGGAATAGACAAAGTGTATGAATGAAGTGAAATAGGTCCAGATACTACAAATATGCAATAATATAATTATATATTAATGCTTTGAGAATATCACATAATCGGATTCAAACTAAAAAATATATGTACATTATAATTCTCATTTGAAGATCCTATGATGTTAATAACTTTAAGTTTGTAATTATAAATATATCTCATTAAAATTTGTTTGTTATCTTTGGATATACAAACAAATTTAACAAGAAATATTAATTATCAAATATTATGTTCATGAATTATAAGAAATTGGTTAACCTTTGGATTAATCCTTAAGTTCTTATAATAAATGAACTTCAATATAACATGACATTAATAAGGATATGTCACATATCAATTTCAGTTATAGCATCAATTAATCATCAATAATTGAATAAAATAATATACAATATCAAAAATTCAAAAGATCTTAAGGTTCAGCCACTTTAGTAACAAACAAACCATTCTTAATTGAATTTTTAATATTATAAGACACAGACATTCACCAAATTGCACCCAAGGGTAGAACTGTAATTAAAACATAAGGGAAAAACTATAAATACATAATTTCTTAGGGTCTGAACTGTAAATATAACATCCAGGTGTAAAATGGTATATAAATAGCCACAACAGAGTCGTAATTATCCACCAGATAAGGGCAGAAACGTAAATAAATGGTAGAGGGCAGAATCTTAATTAAACGATAAAGGGTAGAATGGTAAAATCATCAATGGGTTCCACAGACTCTTGCACGCGTCTCACTTGTACGCTGGCGGGTGCGTTACATGCGCAGGGGCGTGTGCAAGACACGCACCTACAATATAGAGCGCTGGAGGGCACATGGTGTGTGGAATCCACGTGCCTAACCTTCAGCATGTGCGTGGGGGAGTGTGGAGCATGGATTCCACATGCCTGCAACCGCAGTGTGCGTGTGGATTCCACACGCCTTCTTTCTTCTGCCCGTTCATCATTTTTCTCCATTTTTCGGCCTGTTTCGGCGTATTTACTTTCATCATTCGGGTTTCCTTTGACAAAACCCCTCCAAAATCATTTCAACAACATCAAATAACATGAAAATGATTATCGTCGTTCCACCAATCTTTATCCATAAACATAATATTTCAATAATCAGAAAAATCATGAGATTCTAAACCACGCTCTGATGCCAATTGTAAGCGACAACATAAGTCTATAATGTGGAAAATACAAAACATAGGATCTTCTATCTTCATTATTTTCACGATAAGAGAGATGAAGACATATCTTTATCCATAGCAAAACCTCTAAAGTATTTGTTGTAGAAATACCGAAGAGATGGAGAAATTCGATTTATCTCTCTCGACCCACTTTTCCTTAACGTATTTTGTCTGATAGAGAATAGAATACAATGTTCTTTTCATGTTGTGGGTGGAGGGAGGACCAAACTCTTTTTTATATAGTTATCAAGAGGTGTCTTACATCAAAGCACATCTTAACTTCCGTGAGAGTCGCACCTTTTCAGAAGAACGATAACTTCTCAATGAGTATTGCACCCTTTACGTCGCAATTTCTCATGGCCAAATATAGTTTAGCACTAAATATTTATTAAACCATCAATTAATAATATCATGTGAGCCACACAATAATTCTTACGAAATAGAGACAAGAACGGAGGTCTTTGGTCATGGATCAATTAACGAAAGTTGACATGTCAAGAGAAGCTATAGAATAAGATGATCGCTATTGATAATGAGGTGCGCTTGTGTGTCTGTCGCAAATTGGTGAGAGCATCTCTCTGCTTTTTTCCTTAAGTACTTGATTAAGCGAGTCATGGTATCCCAATAATTCTCATCTATGATCATATCCCAAACAGAAAAATTTGCCTGAACATTGATTAACTACAAGACCTTATATACATATAATATATGACCTTATATACATATATAATATATATTTTATATATACATAATATATATAAATATATATAAGGCCGTATATATACCAATAAAATGCATCCATAGATCACCGTACATAAGGGCAAACAAAGACATATAGACCCTAGCTTCGTCCTTTTTCATTTTTTTCTTCCCTTTTCTTTTCATGCTGCTGAATCCATATGATCTAGGGGTGAGCATCGGTCTAAGGTCAACCATGGACTGACCCTGGACAAGCCCAACTCTATCGGTCCTAGTCTGGTTCCCAGGGAGACTGGGTCAGTCTTTAGTCCTAGAATTTCTGGACCAGAACTGTGTGGGTCGATCCTTGGTCCTAAGAGTTTTGGGTCCGTCCGATTCGGACCAACCTTGAATATATATATATATATATATATATATATATATGTATGTATGTATGTATTATTTATAATTTTTTTATATATATAAAATTTTAAAATAAATGACGTCAATAACATTAAACAGCTCTATAGTGAGGAGTTCAAGTAATTTTACATTGTTCTTTAATAACTTAAATTTTTAATATCTTTTACGGCGTCAATAGTCATAATTTACAAATGAGGAAAATGTTTTTGTGAGGAGTCCTCATGACGCCCAAAAAGGTATAAACAATTCATTATGGCATCCTCCTCTAATATCCGTTCTCTTCTATCTTATTTTTCCTCTTAGTCTTCAATTTGCCAAAATCAAAAGAAACAACTTCTCCGCTCGCCACTTGACACTCGCCTCGCTTGCTTTTGGTCACTCATGTTGTTCACCGCTTGATGCTCGCTTGGCTTGTTGCTCCCCGCTCGACATTCGATGCTTATTTTGTTCAACACTCACCCCACTTGACCTTCATCGCTTGCCTTTTTTAGCTAACCTCGCTTATTATCAAACCTATTGGGTCGGTATGGTCATTGGTTGCTGTTTCAAGGAATACAAAAAATGAAATAAAAAATTATTGGTTAGTCTTGAATTGACTTTGAAACCAGACCGAACCCATTGGGTCAATTCGGTCTTTAATCGCTTTTTTAAGGAGTACAAAAAATGAAATAAAAAATTATCGGTTGGTTTTGGGTTGACCCTAGAACCAGACCGAATCCATTGGGTCGGTCCAGTCCTCGGTCCCAAGCTCAATAGAGTCGGTCATCGGTCCCAAAAATTGAGGACCGGTACTATGCGGATTGATCCTAGGGTCAGGGGATAGATTGGCCTAACCCGGACTATGCTCACCCCTAATATGATCAATCATGTCTTTGGTGACAGTGGTAAACACATCCATGTACTTATCAGTGCAGGGAAAAGTACTAAAAAAGTCATAAACCTATTGTATTGGTATCAATTCAATCATATATTATTTAATTTGATTGATTTAGTGTTAAACATTTTCATATTGGGACTTATTCAGTCTATCCGGCCAATTTTGGCTTACGGGTGCTAACGTGGATGTCGATCAGTGGCCGGACACTGATGTGGCAATTTTTAAATATTTTTTTTCCATTTCTTTTCTTCGTTCTTCCTCCTTGGACTTTCAATGGCTAGCGAGCCTCCGACGAGGGTCGCAGTCCTTGCTCAACCTCGCTCGGATTTAGGTGACGCCAACCTTGTCCTTGCCACCGGTGAAAGCAGCCTCCTATTGCTAGCAAGGCCACCTTCGCTTGCGGCAAGGCCAGGGTGAGGCTGGTCTCGTCTAGATTTGGGTGAAGCCGCGCCTTGCTCACAGCCCTAGGCGAGGGCCGTGAACCTCGCCAGCAGCCAACGAGGGCTTCGTGACCCTCGCCTCGCAGTTGATGAGCCTTCACTGAAAGTCCAAGGAGGAAGAAGGGAGAAAAGAAAAGGAAAAAATGAAAAATGAAAATGAAAATAAAAAAATTAATAAAAATTTGAAAAAAATAAAAGATTATTTAAAAATTACAACATCAGCATCTGGCCACTAGTCGGCATCCATGTTAGCACATGCTGGCCAAAATTGGCTAGACAAACTGAATTTGTACCGATGTGAAAATGTTTAGAACTAAATCGATCAAACTAAAAAGTTTGTGGTTGAATTAGTACAAATGCAATAGGTTTAAGACTTTTTTTGTACTTTTTCGATACTTTTTCCTATCAACGCTGGAACTCTGGAGTTGGCTTCTCGTACTTGATCATCGCTATTGCCAACCAGCTGTTCTTTCTTTAGTGAGAGCTTGCGAATTGCCCGACACACCTTGTACAATTTGAAGACATCGCCTTCCAGCCCATGAAGGCTCACCTTCATGTTTGCACCTTCTCCTTCAACACCTCCAACTTCCCTTCTGATAATTTCGCAAAAAGTCTATTATTAGGCAAGCATCGATGAAAGTACAAAAGATATTGTTTAATTGCAATTGATTTATTTTGTTGGAAAAATAATATTTTTGGCTTTGCCTTAGATGTTAGAAAAATATTAAAAAGTGTACTCGAGCACTTTCCCTGAAGAGCACAATAATTGATGAACAGATTGTTCTACCAATAATTGATGAATAGATTGTTTTACCAAAATTGGCTAGATAAACTGAATTTGTACCGATGTGAAAATGTTTAGAACTAAATTGATCAAACTGAAAAGTTTATGATTGAATTAGTACCAATGCAATAGGTTTAAGACTTTTTTTGTACTTTTTTGATACTTTTTTCCTATCAACGCTAGAACTCCGGAGTTGGCTTCTCATACTTGATCATCGCTGTTGCCAACAAGCTGTTCTTTCTTCAGTGAGAGCTTGCAAATTGCCCGACACACCTTGTACAATTTGAAGACATCGCCTTCCAGCCCGTGAAGGCTCACCTTCATGTTTGCACCTTCTCCTTTAACACCTCCGACTTCCCTTCTGATAATTTCGCAAAAAGTCTATTATTAGGCAAGCATCAATGAAAGTACAAAAGATATTGTTTAATTGCAATTGATTCATTTTGTTGGAAAACTAATATTTTTGGCTTTGCCTTAGATGTTAGAAAAATATTAAAAAGTGTACCCGAGCACTTTCCCTGAAGAGCGCAATAATTGATGAACAGATTGTTCTACCAATAATTGATGAATATATTGTTTTACCAAAATTGGCTAGATAAACTGAATTTGTATCAATGTGAAAATGTTTAGAATTAAATTGATTAAACTGAAAAGTTTATAATTGAATTAGTACTAATGCAATAGGTTTATGACTTTTTTTTTTATACTTTTTCGATGCTTTTTCCTATGAACGCTAGAACTCCGGAGTTGGCTTCTCGTACTTGATCATCGCTGTTGCCAACCAGCTGTTCTTTCTTCAGTGAGAGCTTGCAAATTGCCCGACACACCTTGTACAATTGGAAGACATCGCCTTCCAACCCGTGAAGGCTCACCTTCATGTTCGCACCTTCTCCTTCAACATCTCCGACTTCCCTTCTGATAATTTCACAAAAAGTCTATTATTAGGCAAGCATCGATGAAAGTACAAAAGATATTGTTTAATTGCAATTGATTTATTTTGTTGGAAATAATATTTTTGGCTTTGCCTTAGATGTTAGAAAAATATTAAAAAGTGTACCCGAGCACTTTCCCTAAAGAGCACAATAATTGATGAACATATTGTTCTACCAATAATTGATGAATAGATTGTTTTACCAAAGTTGGCTAGATAAACTGAATTTGTATCAATGTGAAAATGTTTAGAACTAAATTGATCAAACTGAAAAGTTTATGATTGAATTAGTACCAATGCAATAGGTTTAGGTTTTTTTTTAAAACTTTTTCGATACTTTTTCCTATCAATGCAGGATGAGTTGGCTTTTCGTACTTGATCATCGCTGTTGCCAACCAGCTGTTCTTTCTTCAATGAGAGCTTGCAAATTGCCCAACACACCTTGTACAATGCGAAGACATCGCCTTCCAGCCCGTGAAGGCTCACCTTCATGTTCGCACCTTCTCCTTCAACACCTCCGACTTTCCTTCTGATAATTTCGCAAAAAGTCTATTATTAGGCAAGCATCGATGAAAGTACAAAAGATATTGTTTAATTGCAATTGATTTATTTTGTTGGAAAAATAATATTTTTGGCTTTGCCTTAGATGTTAGAAAAATATTAAAAAGTGTACCCAAGCACTTTCCCCGAAGAGCGCAATAATTGATGAACAGATTGTTCTACCAATAATTTTCGATGCGAAAAGTATGACGACTCATTTTCCACTACTAAAAAATTCTCACGTGAATTGTATTTAGGTGCAATAAATAATTAATCAAGTCCACAGTAGCTGAGATTAGGATAGAGTACGAGTTGAGCAGTTATTTTAATTTTAAATTGAACTCTTCTTGTGGTCATTTCGAATTGTACTCTTCTTAGGATTTGTTTGCTTGATGAAAAATTATTTTCGAGAAATTAATTTTTAATTTTTTCGGTTTGGCTAACGAAAAGATTAATTGATCTATGGAGAATATTTTTTTCATGAACCAACAATAACAAGCTTAATATTGGAGGAAAATAACTTTCCTTTTGGGCAAGAAAGAAACCACTTTTCTTAAATTACAAAGCAAATGAAAATTGACCAGTTTTTCCTAAAAATGATTTGGGAAATTTGTCCAGAAAGTTCTAAACTGATTGAACGGTGGCCAATTCGGTCCTTAATATTTTAATTCTACTAATTTAATCATAAACATAATAATAATTTGATAATTTAGTCATAAACCTTCTAATAATTTATTAATTTAGTCATTCCGCAAATTTTGATCAAAAATTGCTAATGTGATGATCTAGTCAACATTGAACATCCCGATGGCCAATATTGATGTGGATTTTTTAAAATTTATGATTATTTTCATTTTTTCCTTTCCTTTTTTTTTTTTTTTTTCCCTTTCCTTTGTTAGCCATCGCCATGCCTTGTCGATGATCAAGGGAGGTCGTTAGCCTCAAGTGAGGGCCACCTCTCCGGCCTTGGGTGAGGGATGCTTGTGCTTGGGCTGGCGAGGGCGACCCTTGATAGATTGAGCGAGGGTGAGGGTTGCCCTAGGTGGCCTTCGCTTGAGGCAAGCTATCATTGTTAAGGCCTGGCAATGGCCAACAAAGGGGAAAAGGGAAAAATGAAAATGAAAATGAAAAGAAAAGAAAAGGAACAAAAGGAAAAAAATTAAAATGGTTATAAAAATTATCCACGTCAGCACCAGTCGTGTCTAATAAGACTATCAGTGTTGATTAGATTGTCATAATAATGACTTCTAGTCAAGATTGACCAAAATAACTATATTGACAATCATTAAAAGCTTCAAGGGAATAAACTGGTAAATTATTAAAAAGTTTAAGACTGAATTAATATAATTGAAAAGTTTCGAATTTATTTAGCACAATTGAAATATTTAAGACTGACTTGATTGCTGTACAATAGGTTTTGGACTTTTTGGATAATTTTCCCAATATGATTTCTATGGAAAATGTTTTTCTTCATCATGAAATTTTCAATAAAACAAGCACACCCTTAATTATGATACGATTACTCTATACACCCTCTTGTCCAACTGAAGTGTTTAATTAAACGCACTTGGAAGTCACACCGCACGTTAAGCTCTTAAGTTGATTGGGAATCTCGAACATGTATCTTCTATGGAGGGATCAAATCAAAGAATGTACTAGCTTTTCCATAACCATGTCATTTTGTAAAAACCACAAGCGCCTTATTAGAAGCACAACTGCACATGGACACAATATACGATTTCTCCTATTTCCACATACCTGGCTGAGCTTCACATCACCTGATCAACCAGCTTAATTTATTGAATCATTGCAATACATGAAAGTACCAGAAATCTCAAGCAGCATATAGCACAACTTCATATACCATCATAGTCATGCCGTGATCTTTTCCTTCATGTGCTTGAAACGTGAGCATCGATGTCTTTGGTCATCTCGATGAACACAGCCATGTACTTGTCGGGGTTAGGGTCGCTCTCCTTGTACTTCTCGTACTCAATGCTCAGCTTAGCCACACTGCCGTGCTCCTTTGGGATGACCTTGCACACCGGCTTGTAGACCTTGTACTCGTCGTAGAGATGGCCCTCGATGCCGTGGAGGGTGACCAACATGTTGTCGTCATCGAACTCCACCTTCTCTTTGAACACCCCAGATTTTCCATCTGTAAAATTGCACCAGTGAAACAAAAAAAAAAGGTTTAAGCTTGGCTATAGGTATAGGAACATCAGTTTAATTTCAATGACAACATTGAATAAATTGATAGTTAGGGAGATCAAATTGAATCAATTACCAACGGTGTAGTTCCAAGTCTTGATAGCTCCATGCTGATCCCAGTCACCTTCATGAAGATTGATTCCTTGAATGTTTTTGGAGGTGACGGTAGGCATTTTGTGGGTTTCGCTCCTCCAAAACTTGAAGAATTTGTCGGCTGGTGACTTCAGTTCGACTTCAGCTTATAGTTTTCCATGCAAATTCGCCATGATGGTTGTATTGAGACACCAAAGTTATCTAAATTTGTCACAACACCGACCTGTGATGAGAAAAAAAAGGGGCATGGCTCGTTTCTTATATAAGAGTTTGGCGTTCATCTTTTTCTCTACTTTAGGTCCCACATCATGATTCACGTGGTACTTTTATTAGAAAAAAATTGTATTATTGTCGACAATACAGTTTTTTTCTTCCTGAAAAAAATTTGTATTGCCGACACTAAAATGTTTTTTAGATGATAAAAAATATATGTCTGAACAATTATAGCCTGGTAAGTAATAGAAGCAATATGGGAATTCTACTTTCTCGGCCATCAGCAATAAAATGCCTATTCATACTTTTCTTAAATTCTCATGATTAGCTCTTAAATTCTATCAAAGTTGCTAGTGCAAATCATCTTCTAAGCTGATTGAACTGCCAATGTCAACTTCAGACCGTACCCAATGCGGAAAATAATGAAATAAATATATTTGCAGGCGTATTGGTGGACTGTGTTATTTAGATATCTTCTAAAATATATAAGATTTTTCCTTTTATTTCCTATATTTATTTTCATTATGCATCTCAGATTTTCTTTCCTTAAATAGCCATCTATTAAAGTCTATAAATAAACCTTTCAAGCACTCTTTTCTATACATCAAAATATACATAAATTCTTCAAATCCGTCTTTCACATTATTATTTTTAACTTAATAGTAGAGCCTCCTTTCCTAGTGCACCCCGAGCATCCTAGGACACATCCAAATAAATACATGCTGATCGATCAACAAGTTTCACTTTGTGTGCATAAGTCTCTAAGGAAGTACTTAATCAAATCCAATCCATGATGGTCATGTTTTGACGGCAACTGTGTTGCACAGTCTAGCCTTCGTCATGGAGGTGATTTTTCACATTGTCAGTCACATAGGTCACATTGCTCAGTAACTATTTTTCCAGGGCAGGCCACATCACTCAGTGAATATATCACAAGCTAGTCGCATCGACCACTTGCTGTTTCCCCTTGGATTTCTGACCTTTTGCGTGTTGTTTCGAGAAATCAATACCACCATCAATCTCGCCTTCCTCAAAGATAAATTGCTAAATAATTTATTAGACTTCTGATTTTGATGGCCGGGGTACATCTTAGCTATCACATCTCGTGCATTTTCTTTTATAAGTAAAAAGGATGAAAGTGACAATGCTTATGAATATTTTGGACGATGACTTAGGAATTTCACGCTCTATTCAAATTGTTTGATTTGAGTTGTAACTTTTCTGCATTAGTGATGATCTACGTCTATCGCTGTAGTCTCATTAAGATACTTGCAGCTAAAAATTTCTTGACATAAGGTATGAAGATCTAGGCAGTGCAGCATGGCCTATTGGGAAATTTGCTCGCAACGTAAATTAAATTCGTGATATTGTGAAAAATAAATGAATCTTATTATTGCTAGATCAATCAACTTTGTAGCATATCTTCTTATGCATTAATTAAATTAACATGCATATCTATATCTCAGTAAAAAAAAAAAAAATCAATGAATTAAACGAGTCAACTACGTACCAACAGAATTATACGTTATTTAGTAAAGTAAATTTAATGGTCGAGTTTTTTTTTTTTTTTTTATCAGTATCCTTACTTTTTAGCACCACCCGATCACTTAAATAATTGACAATTTCTTCTCCACGATGATCACATTTGGTTTTGATACTATTCGTTGGTTAACTTTGAGAAAGCGAACATGAATCACGTTTTTTTTTTTTTTTTTTTCAATAAACATGAATCACGTTGACTGTTCTGGCTTAAGCCACGTGTATTTCACAAACATGAGGTTATACAGGACGGAATAGGGAGAACTAGGGCGAGAAATAGTCCCCTCATAGAAAATTTTTTTAGTAAATGTCTAATAGAAAATGTAGTTAAGAAAACTGATGTTCAGTCTTTTCAATTGTCGCGACCTAAATTTCGGGTGGACCACCTAAAATTTGGCTAATGGATTATTAAGCCTAGACTTAATTCGGGCTCTCCCAAGCCCATACCAATTCGCGACTTAAATTCAAGTTCTTAACATGCAATTTATTTTTTAAACAGGAGTCGCCACTAATCTATTTTTTGTGGGTCGATTAGAAACCCAAGTAAAGTAACGGGAGTTTCACTTTACTCCTACGAACCAGAGACTATGGGTACGGGGACTTAGTTACACTAGATTTCTCTAATGCCCTTTCGGTACCACTTCTTTTTAATTTTTGAAAAATGTTTGGCAAGCAGCTTGAATTAATTTTAAATCTATCTCCCTAACATGTAAGGTTATCATGCGGGTGCGCAAACCATCAATTTAACACCCAGATAAACAATTAATAAAATGCAAAACTTACCTCGAAGCAATGAAAGCATCTGCAATGTTAATTCAAAATCCACATCAACAACCCTAGATATGGTTTCTAATTAACACGCAATTTTCTTTTTTTGTTTTCACTTAATTAATAAAAATCATGTAATATGCAATGCAATATTAATTAAATGACCTAATTCTAATAACATGTAATTTCTAATTAAATGGGCCTAGCAAAAATACTAAATGACATTCATCTTAATGAATCTAACCCTAATGACATGTAATGACATTTTTTGTGTTTTTATAAAAAAATTCATAATCAAAAATCTAACTAAAGTGAGATATTATCTATCTTAAGTTAGGAAATAGACTAATCTGAATCCTATCTTAACTCAGAAATTTATCTCAACATGCAATTTAATTCAAGGATATTATCTAACCTAGATACCATCTAAACATGCGTCCTAATATAATCAGAAAATAATCTAACTATTCTATTATGCAATTCTATCTAGGAAATTTATTGTAATCTACATGATATGCAAATGCAATCTTTTTTGTATTTTCGGGATAAATAAAGCAATTGAAAGATAAACACTAAATCATTCAGAATCATCAAATATATCATTCATCGTTCGAATCAGGGAACAATATCCAAATCAACTTGATTATCTCGCTAATAAAATCGATAAATTGATCTAAAGCCTTAAAGATCAAGACATCAATTTCAAAGATTTCCGCGGAATCAATAATTCCATCTAAAGCCTTATAAATGGAATCAAAGATTATATGCAGTTGCGAGTTAGGAAATATATTCCAATGAATATTATACCTCTTACCTAATTAGATATCAATCTCATCAATCAAGGCAATATGATGCTTCAATCAAATTAAGATGAGATTTCTTACCTAATTGCCGAATATACTTCCAAATTCGGACTTCGAACCGCTACTCGCGACGCGATATGGTGATGCTCAGCGAGGCTCGGGTCCTTGCGACTTACGGACGAACAGGACGGTTCGGCATCAGTGCCTCGCTGGAAAATCTAATTCACGGATATGCCTCCAAATCAGAATTTGCCCACGGACAGCTCACGAACGGTGGTTGCGACGCGACGCAATTGCGAGGGAACCGCTCACGATAAGGTGGCTCGCCAAAGGAGATCGTAGCGAATTAATATTTGGTCTTTTAGTCTGACCAAATAATCTCCACCGAGAGCTCTAAAGTCACTATATTTTTGTCTTCAATCTCACGTATGCTTCTTTCTCAAGAACTCACGGTTAAGTCTCCGGATTTCACCATGCAATAAGAGACAAATTCCACCGCTTCGGCCAAAACAAACCCGCAATCTTTGAAGATGCGCTCGTACGATGAATTCATGGCTGAGGACTTTTAGCTGGCATGGCTTCGTGAGCTGGTTGACGGCGTTGAAAGCTCGAGGGAAAGGACGGCAACGGCTCATCGGGTTTGCCGAAGGACAAATATTGCTCGGAGATTCAATGGGATTGTCGAGGCGGTGACTGGATTTGGTCAAGAAAGACCTGCACTAATAAAAATTCAAACGAAAGCAACGGTGGAGGTCTCGGGCACGTCAAGGACTGCCGTGTTCACCGGAAAACCTGCGAAAATTCAACCAAGAATACAAAACCGGCGTTGGCTGCTCATGATAGACTCTGGAAATCACCGGGCGCCCAAGAGCTTGGGCATAGCCAGGAAGCCGCACGGCACCGGGACCACTGCTGAGCGAGGAACAGGGACAGAAGGAAACCCCCACCGACTGCTGAATTCCGCAGACAAGTCGCGGTCTGGGAGCCGTGCCAGATCTTGTGTTTCTCTCTATCTCTCCACGTTGAGAAATCGTGAATTTTTTATTCTTAGATCCAATCCCCCGTCCGTGTACTCTCCCTGTTCTTCCACGTGTCACTTGCGAATCACACTGATGCACGGCAATAGCTTCTCAGCTTCGTTGGGCAGCAGCAGATGGCAGCAAGGACACCGACGGCGGCGACGAAGATCGGTGAAAGCGTGGCCGTGAGGATGTATGACTAACCATAGCCTCCTCTCCTTCCTCTCTATTCACGTGTATTCTCTTGGCTGTGTTTTGAAATTCTGATTCGCTGACCTCCACGATTTCTCCTCTTGGCTTTTTCTCTCTAAAGCTCTCTCTATGTGCCGTGTATTCGAAGTCCTCTTTTCAGAATTGTGGCCGTATGTATCAATTGTGTGGCCTCCCCCTTTTTCTCCTAAAACCGAAGAAAGCCCTCACTTTTGCTCTCAATTTTTTTTGGATTTTTCCTCCGAAGATTTTTCTGAATTCGCTCCCCGAATTCCTCCCCCGGCTCACGAAAATTATGGCTCCTTTTATAGTGATTTTCAGATGGCCATTTTTATAGCAACTTTCGACTTTCCATCTTCTGTTGCATTAAATCAAGCCTGCAAATCGGAACGTGATTTCGCAATCGCCCGATCCCCTTTCGATTTCTTTCATTTTGCAAAATTCTTGCCTCTTATTCACTTGATTTTTAAATTGCTTTCGCATTTAACGAAATCCGAATGATCATCGAATTTCAAATTTCCATGCATAATCAATTAAATAAATTTCCCCATTTTTTTATTTTTTCCTTTTATTTGTTCCAATGCAATTTTTATTTTCCTTATTTTCCTAGATTTGCTAAAAATAGGTGTCAACATCAATAACTAACATATATCATGGTAGGAAATTCTGTTCTTTACCATTTTTTAAATATTATGTATTTCACGAGCTATATAGCAAAGAATATCTTAGCTTTTCTTAATTTTTATTTTTGGTCGAAACTCAAATTTTTTTAATTTATGTTAGACAAATGGAGGAAGACCTAATAATAAAGTTCAATCATTCCATCTGTGCCAAAGCATTATTACTCAAGTTTGGAAATAATTACTCATCCGTCTTCGTTTTTCACAATTAGAAGTATCGTTTTTGTAAAATATAGCTCTTAGATTTGGAAGGACCTTTTTTGGTAAAAGAAATCCTAATAATACTTCCTTATATTTTGTAAATGATTTTGGAAAATTGGAGCCCGAGCACAATTTCAGAAAGTTGGGAGGGCCAGGGCCCATCCAACTCCCCTCCAAATCCGCCCAAGTTCATCGATAGATGGAGTTGGCCTGTCAATCCACAGGCTTAGGATTACAGGAATTGAAATTTAATGATGACGGATCACCTTCAGAAGTCTAAACATCGATGCAAAATTATCTGGAGCTTCGTTGATCGTATCTTGGTTGGCTGGATTGTCGTGGTCACTTTTATCTGATGTTTGAAAGAACTTGTGTACTTCAATGTGATCAAATATTGTACGTTTTGGAAAACCTTACATGTCTAGTTTCCAAATAAGTTGAGTTTCAAGCAATTTGGAGTCTTTCAAAATTAATGCTCCTATACTGATTGCTGCTCAGGAAATCCGAGAAAAGAGCTTTTTTAGTATTCTTTGTGTTAATCGAGACTTATGCTTTGTACTTAGGTCCAAAGTACATTGACTTCCGTTTTGTTTTTGGTAATATGAGGGCTTGAATATGTGTTGGGCGTCTAATTTTCACATAAAAGTTCCGTTCCTTAACTATTATAAGCCAACCCAATGTGAATAGACTAATCTAAGATATGGCAAACTTGCATCACTCCTCAAGTTTTGAACTTTTCAGTTTGTCTGCAGTCTTTCTTTCACATACTAGAAAGCGAATTTCGGGCCACAAAAATATACGAAATGATTATACCCTATTCAGAGTGTTCTGTAAACACAACTGGATGCATTTATTCACACAAAGTACTAATTACATTTCATATACCATGGAGTACAATACCTTGCATTGAGGAAAGTTCTCAAATCTTGACACGCTCGATAAGCAACTGGACATCATTTCCTTCGATGCTTCTATAAGGTCATTATTTTCACACCACCTAATACTTTAGCACACGCAGCACATCCCCATTCAAATTATATCGAATCGCCATTTTCGGTTCATCTTTCACGCCTTGAGAAGGTAGGTGTCAACACTGATGAGCAGACTGCGCGTGAACTCCTAATACTTATTGGCATCGGGAACGTCGGCGTTTTGTTTCTCGTAAGTCAGAACCGCTTTCGCCATGCGGTGTTCGCCCTCCGGAGAGAACTGTAAGCTTGACTTCAGGCGCTTGTAAAGATTCATCGCCACTCCGTCTAAACATTTTAATGTGATGGACTTTGTCTCGTCGTCGAAAGCTTCAAAAGTTTCCTTTCCGATTTCGCAATCACCTGAGGTGTGTACCCCAGTTCAGTTGACGCATGACTGTAAGAGTTTTTTCTAATTATGGACTACATTAATTGATATTGTAATTTACCGTTTAACGTTTACCGTTTTACGGGGATTGGTCTAAGATGAGATAGAAGGTTTCTTAATTAGTCTATTATGGGCTAGCTAGTGTGGGCCGAGTTGAGCCTGGCCCGTAATGAGAGGGACTGGCTGGAAACTCTATAAATAGTGCTCAAGTCTCTCCTCTAACTCTAATTCTCACATGTATCCTCACCTAAGGGGCGTTTACCTAATGCTAAACGTGAGGGGGGCCGCCTCATTGAGTCAGTGATACGGAGGGCAATAGAGGAAAATGACTTGATGCGTGGATCCCCTTGATATATGTGGGTAATCCTTTTTTTGTTTCCGCTTTATGTTCGATGGATCCCAAAACAGGTGCGTTAATCTTTCTACTCAATTATGCATGTTTTTGTTCTGGTTATGGAGATCTTGGGGTTGCGCAATTTACGTCCAACATGTGGTATCAGAGCCTCCATAACTTTAGAACTTGAACGCAATTGATTTTGCCCTAATTTGTACGGATTAGCCATAATTAGTATGGATCTTGCCCTAATTTGTGATTTTCGAGACTTTTTGTTCAATAAAAATTAAATTAAATCACAAATTCGGATTGGGCTCGACGAGACGAGCAAGAGGGTCGGCGGCCCGTCGCCAGAGGAGGCCGCACGCGCCTCCACGCGCGGCCACGCGCCGCCTGGGCGTCGAACGCGCGCCGCGCGTGAGCTCCACGCGCCGCGCACTCAGGCGGCGCGTGTGAGAGCGTGGAGCCTTCGTTCGGCGCGTGGCCGGTGGCGTTGGACTCGTATAGTGATTTCCTATCACGTGATATATTTATTTTACATGTTTGATATTTTATGGATGTGAAAATACATACGGAACTCTAAATACGTGTGTTTTTAGTGTATTTTTGCGTATTTTTCTTGTATTTTCTGTTATTTTGGAAATACAGGTGATGGGTTACTAGTATGTTATCACATAATCATTATAAAGGTGTGATTCATCAATAAAATCAAACTTTATTGTGAATTGAAGCTGGCTTAATGAGATACAATCATTATGAGATAGTAACTGAATATATCTTGAGATAATGAGAAACAGTAAAGGTTATGAAATTTTTGTTGCTCAAGTATACTCCTTTACACACTGGTAATTTTTGAATGATGGACGACTTAAGAACTCGTGACCAAACTGATTGTACTGATTAACACATCTGTTGAATGTGGGTAATGCATGTCAATTAAATTACTGCATATTGTACATGAACTCATCTGGTCACTTGTTAATGTCTATCAAGTTGAATATTTTTTATGGTTAAGGAGTATGACAACATTTATGCAGAGCAATAGTATCTACTGTTAAATTTTAGATATTTGGTTCTCTGGTTTGACTCAATTAATAGGCCACTGGTTGATTACAATGATATTTTGTTACTTTGGCTAATAAATCAGTTGTTGGCCTTGGAGTCATGTTTTGCCGTATGAAACTCATGAGCAATAGTTGATTAGTTATCAAGCTTGTCAATCTGGAGTATCATGTATTGCTATTGATGTTAACTTGTGAGGGATCCTTTGGATCGGCATTCTTTTAATGTTGTTCTGGTAATATGTAATTGTGGTGCATAAGAGATGTTTTATTCTCTGTTATGAGAAGTTTCTTGTGTTACTGTGATCAATGATCTCATTGGAATCTGTCTTTCAGGTTCGCTGTATATATATTTATATATATATGTATGATTAATTTTTTATTAATAGATAAAGTAATGTAATTAGCATGATATGTGATTTTAGTGATATGTTGCCCCTATCACTAAAGTTAAAATCACATGTGTATGGTATATGTGAGGAGTAAAGTTTATATCCCTGGTATGAGAGAATTTCAATAATTCAATTGAGTAGTGACCGCCAAAGTGGCATGCTTGATTGGGTTTGAGAAATTTTGGTCTCGTATGATGATTGGGATGTCTCCTGGTCTAATGCGTAGTCATACTCTCAAAGGAGGTGATTGTGTATTAGTTCATGGAGGGATACATGATAGTGTGGTGGAGGAGTAACTGATTCTAGTGATTCATATGCCCAAATGTGATGAATTCACGAAGAATTGGAATATATTCTCATAACCGCTATCATGTGGGGAGTGTACAACTGCATGTCATGTATTCTGCCCAAAGATGATTATATGATTATGCGTGTAACTTTCTGGATGTGTACTTGTACGTCAAGTTACACAGTACTCACATGATGCTAATTATATATATATTGCTTGGTTTTTAGTCACATTTTCTGTAATTAATAACTTCATTATTATTGAAGTTTTTTACTGCTTAAAATTTTAAGTTGTGGACATAGGATTTGTTGCTTGAGAAAAGAGCAATTGAATTTGCTTACTATCCATGAAGCATTCCATTCTTGAACACTTGAAAAGAGGTTTGCCTGCGGACTGCACTGCTATAAGATGATGGAAGTCTTAGTTGCTTGAAATTATGCCTTGTTTGATATTGAAATTAGGACATATCTGCAAAGATTGTGTTTAAGTCCTAATGACATATACATCTTGTATATGATTAAAAGGTTGTTTCCAAAAGTTTTTTATTTAAGGAAAATGGCCATGATAAAGAATAAACTGGTTAAAAATTAGTCTTGAAGGATGTCAGGCTTAACAGTGGCCGTAAGTATTTTGACAAGTATGACAATGCGAAATAGCTTAAAGGGTTATTTGTCAAATACTTGGTAGATTCTGGGGTGGTAATTTAATTACTATACCTGAAAATTCTGATAAAAAGATATGGCCAAAAGGTATAAATACACCATAATGAACATGGTGATGAGTATGATCAGTAAAAACAATTTATCCGGTTTTCTGTGGGCCGATATTATGAAAGCAACTTTTTCACATACAAAAGGTGTCTCTTATCAAAGTTGTTTCATAAATTTCTTTTGAGTTATACACTGGACATAGATTATTTGAATCATATTAAATTTAGAGGTGTTATGCAGAAGTGAGATTATCTAATCCAATATTAGAGGCGTTGGAATTTAGATTCACTCGGAATTATTTTGTATCTTACCTAAATTGTTCAAAAGGGTATTCATTTTAAGACCCTAAAGAAAATACAAGAATTATGGTATCACATACTGTAAAGTTTCTACAGTTTGACGAGGATAGCTGCTCTCAAACTATTAAGGATAATAGTACGATGGAAAATCACTGTGTCTTTGTCTTTGCCTATATAAATAATTGTGATACAGACAATTGTGGAATCTCCTGTACCATAGACTAAACTTGATGAGGTTCAAGATACTATTCTTGATATAGTTTATGATGAAATTTTTTCAAACCTCTCAAGTCTAGAATGAAGTGGTTATAGCTTTACTCAAGAGATTTGTTAGGGAAAGGCGATCAGTTATTCCATTAGACTATATAGTCTATTCATGAGAGCATGACCACAATATCCACTACATGGTTGATTTATCGACATAAATAAATGTTGTTTCTTATCCTCAATTAAGTATGTGATTAGATGCCATAAAATGCGATATACAATCTATGAAACATCATAATGTTTGGAAACTAACTTACTTGCCTAAAGATTACAAGTTCATTAGTTGCAAATTGGCGTACAAAAATTAAAAGGATTTTAAAGAAAGATTGTGGAATTTAAAGCCAAATTGGTAACTAAAGTTTTCACTCTGAAAGAGGGGTGGATTGTTTATAGTGAAGAAATAAATATTTCTTTCTAGTATTTTTAAAGATTCTTTCAGAGTGAATGTGGCATTAATAATTTATTTTGATATGGAGTTACGCCAAATAGATACAAAATCTATATAGTGCAACCTGGATGATTTTGCAGCAGATTCAAGTAAACTTGTATGTAGACTGAAAAGTTCTAATTCATGGTCTTAAGCAAGTTTCCAGACAATATTATTAAAGTTTCATAGTGTTGTTATTTTGTTCAATTGGGAACAAAGTAATTCAATATACTGTAAGGTCAGTGGGAGGAAATTTATTTTTCCTCATACTTTATGTACATAATATTTTGTTTACAAGTTGTGACCTTGAAACATCTTATATCCTTTATACTGAGATCTGTAAGGATTGTTTTTTGTCATATTATATATTAGATTTTCTCGGAGGACATTTGCTGATTGTATATTGGAAATATTCAATATACATTATTGCAAGCCAGGAATTGCTCATGTTGTTAAGGGTAATGGACTGAATCTATCACATTGTCATTATTTAGATATTGAAAAAATCTAATTAAATGGTGTACCTTGTGTCAGTGCACTTAAAAGTATAATATATGCTCGAATTTGCACTAGACTAAATATCGTCTTTGTGACGAGACTTCTAGGCAGATATCAGTCAAATCCAGGACGTGATCACTGGATTGCTGCCAAGAAGGTTTTGAGGTACTTAAATAAGACAAAAGATTATATGTTAATTTACAGACATGTTCAATTCTTGCAATTAGTAGGGTATTTAGATGTAAATTTTGTTGTCTGTTATGATGACAAGAGATCAATAACATAATACATATTTATGTTAGTAGGAAGTGCAATAAATAAAGTTCTATATCATCTTTTACTATGTAAGCAGTGTTAGTGACATTCTTTTAGGCTGTTATTTGGGCTATTAGGCTCTAGAACCTCATGAAGGAGTTGACTGTTTTTAACTTTATGGATAGATCCATATGGTTGTATTGAGATAACAAATTTGTAGTATTATTTATTTACTACAGAGGTCTCAAGGGATCTAAATATATGGTGGTCAAAATTTTTTACCAAAAGCAAACAGTACAGAAAGGTG
Organism: Eucalyptus virginea; assembly: GCA_014182375.1. Classification (NCBI taxonomy): domain Eukaryota; kingdom Viridiplantae; phylum Streptophyta; class Magnoliopsida; order Myrtales; family Myrtaceae; genus Eucalyptus; species Eucalyptus virginea. The sequence continues at coordinate 44,184,834 of CM024520.1, forward strand.
ACGTTTTAATATAATATATATTTCATAGATGATGTGATTGCAGATCCACTAACTAAATGCCTACGCCCGTATGTATTTGAGTGACATATTGTTAGCATGGGCCTAGGAGTATCATGAGATGCCGTTGTTTAGTGGGAGCTATTTTAGCTTTACTCTGATAAAAGTTTCATCTGTGTTCATTACACTTTGTAACGGTTTGATATGTATCAACTTTTGCATTCAATAAAATATTTTTGAATGTATTGTTATTATGTTGAATACATATTGATAAAGTCTCAAGGGATTGTATAAACTTTGAGTGAAGGCTAGGGGCATCCGGGTATCCGGTTATTAGCCTTGTACATATGTCTTGTGATACATAAATAAAGGTTAACCATAAGGACAAGACATATGTGGGTTCATTGGAACCATAAAGCATTCTCTAGTGGCACAAGTTTTTGTGACACCTAAAGTTAAGAGAATGGTGATTGACAAATGGGATCTCTCTATGAGAGATGCTATCCATTTGCCACACTACCATATTGAATCCATATCAATAAAGTTAAGAACATTCGTGATCATGGAAGGCTCTGTGTATATACATGCAGTTACCGCCATGATTCGGTGTTTAAGACTTTATGGGATATGATTGACTATTAAGAATTATCCCTGGACCAATGTGCGCACATACAGTACGATTTCAATTAATATAGTCCAAGTGGGAGAATGTAAGAGTTTTTTCTAATTATGGACTACATTAATTGATATTGTAATTTACCGTTTAACGTTTACCGTTTTACGGGGATTGGTCTAAGATGAGATAGAAGGTTTCTTAATTAGTCTATTATGGGCTGGCTAGTGTGGGCCGAGTTGAGCCTGGCCCGTAATGAGAGGGACTGGCTGGAAACTCTATAAATAGTGCTCAAGTCTCTCCTCTAACCTTAATTCTCACATGTATCCTCACCTAAGGGGCGTTTACCTAATGCTAAACGTGAGGGGGGCCGCCTCATTGAGTCAGTGATACGGAGGGCAATAGAGGAGAAGGACTTGATGCGTGGATCCCCTTGATATATGTGGGTAATCCTTTTTCTGCTTCCGCTTTATGTTCGATGGATCCCAAAACAGGTGCGTTAATCTTTCTACTCAATTATGCATGTTCTTGTTCTGGTTATGGAGATCTTGGGGTTGCGCAATTTGCGTCCAACAATGACTTCTTACTTATTCCCGTATGACTCCAGTTCAGTCGGGCGTCACTTTATGCTAGGGTTTGAACAATTTACTACAAGTTTAATACAGGCGTATCCTCTCGCCACCAAGTTAGACCTTCAGATCGGAAATCAGTTGAGACCATTCATCAAAAAAGCGCATCCAACGCTAGCGAAAATTAATCGAAAGCTTTGTTCAGACGTCGCCAAACCAAAGCTCACGAAACAATAATGAAGTTGTTGAGATCTTCCACAAGCTAAAATATTCAAGCTTGACACTGACCTCACATGTTAGCTTCAATTGGTCGACTCCCGACAATGAATTAGCGATGAATTTGATGGAAAAGAGAAGAAATTGGAGCAGCGGTGGAACTCTCAATCACAAGACAGAAGAATCGGGAGATAGATATAAAATGGGATATGGGAGTTAAATTGGCATATGCAAGTAACAAAAATTCAGGACCCACCAACAACATTAAGTCCAGAGCCATACGGAGCCCAAAGAGTCCCAATCACCACTGACCAATCTTACGTCCTTAACCACATGAGGGGCGATTTCTGGGAAGAGGTAGGACTTTCTCCGGAAAATATCGAACACCTTCTCAGCTGGAGATTCCAACTCCACCTGAGCCTCGATCTTCACCAATTGAGCAATGTTCTCTCCTTCTGCTCTTTGAAAAAGAAAGGTTAAGAAACTGTGTCGAGAAGTGTACGTTGTTGCTAGACCGTACGAATGAGCAGCCACCTTTGAAGCCAATACATAGAATGCTTAGGATCTTTTGGAGACTTCAGTCCATTTTACTTTTCTCAGATCTTGACATGTGATTCGAAAAGAAAAGGGGCTCCTCCATGGTCCTCTGGGAGATTGTTTCCCGAGTCTTAATACAAAGTGTTGTGACATGTTAAGACATGTTAAGCACTCGAAACATAATTTGTTTATATAAGTGATGCATTCTTTTGGTTTCCCCTATGATCACAAGGAATCCCATCTTAGGATAGGATACATGAGTGTAAAATATCGCAAATTACAAAATGCACTGTCGTTCAAACCGAGTTATGGCAATTTGTAGTACCAACGAAATGTGCATCGTTATCATCCCCATCAATTCATATCCCTTTTTCCGAGCATTATCTTCAAAATGTTTTGAGGATATACCCAGGTTCACAAAAAGGAAATTTTTGGTAAGGATAAGAGGAATAATCTACGGAGAAAATTGCCCAATTGCAACTACATGGTCCTCCGTCATGAAAAATATAGACAAGAACTGAGGTGCTTTGGTGATGGATCAATTAACTAGAGTTGTCTATGTCGAGGGAAGCTATAGAATAAGATGATCTCTATTGGTAATTGATAAGCTAGTACGAACACTTAGAGGGAGTGAATAGGTGTTTAAAGGAAATCTTGACAAATAAATGCGAAATAAAATAAGTTGCAAGCAAAGTTTGAATAAAGATTAGAGTCTGATAAATGAGCCACTAGACTTTGGGTAAATATCCATAATATGTTATGCGATGGAATAGACTTCTGAAATAACCTGTAAAAGTGCAACAGAATTAAATAAAGAGAGTTAAGGGAAGATAAGGTTGCACACAATTGTATAGTGGTTCGACTTAGATTAAGGCCCTATTTGTTTAATTGTGTTTATGTTCCTTAGAACAAAAACACGTTTGTTTATACTTTTGTTCCTGGGAACAAAAAAATCTATTTTTTTGTTCCCGGAAATAAATTTGGAACAGAAATAAGAAGTAAAAAAAACTTGTTTATTATTCCCGAGAACACTTTTTGAAGAAACAAAAGAACAAAAACATAAAACTTGTTTCTTTTTTTTTTCTCCTTTCTCTTCTTCTTTTTTCTTTCGTCGGTCGCGCAGCCTCGGCCATGGCCGATGACCAGCCATCGAGGGTCGGTGACCTCGCCGGAGCGTCGGCGGCCCCGGCAAGGCTCGGCCTTGCCTTGGCTAGGCGAGCTCGAGCTTGCCCAAATCCGGCGAGCCTCGCTGGGCCATCACTGGGCGACGCCGACCTAGCGATGGCCCAGTGAGGCTGAGCCTCGCCTGTGGCTGGGCAAGGTCGACCTCCCTAGCTGGCACGAGGCCGACCTCGTGCCACCTAGGCAAGGCTGAGCCTCGCCAGTGACATGGCGAGGCTTCGGCGAGCTCGCTAGACGTTGCCTAGTCGGTCGCCAACCACGGTGATGGCTGGCGACCGGCCAAAGAGAAAAAGAAAAAAGAAAAATATTTAAAAAATATTTAAAAAATTAAAAGAAACAAAAAAAGTTATACAAGTTTACCTAACGTATTTTTGTTCTTTTTCTATTCCCGGAACATAAATTTTGTGCAGTTACCAAACGAGTTCTTTTGTTCAAAAATTGTTCCTCGGAACAGAAATAGTTTTTTCTATTTCTATTCCCAGGAACAATTTTTGAACAAAAACGTTACCAAACGCGCCATAAGCTTCCGTCCACTTTCCCACGCTAATAGCCTACTAGCTGGATTTTACTATAACATTAACAGAGAATTACAACTTGTAAGTGTAAATACTTAGTGATATAACCTTCTAACTCACTAAGCCACTCTTTTTTTATTTTTCTCTTTTGAACACAATTTGTAAGGCACTGAAGAAGACAAGTAATTGAGAGAAGCTTCTGACTTGGAATTCTAATTTTCGCGTCGTACACTTCAACTTAACTGAATGGCCTTCTTTAAATACTCCTTCATGCCACAATAGCCATTGACATTCTCTGGAGGAATTTCTTCCAATCAATCCATTGAACAAAATCTATTAAAAAGATCTTGTAGCTATTTGAAGATAGAGATGAAAATTCTACTAATTCTGGTCGCCCAAACAATCAGAATCTAAGTTTCTATAAGTAGAACTTCCTCATAAGGAACTTATTTTCAAAATTGATCTTGTCAAATTTGTGATTGACTTAATCAATGTGTATATATAAGGTGAAATCCTTGGCCAGAAGATAGTCGTTGAAAAAAAATCTTTTGTCTCCAAATAAAGTTCATTCGTGTCGAACGTCGCTAAGTCTAACTTTGGACTATTCCTCATTCTAGACATGATCTTAGTCTAGCCTTCGTCGAAATGAGAAATGTTTCTGGGATGAAATAGACTTAATCAAGAGTCTTCGATAGAACCTTGATAAATTCTTGGGAACAACTCACAAGTAATTTAAGAATTTGAAACAGAAAATTTTGTCAAGTTCAAAATCTTGGTAGGAGTTTTCTCAATACTAATGAGGTGCTTTGGTCATGGACAAACGTTGAATAAGATTATCTTTTTGTCTGCCAAACATTGGTGACAGCATCTCTGTCTTTTTCCTTAAGTACTCGTTCGATGATTAAGCGAGTCAAGGTATCCCAGTAAGTTTGATCTATGATCATGTCCTAACATAAAAAATTTCCTGAACATTGATTAACTATCAATACCTTATATATTTTTGTCTATACCTATAAAATGCATCCGTGATCACCATATATAAGCCCAAACGAAGATATACAGACCCTAGCTTCATCCTTTTTCTTTTCCTTTTTCTTTTCATCCTGCAGAATCCATATGAGTATCCATGTCTTTGGTGACAGTGGTAAACACATCCATGTACTTATCAGCACCGGAACTCGGGAGTTGGCTCCTCGTACTTGATCATCATTGTTGCCAAACAGCTGTTCTTTCTTCGGAGTGAGCTTGCAGATAGTCCGACACATTGTACATGTTGGGAATAACGGATCCCCGAAAACCGGATTCGACACTAAATCGAACCCCTAAAACGAATGCGGAAGCGAAGCCCGGGAAAATCACGTATCACCGATCCTAAAGCACACCACAGAATCGAGCGTACCTTGTTAGCCACAGATTAGACACCAATGCCGAAGATCGAGGAAGAAATTCTGATCCCGTTCAATCCGATGACGCCTTGAAGGGAAGAAGAACGATGCCTTATGCTTACTGTTTCTTCTTTTTGTTTTTGAGAGAGAAAGCGCGGGAAAAGGAACGTATGTACGTTCTAATTGTCCAAGAGGTGTCTTCTCTCTCTCTCTCCTCCCTTTTATACCTTCCCCCATCCACGGGCCCTATTCCCGTGGGTCGGGCTTTTTGGGCCCAGCATGGGCGGACTGGCCTTAAGCCCATCTCATAAATCCATCAGTACAGTTTGAAGATATCGCCTTCCAGGCCGTGAAGTGTCGCCTTCATGTTGGCATCGTCCAACTCCACCTTCTCCTTCAACACCTCCGACTTCCCTTCTGATAATTTCGCAAAAAGTGATTAGTTCACGCTGCATTTACTCAGACCAAAAAAAAAAAAAAAGCTGCATCTACACTATGATTGGGCAAGCATCGATGAAAGGACAAAGAATAATATTTAGTTGCAACCGATATATCTTGTCGGCAAAATAATATTTTCGGCTTTGGCTCAGACATTAGGAAAATATGAAAAGGTTGTGGTAGAGCACTTTACCCCGAAGCCCACTAAAAAGAATTGATGAACAGTCTGTTCTACCAATACTTTTCGATGAGACAATTAGCTTAACTAATTGCAATTTCCACTACTTAAAAGTTTCTCGTGAGATATGTGCTTAGGTGCGAAATAAAAAATTAATACAAGATTATAGCACATGAGATTAGGATCGAGTACAAGTTGAGCAGGTATTGTCATTTCAAAATTTTCTTATTTTCAGTTGAAAAAATCTGCCTGATTTTAAGAGTGGTAAATTATAGATAATCAATAAAGACGCATCTACAAAAGTTTTCAAAAGTTTCAATGCTTGAGAACATTTTGAACAACTTTAGCAATCGCTCACAATTACACTCTCATCATCATCGGCGAAATTGCAACACTAGTCAAGACTCTAAGGTTAGGGCAATCGCTCCAATTAATCTTAGACCAATTATTGAAGTAAATTATGATTCATTCTACATAGATTCTTAATTCTTTCTTTTTTGGCTAGTTAGGCTAAAGCTCAATATGTGAAAATTCACAAGAGGGACCATCTACGGTTCCTCGAAAGTCACCTAAAATATGTCTACAATCGCATGCATTGGATCAACTACACTGCAAAAATATAATATTTATTCCTAGCTTATTTAATTTGCATTTCAAAATCGTTATTGCGATTAAATTTCGGTGTTGTTAGGATATGATCACTATGTATACCTTCTTGTCCAATTGAAGTTTTTAAGTAAACAAGCTCGAAGTCACTCCGCGTGTTAAGCCTCTAATTTGATTAGGAATCTTGAACATGTACTAGCTTCCCCATAACCATATAATTTTGCAAAAACCGCAAGTCTTATAACAAGCACAATTACACATGGACAAGATACACAATATCTCATATCCCCAAATACCCAGCTCAAGCTTCACATCACCTGATCAACCAGCTTGATTTATTGGATCATCACGGTGCGGGAAAGAACTAGAAATCTCAAGCATTATATAGCGTAACTTCATATACGATCATAGTCATGCCATAATCTTTTCCTTCATGCGCTTGAAACGTGAGCATCGATGTCCTTGGTCATCTCGATGAACACGGCCATGTAGCTGTCGGGGTTAGGGTCGCTCGCCTTGTACTTCTCGTACTCGATGCTCAGCTTAGCCACACTGCCTTCCTCCTTCGGGATGACATTGCACACCGGCTTGTAGACTTTGTACACATCGTAGACGTGGCCCTCGATGCCGTGGAGGGTGACTGACATGTCGTTGTCATCGAACTCGACCTTCTCTTTGAACTGCTCAGATTTTCCATCTATACAATTGCACCAGTGAAACAAAGAAAGGTTTAAGTTAGGCAATATGTATAGGAACATCAGTTTAATTTCAATGACAACATTGAATAAATTGAGAGTCAGAGAGACCAAATTGAATCAATTACCAACGGTGTAGTTCCAAATCTTGATAGCTCCATGCTGATCCCAGTCGCCTTCATGAAGATTGAGTCCTTGAACGTTTTTGGAGGTGACGGTAGGCATTTTGTGGGTTTCGCTCCTCCAAAGTTTGAAGAATTTGTCGGCTGGTGATTTCTTCGACTTCAGCTTCTAGTTTTCCACGCAAATTTGCCATTCCCCCCCCTTTTTTTCTGAGTGATAATTGTATGGATACACCAAAATTCTCTAAATTTGACACAACACTGACCCGTGATGAGAAAAAAAAAAGGGGCATGGCTTGTTTCTTATAGAAGAGTTTGGCGTTCATTTTCTCTCTAGTTTAGGTCCCACGTCATGATTCACGTTGTATATTTATAAAATATATCTACCTTTCAACTTGTATTGCCGACAATAAAATGTATTTTAGACGAACAAGAAGATATGACTGAGCAATTATAGCCCATTAAATAATAGAAACTATAGAAGACTTCTACTTTCTTGGCCATTAGTAATTAGGAGTGTAAATGATAATCATTATGTTTCTTAAAATAATTTTTGATCGGAAATAGATTATTATTTCTATTCCTTGGATAAGTTTCTAAATAAAGATTCACATTTGATAACGATACAAAATTTATATTCTCAGAACATAAATTCGTTTGATAGACCTTCTTAAAGATCTCTCTTCAACAGTAGCGATCGGCAAGTAGTGGGCGGCAGTCGATGGGGGCTGGGGGCCGGTGGTGGGCGAAAGGCAATGAGTCACGAGAGTGACTAATGAGAAGAGTTTTTATTTATGTTCTATTCCAGAAAGAGAAAAGCAAAAAATTTCTACTTCACATTTCTATTCCTAACTTTTTTTTGGGCTAAAAATTTGTTCCAAAAATAAATAAATAAATGAAATTGCGTTACTAAATGGATTTTTGTTCCAAACTTGTTCTAGGGAGCAGGAAAATAGAAAATTAAAGAAAGAGAATGGTTAGCATGCATATCCTAAATGCCTATTCCTACATTTCTTATATTCTCATGATAAGCTCTTAAATTCTGTCAGAGTTGCGAGTGGAAATCATCCTCTAAGCTGATTGATCTACCAAGGTCAACTTAAAATTGTACCCAATGCAAGAAATAATGAAATAAATAGATTAGCTGGCTTATAGGTGGACTCAAGGTAATAGATTAGGTGGCTCATCGGTTGTCAAGCGAAAAAGATTGCACATCAAAGATGCGATGTAAGATAGAGCAATAAATTTGGTATCATAATTCATTATTTTAAACTTTAAGTAGAGGTGGTCTAATTATAAGACTTGAGCCCTCTCTTGATAATCTCCATCAATAAAAATATCCGACTTCTGTTACGCGTCTTAATAAGTGATATTGTTGCCGATCGTTTATGAGATTGATATCCTGTGAATATCTCAAATAGAGACTTTCCCATGCGACTCTTTGATTGAAATGGCAGTCGGTGTCCCCTGCTTCTCACCATGTTTGGTTGGGCAAAGTCAAATGAGTTGGAGTCAAGAGGGTGGATGCTATTCCCGCAAAAATCAACCAAATTTGGCAAGGACAAGATGAAGATTCAAGCTGAGAATATTAGGGTAGAAGGATACTTGAATTAGCTAACCTATTGCAAGAGCTCACGCATGGAAGGGGTTTGCCTAAGCGTGCGAATAAAGGTATTTGGCAAAAGAAGTTCTGTCTAAAGAATGTAGTGCTAGGTGGAGGAATTAATTTGGCCAATTATCCATTTGTTTGACTTTCGGAATGGAGGTCGGTCTATGATATGTTGACGGTTGGAAGTAGAAAAAGTAATGTGCAAAAAAAGAAATCATCATGGATATGCTTCACTTGTATAGAGGATGAAGGCCCTTGATTATATATATACTTGTGTAAAAAAATTCCCGCAAAAGAAAAAATAGGATGCGGATACGGAAGGTATGAGATCATTGTTTTATCATTTCAAAGTAATGTAAATGGTGTAAATGGATAAACAAGAATCTAGATGAACGTCAATTTGCAAGTACGAGATCGATCTTGCAATCACCTACCATCGTGGAAAAGCATAAGGCACTTTTTTTTTTTTTTTCTGGTAACCTAGGATCCGCCGGGCCTGTCGAGCTTACGCCGGGCAGCCCACGGACCGTAGAGTGTGCGGTGCACCCCGGACCAAGCGTCAATACCTTGTCGATGCGCAAACCATCTCGGCAACCCATGAGTGGTTATAAGACACTTGTTTACAATAGAGAAAACTGTAATTTAAAACCAATAAATTATCTGATCTCTAACTAGAAATAGCAACAAATTCAAAATTCCTATCTTTATAAAACCGGTCTACTAAAGTAACTAAACCATACTAATTCTAAATTCCTTTCTTAATCCTCATATCTTCTTAAACACATCCGCGTAAATGTCCATATGTACTCTTAAACATTTTCGCATTATGTTGCATGAATTCTTATCTCAACCCCGCCTATCAAATTTCAACTCACCAAACGCGACAGAAATTTCTCAGCAATGGCTTCCGGGTCAATCCCCCGCCCTTGAGAAAAATTCGTGCTGCAGTTGGATTCAACCTCAGGATATAGGCTCATCATCTGGGTAGTAAGCATGAATGCTGCATCATTAAAAGCTGCGGTGATACCCATGGAACCTGGGGAATCAAGAACCTAGGCATCGCCATTAATCTTCCGCTTGAGTTTTGGACGCCCCATCCTTCTTCAGCTATAAGTTACAGTACTCCCCTACAGGAAACAGCTCCTTCCGCAAGAAAATCACGGCATCATCGCCAACTTTAAATGCTTTTTGCCTCCATTGTAGGTCCGTGGTTTATTTATATTTAGGGTTTGCCTTTGCCTCTCTCTGATTAATTTCCTCTCGTGTGGAATGAAACCGTCTGGCCAAATTCTGCGCAGCAACACTTTTGTCAGTAAACTTAGGAAGCGAAACCAAGTCAAGAACCTGTTGTGGAGTGGTTTTGTAAACAACAGAGAACCCCAGTAGCCAAATGAGTTGCGTTGTTACATGCGAACTCTGCCTAAGCCGAAACAAAGCACCACCGTTTAGGTTTATCCCTACAAGTACTTCGAATCAGATTACCCGAAGTGCGGTTCACGACCTCAGTGTGCCTGTCAGTTGGCGGATGCGTTGTGCTACTATAGTGCAATGCAAACCAAATAAGTGCCGCAAACCTTGCCAAGAATGACTAGGGAACCCAGTGTCACAATCTGAGGTGATTGATTTAGCAACTCAGTACAAGCCCAGAATTTGTGAGAAAAAGAGCTTCCCTACATTTGTCGCATCTGATGTCGTCTTGCAAGGGAGGAAATGAGCCATCTAGGAGATCCAGTCAACCGCTACAAGAACTGAGTACAAACCAGTTGTACACGGGTAAAACCCAGAGCACAGTCCGGAGAGAGGTCCTCCCAAATCCTTTCTGGGACAATAAGAGACATCCCTGCACCAATTCACCAACTTCCGGTTTCAGATGTTGCCAGTAGAATCTCTTTGGAACAAGGAATGCAAAGGTGATTTCCCTTCATCAGGAAGCCATCATGCACGGAATAATCTCACCAGGTTGCTTTTGTTGTAATCACTCGCAGAACAATTCCCGCCAACATTCGCAACCCCCACAACCTCGCTGATAAAAGGGTGGCCCGTCTACTAGGAGAATTTGCAACTCGGCTCAGTGCCCCAGACTTGAGCATGCACCTATACAGGAATATCTGCAGAACAAAGTATACCGACACGCACGCATGTCACTGCTAGTCCGCTCTTGATTGCTCAGATAACTTAGCGCCTCTTGACCGAAATACAAAATAAACTCTCTCCCGATCAATAGTAATGCTCCCAATGCTTTGACGCTGGCGAGACAACATCGAACTCCCTGTCATACGTTCCATAAATCATGAAAAGAAAATCATCTACTAAATCATAGAGATATTAACTTAAATCTAATTAAAAATATCTTTCAGAAAGAAATAGCCTCTTATGTTCTATAGATAGGGAAAATAAGTAAAATTTCAAATTTAGATGATGCTGTCTTCATCCTTCTCCTCCTCTGCAAAAACTCGACTCCGAAGAGTTGTTTAGACTGCACCAATCTATACCGGTCAGAGAACACTCGGCCTTGAATCCTCAAGTGTCGGAGAACGATTCTACTTTTCCATGTTAACTCGTCATGATGATCCACAGACTTTCCCCCAAAGAAAGTATCCAAATTTAACTTTGCAGTTAATTCTTCGAAGTTCTGTGGTAAAAGAAAATCTTCCTGCAAATTAAAATCTAGCAAATTTTCATGTGAGCTCGAAGCTCTGTCATCAGAATTTGGGTCTTTAACGTCAGCTTTATTGATAACGAAATTAAGTATTTCGCTCTCAACAGTAATCACCTTATCTAAATTGACAGATTTTAATGTCAAAACCTTTGGAATCTTCACTCCATTATCTTTAATCCATTAATCAAGCTCTCATATAAATTCACATACAAAATCATCCTCGGGGAAGTGGAGGTATTCCAATTAACAGTCAACTTTCTTACTATGGCTACAGTCCTGCTCACATGCCATATCCCAACCCTAATGTGAGGGGACGTCTTTACTCCTTTACTCAAGCTGTCGCGTGAATTCACAATACTTCTATGACATCGTCCTCAACAAAATGGAGATACTCCAATCTATAATCAACATTGATGCTAAGGTCGTACTCACATGTCATGTTTCAACTCTAATGCCAGGAGACGTCTTTACTCCATCACCCCAAATTCATGAGAAATGCGGTTAGGTGCGAAAAAGTCAAAAGAAGTGCATTGTAGTTTAGACTGGTACACAGCAGGAAGTTTCAATTTCATACTGTACTCTTTGTATGTGAAAAAAGTCTGCCTGATCTCAACTTTGGTAATTTATACCAAATCAATATAGACGCGTGTTCAAAAATCTTCAATTTTCAAAGCTTGAGAACATTTTGAACAACTTTAGCAATCTCTCAGAAGCTGCATCTCATCATCCACAGCGAAGTTGTGACGACAGCCACGATACTAAGGTGGGACCAACGGCTCAAATGAATTTAGACCAATTGTCGTAGAAACTTATGATTCATACTACATAGATTCTTAATTCTAGGATGCTTCATTTTTGGGCAGTTAGGCTAAAGCTCAATATGTGAAAAGTCACACGAGGAATCGCCTAAATTCCAAGAAAGTCACCTAAAATGTGTCTAAAAATCGCCTGCATTGGATCCACTATGATACCAGAATGTAATCCTTATTCAGGCTAATCTAATTTGTATCCTAATATCGTCTACTGCAACTAAATTTCAGCATCTCTATATATCGAAGTGTATAGGTAAACGCACTCAAAGTCCAACCACATATTAAGTTCTTAATGTGATTGAATTGCGAATATTAATCGATGGAGGGATCAAATTAAAGCATGTATCAACTTCCCCATAACCATATCATATTGCAAAAACCACGAATGTCTTATTACAAGCACAATTAAACGTGAACACAATACAAGATTCTGATATTGCCAAAACCCAAGTCAACTTCACATCACCTGATCATTTAGCTTGATTTATTGGGTCTAGAAATCTCAAGCATAATATAGCACAACTTCACACATGACCACGGTCATGCCATGATCTTTTACTTCATGCACTTAAAACGTGAGCTTCGATGTCCTTGACCGTGTCGATGAAGAAGGGCATGTACTTGTCAGGATCAGGGTCGCTCTCCTTGTACTTCTCATACTCGATGCTGAGCTTGGCTAGACTGCCTTGCTCCTTTGGAATGACTTTGCATGCCGGCTTGAAGACCTTCCATGTGTCAAAGACGTGGCCCTCGATGCCGCTCAGGGTGAACGACATGTTGTCATCATCAAACTCGACCTTCTCTTTGAACACTTCGGATTTTCCTTCTACACAATTGCACCGACAAAAATAGAAGGTTTAAGTTAGGCAGATTCATCAATTTAATTTCAATGATAACATGGAATAAAATTGATAATTAGAGAGATCAGATTGAACCAATTACCGACGGTGTAATTCCAAATCTTGATAGCTCCATGCTGATCCCAGTCACCTTCATGAACTTTGACTCCTTGAATGTTTTTGGAGGTGGCGGTGGGCAATTTGTGGGTTTCACTCCTCCAAATCTTGAAGAACTTGTCAGCTGGTGCTTTCAGTTCGACTTCAGTCTCCAGTTTTCCCTTCAAATTAGCCATGTTGGCACAAATATTGAGACTCCAAAATTCGCGAAGTTCGTTGGAACAATGGCCTGTGCTGAGAAAAAAGAGGTGTGGCTTGCTTCTTAAATTGACTTTGGCGTTTCGTCTCTTCTTCAGGTCCCACACATCATGTTTCACGTGGTCCTCGACATGTTTACTAATTATATCAACGTGTCAAATTGCTATTGGAGTGCTTTATAAAATGTATTTTGGACCAATAAAAAGATATGCCTGAGCAATTATGACCGTGGCCTGTTAATAATGGATGCAATTCAAGCCGTACATTTTTTTCGGTCATTAGCAATTAAATGTCTAATTCATACATTTCTAATATTCTCATAATGAGCTCTAATACTCTATGAAAGTTGCCCGTTGAATTCATCTTCTAATCTGATTGATCTGCCAAGGTCAACTTAAGATTATACCCAATGCATAATATAAAGAAAGAGGTCAATTACCTGGCCTATAAGTGGACTCAAGGTATATTCGATGAGTTAGAAGATGCCTTCATCATTTCTTTAAAATATTATTACGATGTGCATGTGAGGGTGTTAAGCAAAAAACGTTCCATGTTTGGCATATAATTCATTATTTTAATTTTTTTTAAGTCGAGCTGAGCCTAACTAGATAATGTATATATTGGTAGGTGTAGATTTAAGGTCTCTCTTGAGGATCTCCATAGGTGAAGATATCGGAGTTATATTGTGCATCTTAACAGGTGTTTTCTCAAAATGAGAATTTACAATGTGACTCTTTGATCGTGGTGGTAGATGGTATCCCTTGCTTCTTCCCAAGTTTAATTGGGCAAAGGCGATTGAGGTAGAGTCAGAAGGGCAAACATTATTCATGCAACCATTAGCCAAAACTAGTGAGGCAAGGTAGAGATTCAAGTTGAGAATGTTGGTATGGAAGGATATTTAAATTAAAGAGGAGCTAGCCTAATGCAAAAGAGTCACGCGTGGAGAGAGATTTGTTTAAGTGGATGTGTGAAGGTTTTAGGTGTAAAAAGTTTCACTTCAGTGCTGTGGTGTAAGGTAAGGCAATTGATTTGTCTCAATATATAATATGGATATTCAATGGTTATGGTTATCTTATTGTCAGCTAGCGATATCAACATTGTTGCCATGACAGTCCTAAGTGGACTCAACTTAGGAAAATAAGATTCTATTAAAAGAACCCTAACCCACCACAATCACATCTCTACGCTTTCTTCCTCTAATACCAAATCTCTCTCTCTCTCTCCACAAGGCATGATTCATGTGATACTTGGTATTCTTTTTCATGTTTTAGTCAATCTACTAGCTAATCGGTTTATTAAATGACCGTGTGCATTACAAAAAACAAATCTCTCTCTCTCTCTCTCTCCACAAGGCATGATTCACGTGATACTTGGTATTCTTTTTCATGTTTTAGTCAATCTACTAGCTAATCGGTTTATTAAATGACCATGTGCATTACAAAAAACAAATCTTATTTAATTAATAGCTCATAAATATTCACAAATCGTACGGCTTTAATCATTTAATATTTAGCTAATTGTATAGATTAGCAAATTTTATCGATCTAGCACATTGTCCAAATCTTTCACCAAGAAAAAACAAGGATTATTACCTTAAACCCACCTGTCAAAGAGATAATCTTTTCTTAGAGTGGAAAAATCATCCCTAACGTGTACTTGTGTTCCATAGTTGAAATGGAAGGATTTACATTGTTTTATGTATGTATGTCAAACTTTGATTAGCCAATTTGGTCGAAACTCCAAAGGTGCGATCATTGTTTTATGCGTATATGTATATCCATCACACACATATATGCATGTGGGAAATTGTTGTCATGGCCAAAGGAAAAAAAAAAGTTGGAACGTGGAAGCTGTGTGATAAATTGTCACATCATCTCAAAGTATCGATTCAACGTAAATGGATAAACAAAAATTTAGAAACCGAGTTCGTAAATACTAGAAAAATCTTGCAAACGCACAACTTTGCATGAAAACAAAGGAATTCTCTCTCTAAATGTATTCTAATTAAGGATGAAAAAGCTTTTTGTTCTCCAGACAAGAAATTTATTCATGATAGAGAAAGGTGTAACCTTAAAAGGATAAAATATCTAATTCATATTGCAAAATAGCAGCAAGTTGAAATTTCTATATTAACCACCAGGGTTTGTCTCAATAGCCACACTTCTCACCTGAGAAGAGAGATGTGGAGGGTTCAAATCCTCATTTTCTTGAATAGGTTGGGCTGGGGACAATTAACTTCATAATATTTTGACTCCCACGTCTTATTAAGAGATATGACAAAAGTCTAAGAGTGAGTTGAGAATTAGAGTAGGACTAATCGAAAAAAATCTCTATTTTGAAAAAATGGATGTCCTAAACTAACTAGCCAGTACTAATTCTAAAATCTTATCTTCTTAAACACTCACATGTAAGTCTTCATCGAATCTCAATATGTATTCTTACAAATTCGTGCGTTATACATAGCATGAACTTTCATGCTTGTCCCAACCCTAATGTGAGGTTATATATTTACTTCTTAATGAACATATCATACCAATTGACAATATTTCTACAAAATCATCCTTGGAAAAATGGAGGTTACTCCAATTAATAGTCAACTTTCATGTTGTAGTCATACTCACATGTTATATCTCGTCCCTATTGCGAGGAGATGTCTTCACTCCATCACTCAAGCAATCACAAGAATTGACGATACTTCTACAAATTCGTCCTTTGGGAAAAGGGAGGTAATTCTTTGCCACTGCGAGGATTTTAAGAAAAGGAGCTAGCTTGGCAAATGAACTCTCTTTCGGTGAAACATGAAAAGAACACGATATAACAGTCAAAATAATAATAATCATACGTAATTCAGTTTGCATCCTCGACTTTTGAATTATAGATCTTGTACCCTGAGATAAAGACGTAAGCAATCAGGGGGTCTAAACAGCTATGTAAAATAGACAAGGCAAAGTTTGGGTTTTTTTTTTTTATGAGAAAAAAAATGTACACAGCGCAGTAATTTTGATATTATTGAAACAACTGGACGAATAAAAATTAATGGGAAAATTAAGGATCACTTTCATAATTCTAAGATACTCTATAGTGCGTATGAATGATAGATTGAACAATAAACGGAAAGAATTTTACGCTTGGTGCAAGCAGCAAGAAATTTAAGGTGAGTGCAAGAAAGAAAATGGAACTAGAAAAATGGTTGAAAATTAGCGTGACTCGGATATCATACTAAATGATCCAGCTTAGAAATCAGAAGGTTTAATCAAGTGGTAAGCTTGTTCGTCCTTTTTATTCAGGACTTGAATTTGAATCGCTATATTTGCACATTCTTCTAGGACCACTCCAAAGAACATAGACCAATGTGTCTCGAATAATTACACACCCAAAATATGTGGTATAAGAGGACTGTCACGGATGGTAAGAATAAGTTAGATGTTCAAAACATTCTGGACATCCCATTAAATTCTGAAAATGATAAAGCACCGACACTTAAATGGTCGAAGTGAATTACCACCCTAACATAAAAAGGATGAATTCATAAAAAAATTTCCTCCTCCGGCAAGATCCTAAATCTTCTCCGTTGGGATGATCCCAAATGGGGCAGAGTCGATGTGGCCTTCCTTTGGGCTCAAGATTAGGCCTAGTCCCAGAAAAAATAAATTCAAGAAACTTAACTTTACCTAGGAAAAAAATCAAATTGATTTAGCCTCCATTCGTTTTGCGAAAAAATGGCGTTTCTGAAAAATATTTTTCAAAAAATCAATTTTCAATAAATAATAATATTTTTGGATATTCGGCTGAAATATTAAATGAACTGGAAAATATTTTCCATCGTTTGGTAGGATAATTAGATTTCAAAGGGAAAAAATTACCCAAAAAATGAATATTTAATTATTTTTTTCTCTTTTTTTTTTCCTTCTTCCTTGGCAAGTGGCTAACCATGATGATGGCCAGTGACTAGCCACAAGCAAGTGTCACGGGCCGATCGATTGGGATCGTGACCGAGCGGCGACTCGGACACTTTAGGATCGGATTGGATCACCAAAGCACCTAAGCCAAGCCTTGCTCGATCGAACGCTCGCTCGCTCGCCTTACCCGGATCGTAAAGAGAGAAAGAATCTAGAGAGAAAAGCTCTGGAAAGATAGAAGCTTTGTATTGCGGAAGTAGTGGATCATTACAAATAAAGGAGGACACCCCTTTTTATAGTTGAGAGCCTCGGATTACATCCATTGATCTAGAATTCTACCGGCGGACGAGATCGCACCGCCTCAACTACCGACATAATGTCAACTATCGTCTACCGACATAAATAACGGAACAGACTTCTAGAATATGGCACAATGACGGTGTCGCCCGCCCTTGGAAACTTCGAGGAGAAGTCTTGATGGGAATCCGAGTGAAAGCAGGAGGTCTTCCACGGATGAGTCATGGTCGACTCCAAGGAACCTCTCGGGTCGACTTTCTTTCGGCCCGTGACATTCTCCCCCACTCAATCGAGCAACGTCCTCATCGCTCACAACTCGACGGGCAGCCTTACGGCCTTTGGCACGAGCTTTCTTGTTCTTGTTTCACTTCGCTCGGACGCTCACAAACAAAGGACCACAACCTTCTATGATGAATTCGGACTTGTCATGCGGCTCCATCTTTAGCTTGCCCGGAGCGTGCGGTGCGCACTCAACCTCGGGGAAGAGCACTTGGATGGGCATGGCGTGTGTTGGAGTAGGATCCAACTCTACCTTCGGCTTCACCTCGACCAGCTTGTTTAATCGCTTCACGAACTTCAAGTTCTTATCGAGGCATCGGATCGTGGCGATGGTCTTGGTGTCGACCACCCCTTTGATCATGGGGATCATCGTTGGGTGTTTAGGGTCGAGGATCACAATGCACTTGGTCCTCATGTCGATCATGGCTCTCACGCTATCGAAGAATTGAATACCAAGGATGAGATCATAATCATCGAGTGGGATTACCTCGAAATCCATTTTACCCTTCCATCCGCCAATCTTGACATCCACGTTCAAAGTCGCTCCTACGCCATGGACGCCCTCCGAGTTGATCGGCTTGAAGGTATTCCCGGTTGGTTCCACACGAAGCTTTAGGGCCTTCGCCACTTTGGTCGACATGAACATGTTCGACGCGCCGGTGACGACCAAGGCGAAGAGTGTTCGGTCGCACACGTCGACCTCCACGAAGAACATTTCTGAGTTCGACACAGCTTTTTATTTGGATGGCGATCGAGCTCAGACGGAGTTGATTGACTTTACGCCTCCAAGTCGGATTTGCCACATTTCTTCTTTGGGCTCCTCCTCCACCTCTTCGATGGCCAGGAGGGCATTGATTTGACCCTTCTTCGGGCATTTTTGGGTCCAGTGTAGACCTTTGCAAATGAAGCAAGGAGAGCGCGGAGGTTGATCGAACTTACTCGTGTAGTCCTTCGGCGGTCGACCTCTTTGGAAGGACGGTTTGGAAGACTCTTCTTCCCACGTCTTGACTCGGCCGCATTGATTGGGTGCGCCTCGGGAGTGATTCTTCCTTTGTCTTCGGGTCAATCCGACCTCCACTCTCTTGGTCGACTCCTTGGTTCAACTTTGGTGAGGTCGACGAGTGACTCGGCCATGCTTAGTGCTCGCGCAAGACTACCCACATCCCTTCGCTTGAGCTCGAGTAGCGCCCATGGCTTCAATCCATCTATAAACGCCCCGAGAGCCTCCTCTTTGCTTAGGTTGCGAATTTAGAGTTTGAGCTCCGTGAACTCCTTCACGTACTCTCGGATCGCGCCTCTTTGTTCGAGGCGATAGAGCTTGCTACGGGCTTCCTGTTGAGCGAACTCGGGGAAGAAATAGTTCCGGAACTCTCTCACAAAGTCGTCCCACGTGCTCACGGGATCGGCACCACGTCTAATTTTGTCACACCTATTTCGCCGCCAAAGCATTGCCGTATCAGACAGGAACATAGAAACGGTTCGTACCTTGATCAACTCGTCGTGTATGTTGACGATGCCAAAGTATTACTCCATGCTCCAGATGAAGTTGTCCACCTCCTTAGTGGATCGTTCGCCTTTGAACTCTTTCGGCTTCGGCACCTCAATCTTGGACACCGCTTGGGTAGGCACCACACCGTTAGTGATGCTAAGCTTGCATAGGGCGAGCTCGGTCTTAAGCTCTTGGATCTCCGCCTTCATGGCTTCGACCTCGTTCCTACACGGGCTTACCTCCTCGATTATTTGGACGCGCTCGTTCAAACCATCGATCGATGCTTCGAGAGCTTCGTCCTTGTCGAACAACGGAGCCGTAGCTTAGTTGATGCTGATCGTGAAGTCTTCGCGGAGTGAGCCCTCAACCTCCATGATCCGGTCTCGCACATCGTCAAGACCTTCCATGAGTTCGAGCACGGCACTGCGGACCTTCCCGAGCTTCTCATCGAACGTAGCCGCAGCATCCACCGAGGCATCTCTCTTCTTTGCTTTGTTGCGCATGTCCTTGACTGGTACATCCTCTCCAACTATAGCCGCTTCTTGGCTTGACATTCTTTCGAACAGTTGGCGCTCTTCAATCTCTTGGAAACGGATCTCTCTTTAGCTCTGATACCACTTGTCATGGGCCGATCGATTGGGATCGTGACCGCGCGGCGACTCGGGCACTTTAGGATCGGATTGGATCGCCAAAGCACCTAAGCCAAGCCTTGCTCGATCGAACGCTCACTCGCTCGCCTTACCCGGATCGTAGAGAGAGAAAGAATCTAAAGAAAAGAGCTCTGGAAAGATAGAAACTTTGTATTGCGGAAGTAGTGGATCATTACAAATGAAGGAGGACACCCCTTTTTATAGTTGAGGACATCGGATTACATCCATTGATCTAGAATTCTACCGGTGGACGAGATCGCACTGCCTCAACTACCGACATAATGTCAACTACCGTCTACCGACATAAATAACGGAACAGACTTCTAGAATATGGCACAATGATGGTGTCGCCCGCCCTTGGAAACTTCGGGGAGAAGTCTTGATGGGAATCCGAGTGAAAGCAGGAGGTCTTCCACGGATGAGTCATGGTCGACTCCGGGGAACCTCTTGGGTCGATTTTTTTTCGGCCCGTGACACAAGAGACAAGCTCACTAGCCTTAGGCAAGCTTGTCCCTTGAGGAAGAAGGAAAAAAAATGAAAAAACAAGAAAAAATGAAAAAAAAAATCAACATGATTTTTAAAAAAAAAATATTTCTATAAGAATGAATAATTCATTAATCAAGAACTCAAGCCCAAGCACTAAGGACCCGCACATGGCCTTTATGGACCGGAGCTCGAGTATGGAGGACTCGAGCATGTCCTTTATAGACCTAGGCCCAAGTGCCGGAGAATCAGGCACGAGCACTAGGGGTTTGGGCACAACCTCAATAGACCTAGGCATGGGCCCAAGCCCCACCACCGGAGACCTAATGTTAGAGCTTTTATGGCCAAGTATAGAATTTATGGTCCAAACACAAATATTTAGTCATATTTTCGAAAATATTTACTGGTTTTTCAAATAGGGAAATCATTGTCCAAATTTAAGCATGGTTTTCCATGAATTAGGATAATGTTTTTTTTTTCTGAAAATGTTTCCTGCAAAACAAAGAAGGCCTTGAAATTTGTTAATCTTTCACAAGTGGAAATTATAGCATTCCTTGCATATCGAGTAATAATTGTCCTTGAACCAAATATAGTCCAAGCATAGTAGAAATCTAGAGGACGGACATGTCTACTTTCAGAATTAATAAGATCATGACTTTGTTTCGCTTTGAGGATATAGGATTACCGAAATCTATCTCTAGAAAGATATGCGGCACCACTTGAACTATTTTTAGGATCACGTGGTAAGTCATAGCACATCAACATAGTCGCATGTAAGATTTTCAATTTTCAATGCTTGACAACATTTAGAACAACTCAAGCAATCGCTTGTAAGCTGCACCTCACATTCAACAGCGAAATTGCAACGATAGTCACGATATTAAGGTGCGGGCGAAAAGTTATTGAAGAAAATTACGATTCATGAAACAAAGATTCTTGATTATAGGATATTTTCTTTTCTGGTCAATTAGGCTAAAGCTCAATATGTGAAAAATCACCCGAGGAACAATCTAAAATTACCAAAAAGTCTCCAGAAATGTCTAAAAATCGTGTGCATCAAATCATCCTACACTACAGAAATATAATATTTATTGAATTTTAATCAATTTGTATTTTGATGCCGTTTATTGCGATTAAATTCGGGTATCAACATGATGCGATTACTCTATGTATTCTCATGCGCAATTGAAATGGTCAAGTAAACACGCCCAAAGTCCACATCTTGGACAGTAATCTGCGGAGGGATCAAATCAAAGGATGTACTACCTTACCCCAAACAAATAATTTTGCAAAACCACGAGTGTCTTATTACAAGCACAATTACACATGAAGACAATATACCAAATCTCATATTCCCAAACACAACTAAACTTCACATCACCTGATCGACCAGCTTGATTTATTGGATCATCCCGATGCATGGAAGTATCAGAAATCTCAAGCATTATATAGCGAAACTTCATATACGATAGAGTCATGCCATGATCCTTTCCTTCATGCGCTTGCAAGGTGAGCATCGATATCCTTGGTCATATCGATGCCCACGGCCATGTACTTGTCGGGGCTAGGGTCACTCTCCTTGTACTTCTCGTACTCGATGCTCAGCTTGGCCACACTACCTTGCACTTTTGGGACGACTTTGCACCCCACCTTGTAGACCTTATACGTGTCCAAGATGTGGCCCTCGATGCCGTGCAGGGTGAACGACATGTTGTCATCATCGAACTCGACCTTCTCTTTGAACACTTCGGATTTTCCTTCTATATAATCGCACCAGCAAAAGTAGAAGGTTCGAGTTAGGCACGGCCGTCAATTTAATTTCAATGACAACATGGAATAAAACTGATAATTAGACAGATCAAATTGAACCAATTACCAACGGTGTAATTCCAAGTCTTGATAGCTCCATGCTGATGCCAGTCACCTTCATGAACTTTGATTCCCTGAATGTTTTTGGAGGTGGCGGTGGGCATTTTGTGGGTTTCGCTCCTCCAAATCTTGTAGAACTTGTCAGCTGGTGCTTTCAGTTCGACTTCAGCCACCAGTCTTCCCTGCAAATTAGCCATGTTGGCACAAATATTGAGACTTCAAAATTCACCAAGTTCGTTAGAACACTGGCCTGCGTTGAGAAAAAAGTAGCGTTACTTGTTTCTTATATAGACTTTGGCGTTCATTTTCGTCTCTACTTCAGGTCCCACGCATCATGATTCACGTGGTCCTTGATATGTTCACTAATTATATCTCCCTGTCAAATTGTTGTTGGTTTATAAAATGTATTTTAGACCAATAAAAAGATATGACCGAGCGATTACAGCTGTGGCCTGTCAAATAATTGAAGCAATTCAAGACTTCTATCAATATCCTTCTTGAAGGTGGGTTATTCCAGCTGTCGCGACCTTCCCGAGAGTGAATTACTTAAAGAAGGCTAATGGATTACTAAGTCCGAAGACTTGGCACGGACCCTCCCAAGTCCTACCAATCGCGACTTGATAGAAATTAACTCATTTAAACATGCAATTATATTCAATTTGGAGCCGCCACTAACCAATTAGGGTTGGTTAGAAACCCAAGTAAAGTATGGGAGAAAACTTTACTTTTGCGAACCAGAGATTCAGTAGGTCCGGGGACATGGTTACGCTAGATTAGTCTAACGCTCTTTCGGTACCTTTTTATTTTAATTTAAAAAAAATATTTTGCAAGCAATGTTGATTAATTTTAACTTAAGCTACTAACATGCAAATGGTGGTCATGCAGGTGCACAATCAATAACATTAAATAAAAATGCTAATAAAAATGCATGCCCTAAACATGATTTCTAAATGACGAGACACCTAATTTTTTTTTCTTTTTTTAAAAAATGTTAATTATATGCAATCTTAATCTAACTTAATATGCATGAATTTATTTTAATGACATGCGAGATGCAATTCATATGGTATGACTTAAACTTATCACTATATGTATGCAATCGAATTTATATAATCCTAAATATGCATGTGCTACGTGATATGAGATGAATGACATGGTATTTCTATATGCATGCTCTTTTATGATTTTTTTTATGATGATTCATTTTTAAATGCATATATGCAACCTATGCTAAATAATGATGATATGAGATTAATTATGAATTAACCTATTAATTAACCAAGGAAATGATCTTCTTTTTTATGACATAATGTTTTTTTTTTATTAAAAAGAAAGTAACTTAATGGTGTAATGATCATCTTTTAGCATTTGCCTTTTTATTAAACTATAACTCATATGGCATGCATAACATTTTTTTTTTGTTCCTCTTTTGTTTTACTAAATGAAAATTGACTTAATCTAAAAATATCTAGGTGTATTGCTTTAATATGAAATGTGTATGGACCTACGTACCTAAGTTCTAGATATGACAATATTTTACTAATAAACAAATTCTAATTAAACCTATTATGCAAATTAACTAACATGTACCTAATATTTTTTTGATTTTTTATTGAAATTCGAAATTAATAATAAAGAATAATTAAACTATCTAAAGTGAATAATATTCTAATTTATTTTAGGAATCAATTTAACTTAAACTATATCTTATCTTAAAAGCTATATAAGAAATCAAGACATGCCAACATTATTTAAAATTAGCCCTAACAAAAATCACCCATCTAAAAGTATAATCTAAAAATTATAATCCTATAAATGCAATTCTAATTTACTAACCCTAAGAGTACAGTCCTAATTTACTAAACCTAAATGCTCCAATGCAATATTTAGATTTTTATGCACTTTTTTGATTTTTTTGATTTTTTTAATCTTTTCAAACAAGTAATTATTTTAAAAGAATGAAGATAAGAATTAAAATAATCGAAAAAATAATCCGTTGTCTCACGGATTAAATTAACAATTATTTTAACTCTATAATGATTTAATAATTGAAATGCTATCAAAATTCCTAAAAATTAAAGTAATAAAAAAAAATGACCCGACGTCTTACGGGTCAAATTAATGATTATCTTAATTTGGGATAAAACTCCTAATGTCTACAAGGTCTACAAATATTAACATACAATACTACAATTCAAATAATTAAACTTAAAAAAATAAGCTAACATAACATGGAATGAGTAAACAATATATATATATATATATATACTAAATATACTACCTAAGGCTTGGAAAATGGGAGCAGCAATGGTGCTTCAGTGATGGGTCGTGGTGGCTGGAGTAAGGCGGTCGTCGAAACTCCGGCGAGGCTCGGGTAGCAACCGGACCTGCAGCGAAAACAAAGGAGGCAGCAGGTGGGTCGTGGGTAGAGCCGTTAAATGGGTGGGTCAGGTCGGGTTTGGGTCGGGTTATTAATGGTCCGACCCAAATTGACCCATTAACCCATTTATGACCCATTTATGCTTAATGTAAATTTTTCGACCCAAACCCGACCCGACCCATACCCAACCCATACCCGACCCGACCCAACTCATATTAATAAGATTTATTTTCATATTTAACAAATTTAGAAAAACTTATTCCTATGTTTTTTTAAAGATTATATTATTAAAATACTTCCAAGCTTATATATATATTTTAAAATTGTATTGCTAAAATAGTTTTATACAATATAAATTTAATGGACAATTTTTATAAATTTTAAAATAATTATTTAAAAAATATCGAAATTTAATTATTTTTTAAAAATATTTTTAAAATATAATTTTCTTTTTCTTTTTCTTTTTCTTTTTCTCGTTTCTTTTTTCTTTTTTCTTTTTTTCTTCTCCTTCTTCTTCTTCTTGGGCCGGCCGCCGGCCACGACGACGGCCGGCGACCGGCCACAGGTGAGCTCGAGGCTCGTCGGATCGGCAAGGCTCGAGCCTCGCCCGACGCCGGCGAGCTCGAGTCTCGCCAGATCCGGCGAGCCTCGAGCTCGCCGACGTCGGCGAGGCCTCCACCTCGCCAAATCCGGCGAACTCGAGGCTCGCCGATGTCGAGCGAGCTCGAGCTCGCCCCTCGCCGGAACTAGCGAGGCTCGAGCCTCGCTCGTCACCGGCGAGCTCGAGGCTCGCCGGATCGGCGAGGCTCGAGCCTCGCCCGACGTCGGCAGGCTCGAGTCTCGCTAGATCGGCGAGGCTCGAGCCTCGCCGAGCGTCGGCGAGGCCTCCGCCTCGCCGATCCGGCGAGCTCGAGCTCGCCGACACCCGCCGAGCTCGAGGCTCGCCCGGCCGGTCGCCGGCGTCGTCGCCGTGCCGACGACCGGAAGGAGGAAGGAGAAAAAAAAAAAAGAAAAAAAAAGAAGAAAGATAAAAAAAAAAAAAAAAGGAAGAAAAAGAAAAGAGAAAATAAAAATAAAAAATTATAATTTCGATTTTTATAAAGTTAAAGAGAGAAGGAAGGGATTATAATGTTTTTGTTAAAGATGAGTTTTCAACCCAACCCATTTAAAAACCCACTTAATACCCACCTATCTTAAATCTTTAATTATGAAACCCATTTAACTATCTTTTGTTATAAACAAGGGACCCATTTATGACCCATTTTAACACCTCTAGTCGTGGGCACAGCAGCAGGCTCGGATCAGGAGCGGCAGCGGCAGGAGCTCGAGGCATTGCAGCGGTGGTGGTGCTCAGCGACGGCAAGGGGGAAGCGTCGGGCAGAGGGTCGAGCAGCAGCGCAAGAGGTCTGGGCACTGCAAAGGCGGGCACAAACGGTGCGGATCTGGTTCGGGCTGCTGCAGTCAGGAGCGGCGCAGCTTCAGCAAGCGTCGGCGAGGGGTTAAGCAGATCACGAACAGAGCAAAGGTCGTCAGGGAAGCTCGGAGCCGGCGTAGTGCAGACGTTGGGCAGATCTGATTGAACGGCGAGAGCGCAAAGGCGTGGATTACTGGTGTCGCGATCTGCGACAATGGTGCAGAACAGATGGGCTCGCGGAAGGGGAGCGCGAGCGAGCGACAGCAGCGGCGGGTCACGGGTCGTCGCGAGTCAGTCGTGGGCGTCGCACAGTGAGGCGGAGTAGGCGTTAGAGTCGGAGACAGCAAGCAGATCTAACTCGGGCCTGGCCTCGGTGAGACAGAGCAGAAGGAGGCGGAGTTGGGTGGCGCAGGTGCTCGCTGAGTGGCGGACGGCTGGAGGAGCGGCGGTGGTTGGCGACTCAGCTGCCGGCACTGGGTGGAGGTGTGTTGCTGGCGCACCGGCGACGATGAACGGAAACGGCAGAATGGTGTGATGATGCAGCGAGGAAGCTACTGGGAGTTGTAGAAGAATCGGAGCAGGTAGCGAGTGCAGGGGAGGAAGACGATGCCCCTCATTTTGCTTTGTTGACTGGTCACTCTCACCTCTCTCTCTCTCTCTCTCTCTCTCTCTTACGTTGCTTTCACGTTTCCTCCCTTTGTCTCTCTATGCACACTTCTTCTTTTCAGCAAAAAAGGACAACTGAAAGCTTTTCTCTCTTTCTCTTCAGTTTGCTACTTTTTTTTTTTGCCCCCTGAAAGATGAAGAGAAGCCCCCCTTTTTATAAAGTGAAAACTCGAATTCGTTTTGCAGGTGGAGATTTTCGCTCAACCTCTCAACAACAAAGTGGCTCCAAAATCCCACGGTTGAGTTTTTGAATTCAATTTTTTTTTTTTAAAAAAATTCCATTTAATCAAAGACTATCTTCTATTTCTAAAAATTAAATTTAAATAGGTGTCAACAGCTGCCCCTCTTTGAAAGGAAGCTCGTAGAGGTTTCCTTCAAAGATAAATGACACCTAAATTTAGACCATGCATAATGAATGCAAAATGAATATGAAATGCATATGCAAATGTTAATTGTAATGACTTTTTTTTTTTTTTAAAGAAATGGACTCAATTAAATGTAAGGTCATGCAATAAAGAATGCCATGTTAATGCAATGATTTGGTCAAGAACATATATTTCTATGTGTCCATGCTTAATGAAATGCAAATGCAAAGAAGAACACGTACCTGACATACTTATCTGGAGATTCAGAAAAGTATTATTAGGTGTGAAATGATTCCTATGAGACCTGACAAACATCTGAAAATCTCTTCAGATAATTGAAATGCTCAAAGTCTTTAGAGATCTGGAACTCTCATTAGATCCCAAGCACCTGGAATAACACACCTTCAAGAAGGATAGAGTAGTTCTAGGCAGTTGGTGTTACATGTCCAGGACCCGTACCATTCTACGGTCGCCTAAAATAGTAACATAACTTTACAAAGAGACTGCTTTCCCAGGACCCGTATCATTCTACGGTCGCCCAGTATGACAGTGTTTGGTTGTGTCTAGGACCCGTACCATTCTACGGTCGCCTAAACAGGGATTTACCTTCCAGGACCCGTACAATTCTACGGTCACCTGAATAGGGAAATAGGTTTTGTCTAGGACCCGTACCATTCTACGGTCGCCTTGACAGAAAATTGATTTTTCAGGACCCGTACCATTCTACGGTCGCCTGAATTGGGAAACTGCTTTTCCAAGACCCGTACCATTCTACGGTCGCCTGTTAGAGCAATAAATGTTGTTTAGAACCCGTACCATTCTACGGTCGCCTAAATCAAACTGAATCTGAAGAAAAATCTTTAGGGGATTTGCGACTCTCATCAAATCCCAAACACCTGGAAATTGCATCAAGTACTTAAAAATTCTAAACATCTGGAAATCACATCAGACGCTCGAAAAGACAAATACTTGGAAGTCACATCAAGCATTTAAAGGTTCAAATATCTCGAGTTCACACTAGACATTTGAAAATATTTTACTAAACATCTGGAAATCACATCAGATGTTTGAAAAGACAAACACTTGAAAGTCACATCAAGCATTTAAGGGTTCAAATATCTCGAGTTCACACTAGACATTTGAAAATATTTTACTAAACATCTAGAAATCACATCAGATGTTTGAAAAGACAAACACTTGGAAGTCACATCAAGCATTTAAGGGTTCAAATATCTAAAATTCAAACTAGACATTTGAAAACATTTTATAAATGGGTACTTGGAATTCTCATCAAGCACCAAGATAATCGAACAAACTCAGGGCTTCAAAGACAAATCCTTTGGTCTTTGAGGAAAAATTCATTTCAATTTTTTTTTTTAATTCAATGAAGGTCCATACATGATGGCTTTTCAAACTTCCACAAGGAAAAAATATCGAGACAATTTTCACTACGCTGTGAATCTCTTGAACATGCTAAATAAGACACTTTTAGTGTGAAAAAGCTTCTCACTCGCTCTCATTTAGGGTGGGTATTTGTCCCGACCATTGATGCGGGAATATATCACTCAATCTTATCATCATCTTGTCAACAAGAGTTTGAATTTTCTTGCAAGCAGTACGACCTTACCAATCTGAGAGGTCTTTGACAGGTACTGTAATGTGGGCTTGGTCAATGGCTTAATAAAGGGATTCTTTGAGTCAAAGCTATTGAAAGAACAATTCTATAATCATCTCTGGGTTTACAAGTCAAGAACCCTGCAAAATGAGAAAGAAATAATCTTGCTCGCACTTCTTCGAGCAATGCTCAAAACATATGAATTCCTATGTTAATTCAAGTGCCATAATCTGAAGAGACTTTGTAAGGGACGTAACATAGGCTTGGTTCTTGGGTTTGAGAAATGAAATGATCGTTAGGCTCAAAGATGTGTGTAATGGGTAAGAGTTGGTGATCATCTTGACGTTACCACCAGTTTTCTTCATCACAGATTTTCTTATTGACGGATTTCTTTATTGGCTCAAGAGTTTATCCCTGATGCCAATGATTATTCAACTGGAGATCTTTTCTCAACATTATTTTCTTTGATGATGGGCATCGATCAGGCACACCGCTTTTTTTATGCCCCCCAATTCATCAGTCATTTTCTCTTCTTTTTCACTGGCATTGGCATTGCTTTTACTAGGCACACTGCTTTTTCATGCCCCTTATTTTTTGCACTTATTTTCTTTGGACTCACACAGTCTTCTTTCATCAGCATTTTAGACCATGTTATTCGAATGATTGTCTTTCATCTTGCCCAAGTGTGAGGGATGATCACCAACTAGGTTTGACATGAAATGAATTCATAGGCTCAAGTGGGCTATGCAAAGGATATAAGTGTGTAGGATAGTGAAAGAAATGCTCTTCGTCATCCTAAGGCACTTAAATTACCATATGAATTCAATGTAATAGCATGACTTGAAGATTGATGCAAGTGAAAGCAAGAAAATTTCTATCCATTTCACTCTCCTTCAATGTCAACTTACCTCCATTTGCCCCGATGTGGGGTGGTCCTTGACAAGGGTAGTATGAAAGAAATTCTTCAAGTATTTAGGCTCAAAGAAGGGTTAAACAAGGGTTTACTGTAGAGAAATGAACTGCCCCTCGTCATTTTAGTTGTCGTACTTCATGCAAGAAAACTCTTCATCTTGAAACACAAAATGTTTCCATACTCACCTCACAATGTATAGACAGGGGACTGTGTATGGGATTAGGCTTGCCTTTCACACCTCATTTAGCATGCTCAAGTAACTCGACATCTTTCACTGAATTATCCATTTTGATAAATTTCAAGTGGAATTGACGAATTGCACATCATGTGAAAACATTCTGAAATGATAAAAAGGCAATGCTCTATCAAATCATAAAGTCAAAGCTGTTAAGTGTCTGTGTCTTGCCCCTCTTTGCAAGGGAGCTCATAGAGGTTCCTTAAATGTGTGCAGGGCTGCACCTGAAACATAAAGCAGATAATTAAATGAAACAAACAGGGTAAATTAGATGCATGCTGGAAAATTATTTTATTTTGAAAAAATTTTCAAGGGAACATGAAGAAGCCCAGCCTTCAGAATTAGCTCATTGTCGTTTTCTTTTGGGTAGGATTTCATCACAGGGCTAGTTTGGTGTACTTCAACATGCCCTTAAAACACGAAAATCTCCATGTATTTTATTGGATGAAAAGCAAATTACATTATTGAAATGAGGGAAATCCTAGAATTGAAAATGCAAATATGCAAATATGGAAAGCAATAAAGACTCTTGCGCAGAGGAGTGTGCAAATAATTAAAATTTTCCTACTCTCGAGCTTTGTCAATGGCAAACACTAAATTATCTTCAAACAATTCAGTCATTCCTTCGAGTGCGTCATTAGAGCTCTCAATCTTTGGAGGTGCGGGATCATCTATGCCACCCCATCCATCTGGGATGATATCCCGTGAGTCGAAGTAGGAGCTGGGAGGAGCCGAATACTTTACATAGTAATCGAATTTGCCACTTGGTTGCCCCAGGGTGTCCATCACTTCTGCTTCCTCATGCATCATCTGAAACATGGTCGACTCAGCATCAAAATTGAAAATGGCATTCACAGCTTCTAGGTGGTCAAGGAGTGGGTTATTCTGGATGTTCGGCTGTGCATTGCGGAATGAGACCACCTTGGCATCCAAAAGATTTTGAATTTTGTGTTGCAGCGTATAGCAATCGTCAACAGAATGCCCTACCTCCCCCATATGATAAGCACATGTCTTGGACGGATCATAATTGGGGAAACGTTCGGGATTAGATCGCTTGGGTTCCTTTGCGAGTAATCCTTTCTTCTGAAGGGTTGGTAAGATCTTGGACAATGGCTTAGGAAGAGGCGTAAATTGACGCCTAGAAGAGTTCTTCTGCTGGCCAAAGAATGGTCTTGCTCCTCCCTGATGGGTGTTCGGGGTAGGGCGAGGTGGTTGCACATAAGCTGCATTAACCTCCGCTACAATTTCCTTATCCTTCTTGGTTGAGACTCTCCCATATGAGCTGGTTTGATCAGACGCTCATCCACACGCAATGCTACTTCAATTCGCTCGCCAACAGGGATTAACTGATTGAATGACTCGGCAGTCGATCCCAGCATTCGATTTCGATACTCAGGCGGGAGTGTCTTCATGAACAAATCCATTAGCTCCTTTTCTGTTGGCTCTGGAGTTATCTGAGCGGCTACAGTCCTCCATCTCGTGACATATGCCTTGAAAGATTCCATCCTCTTCTTCTCAGTGCGAAGTAAATCTTCTCGAGATGGAGTGACATCAATATCATACTTATATTGCTTGAAAAAGGCATCAGTCAAATCCTCCCAAGTCTCCAGCAGATTAATCTTCTTCATGATGTACCATTGCAGCGACGATCCTGTCAGGCTTGCTTGAAATTGTTGAATCATCAAGGGGATGTTATCAACATATTAGGTCATTCTGACCACATAAGTCTGTAGATGGATCTTCGGGCAAGAGGTGCCATCATACTTTTCAAAGTCTGGCATTTTGAACTTCTTTGGCATCTTGATCTTTGCATAGTGAGACAGATCAGTTGGGTCTTGGCTAAATGAACCCTGCAGCTGCTTAAGTTTCTCCTCGATTTTCGCTAAGCGTTTTTCTTGCTCAGTCTTCGGTACAGCCGGCTATATCACTTGTATCTCCTCATCAACAACAATTTGAGGCGTGTCAGTAATTTTCTCCCTGGAGACATCCTTAGAGCTTGATGGGCCACTTGTGGATATATTCTTGCCTTTATCTCTCGGATCAGCAATGGGAACATGTTGTGGTAACACCGGTTCATCTTGCGGAGCTGGTGGAGCAGTGTTTGCTTGGAGAGAATCAATTTGCTTAGAGAGCTGCTCAAGAACATTTAGGACTTGCTTCATTTCCGATTCGAGGGCAGCGATGCAAGTTTGATCAGCAACACGTGTTTGTTCGGTGTTATTAGCCATTGTTGCTCTGGAACGAGTACGGATTGGTGATCTTGGATTAGCCGTGTTGTTACCTAAGGAAAAAAAAATACGGTAAGTATTATAACAAATGAGATTGGTCCATGACAATGATCTAATCGCTTGATTTTATTCAAAATTTATTTTAAACATTGAACCAAACTTCCTAACATTGAACTAAGAATTGAAATTCAAATTCCTAAACATTGAACTAAAAATTGAAAGAACTGAATTGAAATCAAGGTCTCTAAACATTGAACTAAGAAACCAAAACATCTCATTTTATATGCTTTTGGGAGTGGAAATGAATTGCAAATCGGTTTTCCCCATCGCATATAAAACAAAGACGGACAACGAAACCTATTGTCATGGACTGACAAAATTGCAAGTAAGTAAATTGCAAAAGTGAGAATTTAAACAACTTACTTTCACTGGGAAGGGATGACAATCACATAGACACACGCATGTACTTTCACTGGGAAGGGATGACAATCACATAGACACACGCATGACATGTGGGGCTCGATTTCTATCTAGATGGCTTAACAAAATGGAGCTAAAATGATGATCTGACCGTTGCAGTCTCGCATTAACATGTCAGGTCCTCCTAACCTCGGCTCAGTCGAATGGAATGTCTAATAATCACGCAATCTCGCGGATATGGACAAACACATTCGACACCATGAAGAACTTTCGGGGAAGAGAAGGTCAACCTCTATATAGCAGTCTCGCTTTAGAGGAAGTATCCTTCTCAACACCATCCTAAGAATCCTATCGCAGCCCAGGTCCGGCAGCAGGTTGTGTGTGCAATAGTGTAGTGCTAAAAACAATCAAACATGCACAACAGTTTAATTGCAAACAACACTTCTATAGTTTAAATTGAACCATTCATCTTTAACCCCAACCTGCAAAACAAGGGTTAGCAAAGACTACTCCCCTTATACCTCCCATCTGCAAAAATATTTAACACTTTATGTTAGGAGCGTACCTTGTTTTCATGCTGCCAAACAAAATATTTTTAAAAAAAGAAACAGGCCTATGTCCACTATGAGTTTTAACTCTGTCCCCAGCGGAATTGCCAAGCTGTCGCGACCTTCCCGAGGGTGAATTACTTAAAGAATGCTAATGGATTACTAAGTCCGAAGACTTGGCACGGACCCTCCCAAGTCCTACCAATCGCAACTTGATGTTAAGAAATTAATCTATATAAACATGCAATTATATTCAATTTGGAGCCGCCACTAATCAATTAGGGTTGGTTAGAAACCTGTCGCGACCCGATCTCGCCGCCCCTTGAAAAAAGTATCCAAGGTGGGGAAAGGTCGAGTTTAGGGATACTTGATCTCAAGATCGCGAGCTCTCCCAAGCTCGTACCCCGCGTGACAGCGAGTTTATTTATGTGATCTAATTGTTTATAACAACCTAAAAATATACAGGAGTCGCCACTAACCTCATTTTTGGGGGTCGGCTAGAAACCCAATCGAGGGTCGGGAGTGTTCCCTCGATTCCTACGCAACCAAATATCTAGGTTCGGGGACTTGGGTTACGCTAATATTGCTATTAGCGCCCTTTCGGTACCTAAATAGTATGTTGTGTTTTTCCTAACATGTCCATGCATTTCTTTTTATATTTTCAGGATCATCAATTCTATACTAAATGATCATGCGTGGTGGATTACTTTCATTCTATTCTATTCCTAAGAAATGAAAGGAAAACAAACAATGAAATTGAAATTGCAACTTGATGTTAAGAAATTAATCTATATAAACATGCAATTATATTCAATTTGGAGCCGCCACTAATCAATTAGGGTTGGTTAGAAACCTGTCACGACCCGATCTCGCAACCCCTCGAAATGTCCAAGGGGGGAAAAGGTCGGATTTAGGGGTACTTGATCTCAAGATCGTGAGCTCTCCCAAGCTTGTACCCCGCGTGACAGCGAGTTTATTTATGCGGTCTAATTGTTTATAACCTAAAAATATACAGGAGTCGCCACTAGCCTCATTTTTTTTAGGGGTCGGCTAGAAACCCAATCGAGGGTCGGGAGTGTTCCCTCGATTCCTACGCAATCAGATATCTAGGTTCGGGGACTTGGGTTACGCTAATATTGCTATTAGCGCCCTTTCGGTACCTAAATAGTATGTTGTGTTTTTCCTAACATGTCCATGCATTTCTTTTTATATTTTCAGGATCATCAATTCTATACTAAATGATCATGCGTGGTGGATTACTTTCATTCTATTCTATTCCTAAGAAATGAAAGGAAAACAAACAATGAAATTGAAATTGCAACTTGATGTTAAGAAATTAATCTATATAAACATGCAATTATATTCAATTTGGAGCCGCCACTAATCAATTAGGGTTGGTTAGAAACCTGTCGCGACCCGATCTCGCCGCCCCTTGAAAAAAGTATCCAAGGTGGGGAAAGGTCGAGTTTAGGGATACTTGATCTCAAGATCGCGAGCTCTCCCAAGCTCGTACCCGCGTGACAGCGAGTTTATTTATGTGATCTAATTGTTTATAACAACCTAAAAATACACCGGAGTCGTCACTAGCCGCATTTTTGGGGTCGGCTAGAAAAGGTCGGCTAGAAAACCTAATTGAGGGTTCGGAGTGTTCCCTCGATTCCTATGCAACCAAATATCTAGGTTCGGGGAATTGGGTTACGCTAATATTGCTATTAGCGCCCTTTCGGTACCTAAATAGTATGTTGTGTTTTTCCTAACATGTCCATGCATTTCTTTTTATATTTTCAGGATCATCAATTCTATACTAAATGATCATGCGTGGTGGATTACTTTCATTCTATTCTATTCCTAAGAAATGAAAGGAAAACAAACAATGAAATTGAAATTGCAAGACATGAAGTAAACAATCAAATCATGCAAATCTAAAAGAAAGTATAAAAGAGAAATATACGGGAAAAAGAGTGAAAAACCCGCAACTCGTCGGGTTTTATACAACAAATGGAGCCCGAGACATATGTCGGGAAAATGGGTATTACATGAAAATGGTCGGAATGGACATCGACCTCCACCATCTTCACGCCTTCTCCATCTTCAAGGTCCTAATCTAAATCTAATCTAAGAAATTTATGACTAGGTGCATACAAGTGAAAGAAACAATCATCACAACTAAGACCAAAGCAATTGGGGTAGAACCCATGTATGATTGGCTCTAAGGAAAAAGAACAGAAATCAAGCACTTTATAAAGAGCAACTTTCATGAATGGAATTTCCCGAGGCGTATCAAGTTCAAGTAAAGTCAAATTCATGGCCGAAAAGCAACAATCGCTAAAGCATGCAAATCAATCATAATCAAATCAGAGAATGATGCATGATAACTGATTTGTTAAAGCCACCTAATCAATGCATGAAAATCATGAAATTTGAACATGACGTAGGGTTAAATGTGAAGAAAAAGTTTGATTTAGACATTTAACCCTAAATCCATGTGCAAAAGGCCACACAAATCCATTAACATTGATATGTGACTTGTTATTAGGAGCAAAATGCATAACAATTTAAATTGCTACATGTCAACTTGAATTCTAAGGTTACTTGACCTTAAAAATTCTCAAATTTTAGCATGGGATGGATATGGATATTATGGACAGCTTTCATTGAGAATTTATCCTCAAGATCATTATGTATAAGATCACACAAAATTGGTAGACAGTCAGATTTATAGAGACAAGACAGCACTGCAGGTCAAGACAAATTCAGACTTCAAAACTTGATCTAAAAAAAAAAGAAAAGCAGGGCAAATGATGGGCAAATTGGACAAACTAGGCATCATTAGAAAGCTCAAGGTGTCCTTTATGAATTCCTATTAGGTGACAATTGCAATTTAGCTCTTTTTCTAGCTCAAGCAAAGCCATTTGTATAAGTGGTCAGATCAGATCATAACAAGCAGAACACATCAGCAGATTAGTGCTCTTTGCAAGAAGCATCAGGCAGGGCAAATGATGGCCAAATCGCACATATAATATGTCTATGGAAAGCTTGAGAAGTCTATTACAAATCTCTAGAAGACATTAAATCCTAATAACATCACCTGCCAGTTCGTTCCAAGGACCGAAGCATATCAGTCAAAACAGGCATACGAATTTCCACATCAGAGCAGAACATAACAATTTTCCAGAATTACTTCCTAACTTTTAAAGAAAATTTCATGTGGCTAATGATATCGGATCAGGGTGTATTATAGCTCGCTGGAAAGCTAGTCGAACCATCTTCAGCTCTCATGAAGGCATCAAACACAGAAAACCACAGCAACCAGCTCATATCAGGTCATTTGCACAAAAGGTCATTGGAAACAGAGAATCAATCAGAACAGCAAATCAATCTAAAACTACTGCAGAATCAACAGACTTTGTAGGTGTTTTTCGATGACTGAACGACGTCCGTTCAGGGCATGCAACATATCAAATCGAAGCTCTAGAAGTATATTTTATATGTCTAGAAGGACTCGAGGTCAAAAAAAAACTCATCTAGCACCTCCTTTCAGCCGAAACAGTGAGTCACTCATCCGAAATCGAAAATCACAGAATCTCAGCATCCAACTGCAATCAATTCCAGATCATACAAACATCGATTTTAATTAGATTTGCAATGCATCCTGGCCCCGAACCTTCGTTGTCGATCATGAATCACGACACGAGAAGCTCTCGCCTCATCGGATGATATTAAATGGAGTTTCATCGCACCCACCTTGGTCCGTAATGAATCGGCCAAGAACTGACCTTCGGAGATGTCCACCATTCAGTGACAATGAAGTTGCTATTTAACAAAAAAACATGTACTGAAATCAGTGGAGGATCTGAATCTAATAACACTCCTTACCGAAATAGAAAAGAGGAAACCAAACACTTAGCTTCGATTTTGTTATTGGAACTCCTGGAAAATGAAGAACGCTGGCCTTTGATTCTGTGATCCTCGAACTCATCGAATGAACGCCTCGGCTGCCGATTTGAAGATGGTGTACGCTTCTTTCGAGTTGCAATCTAGACACGTTTTTCTCAGCTTCTTCTTCAACAAAATCAGTGAAATTAAATGTCAACGGAATCTGCTGAAATCAGAATCTTTGCGCAACAAATGTACAAGTAAAGATTGAGAAGACTCAGCTCAATCTTTATTCTGCGATTTTCTGGAAATCAGCACATCAACTACTCGAAGCATCTTCAGAGATTTTGATGATCAAGTAACAACGAAGAACTCCTTCGATCTTCATCTGTTCCGTCTTCAATCAAGAGAGAGACCGACCGAGAGACAAATCCAGAGAGCGAGAGACAGATCCTGAGCGCGAGATCCAGCCAGAGAGGAATCGTCGGAATCTCTCTTGCGCGCGAGACTACCGGCAAAGCAGAACAAGAAAACGATTGGAAGCTGTCGCCGCCGCTGCCGTCGCTACCACCATCGCCGATCGGCTTCGGAGCTCGAGAAGGTGCAGATGAGGAAGTCGAGATCCTCAAGCCAAAGAGAGAGACCGATTTCCACCTTGAATCGATTCGGCCGTCAAACCCTAGATCGCTCTCCGAGATGCGGAGAGAGTCGGAGAGAGCGATAATCCCCTCAGCAAGAGAATACGTGAGAGAGCATCCGCGCGCGAACCGTTTTTTTAGAGAGAGAGAGAGAGATCGTGATGAAGAGAGAGCAGGAGCGAGAGAGCGTCTCTGAGAGAGAGAATACGCGCCAGAGAGCCTCCCCCTTCGAATGCCCCCTCCTTCCTTTTCATATTATTTTTTTATTTTATTTTTTCATTTTTCTCTCCTTTTTCTTTTTCGTTTTCCTTATTCCTAATTTTTTTTTTTTTCTATTTTCATTTCATTTCATTTTTTTTCTTCTTTTCTTTTCTTTTCTTTTCTTTTTTTTTTTTTTTTTTTTCTTTTTATTTATATTTTTTGGCTCTTTATTTTTTATATTTTTGCAAAATTGATGATTAAAATGTCGATAAAAATTTCGGGTCAACAAAAAAAAAAGTAAAGTATGAGAGAATACTTTCTATACTATGAACAGAGATTCGGTAGATCCCGTGGTTACGCTAAATTAGTCTAACGCCCTTTCGGTACTTTTTTATTTTAATTTTAAAAGTATTTTGCAAGCAATGTTGATTAATTTAAACTTAAGCTGCTAACATGCAAATGGTGGTCATGCGGGTGCACAATCAATTAAATAACATTCAAATAAAAAATGCTAATAAAAATGCATGTCCTAAACATGATTTCTAAATGACATGACACCTAATTTTTCTTTTTTTCTTTTCTCTTAAAAAAAATGTTAATTATATGCAATCTTAATCTAAATTTAATATGCATTGATTTATTTTAATGACATGTGAGATGCAATTCATATGGTATAACTCAAACTTATCACTATATGTATGCAATCTAATTTATATAATCCTAAATATGCATGTCTTACGTGATATGAGATGAATGACGTGGTATTTTTACACGTAAATCTTTCTTTTATGATTTTATTTTATGATGATTCATTTTTTAATGCATATATGCAACCTATGCTAAATAATGATGATATGAGATTAATTATGAATTAACCTATTAACTAACCAAGGAAATGATTTTTTTTAATGACATAATGTTTTTTATTGAAAAGAAAGTAACTTAATAGTGCAATGATCATCTTTTAGCATTTTCCTTTTTATTAAAAAAAATTAAACTATAACTCATATGGCATGCATAACATTTTTTGTTCCTCTTTTGTTTTACTAAATGAAAATTGACTTAATCTAAAAATATCTAGGTGTGTTGCTTTAATATGAAATGTGTATGGACCTAAGTACTTAAGTTCTAGATATGACATCGCTCAAAAAAAAAAAGTTCTAGATATGACAATATTTTACTAATAGACAAATTCTAATTAAACCTATTATGCAAATTAACTAACATGTACCTAATATTTTTTGGATTTTTTTATTGAAACTCGAAATTAATAATAAAGAATAATTAAACTATCTAAAGTGAATAATATTCTAATTTATTTTAGGAATCAATTTAACTTAAACTTTATCTTATCTTAAAAGCTATATAAAAAAATCAAGACATGCCAACATTATTAGCCCTAACAAAAATCACCCATCTAAAAATATAATCTAAAAATTATAATCCTATAAATGCAATTCTAATTTACTAACCCTAAAAATACAGTCCTAATTTACTAAACATAAATGCTCTAATGCAATATTTAGATTTTTATGCACTTTTTGATTATTGATTTTTTTATTTTTTGATCTTTCCAAGCAAGTAATTATTTTAAAAAGAA
Source organism: Eucalyptus virginea (assembly GCA_014182375.1). Taxonomy (NCBI): domain Eukaryota; kingdom Viridiplantae; phylum Streptophyta; class Magnoliopsida; order Myrtales; family Myrtaceae; genus Eucalyptus; species Eucalyptus virginea. The sequence goes on from CM024520.1 coordinate 44,224,186, forward strand.
TGAAGATGAGAATTAAAATAATCGAAAAAATAATCCGTTGTCTCATGGATTAAATTAACAATTATTTTAACTCTATAATGATTTAATGATTGAAATGTTATCAAAATTCCTAAAAATTAAAGTAATTGAAAAAAAGACCCGGCGTCTTACGGGTCAAATTAATAATTACCTTAATTTGTGATAAAACTCCTAATGTCTACAAGGTCTACAAATATTAACATACAATACTACAATTCAAATAATTAAACTTAAAGAATGCTATCAAATAAAATAAACAGAAAAATAACATAAAAATAAAGACAGTAAAATAATCTAAACTACAAAAGGGTAAAAGAAAATATAAAAAAAAAAAAACTACCTAAGGAGGGTAAACCAACGTCAACGAGGAAGGGCCTGCATGGAAACGTTTTCGTTTCGTTTTTGAACACTTTTTTTGTTTTGTTGTTCTCAGGAACAAAAAAGAATGAAATGCGTTTGGTTACGTTTACATTCTTTTTTGTTCTTTTGTTCGGAAACAAAATGGAGCAAAAAAAAGAAACACAAAAAGCTTACTTCTTTGTTTAAACAATTTTGAAGAAACACTTCCATCTTCTCTATCTTCTCTTTTCTTCTTCTTTTTTCCTTTGGCGGCGACCGGCCGTCGAGGGCCGGCGACGCCGTCGAGGGTCGGCAACCTCGCCGGAGCATCGCCGGCCCCGGCAAGGCTGCCGGCCCCTCGGCCCGGTCGCCGAAGGCCGGTGACCGGCCAAAAGAAGAAAAATAAAAATGAAAGGAAAAAATGAAAAATAAAATAAAAATATTAAAAAATTAAAAGAAACAAAAAAAAAGAATAAAATTTACCAAACGTGTTTTATTCATTTTTTATTTAGGAACAAACTTACCAAACGCATTTTTCTGGTCAAAAATGTTTAACAAAAACACTTTTTTTTTTATTTCTGTTCCCTAACAAAAAAGAACAAGAACATTACCATGCAGCCCCGAAGCGGATCGCAGGCAGAGGCGGTGCGGAGCACGGCGTGGGCGAGGTCAGGAACGGCGAGGAAGGTCCTGGTGGCCGGAGCAGGGGCTGTCCGTCGGAGGTTCGGCGAGATTCGGCAGTAACCACACCTACAGCAAAACAGAGAAGGCAGCAGGTGGCTCTGTTCGGGCGTGCAGCAGCGAGTAGAGCAGCAAACTCAGCAGCGGGGAGGTCACTCGGGCGTGCAGAGCAGCAAGGGCAGAGACGCGCAGCAGCGGATGCAGAGGAGTCGCGGCAAGCTTCGGGGAAGACCAACAAAACGGCGGTGGAGGTGTGCAGCGCTCGAGCAGTTGCAGGTCACCGGTACAGAGCTCGCCGGCAGGAGGAGGTTTGCTGCAATGGTCGGGCTCGGGGCGTCGTGGCAGGTGGCGCTCAACGCTCAGGCAGTCACAGGTCGCCGGATCGGGGCTCGGGTGGAGGAAGACTCAGGCGTCGGGGACTCGGGGCAGCACGGCGGTGGTGCTGACCGAGGTGGAGGCGCGCGACGGATCAGCGATCGGCTCGGACTTTTGGAGGCTGGACGTCGTAGCGCACGGGTCTTCGACTCCGAGTAGCAGGTGGATGCGGTTCAGGCGAGGCCGGGGAGGGTTGGGCGGCAACAACTCGTCGGGATCGTGGGTAGGCGCCGCACGAATGGGAGAGCTCGGACGGACACCGGTGGGGCTTCGAGCGAGGCGGTCGCGGCTGGCCTCGGCTTCCAGGCGGCATCGGCCTGCTCGGTGAGGCGGTGTTCACGGACGGACGCTCCGAAAGGAGGGTGAGCGGCGAGGGAGACGATGAACAGTCGTCCCATCTGCCCCCTCGTACTTTCTCCTCTCCCTTCTTTTTTCTTTTCTCTCTCTCTCTCACCTGTCTCTCTCGCGTCACTTCCCCTCTGTTTTCTCTCTGCACACTTCTTCTGACTTTTCCTTCAGCAGATTTTCTTCAAAGGCGTGAACGAAAAAGCCATGAAAAACTTTTCATTCTTTTCACTTCTTTCGAACCCCGAGAAAACCCCCCACTTTTTTTCTTTCTCTTTCAATTTTCTATTTTTTTCTCCTTCGACGGAGACAAATAGAAACCCCCCTTTGGTTCCGAAACCTCGCCCTTTATTTATAGAAGAAGGCTTAAAGTTGTTGCGAGTGAGATATTCACTCAACAACTCCAACAATAAAAAGGCTCCAAAATCAAATAAAAACTTAATCTTTTTTGAATTTTGAAATGAAAATATATTTTCAACAAAAAAAATTTCCAAAACCAAATTTTTATTTTATTTATTATTTTCTAAAATATTAGGTGTCAACACTTATTTTCTTATAATGAGTTCCAATATTCTATGAAAGTTGCGAGTGGAAATCATCTTCTAATTTGATTGATCTGCCCAGGTAAACTTAAGATTATACCCGATGCATAAAATAATGAAAGAGGTAACTTACCTGGCCTACAGGTGGACTCTGAGGTGTATTTGGTGAGTTATAAGATGCCTTCATCATTTCTCTATATTATTATTATGATGCGCATGTGAGGGTGTTAAAGCCAAAAAAGGTTCTATATTTGACATATAATTCATTAGTTTGAATTTTTTAAGTGGAGATGAGCCTAACTATATAATAGATATATTGATAGGCGTAGATTTGGGGTCTCTCTTGATATAGGTGAAGATATCAGAGTTATGTTGCACATCTCAACAAGTGTTTTCTCAAAATAAGAATTTACAATGTGACTCTTTGATCGTGGTGGTAGATGGTATCCCTTGCTTCTTGTCAAGTTTAATTGGGCAAAAGCGATTGAGTTAGAGTCAGAAGGGCAAACGTTATTCACGCGACCAATAGCCAAAATTGGCAAGGCCAAGGTAGAGATTTGAGTTAAGAATATTGGTATAGAAGGACCTTTGAATTAAGGAGGAGCTAGCCTAAGGAAGAGACTCACGCTTGGAGGGAGACCGTACACTCCAAATTGACCATAAGAGGCCATTCTATCCTCCACACACAATTGCCAAAAACACTGGTGGATGGATGCTTGCTTTAGTTGACTAAATTTCCTGGATATAAGAGTAAACCAACAATTGTAGCAAACTAGTTGAAGATTGTTTGGTAGGCACTTGCAACCTTACCCTCTTGATGAAGGATCTGTGGCTCACAATCTCCATTACGGACGCGGTGCTCATGTTTTTTGGCATCCATTTTGTTAGGTTTTGCTATGAGGGGACAGGACAACTGCATTTAATTACGGTCCTGGAGTGGTGTCCTATGATCGAGTACTTTTTCTATATAATGTGGCTGTTGATTGGTTTTCAATCGTGGCAAATTGCTTGATCCGAATTAGGGTTCGAAGAATTTTGATAATGGCTTGATCTGTCCAAATTATGGTTTATATGTGGGCAAAACATAAAGACCATGTTGTTTAGGCACACTAGCAAGCCACGTCGACTTGGGAAATTGATAAAATATTGTCATGTCAAATTTCTAGCATCCAAAATCGAAGTTGTCACTTAAGTAATTCGATGAAACACAAGTGTCATAACTTTCATGCTTGAGTGCTATACCTTTTGTTTTGACCATTTGAATTGAAATAAAAAAGATGGTAGACTTTAAATAATCATATTGTGCTTTTTGAAACCCCAATCAATCTTCACGACACCAAAAAAAAAAAAACAATCGTAAAATTCAATCCTTATTGGAAATTTATCTTTATTTTTACTTTTTCGCAATTTAAATGGCTAATCACGATTGCCTTCAATTTGCATACCTTTAAATTTCTTGTCTAAAATTAACAAAAGATCCTTCATATCCTTTATGGTTCACCATTGATTTATGGGAGAATTACCAAAAAAATCCTAAACCTATTGCAATTGTGCCAATTCAATCCTAAACTTTTTTTTTAGGCTAATTTAGTCTTAAACATTTTACAATTGTGCCAATTCAGTCTATCCGGCCAAAATTAGTCGGCCGGCGCTAACGTGGACGCCGGCCAGGGACAGCTGGCCAGGGAATGCTGATGTGGCAATTTTTTAATATTTTTTCTCTTTTTCAATTTTTTTTTTGAATTTTTGAATTTTATTTTCTCTTTTTTTTTTCCCACCTTCTTCTTCCTCTGGCCGGCGAGATCAGCCTCACCAGCCACTAGCGAGGCTTGCCCCCGCCAGCCACTGGCGAAGGCGAGCCTCGCCCAGCGACGGCGAGGCCGCCGTTGCCAGATCTGGACGGTGAGGCTCAACCTCACTATGGATGGGCGAGGCCGAGTCTCACCAAATCTAGCGACCTCTCGCACTTCTGGTCGTCGGTGACCCGAGTCAAGGCCCTACCGCCCCTTTTGGACTCGTCCGCCATTCGCACCCTCTTCGAGGATGCCCTCGAGATCTCGCGACGATCCTCGCTGGTGGTTGGCGAGGCCGCCATCGCTGGGAGAGGCTCGCCTTCACCAGTGGCCGGTAGGGGCGAGCCTCGCTGGCCCTCGCCTCTAGCCAGAGGAAGAAGAAGGTGGGAAAAAATATTTAAAAATTGCCACATCAGCGTTCGCCAGCCAGCTGTCCCCAACTGGCGTCCACATCAGCGCCGACCGGCCAATTTTGGCTTGGATGGACTGAATTGGCACAATTGTAAAAGGTTTAAGACTAAATTGCCCCCAAAAAAAAAGTTTAGGATCAAATTGGAATAATTGCAATAAGTTTATAACTTTTTTGGTAATTCTCCCTCGATTTATATATGATGGAAATTCAATTCCGGTGAAACAACTATGCAAAAAAAATTAAAATTAAAATTAAAGGGCTAATCAACGGCCTTAATCTTACCAGCAATGTATTCCAAATCTTATATAATATCTTAGCTGGCGATTTCAGCTCCAATTCGCCATGCAATGTCATTTTGCTTTTTCGAAACGAAGAGTTAACTAAAGTTCGAAATATGAACGCTCATGTGCAAACAGTTAACATGGATACACTTCATATGTATAGATGATGAAGGCCCCTGATTGCCATTATATATGTTTCTACAGGGTCGTGCAAGGCATGATTCATGTGATCCTTGGTATTCGTTTTCATGTTTTAGTCAACCTTCTAACTAATCGGTTTATTAAATGAGCATGCGCACTGCCGAAAAAAAAAACAAATCTTATTTAATTAATAGCTCGTCAATTTTCACAAATCTAACGACTTTAATCATATAATATCTATCCAATCGTATAGATTCGCAAATTTTATGGATCTAGCACATTGTCCATATCTTTCGCCAAGAAAAAATGAGTCCTACCTTAAACCCACCTGTCAAAGAGACAATCTTTTCTTAGAGTGCTAAGATCATTCCTATCGTGTGCTTGTGGTCCATAGTTGAAATGGAAGGATTTACATTGTTTCATGTATGTATGTCAAAATGCGATTAGCCGGTTTGGTCAAAATTCCAAAGGTGCGATCATTGTTTCGTGTCTATATGTACATCCATGACACACATATATGCATGTGTGAAATTGTTGTCACGGCCAAAGAAAAAAAAAAGTTAGAATGTGAAGACTATGTGATCATTGTCATATCATCTCAAATTATCTATACAACAGAAATGGATGAACCGAAATCTAGAAACTAAGTCCGCAAATACGAGAACAATCTTGCGAATGCACAACTTTGCATGAAAACAAAGGAATTCTCTCTCTTTAAATGTATTCTGATCAATAATGAAAATGCTTTTGTTCTCCTAACGAGAAACTTAATTGTGATAGAGAAAAATGTAATCTAAAAATTATAAAAAATATCTAATTCATATCACAAAATAACAGCAAGTTCAAAATCTATATCTTTAAAAAAGGATTTCCTGAATTAACTAGACTAATAATTCTAAAATCTTATCTTCTTAAACACCCATGTAGGTCTTCATCAAATCATAAGTGCATTATAAATTGAATGAATTGTTTGTTGAAGACAGCATTGCTCTTTAATTGATATGGTGAAGATATCGTCGAAATTATATATTTGATATGATTGCCCTTGATTGATTTATTGGGATATTGTACATCGAAAATTAATTTTTCTGTATATTTCTTACCAAAATTAGTTAGACTTCATGTATTATAAATAGGTGTGTAGTCATACAGTTTCAATGTGAGAAAGTAATACAATTTCCCAACTCAACTGCTTTCCATCATTTTTTATATTCTGACATGTTATCAGAGTATTTCTTCTAGCTTCCGCTCTTCTACCCTTCCTAAGTCAAAAAACCATCTCAGAATCAGAAACCCTCCTTTCTTTTCATCTTCAAGACCAAACCTGTGAAGAAAACTTTTCCACTTATAACAGTATACAAAATGAGTGATCGCGCCGAAAAATCAAGCCTCAAAATCTGGAATTTTTGAAGATCAGAGATCCTTCCCAACGTCCAAGAATTGGATGAATTTCCTTCAGATCAACAACCAGACTTAGCGGAAGAAGACCAGACAGAGGATTCAATCCAGCCCAATCCAAGGCAATTTTTCCTGGCCCATATGTTCAATGGCTCCCGGTCCCAATCCAACATTTTTAAGGCCAGACGAATTCGGCCCAGAATACAATGGGCTCCATAATTGGAACCTATTTTCAGAACAACGGGCTAGGAAGAGGCGCATCACTCAATACCAAGCCCAATCTATGATCTGGACCGGGTTGATCTTTTTCGAATCAAAGTGGTTCGGGTCCAATCGGGTTTGGGGCAAATCCATACCCGACTTATGGACACAGTTTTTTTCCTCTTGCAGGCACCATTGGTGGTGGGTTGCCTAAGCCAGGGGATTCCCTGTACACATTTGCCGCCAACGGACCCAAGCTCCGCCTCATCACACAGCAGCTCTCAGGGCCAGAAAACTATTTTGTGTGGTCTCGGGAGCTCCAACGAGCACTAGTTACAAAGGACAAAGAGAGATTCATTGACGACACAATCCCGATCCCAACCGACGAGCGACTAGTAAGTCACTGGATGAAGTGAAATCAGCTTGTCCGAACATGGATCAAGAACAACCTCACCCTAGAGGTGGCCGTCGGACTCACTTAAACGGAAGACGCAAAAAAAATTTTGGGACAATATACTGAAGATGTATGGAAAGCTTGACCGGGCCAAAATTTTATCAATAATGCAAGCCCTAAAGAAACTAAAGCAAGAAAGTCTCTTGGTTTCCACCATTTTCAACGAATTGTCAGCATTATGGAACGAACTTGAGATGGCTGAAGAAAAATAGCAGGGACCCGAAGGAACCCAGCTCAAAATTGCGCGATTAACGAGAGGAAAAAGGTAAGCAGATTTTTGCTTATCTTGTATGACAGTTGTTTACTTTTTCGAAGCCAAATCCTTACCATGGGCCATGTTCCCCTAAACAGCCATATACACCTGGTGTCAAAAACTGAGGTAGAAGATGAATACAAGGAACTGTAAGAAGAAGACATGGGAAAATTTTTTGTGTATTCTTTTCTGTATCCACTGATGTACAAAGTCGATCTCTATATAATACAAAATGTCTAATAATAAAGAAAGAAAGATTATATTCCTTTAATCTATGTGTATCAGATCTAATCCTAAATTGACTAAAATAAATGATCTGCATCTCTTAAGATATACTCCAGATCAGCATCATATCTTCCAACACTCCCCCTCAAGCTGGTGGCTTGTATATATCTAAGACGCCAAGCTTGCCTAGAAGATATGAATGTTGTCTTTGACATAAAGGCTTGGTAAGTATATCAGCAGGCTGTTCGATGGTTCTGATTCCTCTTGCTTCGATTATTCCTTCTTGAATCTTCTCTCGAGTGAAGTGACAATCGACTTCTATGTGCTTCGTCCTTTCGTGCAATACAGGATTTGTAGCAAGCTTAAGTGCAGAATCATTGTCACAAAATAACAAAGTTGGTCCCTCGACCTTCACTCCAAGGTCTAGAAGCAAGCCTCGTAGCCAAACTACTTCACAAACAGCCTTCGCCATGGATCAATACTCAGCTTCTGCTGATGACAGGGATACAGTAGATTGCTTCTTCGTCTTCCATGAGAGTAAGGATTCCCCAAGTTTGATGCAAAAACCAGTGATGGATCTCCGACTCATAGGACAAGTTGCATAATCCGCATCGCAATAAGCTGTCATTTTCATGTTGCAATTGCGAGAAAGAAGGATTCCTAGTCCCGGACATTTCTTCAAATACTTCACCACTTTCAAGGTAGCATTCATGTGAGACTGTTTTGGGCTATGCATGAATTGACTGAGTGTCTGAACAGCATAACAAATGTCAGGTCTCGTCATAGTGAGATAGATGAGTTTCCCAACTAGCCTCTAATAGCTTGACGGGTCCTTGAGCAGTGGATCATTTTCTGTGGACTGGAGGCTTGCATCATATTCTGTAATGGTTAACTTGACATTTTGCCCGATAGGGATGACTGCTGGCTTGCATCCTGATAATCCCGCTTCTAATATAATCTCCAGTACATATTTTTGCTGACTAAGAGAGATACCTTGCTCTGAATGGGCTATCTCAATTCCAAGAAAATATTTCGGTGATCCCAAATCTTTGATATGAAACTTGGAATGGAGATTTTCTTTAAGGTTCTTCACGGCAAGCTCATCATTGCCCATGATAAGTATGTCATCAACGTATATCATTAAGTAGATGGATAACGTACCTTTTGTCCATGAGAAAAGTGCATAATCATGCTTGGATTGTTTGAAGCCCACAACTGTGAGTGCACTGGTGAACTTGGCATACCACTGTCGCGAAGCCTGCTTGAGACCATAAAGGGATTTATGGAGACGACACACATTGGACTCCCCCTGTCTCCGTAAACCCAGTGGAAGATCCATATAACTTTCTTCATCTAAATCTCCATGAAGAAATGCATTATGAACATCCATTTGATGTAATGACCAATCACGAAATGCAGCAATAGATAGAAAAGTACGAACTGTAACATCCTTTGCTACTAGAGAGAAAGTTTCGTGATAGTCAAAACCTTCTTTCTGAGTGAACCCTTTAGCCACTAATCGAGCCTTGTATCTTTCGATGGACCCGTCGGCTCTATATTTGATCTTGTAGACCCACTTGCAACCAATTGGCTTGCGATTTGGTGGTAATGAGACGATATCCCATGTATGATTTTCTAACAAGGCATGCAATTCCTTTTCCATGGCTTCTTGCCAACGAGGGTCTTTGACAGCCTCATTGTAATGAGATGGTTCTTGTTCCTCAGATACTCGACTAATGCAACACATATGATCAGGTGATAATCTTTGGAAAGATACATATGTGGAGATAGGATAATGTGTACCTGATAATTTTGAAGCCGTGCAAATATAATCCTTTGTCCATGTAGGTGGACGAGTATTGCGTCCTGATCGCCTGGGCATCTGGGGCTGTGAACTGGAAGATATCTCCTCATTGTGTGACACTTCTTCATTGTTGACATGTCCTGGGGACGTCACATCAACTTCTTCTGTATTTCCAATAGAGTTATCCATGGAATATGCATCAGAAATTAGAGATGGTGCTGTAATGCCCGATGTACGTTCTGGAGGTGTGAGAATATATGTTTGGCCAGGAGATGATTCTTCATCTGATATAAACCGAGTATGGTCGGTGTCCCTGTCGGAATTTGCAGACGGTTCCGACTTATCTCGGAAAGGAAATATTTCCTCATGAAAGACGACGTCCCTGCTTATGAAAAATTCTCCAGTGGATGGCTCAAAGACTCTATATCCCTTTTGTAAAGTTGCATATCCCATAAAGATGCACTGGCGGGCTCGAGGACTCATCTTGTCTCGAGGTCCTACCGTTGTTACATAGCATAGACAACCAAAAACTCTTAAATGATGTATTTCCGGTTTTCTTCTATAAAGCATTTCATATGGAGTTTTTCCAGCAAGCACCCGACTCGGCATACGATTAATCAGATAAGCAGCTGTGACTATGCAGTCTCCCCAAAAATTTTCGGGAATCGAGGCTTGAAATTTCAGAGCACGCGATACCTCTAATAAATGCCGGTGCTTACGCTCAACAATGCCATTTTGTAGTGGAGTATAGATACATGAGCTCTCATGCAGAATTCCATTTGAGGAGAAAAAAATCTCACATTCATTGCTGAAGAATTCCCTTCCATTATCAGTGCGAATGCGCTGAATAGACTTCCCAAATTGATTTTTGGACAGGGAGAAGAAAGTTTTTAGATAATGAAAGACTTGGCCTTTGGACTGCATCAGAAAGACCCATGTGGCTCTTGAAAAATCATCCACAATTGTCAGAAAAAATCGAGAACCATCACGATTTGGTGTGTGATAAGGTCCCCAAATATCAGCATGGATTAGAGAAAAAAGACTTTTTGCACGAGAAACACTATTTGGAAAAGGTGTACGAGTTTGCTTTGCCAATGGACAAATGGGACAATGAGAACAAGGAATAGAAGCACTATGGCCCAATCTTTGATGACGAACAAGATTTTTATCATTTGTAGCAGAATTACACAATGACAAATTACTCAATTCAACACATGATAAATGTGAACTGCTGGGAAATTTGATCCAAAAATATAGCCCTTGAGAGATACTACCCAAGCCCATCAATCTACCAGTCGAAAGGGCCTGAAATATACATTTATCAGAATCAAATAGGACTCGGCACGAATTTTCTTCACAAACTCGAAACACTAATATTAGATTGAAATTGAAATCAGGAACGTATAATACGTTCTTGAGAGTTATGAGTGGACTAAGATTTACGGTGCCAATCATCATCACAAGTGTGGAATTACCATTGGGAAGCTGTACTGAAGCTGGAGTAGGCAATTTCTGGATTTTTGAGAAAAAAATTTTATCATAGGCAATATGATCACTAGCTCCAGAATCAATTATCCACTTATCATTGGAAATTGAATTTGCCAAGCAATATGAAGTACCTGTGAAGCTCCCAGCCTTGTCTGATGTGTCCAGTTTTTTGAAAGCCTTCATAAGTTCTTGATATTGTTCTTGGTTAATTGGCTGATGTTGTCCTGTAACCTGAAAGACAGTTGAAAAATCATTCTTTCCTTTTTCTCCAGGCTTGCCATGTAGTTTCCAGCAATTATCAATTGTGTGATGTGGACGTTTGCAATAATCGCAGTATAATTTACCTTTGCCCTTGAAATTTCCCTTTAATGTTGCAGCATATGGCGGTCCAATTGGACCTTTTAAATAGGGAATGGTCGCTGCTTCTTGTGGACCGTCGGATGCGAAAAAAGGGCGCGGACCGTCGGATCCTATGGAGAGCAAGATCGCATGCGAGCCGTCCGATGCTGCTGAGAAGAGTCCTCGGTGACCGTCGGATCCGATCAGTGGGTGCGGGCCTCGTGAGCCGTCGGATCGCCTCGAAGAATCGTGGCCGTCCGCTCCTCTCCTTAGGTTTCGAGAGTCTTCAGGAAACCCTAAGTTCTGCCCGATTGTTCCTCGCCCCCTTTTTGCTGCTCCTCTCTCGAGAGCACTCCCGTGTATAGCAAGTGCGACTCCTTCTTTGGGGTTGTCGAGCACAGCAAGACGCTGGCTTTCCTCCTGCGTTGCAAGTTGGTAGATCCGAGCGAGGGTTGGCGTTGGATCCATGGTGAGTATCTGCGTCCGGAAAGAGAGGTACAATTCATTTAGGGCAAGGAGAAATCTCGTGACTTTTTCTCGTTCCCGGATGGCTCGATATTGTTGAAGCGTCGACTCAGGTCCTTCTAATTTTTCTTCCACTGCTTCTAATTCATTCCACAACGCTAAGATCTTGTTGTAAATGGTGGCTACGCTCATATTTCCCTGTTTCAATTCCGAAAGCTGTTGGGTTAGTGAAAAAACTCGAACACGATCCAATTTCCCGTACATTTCTTTTATATTTTCCCACATTCTGTTTTGGGTCTTCCGTCGGCGGTAATCCGGCCACGACCTCGAAAGTAACACAGTTTCGATCCATGTCCGGACCAACTGGTTACACTTCCTCCATAGTCGTGCCTGCCGCTCGTCGGATGGGATTGGAATCGTTTCATCAATAAACCCATCTTTTTCTTTGGTCACCAACGCCCGCCGGAATTCACGCGACCAGCTTGAATAATTGTCGGCCCCGGTCAGTTGCTGGGTGATGAGCCGTAGCTCTGGCCCGTCGGCCGTCGTGGTGTAAAGCGGATCCCCGGGTTCCGGCTTGCCACTGGTGGCGAAGATCTGGTATGGGAAGGGACTCGGTGCAGGAATCGGGTAGGGATTTGCGCCTTGACCCGAACCGCCCAAGCCAAAACCGTGACTCGCATTTTGAAAACCCGAGTAGGGATTCGTTCCCATACCCGGTCCAATTGAACCACCCGTCTGCTCCGGGCCGATGGCAGGATTTGCCCCATCACTGGTTGGTAGATCTCCGTCGGCTCACACGCTGCTTTGGTAGCCAGGCGATAATGCATTGGGAATTGACCCATGATACCATGGATACGGCATCCATTGGTAGGGATAGCCCGCGAAGGGTTGCCCTGGATTAACCTGAGCCTGATGATGCCATTGCACGTGCGGTTACTGGATTTGTTGTTCTGATGCAGAGATGACAGTAGATGAATCTTGATTTCCCATGGTTTGCATCGGTGCTTCTATTGCAGACTGGTCGGCTGAAAATGAGGTAAGATCTTCTGGTTTTGTCATGTTGAAAAAAAATGATTCCTCTGTTAACTCCTCTTGCAGATGAGGTTCCTCACTTTAGGTAATCAATACTGTGATTCCTTCGGCAACACTTGTCTGGAATTTGGAGTTTGCTGACGAGGTAATCGGAGCGGAAGCAGAAAAAGGTTGCTCTGATACCATGTCAAAAACTGAGGTAGAAGATGAATACAAGGAACTGTAAGAAGAAGACGTGGGAAAATTTTCTGTGTATTCTTTTCTGTATCCACTGATGTACAAAGTCGATCTCTATATAATACAAAATGTCTAATAATAAAGAAAGAAAGATTATATTCCTTTAATCTATGTATATCAAATATAATCCTAAATTGACTAAAATAAATTATCTGCATCTCTTAAGATATACTCCAGATCAGCATCATATCTTCCAACAGCGATGTAGGAAGATTCACAATGTCTGGCCTCCGTGGAGTATCTAAAGATGGAGATTTCAGGAGATTGCGTCATTCTTCTACCTAGGGTGATGCCGGAACAATGGCTTCTTGCGGCGAGGTCCGACCATGGTAGACCTAGAAACCCTCTCAATATGCTGGGCATGCAAAACGAAGAAGATGACCTAATGCCATCAAGAATGAGCAGCCCTAATGTATTTGCATGATCAGACGGCCCAAAATAGAAGCGGGCTTTTAGGGCGCGTTTGATAATGTTTATATTCCGGGGAACAATTTTTAAACATAAATAGTTTTTTTCGTTTTTGTTCCAAGAAACAATTTCTGAGTATAAGAACGTGCTTGGTAACTATAAAAATATTCTACTCCGGGAATAGAAATGTGTTTGGTAAACTTGTATAATTTTTTTGTTTCTTTTAATTTTTCAATATTTTTATTATATTTTTCCTTTTTTTCTTCTTTCTTCTTTTGGCCGATCGCTAGCCTCGGCCATGGCTGGCGACCCGCTGACAAGAGCCAACGACCTCACCGACCCCGGGCGAGGCTCGGCCTCGCCTTGGCTAGGCGAGCTCGGCCTTGCCGGGTGCCGGGGGTAGGCAACGCTCTAGCAAGGTCGCCGACCAAAAGGAAGAAGGAAAGAAAAAAGAAGAAGAAAAAAGAAAAAGAAAAAAAGAAGTGTTTCTCGGAATTGATCCCAGGAACAAGAAACAACTTTTTTTCTACTTCTTGTTTTTGTTCCAAATCTGTTTTCGAGAACAAAAGTTTTACCAAACGCGTTTTGGGACAAAAAAAAATAGAAATTTTTGTTCCGGGGAACAGAAACAAAAATAAATAAACAAGCCCTTATTCCATCAAACAGTTGTGATTTAATCACGAGATCAAACAGTCCTAGTCATTTCATGCAATCGAACAGACCAAGTCTCATCATGGCAGCACCCAGATCAGACGGCAAATATCATGCCACATCAACACCGATGTAGAAGGGATCCAACAACCATAATTAAAACAATTCTCAAATAAATCACATGCCCAAAATTCCAACAAAGGAAAGCATAAATGTTGTGATTATTATAAACGTCCCTACCATACTAGGGAGAATTGTTGGAAATTACATAGAAAATTGACAGATAAGGAAAATGAATAAAATATATCCGTCACAGCACATGCCAAGATGCACCGGCCCATTTAGAATGATCAATTCCATCACATTATGAAAGCTCTAAGTCAAATGGAAACAAAAGTTAAGACGGCGAATTATTCAGGTATTTCTCATTAATTAAATTCCATTTTAATCGAGGCATGAATTATTGATTTAGGTGCTAGGGATCACATAGTCTACGACAAGCATTTTCTTTTTTATGTTCATAAATCATCCCCCAAACTTCAGTGTTTTTTCCGATGGAAAAAACACTTCTATCACTAAAATTGGAAATATTCAACTCAGTCCTTGTATCACATGGCAAATTGTCCTGCCCATTCCATATTTTCAATTTAAGCTCATTTTTGTCTCGAAACTTTGTTAAGATAACTCCGGTCGGGTCTTCTTCGAAGATAATTCTTATCGATTCTTCTTCGATTCTGACATTTACTTGTTTCAGGCCCTTTCAACTAGGAAACTTATGGGATTATGTAGAATTCGTGAGAGACTATTTTTAGGACACACTTCCCAAGAATTTCGATTTTTCATATTTTCCCTTAAATAAGGGCATATTATGTAATGCCAACGTTAATAATAATGTTATTCTGTCTCATCAGCGTTTGGGCCATATTGTCTCTTTTCCTCATCTTAAGTGTTCCATTTGTCTATTGGCTAAACAATCACGATTGCCTTCTCCACAAAGCACTTCACATGCCATTATAGCCTTTTTACTTCTACATATGGATATCTAGGGACCATATCACATTTCACACCGTGATAGGTCTAGATTTTTTCTCACAATTATGGATGATCACACACATGTGACTTGGATTTTTCTGATGCAATCTATGACTCAAGTTATTTCTCATCTTAGAAACTTTCTCATCTTAAAAAAAAAAAAAAAAAAAAAAAAAAAACCGTTCTATAAATCCGTACTACATATTCATATTGATAAGGCCGAAGAATTTTTTAATCATGAGTATTCTTCACTATTCATTTCAATGGCATCTTTCACGAGAGTTCCTGCACATATACTCCTCAATAGAATAGTGTTGTCAAAAGAAAACATCATTAACTCCTAAAAGTTACCCATGCCCTTAAGTATCAAACTTCTATTCCCGACATGTTATGAGAAGACTATATGGTCATGGTAGCATACTTAATCAACCGAATGCCATCTCGGGTTCTCAATGGAAAGACTCCTTTCAAATTACTTTTTGGGATATGCTTGGACACTTGCCCCCCTTCGTGTCTTTAGCCATTTATGCTATGTGTCTAATGTGAGCCCTCGGGACAAATTGGGTCCCCATGCTCTTAGATGTGTATCTATGGGATACCATACTCTTCAAAAAGGAAATTGGGTTCCTGATCCATCCACCGGGCGGTTTTTTGTCAGCAAAGATATTATCTTCCATGAAGATATTTTCCCTTTCAAGGTCAAAGTATCTTCTCATCAGTAGATTACTATGGCTACTGATTATTGTCCTTTTTTTTACCAAAGAAGATTCTTCATCTTCTCAATTGATGGTGATTCCTCATATGTTTTCTCCCATGGCTTCTCCAACTCCTCGATATAATGTAGTCGTATCACTAGAGACATATAATGAGCCTTTCAATATTCCATAGGAAGCCACATCAGATTTATCTACAACTCCTCTATCACCTACATCTTCGGGTGATATCTCTTTTGAGGCACGTAGGACTCTTCCATCTGCCACACAAGCTCCTCCTTGATACTCCAATCGTACCATACGACCACCCACATGAGCAAAAGACTATATTTGTTCTACCTCAAAATCATCCAGTACGCTTTATCCAATCTCATCTTATATCAACTTTGCTTGTTTATCATTAGAACATCAATGTTGCATCAGTAGAATATCTGAGGAACATGAACCATCCTTGTACAACTAGGCTGTTCAAGATCCTTGTTGGCAATAAGCCATGGTAGACGAAACACGAGCCCTCATGGAGAATTAGACTTGAGATTTTGTTCCTTTATCACCTCATCGGCAGCCCATTGGTGTAAATGAGTGTACAAAATCAAATACAAGGTAAATGATTCCATTAAACAGTATAAGACTAGGCTAGTGGCCAAAGGAATCACACAGTGTGAAGGTCCCAATTATTAGGAGACGTTAGCCAAGGAAGTCACTATTCGTTCCTTTCTTGCCATCGGTGCTCTTCGTGATTGGCCTCACCAAATGAATGTTCATAATACATTCCTTCATGTGGATCTAGAAGAGGAAATTTATATGGATCTTCTACTCTGATTTTGGAGACAATGGGAGAATCGGATATGTCATCTTCGTAAATCTCTATATGAACTCAAACAAGCATCCCATCAATGGTATGCAAAATTTACCAATGCACTCACAGCAACAAAGTTCAAGCAATCAAGACACGCTATGACTTATTCACATGGAGTCGAGGTACATCATCCATCTACCTATTGAGATATGTTGATGAAATATTGATTGTAGGGAATGATGAATCTACCATTAAGGATTGAAAGAAATAATTGCATTCCACTTTTCACATTAAAAATTTGGGACCTCCCAAATATTTTCTTGGGATAGAAATTGCACGATTAGATAAAGGAATTTATCTCAGTCAAGCAAATTCGTCTTGGAAACCATATAAAAAGCAGGACTATTTGGTTCCAAACTAGTTGTCATTCCAATTGGGTGGGATGCTAAATTAACAACAACTGAATATGACAAGGAAATGTCACCATTGAATGAGGATCCACTACTCAAGGATCTCTTGGCATACTAGAGAATTGTTGGGAAGTTTATTAACCTCGCTATTACTAGACCTAATATATGCTATGCGATATAATTCTTAGTCAATTCATGTATGGTCCAAACAATCCCACATGAATGCTTCATTCAGGGTTGTGAAATACCTGAAAGGATGTCCGGGATCGGGAATACTATTGTCTCGAGAGAACAACATGGAAATAATGGCATATTGTGACATAGATTGTGCTACTTGCCCTATGAGCTGAAAATCGATAATGGGGTCCAATGTCAAATTAGCAAATTCGCTACTCTCATGGAAAATAAATAAACAATTGACTATTTCGTCATCATCTAACCAGGCAGAATATCAAGCGATGGCAAAGACCAGCCATGAAATTGTCTAGATAATGGGATTACTTTGAGATCTCAGTAGATAGGTGAAGGAACCGACAAACTTATTTTGTGACAATGGTGCTGCACTTAAACTGACAGCGAATCCAATTTGTCATGAAAGAACAAAGCATGTAATAGTTTATTGTCATTTCATCATAGACAAAATTTAGGATGGAATAATCAATACAATGGGAATAAGAATATCAGAATAACCTGTGGGCATCTTCACCAAACCTTTGTGTCAAAGGCAATATACATATCTATTAAGCAAGTTAGGCATTCGCGATGTGTTCAAACCACCAATTTGAGAGGGAGTGTTGGAGATATCGTTGCTCCTTAATTGATATGGTGAAGATATCATCGAAATCATATATTTTAATTGATTGTCATTAATTGATTTATTGGATATTGTACATCAAGAATTGATTTTTTATGTATATTTCTTACCAAGATTAGTTAGACTCCATGTATTATGTGTGTAGTCGTACAGTTTCAATATGAGAAAGTAATACAATTTCCCAACTCAACTGCTTTGCATCATTTTTATATTCTGTTACTGTTGTCCCTGGTTTGCCTATTAGATTTCGGCTTATCTAAATGCTTTAGAAGCAATACTTCTACAATATCGACCTTGAGGAAGTGGAGGTACTCCAATCTATAAGCAACTTTCATGCTTATCCCAACCCCAATGTGAGTTTATATCTTTACTCCATTAACGAACATATCATGTCAATTGACAATATTTCAACAAAATCATCCTTGAAAAAATGGAGGTACTCCAATTAATAGTCAACTTTCACGTTGTAGTCATACTCACATGTTATAACCCAACCCCAATGCGAGGAGACGTCTGGACTCCATCACTCAGGCTATCACAAGAATTGACAATACTTCTACAAATTCGTCCTCTGGGAAAAGGGCGGGACTTCCTTGCCACTGCGAGGATTTTAAGAAAAGGAGCTAGCTTGGCAAATGAACTCTTTCCTTGGAACATGAAAAGAATATGATATAACCGTCAAAACAATAATAATCATCCATAATCCAGTTTGCATCCTCGACTTTTGAAATATACATCTCTTACCCTGAGATAAAGACGTAGGCAATCATGGGTTCTAAACAGCTATGTAAAATAGACGAGGCAAAGTTTGGTTTCTTTATGAGAAAAAAAAAATGGTACAAAGCACATTAATTTTGACATTATTGAAACTACTGGATCAAAAAAATTAATGGAAAAATTACGGATCACTTTCGTAACGCTAAGATACTATATGGCACGTATGAATGATAGATTGAACAATGAACGGAAAGAATTTTACGCTAGGCACAAACTGCAAGAAATTCAAGGTGAGTGCAGGAAAGAAAATGAACTAGGAAATGGTTGAAAATAAGCATGACTCGGATATCATACATACTAAATGATCCAACATAGAAATCAGAAGGTTTATTCAAATGGTAATCATCTTCGTCCTTCTTATTCAGGACTTGAATTTGAATCGCTATACTTGCACATTCTTCTAGGACCACTCCAAAGAACATAGACCAATGTGTCTCGAATAATTACACACCCAAAATATGTGGTATAAGAGGACCGTTGCACATGATAAGAATAAGTTAGATGTTCAAAACATTCCAGAAATCCAATTGAATTTTGAAAATAATGGAACCCTACCACTTAAATGGTCAACAAGGCGATGCAAATTTTATCTATCGTAAAATGAAGATTAAAAAGCTAAGTGAATTACAACCCTAACAAAAACAGGATGAATGCATAAAAATTTGCCCTCCTTCGGCAAGATCCTAAATGTTCTTCGGTTGGGTGATCCAAAAGAATGGGGTAGAGTCGATGTGGCCTTCCTTCCGGCTCAAGATTCGACCTAGTCCTAGAAAAAACGATGCGTAGACTCCTAGAGTACCATAACTTGGCACAAAGGGACACTTAAATGCCATAACTTACGAAAGTGACACTTAAGTGCCAAAATTGGAGCAAAATGGATCACTTAAGTGCCAATCCGGTCAAAACGCCGACGTGTCAATTTTCCGACAAAGCAAGTGCAAAACGGTATCGTTTTGGTGCGACGTAGTAAAAAATTAATATAAAAATTAAATAAATTAAATTTATTTAAAACATTTATTAAAAAAATATACAAATATTTAAAGTATTTAAAAATTTAAAAATCTAAAAAAATTTTAAAAAAAAGGAAGGCGACTAAGCCCTTAGCCACCACCGCATCTCCACCGTCGCCGGCAAGGGCCGACGACGAAGGGGGAGGGTCAACCGGGGTCACCGAGCCCTAGCTAGGGGCTGGCAACCTCGGCCAACCGGCAGCGAGGGCCCACGAGCCCTCGTTCGGCTGAGCCAAGGGCCGCCGTCCATTGAGGCAACCCCAGCGAGTGGCGACCCTTCCAAATCCAGCGAGGGGGAAGGAGGAGGAGGGAGGCAGCCGGCGGCTGAGAGTCAGCCCTCGCCACCACCACCATCTCCCCTCCGTCACCGGGGAGGTAGGGGAGGGTCGGCCGGGGTCGTCAAGCCCGGGGGCGAGGGCACGCAAGCCCTTGCTGCCGCGTTGGTTGGGGCCGGCCCTCGGCCCAAGGCTCGGCGGCCCCAGCCCAACCCTCCCCCACCTTCCGGCAACGGCGGGGAGGCGATGGCGGCGAGTACTCAGCCCTCGGCTGCCGGATGCCCTCCTCTTCCTCGTCCTCCTCCATTTTTTTAAATAAAAATTATTATTATTTTGTTTTAAATTTAATTTAATTAAATTTTATATTATATTAAAATTCAAATTATGCCAAAACGACATCGTTTTGGCCAACTTAAGGACACCATTTTGGCCAACTATAGAAACGACGTCGTTTTTGGTGAATTAGAGCTGAGTCAGCTCTCCGGTGAGCCACCTTGGCGAGAAATATTAATATTTAATTGCCACGTATGATTTCCGGCCGGCTTCACCGGAGGTGGCACTCAGGTGTCCCACTTTTCTTAAAATGTGACACTTAAGTGTCACTTTCGTAAGTTATGATACTTAAGTGTCCCTTTATGCCAAGTTATGGCACTTAAAGCAATCTTTTTGCCTAGAAAAAACATATTCGAGAAATTTAACTTTACTTAAGAAAAAAATTAAATTGATTTAGCATGGGTTCATTTCATGGAAAATAGGACGTTTCTGGAAAATGTTTTTCAAGAAGTCATTTTTTAAGAAAATGATAATATTCTCCGATGTTTGGCTAAAATTTGAAATGAACTAAAAAAATATTTTCAACCGTTTGATAAGATAATTAGATTTTCTAGGGAAAAATTACCAAAAAATCAATTTTTTTAATTTTTTTTCTTGTCCTTCTTTTTATTTTTCCTTCTTCCTCGGCCAGTGGCCAACCATGACGATGGCCGGCGACAGCCACAAGTGAGGGACAAGCTCACTAGCCTCGAGTGAGCTCGAGCTCGCTAGAGGCTAGCGAACTCGTCCCTCACCTATGGCTAGGCGTTGGCCATCATTGCGGCTAACCATTACTCGAGCAAGAAAGAAAAAGAAAAGAAAAAATGAGAAAAAGACAAAAGATAAATAATTAAAAACTTGATTTGTTTAAATATTTTTATAAGAACGAATAGTTCATTAGTCAAGGACCTAAGCTCAAGTATCGAGGATTTACGCATGACCTTTGTGGACTAGAGCTCAAATATCGAGGACCCGAGTACGTCCTTTATGGGCTCCAGCCTAGGTGCCGAAGAATCGGACATGGGCACCAGGGGTTTGGGCAAAGCCTCAATGACCCCGGTGTGAACCCAAGCCCTACCACTAGAGACCTTACGTTAGAACTTTTGTGCTCAAGCATAGAATTTTCAGTTTAAATGCAGATATT
The DNA here is from genome assembly GCA_014182375.1 of Eucalyptus virginea. Classification (NCBI taxonomy): domain Eukaryota; kingdom Viridiplantae; phylum Streptophyta; class Magnoliopsida; order Myrtales; family Myrtaceae; genus Eucalyptus; species Eucalyptus virginea. Next base: position 44,245,357 of record CM024520.1, read on the forward strand.
TTGTCATATTTTGGAAAAAAAAATTTCAGTTTTTCAAAGGGGATAATCATTTTTCTAAATTTAAGCGTAGTTTTTCATTGACTAGGAAAATATTTTCCCGAAAAAATGTTCCTACAAAACGAACAGAGCCTTGGAAGTAGTTCATCGTTTACGAGTGGAACTTATAGCATTCCTTGCAAATTGAATAATAACTGTCCCTGAACCAAATATAATCTAAGCATGGCAAAATTCTAGAGGACAGGGACATGTCTACTTTCAGTATTAATAAGATCATGACAATTAGATTTCGCTTTGAGGAAATAGGGTTACAGAAATCTATCTCTAGAAAGATATGCGCCACCACTAAAACTATCTTTTGGATCACTTATTTAACCGTGGTAAAGTCATAGCATATCAACATAGTCGCATGTAACATTTTCAATTTTTAATGCTTGACAACATTTTGAAAAACTCTAACAATCGCCAATAAGCTGCACCTCATATTCGACAGCGGAATTTTTAACAGAAGTCGCAATATTAAGGTGCAGGCAAAAAGTTTTTGAAGAAAATTAGGATTCATGCTACAAAGATTCTTGATTATAGGATATTTTCTTTTCTGGCCAGTTAAGCTAAAGCTCAATACGTGAAAAATCACGCGAGGAACAATCTAAAATTCCTTAGAAGTCACCTGAAATACGTCTAAAACTCGTGTGCATCAAATCAACTACTCTACAGAAATATAATCTTTATTCAATCTTAATTAATTTGTGTTTCGATGTCGTTTATTGTGATTAGGTATTGTCACGATGCGATTATATATTCTTATGCGCAATCGAAATGGTCAAGTAAACGCGCCCAAAGTCCAAATCTTGAACAGTAATCTGTGGAGGGATCAAATCAAAGAATGTGCTAGCTTCCCCCAAACAAATCATTTTGCAAAAACCACGAGCGCGTTTTATTACAAACACAATACCACATGAACACAATACACGAAATCTCATATTCCCAAACCCAACTAAACTTCAGATCACCTGATCAACCAGCTTGATTTATTGGATCATCGCTATACGTGGAAGTATCAGAAATCTCAAGCATTATATAGCACAACTTCATATCCGATAATAGTCACGCCATGATCTTTTCCTTCATGCGCTTGCAATGTGAGCATCGATATCCTTGGTCATATCGATGAGCACAGCCATGTACTTGTCGGGGCTAGGGTCACTCTCCTTGTACTTCTCGTACTCCATGCTCAGCTTGGCCACACTGCCTTGCCCCTTTGGGACGACCTTGCAACCCGCTTTGAAGACCTTCCACGTGTCAAAGATGTGGCCCTCGATGCCATGCAGGGTGAATGACATGTTGTCGTCATCGAACTCGACCTTCTCTTTGAACACTTCGGATTTTCCTTCTATACAATTACACCGGCAAAAATAGAAGGTTTAAGTTAGAGGCTGTTGTCAATTTAATTTAAGTGACAACATGGAATAAAATTGATAATTAGAGAGATCAGATTGAACCAATTACCAACGGTGTAATTCCAAATCTTGATAGCTCCATGCTGATCCCAGTCACCTTCATGAACTTTAATTCCTTGAATGTTTTTGGAGGTGGCGGTGGGCATTTTGTGGGTTTCACTCCTCCAAAGCTTGTAGAACTTGTCAGCTGGTGCTTTCAGTTCGACTTCAGCCTCCAGTTTTCCCTGCAAATTAGCCATGTTGGCACAAATATTGAGACTCTAAAATTCACCAAATTCGTTAAAAAAAACTGGCCTGCGTTGAGAAAAAAGAAGCGTGACTCGTTTCCTTTATAGACTTTGCGGTTCATCTTCGTCTCTACTTCAGGTCCCACGCATCATGATTCACGTGGTCCTCGATATGTTTACTAATTATATCTACCTGTCAAATCGTTATTGGCAATTACTTTATAAAATGTATTTTGCACAAATAAAAAGATATGGCCGAGCCATTACAGCTGTGGCCTGTTAAATAATTGAAGCAATTCAAGACTTTTATTTATTTCGGTCATTAGCAATTTTATGCCTAATTCATTCATTTCTTATTTTCTCATAATGAGCTCTAATATTCTATCAAAGTTGCGAGTGGAAATCATCTTCTAATCTGATTGATTTGCCAAGGTCAAGTCAAGATTAGACTCAATGCATAAATAATGTTATAGATAAATTATCTAGCCTATAGGTGGACTGAAGGTATCTTTGATGCATTATAACATGTGCTCATCATTGCTCTATATATTGTTGTGATGCACATTTTAGAGTGTTAAACAAAAAAGGTTCCATATTTGGCATATTGTTGATTGGTTTAAATTTTAAAGTGGAGCTGAGTCTACCCAAATGATAGACATATTGATGACTGTATATTTGAGGTCTCTCTTGATGATCTCCATAAGTAAAGATATTAGAGTTTTGTTGCATATCTCAACAGGTGTTACCTTAGTTAATGGTTGATAGGATCGATTTATAGTGAATATCTCAAAATAAGAATTTGCAGGGTGACTCTTCGATCTAGGCAATAGATGGCGTTCCTTACTTCTTGTCAAGTTTGTCTTGGCAAAGCCGATTGAGGTAGAGTTAAAAGGGAAAATGTTATTCAAGCAAACATTAGTCAAACTTGGCATGGCCAAGGTAGAAATTCAAGCTGAGAATGTCAATGTAGAAGGACACTTGAATTAAGAGGGAGCTAGCCTAATGAAATAGGCTCACATGTTGGGGGCGACTTGTTTAAGTGCATGTGTGAAGGTATTAGGTAAAAAATATTCCACCTCAATCATTTATTTAAGCTTTTGGAGTGGAGGTGGGTTTTACTAAAGGCTCAGAGTTGGGCTCTTGCAAGACGCAACGTAAGGTGGAGCAATTAGTTTAGCCAAATAACTCCATGATTCAAGTTTTCGAAGCAGAGATGAGTCTCACTAAATTTATTGATGGACTCAAAGTTAAGCTCCCTCTTCACCATCTTCTCAAATGAAGGTATTGAATTTCTTTTGTGCTCCTTACAATTGTTATACACCAGTCTCAACACTAGATATACTAAGACTGGTCTACAAAGTTTTGTATCTAAGTGAGGTGACAGAGTATAAGTGACCATTTAATCACGTGGGTCATTGTCAAAACCTAATAAAAAGCCTATCACGTCACTTAGTATACGATTTTCAATGTGATCTTGATATACTTAGCCTTTTTTTTTATAGATATTGCCATCCCCATATTTGGGTTGATTTCATTGAAATATTCTACATACACTTTGGGTTTATTTGTTTGAAAGAAAATCATTTTTGGAAAATGATTTTCTGAAATTCCGGTAGTTGGACAATGGAAAAACTAGCTAATTTACGAAAAAAAAAATCATGAATAGCAAATAACTTCCTTTTCTAATGAAAAAGAAACCATTTTCCGTAAACCATCAAATGAATGGAAAGTAATTATTTTTCTTGAAAAATATTTTTATGAAAGTATTTTCCTTGCAATAAAGTTTTCAGTGAAAGAAATTCACTCTTAATATATTTTTTCTACACGGCATGTACACTTAAGTTTTTGAAAAATATGGATATTCAATGCGGATGATTATCTTATTGTCGGGTAGCGGGTTAACAATATAGCCATGACAGATTGCTTGCATTTTCAACGATTTTATGAAAGAATCCTAACTCACCCTAATCACATCTGTCTACTCCAAATCCCAACCATCCCCACTCCCCCTCCCCCCCTGCCTTGTTTCTCTCGTCAATCGCCGTCTATCTCGTGACCTCCATCCAGCTAATGATTGAGGCAACAGTATGTACAGAGCCACTTCCTCCAAATCTAGCCTCTTCGTCAAGATCTGGCGATGGTCAGATCTCAACGAGGTCTCGAAGCCATCTCCTAAAGAGGGAGAGGAAGAGGAGAAGGGTTAATAGCAGCGTTCCGTTGGAGTTTGATTGTGTCCAGAGCCAATTAATACAGTGGACATACCTGATGAATTATAACAATGGGACGAAAGATGTGCATATATTCCTTTAGGCTTTGCCTGGGAATTGAGGGAAAATGGAGATAATGAAAATCAGGGTGAAAGATTAAAAAGTTTAAACTTGGGAAAATGAGACATATGGTCATCAGAAAGTTGATTCAACATATAATGCCGTTCGTAAACTTTTAACTTGTTCAATATGTTTAATGTGGTTTTCAAACTATTAATAAATATTTAATCTAATCCTTAAATTATATGAAAAATGTTTAATGTCGATTTTGCATTAATTTAATTTAATAGAATATGTTGATACAATTCCAATTTGTTAACTTTGAACAGTGGACAACAAACAATAAATACATGTGAATTATCCAAATGAGATATCTATTTCAAATAAGGATATAGTAATCTGCATCATTAAATAACAATGGACATGTTAAAAAAATTTCATTTTCTAACATAGATGGATAAAAAGCTGGACATGTTGATTCATAATTTTTTAAAATCTAATTCAGCATGTAATAATCAACGTCATCGAGCAATGTCTAATTTGCCTTTTGAACAAGCTAAAAGACTATGTTAAATATTTGTCAATAATCCGAGGGCCATATTAAACAAATTAAAAGCATATGAATAACATTGCACATTGAATTAAAGTTAATGAACTACTTGTGTCATTTTTACTTTTAAAAATTCGTGATGAGGGAGACAAGGGAAAATTGAAAAAAGAAATTATTTAAAGATCGTTACTTTCTTAGAATATTTTCTATTTCAAATTTTAACAATACTTCAATATTGATTGAAAATCTATAAAATTAGGAAGTTCACACTCAGAACAAAAATAAAAAATTAAAAGGCTAATTAATGGCCTCTAAACTTTACCAGCATCGTGAATCCGAATCTTGTAAAATTTCTAAGCTGGCGATTTCACCTCCACATCGCTCTCCAATCTACCCTAGGAGGCCATTTTGGTTTTTTGAAACGATGAGTTAATTAAAATTCGAAACATGAAGGCTTATGTGCAAACAAATCAGCATGGATATACTTTATTTGTATAGATGATACAGGCTGCCCTTGATATTGGTGGAAATGTTACTAGTTCAGTACAAACCTATTATACGGATATTAATGTAGGACTAAACTTTCCAATTTTGTTAATATAGTTCTAAATATTTGTGCGAAATTTCAATTTAAGCATTCGACCGATTGTCGCCAAATATCACTAACTTGGTGATCCACAAAACATCCATGTTAACATGTCACGTAAGATGACTGGCGATGATTGAACACCACATTAGCAATTCCTGGCAATAATTGACCAGAAACGTTACATGAGAATTTCACGTGGAGGTTTAGGACTACATGACAAAAACTGAATTGATATCTGCACTATAATTTTAAGATTGATTGGGTAATTATTCTAATATTTTTTAAAATATATTTATAGAAGATCTCGAAGGACATGATTCATGTGATCTTTGGTATTTATTTTATGCACAATAACTTTAAGATCGATTGGGTAATTATCTCGATTTTTTTAAAAATATGTTTCTAGAGGGGTCCCCCAAGACATGATTCACGTGATCCTTGATAATTATTGTATGCACTTATCTCGGTTTTAAAATATATATATGTTTCTAGAGGGTCCCGCGAGACATGATTCATTTGTTTCAGTCGACCAATCTTCACCCACTAACTAATCCTTGCAGCGCGCGCATTGCAAAAATCAAATCTCTATTTAATTAATAGCTCATTGATTTTGATAAATCGTTCAACTTTAGTCATATAATATTTAGCTATTTATATAGATTAGCAGATTTTATTGATCTAGCCCATTGTCCAAATCTTTGGCCAACAAAAGACAAGGATTTTTACGTTAATTTCACCTCTAAAAGAGAGAATCTTAGAGCGGTAAGATCATCCCCATCTTATACTCGTGTTCCATGGCTAAGATGGAAGGATTATTTACATTGCTTTATGTATGTAGGTGAAACTGGGATTGGCCAATTTCGTTGAGGATTCAAAGGCGCAATCGACAATCTAAGTATGTAATCCATCGCCCAATATATGCATGTGTGAAATTATCGTCGTGGCCAAAATAGAGAAAAAAAAATGTGGAAGGTGTATGATTGTTGTCATATCGACTCAAAAGTATCAATACCACGTGAATGGATAACCAGAAATCTAGAGTGCTAAATTCACAAAATGAGAACAATCTTGCAAACACATAAGTTTGTGTGAAAACAAAGGACTTTCTCTCTCTAAATGTATTCTGATTAAGAATGAAGAAGCTTTTTGTTCTCCAATCAAGACACTTATTGGTGATAGAGGAAAGTGTAACCAAAAATGGATAAAACATCTAATCTATATCACAAAATAGCAACAAATTCATAATTTCTATCTTCAAATAATAGTTTTGTAACCTAACTTAATCCTCATAATAATTTCTATTTTAATCCTGTAAATCAAATACTCATTTTTTTAATCAAATACTCATTTGAATGATATTTATTTAAATTAGTGCTATATCCGGAAGTCAACATACATTGGATGAGATATTTAAAATCATATCATATCCTTGTCTTATCTAAGGTTATTTTATCTAACAAAAATATCTGAATGGCCAAATGTAGTGTAAGCAACTTTCATATCTATTCCATTCCCAATGTAAGCAACGTTCACGCTATCGTCACACTCACGAGATATCCCAACCCTATACTCCTAGGATGTCTTCTTGTAGTGTAAGCAACTTTCATACTTATCCCATCCCTCATGTAAGCAACATTCATGCTATCGTCACACTCACATTGGATATCCCAACCCTAATCTCCTGGGATGTCTTCTACTCAAGCTATCATATGATTTGACAACACTACTTATCGTCCTTCGGAAAACAGAGGTGCTCCGATTTATAATAAACTTTCGCGCATTTGTCATGCTCAAATATCATGTCTGAACCCTATTGCAAAGGGGGTGTCATCATCCATTAGAATTGACAACACTTCTGAAAAATCGTTCTTGGGAAAATGGAGGAAGTCCTTGCGAGGATTTGAAGGAGACAGCTAGCTTCGCAACTGAACTCTCTCTCAGTGAAACTAAAATAGAAAACGACAACAGTGAAGATAATAATAACCATTTATAACCTTCTTTCCTTATACAATTTGTATTCTCGACTTTTCAAATATACAGTTTGTACCGTGGATTAAGGCATATGCTTCAAACCATGGGGTCTAGAAAAGTTATGTAAAATTAGACAACGCCAGGTTTGGTTTTTTCTAAGGAAAAAACAAGGTGCAAAGAATATACGGAGAGCATTAATTTTGATATCATAAAACTATTGGATGGAAAATGTAACTAACGGGAAAACTGAGGATCACTTTTCTGATTCTAAGATACTATATAATACGTATGAATAGTAGATTGAATAATGGACGGAAAGAATATTACGCTTGGCGCAAACAACAAGAAAGCTAAGGTAAGTGCTAGAAAGAGAATGGAACCCCGAAATGGTTGAAAGTAAGCATGACTCAGATATCATACTAAATGATTTAACTTAGAAATTCAAAGGCCTGTTTTTTTTTTCCCGAAATTCAAAGGCTTGTTCAAAGGATAAGTATTTTCATCCTTCTCGTTCAAGACTTGAGTTTGAATCATCATTCTTCTTTTGAGACCACTCCAAAGAATATAAAGATGCATGTCTCAAATCACTAGAGGCTTACCCAACTATCACCATTTCCAAATGGGAATGAAGAGGTGGAGAGGTCGGAACTCCAAGTGGGTCAATGGACCTACCGAGGAGCTCTAAAGTTTAGGAATACACCTGACAGAAAAAAAAAAAATATATATATATATATATATGGTCTAGGAGGACTAGCACATATTGTAAGAATTAGTCAGATGTTCAAAATATTCTGGACAACCTATTGAAAATTTGAATAATAATCTAACCCTGAAACTTAGATGGTCAAGAAGGCGATGCAAATTTTATCTATCATAAAACGAAGATTAAACAGCTAAGTGAATTACCACCCTAACAAAATAAAATAATGAATGCACACCTTTTTTTTGTCCTTCTCAAGCAAGATCCTAAATCTTCTCCGTTGGCGATGGATCCAAAAGAATGGGTAGAGTCGATGTGGCCTTCCTGCCGCCGCAAGATTCAGCCTAGTCCCAGAAAATATAAATTCAAGAAACTTTTCTTAGAAAAAAAAAATCAAATCGACATTAAAATAGTTAATCTTTTACGAGTGGAAATTATGGCATTCATTGCATATTGAGTAATGACTGTCCTTTTCTTGGGGATGCTAGAATAAATATAAACCAATCAAAACAGAAATTTAAGGACAGGGACATGTGTACCTCCTATAGTAATAAAATCATGACATTTTTTATTATAGGATTACGGAAAGCTATCTCTAAAGAGGTAAGCACCGCCATTTAATTTAAATTTTGGTCACTTATTGATGGGTTTTATGGTTGTTAGGCCGCCCATATTAGGCTAACCTAGCCCATTATTAAAATGTATACACAATTAAAAGAAAAGAAATAACCACCATAAGGCAATTACTGTGGGTTACTTCTTAAAGCAAAAAAAAAAAAAAAAAAAAAACATTTTCTTTTTAAGAGAAGTGCTTATTCTTAAAAAGTGAGAATGAACATTAAAAAAAAAAAAAAAAAAAAAAAAACCTGATAACTCTATAATAACAGAGTTTTTTTTACTTATTTTAGGCAACAAATATGGTATTTCATAATGCAATATTCGTTAAAAAAAATTGGATTTCCTTCTATTTAAGCAAATATTCCTTGTTTATGCAGAATAATGAGATATGGATAAAATAAGCAAAAAAAGAAAATTATATTATTCAGGAATTCAAATAAATAATAAATAAAAATGTTAGAAGATGGATACCAAATCAAGGATTCTGAGAATTATTCTCTAATTTTACGCAAAAAAAATAATAATAAGCAATTACGTTATGTTAGGATTCTTGAATATATCTTATAAATAAGATAATATAGATAGCTGGTTTTTTTTTTTTTTTTTTTTTATATCTTTTTTCATTGTTCTAATAGTTTTTCAAGTATTTTGAAGAGAAGACAAAAGTGGTGATAGAATTCTTGTTCTTTAACTTAAAATGATAGGTTTGATTTATATATTTATTTATTCTTTTACTATGTTCTAATTTTCTTTTGTTAAGGCTACAATATAGCCTAACCATGATGATATAAATTTCATTATTTTTTACGTGCAAGTAATTTCATTTATGTAAGTTATATATTATTGTGCTTAATGCTTTTAAGTGACTGTCTCATGTGTATATTTGAGATTGAAAAGTGATAATATGCAATTGTTCTTTATAATATATAACAGTGAATTAAACGTTGATAAAGATATATCGCGTTATTTGTATAGTTTTTGGTGATAAGGTGATACAAAAGGCTTATTATAAGCCAGGAATATTTATAGATTTTAATGTACTTATGTTTATTTAAATTTACATAAAGATATAATAGATTAATAAACTGAGTATGTTTGTTATACCTAGAGATATGATAGTAAATAGATTAGAAAATTCCATTATCACATGTTTGATATTATTATTCTATGCATAACAATCTGAAATTCATATTTAGTGGTTATGCTAAAATCATATGATCTAACATATTTATCTGATTGATTTACTACATTTAGTCTCTAGATTTTGCTCTTAAGATTTTTAGTTTTAATTTATTCTTAATTTTAATTTTGATATGTCAAATCAATTTTAGAATTAATCTATTTTTATTATTTAATTAGTTTATTAATCATCACTTTCCATGGGACGATACTCTTTCTCATAATTATATTACTTGTTCAATACATTCACTTGCATTTAGAATTTTACCAACAAAACCTCTCTCTCACTCATGAAGGAAATCACTCTCACTCAACAAACAAAAAGGGAGTATTTTCTTTCATGACGCCACAATAAGGGTGTATTTAATTCATGAAAAATCAGGTACGTCCCTCTGGTAATGTGCTTTTTGATCGGTGATTCAAGTTTTCTTGGACACGTTTCTTGTATGTGGTTTTTGCATTACTCGATGATATGTAATTAGAATTTATTACTTCACTTATTTTACTGAGGTAAATAATACCATATCAATATTGATGCATGTACAAAAAATTTCAATTTTCAATGCTTGGGAACATTTTGCACAACTCTAGCGATCGCTTATAAGCTGCACCTCACCTCAACGGCGACATGGCAACAATAGTCACGATGCTAGAGTGTGGGCAATGGCTTAGATGAATTTAGACCAATTACTGAAGAAAAGTATTATTCATACTGCATAGATTCTTAATTCTAGGATACTTTCTTTTCTGGAAAGATAGGCTAAAGCTCAACGTGAAAAATCACAAGGGGAGCGATCAAAAATTCCGAAAAAGTCACCTGAAATATGCCCAAAAATCGCTTGCGTTGGATCCACTACACTTCCGAACTATAATCTTTGTCCAAGCTCATCTAATTTGTATTTCGATATCGTTATTGCCATTAAATTTCGGCATTGTTACGATGTGATTACTCTTATCCTCGTACACAACTGGAGTGGTTAGGCGAACGCGCTCGAAGTCAAAGCACGTATCGGAAATCTTGGATATTCATCTATGCAGGGATCAAATCAAAGAATGTACTAACTTTCCCATAACCAAATCATTTTGCAAAAACCACGAGGTTTCTTATTGCAAGCACAACTAAACATGAACATGATACACGATTCTGATATTTCCAAAACCCAATTCAACTTCACATCACCTGGTGAACCAGCTTGTCTTATTTAATCAAGATACATTAAAGTACTAGATTTCTCAACCATAATATGGCACAAACTTCACATATGATCAGTCATGCCATGATCTTCACCCTCATGCGCTTAAAACGTGAGCATCTATGTCCTTGGTCATGTCAATGAAGAACGCCATGTACTTGTCGGGGTTAGGGTCGCTCTCCTTGTACTTCTCGTACTCGATGCTCAACTTAGCCAGACTGCCTTTCTCCTTCGGGATGAGCTTGCATACAGGCTTGTAGACCTTAAACTCGTCGAAGATGTCGCCCTCAATGCCATGGAGGGTGAATGACATGTTGTCATCGTCGAACTCAACCTTCTCTTTCAACACCCCTGATTTTCCTTCTATATAATTGCACCAGCCAAAAAAAAAATAAAGAAGTTTAGGGGTTAGGCAATATGTAGAGGGTCATCAATTGAATTTCAATGACAACATCGCGTAAATTAGTAACTAGAGAGACGAAAATTGAATCAATTACCAACGGTGTAATTCCAAATCTTGATAGCTCCATGCTGATCCCAGTCACCTTCATGAACTTTGACTCCTTGAATGTTTTTGGAGGTGGCGGTGGGCATTTTGTGGGATTCGCTCCTCCAAATCTTGAAGAACTTGTCAGCCGGTGATTGCAGTTCGACTTCAGCTTCTACTTTTCCATGCAATTGAGCCATTTTGTCGCAAAGATTGAGATACCAGAAGTTCTACAAATTTTTCGCCACACTGCCTTTGTCGAGAAAAAAGTGGTACACAGTTGTTTCTTATATAGACTTTGGCGTTCATTTTGTCTCTACTTTAGGTCCCACAACGTCATTCACGTGGTCCATGGATTTTCATCAATTATATCTTCCTGTCAGAATTGCCGACTGCTTATTAAGATGTATTTTAGACCAATAAAATGACATGCCTGAGCAATTAATAGCTGTGGCCTTATATATCCGTCTGTCAACAATTAAATGCCTTATCCATACATTTCTTATTTTCTCATAATAAGCTACATGATTCTATTAAAGTTGAGAGTGGAAATCATCTTTTAAGCTGATTGATCTGCCTAGCCCAACTTAAAGATTATAGAAAATGCATAAAATAATGAAAATAGCTAAAGCTTGCCTATAGGTGGATTGGAGGCATCCTTGATGCGTTATAAGATGCACTCATCATTGCTCGAAATTGTTGTTGCAATGCACATGTGAGAGTGTTAAGTGAAAAAAGTTTCATACTGAAGATGCGATGGAAGAAGTAATAATTTGGCCCATAATTTATTAATTTAGACTTTTAAGTGAAAATAGTCTAATTATACTGATGGGTTTTGACATTGGCTCTCTCTTATGATCTTCACAAACGAAGATATTAGCTTTTAACAAGTGGTAATCTAGTCGATGGTTACAAAGAATTGATATCTAATAAATATTTCAAAAATAAAAGAAAAGAAATTTCCAATGTGACTCATTGATCGGGCGGCGGATGGTGTCCGCCGCTTCTTGCCATGTTTGGCTGGGCAAAGGCAATTGACGTGGAATTAGAAGGGTAGGTTATTCTTGCAAACATTAGGCAAACTTGGTAAGGCCAAGAAGGAGATTCGAGCTGGGGATGTTGGTGAAGAAGGATACTTAAATAAAGAGTGAGCTACCCTACGGAAAGAGGCTCACATGTGGGGAGAGGCGATTGGTTTAAGTGCTACATGTGGAGGTATTAAATGAAGAGGTTCCACATCAAAGATGTAGCGTAAGGTGCAACAACTTATTTGGCCCAATTATTCAGTGGTCCAAATTTTTAAAGTGACGACAGATCTCAATAGATATATCGATAAATTGAGAGTTGGGTTTTTTTTTTTTTTCCCACAATCCCTACAAGTGAAGGTGTGGAGTTTCTTCTATGCTCCTAACAATTGTTATGCACTAGTGTCACCTTTAGGTATACTAATATTGGTTTACCAAATTTTGTATACTTATTGACATGACATAGTGCAAGTGGACATTTAATCAAGTGGGTCAATATCAAGACCCAATAATAAGCCAACCACGTCACTTAGTATAAAATTTTGTGAATTAGTCTCACTACAATAAGCAATAAGCAATCCCGAGTAGATATTACCATTCGCATGCTAGGTTAATTTCATTGAAATATCCTACTTCATATAATATATTGGAGCAAGACCATCAAAGACCTCACATTATACCTGCTATGACACATTTATTCCAAAACATTTTTTTTGTGATACTAAAATTCACAAATTTGTACCCAAGTGTTACATTTATCATTCGTTAAGGTTATGTGAAACCTGAAAATGGAAAGTCTTCAACTGCAATGGGGACTAAAGAAGCTCTATTGCGTCAAGCACGTGGCATTGTTGATGCTGCTACTTGGACTAGATCTGGGCAGTAGCAAGATCTGGGCAAGCCACTCAAGCTTCTAGCTCAACCGGCCATGGAGGCCGCTAACTTTGAAGCCAGATCTGACCTCGAAGCTCACAATCGCTATGGCCAAATCTGGCAGGTGGTTAAATAAGGGCCGACAAACACCACCGGAGGTCCAAGCGGTGATGGGGCAGCCAGAGACAAGCGCCAAAGGAGCTTGGACCAAGAAATTGTGAACTGGAAGACGATGAATAGTAACTTTTAATGCGATGAACAGTAACTTTGAAGACGATGACCAATAACTTGTGATGAATAGTACTTTGAATTTTCTTTTTTTATCTTTTTAATATTTTCCTGATGTGGTGCTTACGTGACACTGCATGGTGCCTCATTAGCGGCACTTTTCCTTGAAAAATTATTAATAATGGCACATCGAATCCATGAGTGGTTCTAAATAGAACTCTAACAAATGGTAAATGTATTAATTAAATACAAATCTAGAGTTTTTGGTGTCACAAAAAAAAAACGGAATAAATGTGTTACAATTGGTATAATTTATCATTTTTTATGACTATTTCTTTTATATATGACATAAACACTCAAGTTTTTGAGAAATATGGATATTCAATGCATATAGTTATCTTTTTGGCGGACAGCCCTATTAACATTTGCTGCCATGACAGTGGCCTGAATTTGCATGTTCACAAAAGAAATTGTAAGTGCGCTCAACTTAGGAAAAATTAGATTCTATCCGAAGAATCCAAACGCACCCTAACCATCTCTCTACGCTCCCCTAACACCAAATGCGCATCTCCCCCTCCAATCGTCCCCATCAATGGCGACCTTTGCTGCTTCACCACCTACCACCGGTGTCGATGAGGGGTCCCCTCCGACGTATATAGTGAATTAAGGCCTCCGCCGACACCTTTCTCTCTCTTTCTGAGTGGAAACTGAGCTACTGTCAAACTTGTCATGAGGCGTCGATCTGTGTCTTGTCACCTGTAACCAGATATTTTATGGCAACACCATCTACAAGAGGCACCTCCTCCGGATATTCGCTTGCCATCGACAACTAGCCACGATCTTGACGGTGATGGTCATATCTCGACGAGGCCCCGATGTCAGCTTCTAGAAAGGGAGAGCAAGAGACAGGGGTGGTTGGGATTTGATTATTTATGTCGAGAACCAACTAATACAGTATGTCTCGATACTAGCAGATGGAAACTATTAGGAAGGGACAAAACATCCTCATTTGCTCCTTTAGGTTTTGCTTGGGAATCGAGGGAGAATGGAGGTGATGAAGATTAGGGTTGAAAATATTGAAAAGTTTAAAATTCTGATGAGAAGGAAGAGAAGCGAAGGTTTGGTGGGTTTGCTTCTCTCTTTCCTCCCCTTCTTCTCTTCCAAACAGAGCTTTAGGGCGAGTCCACCAAATTGTCATTGAAGAAAGTCACCCTAGAAATTCAGCTGATCATAGGCTCATCCTTGGTCTCCCTGGATAGAGGGTGACCATTCTCTCCCGGCAACTTCCGACTCATTTCGTATGCTTCCTATAATATACTCTGCCTTTTAAATTTGCCCAAATTTGCAACAAAAGAGATGCTAAAGTGATGCTTTCTTGGAGGTGGAAACTTCATGAAATAGCTCGAATGAAAACATAGCATGTATTCTTAATAAAATAAAAAGTGACTAGAACATTACCTCGGGCGATGCGCGAGATGGAGTAGGTTTAAAAAAAACAGTTCTAATTTGTAAATAAAATGGCAAATCCATCTAATATCTTTTAATTTTTATTTTGATCAAAAGAAAATGTACATAAGTCGATCAACAATTGCTAGTCTAAGTTAATAATGCACTAAACCATCTTTCATTATTTTAAATGTATTCAAATTATCATATATAAATCGCCCCGTGCTTGGGCGCAAAAAAGCTCGTGATCAATCATGTGATTTCAATTTTTATGCAATATAGAAAGGTAAATTATAATTGGCAAAGGAGTCGTATTTAGCATAAAATAACCTAGACAATAATCAAAATTAACAAATCTATCGTAAAATTCATTATCAAACATCATGAGTGGTTAAATTAGGTAAGCTATCAAAATATTATAAGATAAATATAGCATGACCATTTCATTGGACGAAACGTGGAGAGAGTAATATGTATAATTAAAAAGTAGGAAAACATAATTACAATAGAAGCTAAAGTTCTCATTAACTATGATTTTTGTTAGGTCCACTATTAGTGTAAAAAATAAGTCACACTATCACCTAGATTGTTGAGTGAATAAATTTGTTACGTTACTATCTTCATGCGGACGTGTCATCCATCTAATAGTGTTTGTGTGGAAAGTTCTTTATACTAATAGTGAACTTAATAATAATCTTTTAACTACTAAAAAAGACTTAAAAACTCAAATGATGAATATATGACATGCTTTTCCATTATAGGGAAAATTATTCAAAAAATTCTAAACCTATTGCACTTTGATCAATTCAATCATAAACCTTTCAATTGTGTCAATTAAGTCCTAAACTTTTACACGTCTTACCATTTGAGTTCATTCGGCTAATTTAACCAAAAATCTTTAACATGAATGTCAATAGTGCCACATAAAATAGCAAGTACTAACATGGATAATTTTTTATAATTTTTTATTCTTTTCTTTTCTTTTCTTTTCTTTTCTTTTTTCTTGTTTTCTTTCTTTTCCTTTTTTTTTTCTACCAAGCCTGGCAAGGTATCAGCGACCCTCACCGGGCTTGGAAGGAAAAAAAAAAGATTTGTTAGCGCATCAAGGGAAGGAGATAGATGAAACAAGAAGTCGAGACCATTGGCTTCAATACCATATTCAATTTGGGAGGACGTCTTCTATAAAAGTGAAAATTATTTAAAAACGGTGTTAATCACATTATTAAGCATCAACATGATTGTATCTCGAGAAGAAGCGGGAGATCCTATACTTGATTTATACTTGGCACAATCTTTTGAGATCAAATCTTGATTGAAATCTATTCAACAATTGATGTGGATGACATATCTTTGACTGAACTTGAGACGAAGGTTTAGCCTAATGCAAGAAAAACTAGCCGATAAGATCATCCTGCCAGACTATAAGGAAGCAACTTTCTATGACTCTCCATTTTAAACAAAGGAAAACCCTAATTTTGAATGGATCAGAGAAGTAGACTATGTCTCATACAGGCGGCTGCACGCAAACAATTGCCTTTCTTTCGATAATGCTAAAGAAACGCAATAAAGACATCATGACAAGTTTATAAGATTAATCTACAAAGTATAAGTGGATGTTTAAATAATTATTACGTCCTACTTGAGTGTTCAAATTGAAGATACAGCATCGATTTATAAACCGTGTACTTTTAATTTTTTAATATTATTACACATCAATCTTTGATTTTCAGCTAACATTATTTTAATTTTTTAATATCCACCTATATCGATCTTTTTTTTTTGACATATCTCATCTCTCTGTCTATTTGCTTCTTCTTTTTTTAATAAGATGAGGTCCTGAGGAAGCTTTGGCCGAGTGTCGGCCAAAGCATCTGAGGGCATGATAGATGAAGTTACTGTATTGAAAGCTAAATATAGAATAATCCGTGTAATTTTCCTAACTTATCGCCTCAAATCTGCACACTTGATTGCGAGTTGTGGTTCTATGGGTGTACCATAGAAGGAGGTCCACCAATGACTGAAAAGAATTGCTAAATACCGTGATATTACATTTTGCACAGCCGTTGAGATCATATTGAAATTTCACACCAATGTCTAGGAGTAAATTGATTAAATTAAGTTTAAGATTGAATTGACATCTATGTAATAGGATAGACTAACGAGACAATTTATACATTATGGATGCATTTGATTACTAATCGGTGGTCGCTTGAAATTGAAGGAGAGAATATCGCACTGGGAATTTGCTAAAGAATGGTGGGTGACTTATCTTATAATCAATACTAAGTCGTAGGCTTAGCTTTATCAAACAAGTTTATAGATGAACTATATTTAATAAATAAATAAAAAAAGGAAGGTGCTTGTTTCAGTAATTGCATTAGCTACGTTGATGTAATGGATTATATATTATATTTGGCGGCGACTTGTCAATCCCAACCATCGGATTTTTTAAAAATATCGAATTGGAGTCGTCGATATGCCAAACAAATTTAATTGTCGACTGTGCAATCGGGTGATTCATGGTATTTTCACTGTTTTCAGTCGAAGAAAATAAGGTACATTTTTAATTAATTTTGTCAAAATCTTCAAACCGACGCTGTAACAATGAGTTGGGAGACAGTAAATAGTGCTCTGAAAGTGAAGGTGTCGATAGATTTTCAAAGTGTTAATTGGGTTAGGTTTGTGATTGAATCCGAATATGTTTGGTAAATAGAGGAGTGGAAGGCTCAAAAAGGTATCTTATGGTGTCTAATCCTAGACCAGGAGGGTTTTTTTATCAGAAATTATGGTCTTTGAAAAAGTGTTTACCAACTAGAAAAGTGTTAACTATTTAGTTTTCGATCTTGTACATTCACGTTTTCTTAATCAATGTCCAATCAAGTCATTTTACTTTTATAAATTTTTTAAACAAATCCATCCGACAACAATCTAGCGAATTCCAACCAACATGACTGTGGAATGTGATGAGGATTAAAAATTTTCTGCTGATTGTCTATGTGAGCATCTATATTGGTTAAAATTTATAGGCATCATATTCTGACGCTGTTCAATATGGGTATATTTTCACACAATAGTGCCCATATAGGTGTCCATATTGACTAAATTTCATCCATGTTATGCTGACAAGCAAGAGATTTGGTGGCCATGGCCGCAACTAGTGGGTTAAGCAGCCATGGCGCAAGCACAGAGAGAGAGAGAGAGAGAGAGAGAGAGAGAGAGGATGGCGACTTGAGCTGGCATGGATGGCCACTTGAGTTGGCATGGCAACTGTTGTGGCCTCAATATACGAGATCAGTGACTACCTCCAAAGGAGCAACGACAGCACGCACGGTGGAGAGGGGGAACTGTGGTGGTAGGTGTGTTAGTTGGAGCAAGCCTATCAGCTGGGGAAAGAGTGGGTGGATTTTGGGTTTTCTGGGAGTAAGAGTAGTTTGGGAGATGGATGCGTGTGTTGGATGTGTTTTGAGTGATAATGTGATTTATGGTAGATGAAGATCACCATCAAAGCTTGAAGAACACGCCATCAGCAAAATATGTAGATTGGGATAGATGAAGTTCATAGCCAGAGACATAAAGAAACACCACTTGCCAAGGCTAAAGGACATCAAATAGATAAAGTTCACCACCAAGATATCAAGGACAAGCTACCAATCAAGGATAAAAGCCTTCAAGATGGGAGAGATTCACCACCAAAACCTAAAGGAAACATACCAACTAATGGTAAAGAACTTCTTAGTCCACCATTAAGGAACTTACATTAAAAAAAAAAAAGAATTAGGGTAGAAATTAGCTCATTTGAGGAAAATCCCATATACTCTTCTATCTTATAAATGAGATTACACCTCTATTTCGGGAGAGATTTTGCTAAACAATAGAAAAGACTCTTGGAGTCCTAGAAATTGAAATAACTCTGGGAGTATTTACATAATTAAGACTCTTGAAAGTAACAGCATATTAAAGGCTAGTAAAAACTAGGACTTGAGATATGTAAACCAAGTATAAAGATGACTAATAATTAGGACTAAATGCATCTAATGCATTTATCATAGGTTAAATGCTTTATAACTTGACTTTATCCTCCAAATTTGTCAATTGATTTAGGCAGTCAAATAAACACCTTGAAAGATTGACAAATAGCAGAGGAAATCGATCAAAAATAGCCTCTAGTCTCTAGGTAGTCAATTAGTAGTTTCTACGACCAAAAAAACAATTAGTAGCTTCAAAGTTGACCATAAACCTTGTAAATCAATTTCTTAGTAGTCAATGGGCAACCATGAAATCGACAACTAGTATATAGAATCGCATCTACAAACTTAAGCCCGTCAAACCAGATTGTAGCCAAAATTGGCCTTCACTTGCAAAAGTAAAGATTGGGCTGGTTTAACAATGATAACTGAATTAAACTTGACATAGAACCGGATGCTTCTGCGTAAGAAATAAATGATAATTTGATAAGTCATGTGTGAGTGAGAAAAAACTTGAAATCAATTGTAAATATCGATCATAATTGAAAGTTTGAAATGTGAGGAATATATTTGATTTAGGAAGTAAAGTTGGAAGATGATTTTTGTAATTTACCGAGATTTTAAATGCAACAACAAGCTTTTCCACAACTTAGCCTTTTACATTCTAAAAGAGACATCACAATTTATGCAACACTTGCCGAAGCCCAATCCGTCAGGAAGGCCTGGTGGATGCAAGCCTATTTACTCACAACCTTCGATTTTTTGGCCCATTCTGATAAAGACTGCAAAGGGGAAATCCCCTTTTTGGTGTTGAGTTGATTTTGTGGGAAGGGAAACGATATTTGCATTGACATAATATATGGTACGTTTAGCATCCTGTATATAAGTGTCCGGTGTCCACTTTGACCTGGATATTTCCAATATATAGATTAAATATCTCCCAAATAAAGTGATCCAACCTAGAAGTTGGGATAAGTCTGGATAGTTTTCATTTATTCAGGAAAAGATGAATTTGTTCTAAAATCGGATCTTTGGAGAACTGGTAGTCAGTTTGAAACCAACAAATGCTATATATCAAGACATTTTAAATCCCAAAATTTATACATTTCGTATCCAATCCTATCTGACTACATATCATGACCAAACATACTCTCTATGAATGATGGTCCTTAAATCAAGTCAACCTCACATATAGATTGGCATGTCTTGTAGTTTTTCCAATCATGGATGCATTTGAATCACATGGATGCGAACACAACCTATGAACTCAATGCCAACTTACCTGGAAAACATACCATGGATCAAATCAGCGCAAGTGGGAACGTTATACAAGCAATCTTTTGACATGGCCTTTTAGAAACTTAAAAACCAACACACCATGAAGTTTTTTTTTTTTTTTTTTTTCATTTGAACCTTTTGATGAAGTACACACACTGAATCTATTAAGCATGGTAAAAGGATAAGAACTAGAAACACTTGCCCTTCAACTATAGATAACAGATGCTTACAAATTATTTAACAAGGAAAGCGGGCGATCGATATCTACTAATCACTGCAAACTAACCCACACCCCTGCATATGCCATAAACGTTTCTGTTTTAAGGTTTTAGGGATTCTGGACAAGGTAATTGTCCACCTCTTTGGCCATGGTGATCAAGAAGTCAAGCTGAGGGTGAGGATCAGGAACTTGTTCATTCATCTTCTCATATTCAACGCTCCACTTCACAAAGTTATTCTGTCCCGTCGAGACCAGCTGAATGGTGGCTTTATAGCGAGCAAAGTACTTGGTGACCTCTCCGCCAATGATGTCGAATGTAATCGACTTGTTCCCCTCGTCTATTGCATCTATCTTGTCTTTTGCAACGACAGAATCACCTGCTTATACATTCCATGCGGAACATAAGTTCGAAAAATAAATTACTAGCTAGGTCAGCAAATTTCATATAGCACCATATGGCGATCGAGAAGCTATATAATATTTAGCATGATTATCAGTGAATATTTCAGCTTATAACAAGGAGAGAATATACATCATAGTATACAAACTCGAGATGAAAAAGGTGACCAACATAAATCTCAATGTTGTGGATAGGACGAGACCATGTGATTTAAGATGTGATATCGGGTTTTGCAGATAGTTACTCTTTTTGGATGAGGATTACTCGCTCAATCTAAGGAAAATAATCATCCTAACACTTAAGTGAGAACAACTGGATGCAATTTGGCCTTGTAGAATGATTGATTTCTCAGAGATGCTTACCGAGGAAGTAAGTCCAAAGCCTAACAGAGCCAACGCTCTTACCATCACCTTCAATGACCTCGATGCTGCGCAACTTGTCGGGGCTGATTTTGGGCATCAAGTCGGTCTTGTTCTTGTAAACATCGAACAATTTCTCTGGCGAGGACTTGATCTGTGCTTGCTTTTCGAGCTTACGCATCTGAGCCATGCTCTTGTCACAAACCCTAGAATTATGAGCAACCCACACCAAGAATAGAAACCCAATAAACAAGATCAAGATGTCTTGGGCGAGTGATTGAAATAATTGTCTTGCCTTTAAATAGACATTGTGACATTAAAAGAACGGCTAACTATTTTTTTTAACTAGTTAAAGGAAGAAATGATGGTTAGTTCTGTTGGCATTGGATTTCTCTCTCTCTCTCTCTCTCTCTCTCTCTCTCTCAGGTGTCTTCACTATCATAGCGGCCACAATAAATTACCCAAAGAAGGAAAAAAAAAAGATGACGATGATTAAGTGCCTTTCTTAATAGAGAAAAAGAAGAACAAGAACATGATGATGGGGCGCTTTTCTTAATAAAGGAGAAGAACAAGGAAGAAAGTTGAGGTACTGAGGCGAAATTCAGATACAAAACAAAAAGGAAGTGATTCTCCCATGAAGATAACGAGCATCCATACAAGTATTATTCCCTTCCGTGGTAATCTTGTAGGTATTATCTGTGAACTAGGTGAGGCCGCGCTTGGACAGGTCTAGAACAAGTCTGGAATCTTATATACAAGGATCGCCGTTATAGACTAGGGGAAAATTATCCAAAAAGTCTTAAACCTATTGCAGTTTTGCAAATTCAGTCCTAAACATTTTCACTTTTTACTAATTTAGTCCATCCGGCTAATTTTGGCCGGAAAATGCTAACGTGGACGCCGACAGTGCCTCATAGGACTGTCGACGCTGACGTGGACAATTTTTAATAATATTTTAATATTTAAAAAAAATTGAATTTGTTTATTTTTTATTTTCTTTTTTTCCTCTCTTTTTTCCTTTTTTTTTTTTTTTCTTTTTGACTTTTTCCGGTGGCCGGCCACCGACCACAGGCATCGACCGGCCACCGGCCACAGCCAGGCGATGGCAACCCCCAGCGAGGGCACCTTGGCCCTAGCGAGGGCCGACCTCGCCAAACCGGCAAGGGGAGCCCTCGCCGAGGGTCGCCCTCGCCAGTGAGCGTAGGCCTCACGGTGGCCAACCGACACCCGACCGGCCAGGGGCGATGCTCGGCTAGGCAAGGGTGAGCCTCGGCGAGGGCCGACCTCATTAGATCTGGCGAGGGGAGCCCTCACCCAGCCGAGCGTCGGCCTCGCCGGCACCGGATCCGGCGAGGCCGCCCCGCCCCGGCCGGCTGGGCGTCGACCTGTGGTCGGTGGCCAACCGTCGCCCGCCCGACCAGGGGCGAGGCCGACACTCGCTTGGGCGAGGGCGACCCCCGGCGAGGGCTCCCCTCGCCAGGGCCAGGGCGCTTTCGCCGGGGGTTGGCATCACCCGGCCGGGCCTCACCAAATTATCCACATCAGCGCCGGCAGTCCTACGTGGCACCGTCGGTGTCCACGTCAGCATTTTCTAGCCAAAATTGGCTGGATGGACTAAATCGACAAAAAATGAAAAGGTTTAGGACTCAATTGGCAAAGTTAAAAGGTTTAGGACTGAATTGGCAAAACTGCAATAAGTTTAAGACTTTTTGGACAATTTTGCCTATAGACTAGCCTAGTTGTTCATGAAATACTCGAACTTCACTCTTTATCTACTCTATATGAATTCGTGGACTATGGATTTGACTATTAAGATCGATTTGGATATGAAATCTTATACTTGATTTTACCGGTGGACAGTTGACTATAGTAGTTCAAAATGTAATCTGAGTAGCCAAACCTAATTTTACTTTTAATAAATACATCACTTAACGGGCATAGGCCGTACTATATGACATGTTATTCATGGTTTGAGATATTCCAGTTTTGGACTTGTAGTCATGCTAGAGAAATCACCGATGGAGCTACACCGGATATAGCATCTTGAGCATTTTAAGTAGAATTGCAATGAGTCTACGACCCCATATAAATCAAAATTGTATCACAGGCGAAAGGCTGTCTAAAAAGTCTTCTTTGTGGTTTAGTCTATTTAGAAGAACAATCTGCTAGACACTCGCACGCTTGAGGTTGATGATTTTCCCCGTGTTATTCAATTTTGTATACCCATTAGGCTAATTAACACGGCATACGTAAGTCTTCCATGAAATTGCAGCAAACCCGTTTCTCACATCATCTTTACGGATTTGGAATTAAGCAACCATGGGGGTAATTTGGCGATCCGAAAGATCTCTACATGTCGAGTGGCATTTGGTTTTTGAAGCATTATTTTCTTTATGTCTAGATACCTCGCATGGCATTCTTCATCATTAGTTTAGGGGAGTCGCTTCTCCGGAAAAAAGATCTCTTTACATAAATTAGATACAAAATGCAGTTTGCAGTCAATCATGCACTCTTTATTCCATTATTAAAGTCATAAAACTGTTGTTTTGCAGGAAGCTTTTACCTTGTGGAGTTGTGACCCCTCCATCTCTGGCCGAATTATGACTTTCTTTACTTCCACTAATCAAATCCACAATGCGTGCTTCACCACGCAAGTAGTGACGTTCACTCGAACTGACATCAATGCCCAAACTTTGGAAACGGCACGTACAATAGCAGAGAGGAAATAATCACATTTCTACTCAGTTGATTTCAGGTGGACATTTTCGACGCAATTACTGAGATCCCAAAGTACTTTCGAGTTAGGTTACTCGATCCATCCTGAATTCGCCGTGCTCGTATTCAGCCTGTCTTTGATACCGAACTTTCCCTGGGAAAGTTGAGAACTATATCAAATCTATCCGTCAAAATATCTGCATCATGTGGACTTCTAAATGTAATCAAGGCGAGTGGAGGAATATGAGACAAGTCAAAACCAACATCATCCCAAACTTCGCGAATTGGCCGTCCTTTTGTTCTCAAATAATCAGGCACGAGTGGGTCTTAACAGAGTTCTCCACTTTAATCGACGAAAAATTTAGCAATAGATGCGAATTCGATTCTACCCGTCACTTCAAACCGCTTTTGTTTGCGGCCTCCATATTCTCCATTATCAAAAAAGTTTACGTTAGCTCCACTAACATCAAAAGATAATGATCTTTACCCCAAAATTGTTAATTAATCCGAGTAATTAAAAATACTTGCATTTCTATCAGGTAAGCCAGACAACCAGGAGATTGTTCTACCTGAAGGGAAGGAAGCTCAGTTCCAATGCCTATGCTAGTCATCCCTAATTTCAAAAATCACTCAGTATAACTTATACACCTTAACATCAGTTCACTTCTGCTCCTGGTCATTCATGAGAGACTAGGCAATTAGATTATGCAGATGAATGTGAATGCACAGATAATGTAATGATGCAACTCACTTTGTTGTGCATCAAAGATCTTCCGTTAGGTTAGAGCATGCGTTGAGCAACACGATGAAGTGAAATAGCAGCTCCTACACGATGGCAGGTCAGCATTCTTTGTTAGACTAGTGCTGGTCAGACCCAAGAAATTCGAGGGGAGGCAACGGTTGGAAGTCCCCCAAGGTTGCAGGACCATATTAAGTAACATAATCGGCTGAAGAGTTAAGAAGCCTCACAGAGATGAGTATGGACCAAAATCAAAAGACTAGCTCTGGACAAGCAGATAAAGCATATTTTTTTCTATTGGCAATCGCATACACGCATGGGCACAAATTGTGTTTGAAAAGTACATTTCTCCTTCCGAGGGAGAAGAAATGTAATTAAGAATCTCAACAACCACAAGAAACAAACATCTGATGCAACAGAGGAAACTTGCAAGTGCTGAAGCAACCCTGTTGAATAGGAGATGGTAAGCTCTCTAGTGTGGTCTACACTAAAGGAAGAGACTGAGAGCCAACAATCTAACCAGGCAAAAAATTTATCACATCATTAAAGCATGCCTTGAGTCCATGTTTTATTTCCAAAAGGGGTCAATTTTATGTGTTTATTTTCCCCCCTCGTGAAATATGCAATGTCCAGAGCCAAGAGGTAGATCATTCTCTATCCTCTTTATCATGACTATAGATCTTTACTATCCAATATACATTGTTATATGACCATCCTCAGAATAAAATAAAGGGATGGCAGCACCTACGCATTTATCTATGTTCTCCTTCCCTAATATCTCCGCATATATACAGATATACACGTACACATAACAACCTATAAATTCATATACAAAGGCAGAACCCAGAAGAACCACCGCCAACCATCCATCAGCAGGACTCGTTAAGATTGATATTCTGCAATAAAAGGATGTCACGAAATTCTTCAACCAAGAAACATCAAGATACCTCTTCTTACTTCTTGAACATGTCCGGAATATCCTTCTTGGAACTGACAACAACTGGGGAAGAGGATAAGCCGCTTTGTTCATGTGAAACCAGCACATTCTTACTCATTTCCTCATCATCATCCAATTCATATGGAGGTGAAGAGCCACATATTTGCACGGTTAAGCTTCCAGCTGCACAAAGCCACCAACGTGGGACCATAAGAAGCACCAGAAGGTTATTAGCTGCTACAGGAACACTACATCGCCATTCATCATACATGCAATGACAGCCAGCATTTGAAATGCATTGACTTGATAGGATTTTTTATGAAAATGCTATCCATCAAAGGATGTCCGGACCATTCTTCTCCTTCATCTTCCTCACCTTTTTACTCTTTAACAAAATGAAGGAAGAGAAACTAACGTGCAATTCTTCACAATTCGAACTTCTAAGAAGAATATAATTGCAGTATCAACACATGATCTTTTGTTGCTAAGAGACAATATGAATGGCTGTTTCAAAAAAAGGGGTAGGGGCGAGTTTTGGGAGAGTCTACTTCCAACAAAGGGAAGAACCAGACTGATAAATTTTCTCTGTACTTGTGAGATAACATGGATTGATTTTGTTGGACATGGGACACATATTCGCCATTATTTCACAAGATTCTCAACAGATTTGGTTATTTTACAAATTTCTGGAACCAATAACTATATAGTGACTATAGCCTCTTTTTCAAGCCAGGTTATTTTACAAATTTCTGGAACCAATACCTAATATAGTGACTATAGTCTCTTTTTCAAGCCACTGTAGGACATTGTTACTGAATTGTATGATTCATATTTCAAAAACTGAGCCTTCAGATTAACAATTTGGACCTCAGTCCGACCACCTAGCAGTGAGAGATCTCATCCAGCATGAGCACTTGACAAGGAAACAATTAGCCAAAAAAAAGCAGTAATTTAGCATCACTTAACCCTGAGATAGAGCATGAGACAAAGGGGCGAATCGACCGCATTTTTTGGTGGTGGTTGTGGGGCTGCAAAGTCTATCTAACATACGCATGATATGGAACTTTTAAACGTTGAGGACTGTTCAATCATGTAGGTTCACCAATCAATAACTTTGACGCTGATATAACATCAACTTGTGCACGTAATTCCCACAAGCAAGGAGGCAAAGACATGTATGTACAACATTCTTACCCAGTACTAGTGCAGCGCCAATCCAGCCAGTGATGCCCCACCTTTCCCCAAGGAGTAACCATGCAAAACCTGCGCCCCAAACTGGTTCCAACCCATAAATTATAGCAGTTTCAGTGGCAGATACATCACACATAGCAGTCATCTGCAAAAAATAATAAAATGTGATCACGAAAAATGCACTTTTAATATCTGATGCTTGAGGGGCAAAAAAGATGCCACAATGATTGAAAATGAAAGTGTTCTGGGGATGCAGCATCTGAAAAAGCACTTATTACTTTGAAGAAGCGGGGTGCTTCAGGCCTCAATTACAAAGAGCCAGCATATAAATCCACTTCTCTAGAGGCAGCCAAAGAATAATGGCTAGAAAAATGAGGGCCTAGGGGGAAAATAACGTAAGACAATAGAAGCTTCTCTTTGTAGCAAACTCTTGAAAGCAGAGGCAGCATGACATACTGGTATAGCAGAATCTAAATCAGATGATAATATGGTTATAAAATCACATACCATGTCAAACTAACTTGAGTTGCAAGGAAGGAAAAAACAGCCAAGGCCAGAGAGAGAGGGGGCATACCTCTACCCATAAGCACAAACCAGTTGAGAATATGCCTGTGTAAAGTGCTGGTATCCATGGAAACTGAACCACAGACTCCCAAATCGTTGGCCAAGTCCAAGACGATGCATCAAATTCTTGGATGCCACCAACCCAGCCTCCAATCAAGTACCACAATGATGATGAAATAGCAATCACACATACCTGATGAGAGTTTACAAATGTTTGTTCACATAAACAAGAACCAAGCAGCGATGCTGTCACTTGTAAATGTTGAACAGAATAAGGTGTAAACAAACCTCATGTCCAAGCAGAGGTAGGAAGTTCCTTTTATCCGTCGCTCTGGAAATGCGCTCGGTTCTTAACATATGGATCCCAAAGAATACAGCACTCAAGAAGTTTAATAGATCTCCAACCTATTATTTTCAAGCAAAACTGCTTAGACAATTCAAACAGAAGTTTATGGAAAATCTTCTTGATGCCCTCTTAGAAATTATGATCCAATGGACTTGCTTGTGCATGTCCTTCATTAATTGCCCTATCAGTCTAGAAATTGTTGCCAATGTTGAAGCACTAAAGATACTTACGCATGGAGGCGATCCACTTGATTCCAGCATTGCAACACCAATAACAGAAAAAAAAGCTCCAAACCATGTGCGAGTGGGAATTATTGCTCCTAGCATACCATCGAGCAATGGAACCACAATAATCTGAAAATTTTAGCCACAATACGTCAAAATTTGCGCCTTGACCATACTATTTTAGAGCCAGCTGCTCTTCAGCAATTACCAGACAATATAAGGCTCCGGCCAAAAAAGAAAGAGAAACACATGTGTTTTATTAAGGTACTCACAGTTAGCATAGACAGAAATGTCGCACGACCAGCATCAGATGTGAGTAGACCAAGTGCTTGCATAAGATATCCTAGACTAACCCATATTCCCAACTCTATTCCTGCATTGCGTGTCTGTACATCATCCCATGATCGAATCACCATGGGGACAAATGGAATTGCTGAAACAGCAAATCTGACAACATTAAAAACTGCAGGATCCGTGACTGATTCGATCTCCTTCACAACTGGAATGTTACTCGCTACACCGCAAAAGAACCAAAAACAAATAAATCAGAGGTGCAAAAGAGACAAACTGGAAGAGTCTAACACAATTCAGAGACATAGATGCATCAACCAGATAAACTCAAAAAAAAACAAAACAAAACAAAAGCATCTAGTTAAACATCATAAAGAATAAGGACACTTGCATTTCCCACTTATGCAGATGACTCCATGCCTATCAAATATACATGACTACTGGAAAAAAGCAATATGCTAGCAGTTGAAATTTTCTTCCATTTTTCAGAACCAACAAAAATTGGCGGTTTCCCCCAAGTCATCATGCATACAAAGAGACAGATAGTTCACATAACATATAACTTTTTCAGTAAACTAGCATCCTACTAAAAGAAACTAATGATTCACTTAGAGAAGAAAGTTTTAAAATTAGCTTGGTAAAGAACTTCTCGTATATGAAGCCCCACAGAATTCCATCCTTAATTCCACCAATCAACATTAGTTGAACCATCGGACCTCATGAGACTTCGGAAAGTAACAGCTCCTAATCTAAAATGTGCTCTCACTTCCATATCTCTTGCTCCCAGGTTTGTTGGTTAATGAGAAGCAGCATTATCTGACCAAAATCTTCAAGCACGAAAATTTTACTGATATCAAAGGTTTCGTGAAGATAGACACATAAGGTAAGATCCACACATGTAACCATGAGCTTAAGATTTTAAATGGTGTATTGAGCCTCATTAAACTCCTGCATGGCAAGCAAAATCCCATTTTCATCAGATTGGGGTATGGAAGAGGTGGTCTGTGAAAAGTCGAAATGGACCATTACCAAGCCTAAAGGAGCTTGTGAGCCTATGAAAGTGAAAACAACAAAAACGATCAAACTTTATCCCATTGAATGGAGGGCTTGGAGCTAATCAACTGTCTATCTTACTCGCTACGCTGTATTTTCATCAAAATTTAAGACTAAGGTCTCAAATCGCTTTCGTTCCAGATCTCTAGAATCATCATGGCCAATCCTTTTTTAATTTGCGCCCATGTCATAGATTTGCATCTTCACAGTAGACCATCTCAAGACCCCTGTTCCGAACCACCTCAGACAAGCTTCTCTCATTTGACTTTGCCATCTTTCTCAATACACTCATTTAATCGCATCTTTCCTCAAGCACCTACACGAGCAATAAAGAATTCCCATCTCCACCGCGATATCTTTCTACACACGTTACCGCCTGGCCATTCAGCCTTCCATTCCACCAAACACTGTAGGCCTTCTTATAATCTTGTTAAATTCACAAACAAGCTCAGGTGCCAAAATAAAATCGTGCCCCAACCATTAAATATATTACTCCACACTCCATCCATCCTGAATATCCAAGCGCCGCTTCCGAAAAGATAAGGCGCGAAACGCCGCGCCCAAAGCGAATCGATATGCGTCGATGGTTCCCAAAATGTTCCTCCGACTTCAAAGCAGCGGCCAAAATCGAAAAACGACGAGAGCTCGAGAGAGCGCGGCTCACCATAAATGAAGGCCACGACGTTGAGCAGCACGATGCTCCGGACCTTCTTCGAAGCGAACAGCATCCTCCGCCGCGGAGGCCGCTTCCCCGGCGGCGACTCGGAGATCAGAGATCGCTGCCCCCGAGAGGCGTCCGGGCCGGAGGCATGGCGGCGCCGGCTCTTCTCCTCGGGCTGCTTCGGCCGCGAGCGCGACGCGGCTAGTCTCTCGGCCTCGCGCTTCGGGGACCTGATCGAGCCGCATTTGAAGAGCTGGAAGGAGGAGGAGGACGGGGAGGGTCGCGCAAAGAGCATGCCGCGAGATGCCGCCGGGGCGGCTGGGACGAGCAATGGCGCGACGACTTCGTCGGCGACGAGCGGATCGGGCTCCACGGCCACCCGCACGGCGGCGACGCCATTGCCGAGAAAATCTCTCTCTCTCTCTCTCTCTCTCTCTCTCTCTAGCTCTCTTTATGTGAGATCGAAAAGGCCTACCGATTTTTGGTGGGAGTATCTTGGCGACTGGGGTGGTTGGGATCGCCTGCGGCCTGGCTCCATCGGAACCGACGTGGTACCACGGTAGGCATGCCAGCTCGGATTCGAGATCGAGGTCGAGGTGAAGTGACGGAGATGCCCCTGGGCGGACACGTGTCTTTCGTCCGGTCTCCATTTTGAAGTCAACCTGGCGGACGGCGTGGGGGCGGAGTTTGAGATCGCCTGCGGGCGGGCTCCATCGCAACTTCCAATGACGCAGCAACACGACAGGCGCGCGCCCTCGGCAAGCGAGATCCAGGTTGAGGTGAAGTGACGAGATGCCCCCTGGTCGGATACGTGTCCTTCGGATGGTGTCGATATGATGAGAAAATATTCAGTGGTTAGTGCGCGCCACGTCATCCGCTGACCTGGTGCGCACTAACAATGCACACGGCACGTGTCCCCGAGCGGGACCCCCACGAAAATGAGAAAAGGGGGCTGGTTTTGGGCGGCTCGGCTCGGCTCGAAAGAGGATCGGCGTATTCCTCCCGCTCAAATTTTTTTCTCTCTCCTCACTTAAATGGGCGGGTTCTCTCTCTCCTCTCCTCGTAAAAAAAAAAAAACGCTCCCCTCTGTTTCCTTCTCCGCGCATCTCACCTCCTCCGCCTCCGTCTCCGGCTCCCGCTCCGCTCAGGACCTCCGCCTCGGCCCGCACTCCGCCAAAAGCGTCGCGGCCATCCGCCTCCGGCATCTCGGTCTCGTTCGGAGCGGCACGGGCTCCCCGCCGCCGACCGGGCATTGTCCCGACGCCAGCCCGCTCGGTCGCGAGGGAGATCTCGCGGACTTGGGCGGGGGTCGGCGGCGCGCGAAGAAGGAGAGGCGCGGGCGGAGAAGGATTCCCGCCGGCCTCCGCCGCGAAGCCATCGGCCTCAAGAAGAGGGAGGCGGCCTCGGTCTCGTTCCCGAGCGGCACCGGAGCTCCCGCCGCCGACCGGCCGTTGTCCCGACGCCGGCCCGCTCGGTCGCGAGGGAGATCTCGGCGAACCCGGGTGGGGTCGACGGCATGGAGAAGAAGGAGAGGCGCGGGCCGGAGAAGGATTGCCGCTTGCTGTGGAGGAGGTACGTGAACCGCGTACCATCAAAGAGGAGCTAGGGCTTTTCCGGACGTGAGCGGATCGGCTTCACGGACGAGTTCATGGAGGAGATGGAGCCCCGGTTCCGTGCCGCGTTCAAGGAGATGGAGAGCCGGAGAAGGGTGCGATGGCGAGCCGGACGAGGGCCCATGGTCGGGCACCACTTTGGTTGAGGAAGTCGGACCTCGCGCCAACCGGATCCCGAAGGTGCGAGATTGAGAGCACGCTCGACGCCGTCGTAATTTCGCCGCCGACGTGGTCGGCGGTAAGGTCGGTCTGGAATTCGTTCGTTCATTTGTTGCTCTCCGTGTGGTAAGAGAGGCCTGTAGTTCCTTGTGTTTTTTTTTTTTTTTTTTTTTTTTTTATCGGTTTGCTATCATAGTTGCTCGTGTCGATTTCGGTAAATGTGAACATTGTCTTAGTCGCTCCGAGAAAGTGTGAGCCGAGGAATCAACAATAATCTTCCCTTAGTCGCTTAAGATTTCGGTAAATGTGGTCGACATTGGGCAAAATAATCCATAGAACTTAGTCGATTCTCACATTGTTTCCCATCTTGAACGGCTCCTCCAGATAGTTTTTTTCAAATAAGAGATCTGTATTTTTGATGCAAAGGTAACACATGTTAAGAAATCAACAATAATCTTCCTCGGCTGGAACAGATATTGCACATGGAATGTGATATCTTAGAATTCTTTTGAAAACACATGTTCTTTATATCACTTTTTCTAGTTTCGTAGTTTGAATGGGTTCCCAAGTCTATTCTGCAATTTGCTATATATTCTGAGCAATTTTCTTTAGGGATATTCTTAGGATTGTGGAGTTCGTTGCCATGGTTCTTGTTCTCTGGTCGCCCGTTGTTGTTCCTCTATTTCCAACACTTGTGCAGAGCTGGATGTCGCATAGCTCCTCCGGAATTGCTGATTTTGCTTGCATTTTTGGCCTTTACATTGCTCTTACGATACTTGTTATGTTATGGGGCAAGCGGATCGGTGGGTATGAATATCCCCTTAAGCAATATGGGCTGGATTTGATGTCAATGCAGAAGGTATGGATTCAATCAAGTTCATATGTTTGACAAACATAGACCGGATGTTAGGCGGGTGCATTAACTGTGTATTGCATGTCACATGTCTTTGTCCCACACTTGCATCTCGGTTTCCCTATTGGTATATGCATACACTCAACTTATTATTAGCACTGTCATT
The DNA here is from genome assembly GCA_014182375.1 of Eucalyptus virginea. Taxonomy (NCBI): domain Eukaryota; kingdom Viridiplantae; phylum Streptophyta; class Magnoliopsida; order Myrtales; family Myrtaceae; genus Eucalyptus; species Eucalyptus virginea. The sequence continues at coordinate 44,277,901 of CM024520.1, forward strand.
TTTAGATTCGGTGATGACCTGCGTTAGAGAAGAAAGTACTACCACAATATGATGATCCGGCTCAAGATGAGGTTAGTTTTTTTTCTCTTTTCGATTACAAGTGTCATATCTAGCTATTGCGTTCCCACTTCTTTTGATGGTTTCAGGGGGTAACTCTTGACTCAAGTGGATGTTTGACCTATGAAGTGAAAGGAAATTGGAAGAGGTAACTAGTTTTTATGCATATTGTGGTTCAAAGCATTAGTTAGAATAGGAATGGGGTCCGCTTGGTCGTTCTAAAAAGTTTCATGTACTTCATATACAGCTAAGAAGGAGGCTACAGTGGTGCTTCTTCAAATAGTCATTGTAAAGATCTCACCTCATCCGCAAGACCTCGTCCAATTAATACACTCAATAAGAATTGGTTCGATTCGGAAAGCCCAAGAAAAGAAATCCTTACGGAAGAAAGAGAAGTTGGACTTAGATGCCCTTGAAGTGGAAGCGGTTTCAAGCACGGTTGGGTGTTGGAGATCTTGGATCACGTAAGGATGGGAGGAGGCAAGGCTAGCGAGAGAGGAACAAGAGAAAATCGAGGCCGAGATGAGAAAGAATGCCTACCAATTGGCCTATGCTAAAGCGAGAGGAGGCATCTAGGTTACTGCGGGTGGAGCAAACTCTTCCGTTAAGACGGAGAATGACGAAAACATGGTCGTTGCTGATGACGATGAAGATCTTTATAAATCTTTAGAGAGAGCCAGAAATTGGCTCTAAAGAAGCAAGAAGAGGAGGGGGCTTCGGTCCTAAAGCGATAGCTCTTCATGCCGTAGTATTCCCAGCGCACACAATGCAGAAAATCGAGTGTCGTGATTGGAGAATCACGGGAAAGCGGGGTTGTCATGACGAAATAGAAGGTTTTGTTTCGGGCCTCAAGGTTGATGAAGGTATACATTCGATTAATTCGTGTTGGCCTCGGACAATTTGCGATCACATTTTCTTTCGAACTGTGGAACCCTTATTTTGTTCTCCAGATTTTTCAAATTACGCCTTTTGCTAATTTGGGTAGCATTCGCTTATTGGGTCAAAACTAGTTTAAGTTGGCTGTTTAGTTTAGAATCCTGGTATTGTTTGGATGGTCAATGAGCAACATTTCTTGTTCTTTCACCGTATGCATACCGAAAGATTGTTTGTAAGTGACTTATTTTAGAGTTTGCCTTTCGTGTATGTGCGAACAAGCAGTGCACTTGATGCGCCTCATTGAACAACATCTGGACAACTTGCAAACAAGTGAACTTTTCGCATACAACTTGCGTCCGTTGCTCATGCGATCACGGTAGCTTGTTTATTTGGGATGCATTTTAACTTCCAAACTAAATTCCTAATCGGTCGAGGGATTCTTTGTCTTGAAGAGCAAGTGGACTTATTCAACTGTATTGGCCATATTGGAGTTGCTTAGTTTTAAAACCGGTTACTTTTCGGGATATATGTGGCTAAGAATGATGTTGGTTCTGCGAGAAAGGGAGAGGGACATGCATATTGGGCTTGCATTGCAATTTTGAGATTTCATTCATGTAATTGAAGTTACTTCCTCTTCAAATCGGTGTTATATCCACCAATTGCTTGATATGGTCTTTGGTGTCCGAAAGAATATGTGATGTTATTTTCTTATCAAGTGAGTTACTGAAATTGTGCCATTACCCCTCGTTCCAGTTTCTCATAAACCCGACACGAGAAGATGTCTTCATGGATGAAGACGAAGCAGATAATGAAGTATAAGATGAGCCCGGACGCTGGACAGAATTTAAAGAATTTGGTAATGATGAAGGTCTGTTAATGAGGGTGAGGAGGAAGTTGTTCTGGATGAGACAATTCATGAAGCTGCGGTGGGTTTAGGGGCGTCGGGTGTCCTAAAGCTGCTCAAGGAATGGGGAACACTTAAAGAAACTGTTGAGTGGGGTGGTAGAAACATGGATAAGAAGAAAAGCAAGCTCGTAGGCACCGTGCTCGCTCGTATTTGGAGTTCTTGCGGTTTGTCGGATGCCAAGAGGTAAGTGACGAGGGACTGCAGCATGTTATCCACTTTCCTTCTTTGCGGACCTTGCGATTGGTAAAGTGCCTAGGAGTCACCGATGATGGCCCGAAGCCACTTGTGGGATCACAAAAGTTAGAGTTGCTTGTGGTGGAAGATTGTCCTCGGATTTCGAAAGGGGCCTTCAAGGTCTTTGCAGAATCTGTTTCTTTCGAGGCAAGACTTGTCATGGATGTATTGAAGCCATAAGGGCACCCATTCCATCCTTGTGTCTATTGGATTTAGTAAAAATATGTTTTCTTGTAGTTGTTCAATAGATTTTTATATGATTCAAAAAATCGTCTTGTTTGTGGTTAGAGGAAAAACAATTGTCTTTGTCATTAGTTCTTTGGTGGTGTTGTATGTCCATGCCAAGGCATATATGCCTTGCCTTCTTTTTCGTTGCTTAAGCAAAGCCCCTGTTTTTCTTGTGAATTACTAAATCCCATTGCTTTTTGTTTGGAGCTTTTTCGCCATCAAATTTTACCTTTTCGGAAGAACCGATCAGACCTTGGTCCTCATTGATGCAAAAGTAATAAACCAAAGCCTGCATATCTTTCAAAGATTTTGATTGCACTTTTAAGCTATGGCGGGGTCCCTAATGAATTTCGTTTGGACATGGTGGAGAATGCTCTGGGAGATGCAAATAGTGTCATCTCTAGTAAACGAGCGACTCTAAGAGGTAGTATTCTTCGAACATTTGATTTGTTGAAATAATGTCTATTCTTAAAACAGTCCAAAAGAGATTTCTCTCAATTTTTTTTTTTCTATACTTGGATGTGCTTCTTTTTTTTTTTTTTTTTTTTTCTTGATTCGAAATATGCATAAGTAAAAAATGCATCTCTATTCATCTTTGCTGCTTTTACTTCCCCGGGTGCGTATTTCCTTCAATTGCTATTTGATGTGTAAACATTTTCCCTTGTGTTTTCCTTTTGTTCTTTTACCGTATGAGCAGTTTAGGTGAATCATGCCAAATGGTTTGACTGCAGCTAGAATGATCTTATCGGGATTCCTCTGGACAAAACATACCTATAGAATCGTCTGTCCATCCCGATGAACGATGAAAAGAAGAGTTTGAAAGGAGGAAGGATTCCTATTCCGAGATTCTTACTATCTAATGGGGGACCCGATCCCACAGGAATTCTTAAAAGTGCTAAAGAATAGCGTAGCTATGCTTGTCTCGGGGCTTAGATGTTTAATTTAGTTACATGCCTCCATATCTCGGTCCTTGGATTTAGACATCAATGGTGTTATATTGCTTTGATGACATCCCATCTCTCGGTTCTGTTCTTGTTAACCCACGTTTGAGTTTGATATTCACAACTTTGGGGAAAAGGTGTAATTACCTATTGGGCTTTGATGTTATAATGCTTTGTTTCGGGTGTCTTTACTATTTAATAGTTTGCTTGAATCATCAATGCAAAGTGACGGTGGACAAATTTCAGGGAAGGTATTAGTATATCTTTTTGCAATCTGGTTTGCACTTGGGGATATTCTTGTTTTGAACGCTACATATGTGGAAGCTCGGAAACAAAAGTTGGAAATTCAAAGTATGCTATATTTTTCCCTACTAGTGGACTGCGCTCCTTGGCCGATGAAATAGCTGGTGGGGATTTCGATGGGGATATGTATTGGGTTTCACGTAGCCCTCAGGTTGGGATATGTATTCGAATGCTTGGTGGCTCCCATTTTCCAAGCAAGAGGTCTTTGAGTGGAGGGAATTCTGTTGTAACACCTGAAGTTCAGCCATCGGAAGGTAAGCGAGATCTGTCCCCGGGAGAGGACCCATGCACCATCAAGCACAGTTTGCCCAAGGTATTAGTTTTCCCAATTCTATTCAATTTAAACAACTAATTACGTATTGGTGCATATGTAAATGGCATTTGAGACAGCACATGCATATAAATAATCGAATGTTTGTGCAGATATATCACTTGCTACTGGAGTCACCGAGGGGACGATTAGGAACTCCAAGGATCTGTATCCTCACATTTCGAAGATTAATACCAAGCCGATATGCCAAGAAAGAGGATCTAAAGAATTTCTGCAGCTTTTGAGTGTGTAGATATACAATCAAAATCGACATTACTTAACTTTCAGTTAGTTTTGCAAATCAAAACAATATTGAATTTGTAATTATTGTTATAAAGAATAAGGTGGTTCTTAATTCTCACTCTTTGTATTGTTAGAAGATATCTTGAAAACTTTGTTATTCAAATATCAAAATGCTTTGTGTTCAAGTTCTTTTTGGCCCTCGACTACTGAGAATAGCTTTTTACTATTTTTTTCTCTCACATGGAGCTAACGTAGTCAAAACAAAAATGATAAAGCTAAAAGGTGTTATTTTTATCCAAATTTGATTTCTTAATTTAAATGTTATTTAAGATTTCAAGTGCACTTACCGTACAAAGAAAAGTAAAACCTTACACATGACCAATTTTAAAATTGTGATGGAGTCATGTCTTCAAAAGGATAAACTTCAACCTTTGGTTCATTTTCTTGATTATGATTCAGCCACGGTAAATCACATGGGACTCCAAACATTTCTCGACATTCTAGACTCAATCAAAATCTATAGATTTAGGTTTAGTCTTGAAACGCAGATTAATGCCAACATTTCTTTGTTCTTACCGAGAGAAAGAGAAAAAGAAGTGTGGAAATGTTGAAATTGAAAGCATACGGTGTCTTTGAATGTACCAAGTTCCATTTTCTGCTAAAGAAGGAAGGCACAATCGAAGTCAAATGTACCGGTTCAATCTGCAAATTTTACCTCTTTGACGAAGTGGAAGATTTATGAACATCAAGTCTCATGCTCCTGACATTTACATTTGAGTTTGATATAAGGGGAAGTTGAATTAATCCATCTTCTTTCCCCAACAACTAGACATTGCTCACAGATGCTATTTCGTGAACGAGAGCTGCACAATTCGGCCTAGAAAAGCCGGCAGTTCTTGCAAACCGGCGCTTCTATAAGCATGTAGTATCACTATTGAGTATCGGCAAGGAACTACTTTTGCAGCACTTCTTCTGTCTTGTTTCTTACGATCGCTCTTCCTTAAGAAGACTAGCAATATGCATTCCGGGAGCATGGGATCATCAAGCAAGACTTTGGAGAATTAATGCGGGATGATTAACTTTTCATTGCCACAAATTATATCAAAGCATATCCAGATGTAGAGTCACCATCCGCCGATGTAAAGAGGACCTATTACCATAACCATAAAGGCGAACAAGAACTAACCACCAGGACTTGAGGAAAGATCCATACAAAGCGTGCGATTAAACATGTTACGTTAAGTCCGGTGTGCATGCAAATCTCGAAGCTGCATCATCAAAAGGAGAGACGGAGACACTTGCATGACAAACGGACTATTCAAGCCTACCACTGTTTGGCACACGGCTACTCGACGATGAACATTATATTACGACAGCAAATTGTCAAAGTCATAATACACGCCATATATCTCACATACAACCCTTTGCAGATCAAGCTCGGAAACATCCACCCGAAAAAAAAAAAAAAAAAAGAACTGCTTCAAAGAAGTCATATATAACGAAACTACTAGACAATAACTTCTAGGCCTTATAATGAGACCTCACCATCACAGATTCATCCCTCTTTGGCATCTCCTCCTTCCTCTCGCTTCCTCCCAGTTTGCTTCATCGTCTTCATCTAACTCGTTTTTAGTCGTTTTCTCTTCTTTAACAGCGCATTTTGGGTGGAGATCAAAGTCACACTCCTTGCAATAATACGACCACCCCCCCCCCCGCCTTACCGCAGCCATCACATATGTACCTTCTCCTCGAGCGAAACGAGTTCGTGCTTTTCATGCAAAGGATGCTTCAACTCCTCGGCCAGCCTTTTATACTTTCCTTGGAACTTTTCCTTGAGATGATCGGCGGTAAAAGGATAAGCATCAGCCCCGTGGTCCATTATAAGATCCCTTGCTTTTACTCACCGTCGGCCCGTCGGGCCTATGGCTACAAGTATGGGGATCCCCTTGACCTTGAATTCGTGACTCAAGAAATTCTTCCTCTCAACACCAAAGGGGAGCGCCAGCCATGGCATCTGAGCAAAATAATCGTCGGAGGCAGTTTGGTCCTTGTCGCTGGAGATGAAGATCACCTCAAAGGCATCGTCTATGGCCTTGATCTTTTCATATGCCTCCGTAAGCACCGGCAGGAATGCTCGGCAAGGAGGGCACCAGTGTGCCGAGAAGTAAAGGAGGACAGTCTTCCCTACCAAGTCCGATCTTGGAATCGCAATCAAAGTTAAGAAACGACCTTTTAGATGAACCGCCAATCAATGGAGAAGGCATGTGAAAACTGCATATATGGAAAGAATTTTCCTAGTTATGGACTGGTTTCAATCCTTTCCTCAGGTCAAGTAACCTGGGACAACAATATTTAGGACCTCATTGTAGACATTAAAAATTTCCCTAGTCATTAGCTTCTAGGGAAAAAACAAATTTACCTTGGTTCCATCCTTTCCAATGACGAAATCCAGATCCCCTGAAACCAAGATCGACTCCAAGGTCTGAGATTCTTCCCTTTTCTTCTCTATCTCTGCAAGCTCCGCAAACTTTTCTGGAGTGAAGGGGTAAGCTGTGATGCCATGCTCTTCGACGTTTCGGCAACGTTGGGATGGACAGTCTTCCCATCCCGACCGATAATGACCCAGTGGGTAGGGTCGACAGCTTAAAGTACCTCACCAACTTCTCGCATTTCTTGTCTTTGAATGGTAATGAAAGCCATGGCATGCTTCCGGAGGATTGGTTGAATGACGCTTCATCATCATCAAGAGGTATCTGAACGATCTCAAAACTCTCTCATCTCCTCTGGCCTTCAATTTCTCATAAACCTCCAGTAACTTAGGGGTGAAATCGACGCATGCCCTGTGCACGGACAACGAGAAGTACAGACCCACAGTTTTCCCTTCAAGCTCAGTAACAGGAACCTAGTTTAGCCACATAAATATTAGTAAAAGGAGGATGGAAAACCGAATCATAAGCACATGCGACCATCAGTTTCAAATGCATCGAAGATCTTTTTAGGTTTACACGATTCCCATTGGACGAAACTACGAAGTTACGAGATCCATGGACCAAAAGAGAGGTCACTGATTGATTTATCCTAGCAGCTTCTTCCTGGTCTTTCAACTCTTTGGATGAAAGGGTGACCTTCCACTCCATACTCACGGACAATCGCAACTCCGCTATCTCGTTAAGACCGTACTGTACCATCGAGAATGACAAGGTGGGGTATCCCCTCACCTTAAACAATTCATCCAAGCCGTTGCGCTTGTCCAAGTCGGAAAAGGGGATTGCAAGCCACGGCATCTTGGAAAAGTATCCTTTGAAGGACCCTTCATCCTTATCTCAGAGATAAAAATGATCTCCGGATCACCTTTTGGGGAAAGTTCATCGTACACCTCCGTAATGAGAATCGGGGTGAACCGGTGGCACGTACCGCACCACGATGCGGAGAAGTACAAGCCAATCTTCTTCCCCTTCAAGCTATCGACCTTAACCGATATAGAACAAAAAGATTCCTAATTTGAGTTCTTTCATACGGTAATCGCGAGCAAGGCACACTAGATCACTTGACCACCACACAAAAATCCCTGAAAATGCTCAAGATACACATCCAAATGCCAACCTGCAGAAGCACTTCCCTTACGCACTGCTCATTAAATAGTTAGCAAATCAGCAGTCTTCTCCACCAAAACAAGTATACCACACCGAAGGTGTGAGCATTTACACTAAAGAGCATTACTTCTAGCAATATCGGATCCATATACACTGCTCCCACCCGATCCAACTCCAAGTAACATGTCTTTCTCTAAAAAGTAATGCATCAACTACCAATCATCCAGTTTCTGAAGGAACCAAATGGACAAAGACTCGAAAAATGATGATCCTAGATCGACCAACTCTAGCTTCTCTTGAACTAAATTCGCTACCTTAGCCATCACAAACCGATGGCCGTCACCACGTACTCCCCAGTTCGAAATTCAAGAACCGATCAGCGAAACAACCCCACACGAAGACGAAGGCCACGAGAACTTGGACAAGGACACCGACCCATAATTCTTTTTCTTTCACCTCATCCAAAGTGAAAGAGCAAGAGTGAAAGAAGAGAACCGAGTTTCACCTCGATCGCCATTGTTCCGGACGAGGAAGTCCCCTGTCCGGAGAAGACAGGAGGGACTCGAACATCGTGAGAAGATGCCCCGCCTTCGACGGACACAACCCGAGAGCCGAGCAACGGTGATCGATCCAAACCAACGCAAAGCATCCCTCCAAATCATAAAACCCAACAACCGGTGAGTGATCATCGCTAAAACAATCGCCAAACAAGCAACTCATAACACCCAACCTCTCCAAACATAAAAAAATTCACAGAATTGAGAAACGAACACCGTCCCTCCCATCAAAAACCAACGAACCAAAAAGGGACGAAAAAAGATGGAAAAACGGCGGCTTTCCTCTACCCGACGGAAAATGGTAGAAGGGAACTTCAAGAGATAAACCCGAAGCGTAAAAGCAAGGACCCATCTTCTCCTTCGCTCCTTCATCTCGTTCTTGTTCTTCCTCCTTCTCGCTTCGACGTCGAGCCCGAAATCACCGAGAAAGAGAGGGACAATGCGGGCCTCTCCTTCTTCGCCGCGCCGTCGACCCGCCCAAGTCCGCCGAGATCTCCCTCGCGACGGGCGTGCAGCGTCGGGGACGAGGCGCCCGGTCGGCGGCGGGGGGCTGGTGCCGCTCGGGAACGAGACCGAGATGCCAGAGGCGAGATGACCAGCGACCAAAGGCGGAGGCGGAGGTCGGAGGCGGCGAGAGAGGTGGGATGCGCGGAGAAGGAAAGGAACCGAGGCGGAGGCGGAGAGAGGTGGCACGAGAGACTCGGAGGTCGCGTCTGTTCGTCGGGAGAGAGAGAGAGGGGGAGGGAAGAGTGAGAAAGGCGAGAGAGGAGACAGAGAAAAACCCTACAAATTCGAGTGAGGAGAGAGAATTTTTGAGCGGGAGGAATAAGCCGACCGTCGGTGGAGCCGAGCCGAGCCGAGATCAAAACCAGCGCCTTCCTTTTTCAGCGGGTCCCGCTCGGGGACACGTGCCGGTATTGCATTGGTTAGTGCGCACCAGGTCAGCGGATGACGTGGCGCGCACTAACCACTGAATATTTTCTCCGATATGATAGTCGCCCCGGTGGACGGCGTGGGAGCGGATTATTGCCAAGGGGGAATTTTGATTTTTCATTTTTGGCGGCGCCTAGATCCAAAAGATCTATGTAAAAAGGAAAAAACGGCTAACGAAAAAATGTATGATATTGGTGAGCTCGTGCTCAGACCATTAAAAAACGATTTTTTGGATAGATATAGACTCTTTTTTTTTTTTTTTGTCTTCTATGGTTTTGCATCTTGGTCCATTTCTAGAAGAGGAAAGTCGAGAAAATTACATTAGCATACATGAGCAATTTAATAGGAGCCTTTGGGATCTAATTATGTCTAGTGGATTAAATTTGATGGTGTTTCGAAATATGACCAATCTTCTCTTCAAGGTGAATAGAAAGTTAAGCTTTAAAATTATTCAATCATCTCTATCCGTGCATTTCTTGTGAAATTATTAGTCATTTTGTCGATAATCTATATTTTATTAACCGAGAGCTATCTTTAAAATCTTCCTCAATATATTGTGTACATATGTTATGAGCTGATAGCTATAAGAATGGTGCATGTCAAAGATTATACGACAACATTTTTAAGGGTTTCGTGAATTTTCTTCTTAATAGTGCGTCAAGTTTCTATCGGTCTACTTTCATGCACTTTAACTAGTCCTTCTACTCACACAATTCTAAAGTCTTACTTTGCCACGTATCCATTCATAATTTTACTTTTATAGTGCTCTCGATAAGATTTGAACCCAAAACTATAAGAAAATTCATAACCTCTCTTGCCATCTAAACCTTGCATGTTTGGTATGAATGAGATTTTAGATATAATTAGAGAATTTTTGTATATTTAAGGAAGACTTATCGATATTTAACACCCATTTGATCACAATTGGTCGTTTAATAAATAGAGGTGGCCTTATTAAAACTTAATAAATAGATGCAAAAATAATAACAAAGCAAAATAAAGTGAAAAACCGATGTCATATGTAGGCAGAATTCTATTATTTATTGTTCAAAATAAATGGTTTTTCTCGTGTTGGTAAATTCCAATATATTTTGGTAAGTAACAAAAAACTGTTAGTAAAAAAAAAATGATGTGTGACCTTTTATCCGGGTAATTTATTAAATTTTGTGAGAGCTCTAGTCTTTATCTCATGTATCTTTCGCTCGCCTATTAACGAAATATTAATGCTGTTGCAATGAGGAAAAAGATAGATCTTCTAAAAACACCAAAGGGATTTACTGTTGCGAAGACGATTTTAATTTTAATGTTAGCTAAAGCCTCGAGTTGTATATAACCAGAGGCATTTTCTAACATTTCTAGTCATGTCTGCTCTTCGCAAAACAAATGTACCTTGTAAGGAGAAGACTATGGGATGCGTACAACTCAATCTTGGTAGGTGAATACAGGAAAGGATTCGACCCAAAAAAGAAATTCAAGGAAGGCCCAGGTATGGCCCAAAGAAGAGGTAGGCTAAGGATGGCCCAGCTCCCCCAAGGTCCACATGTCTATCCAAATTATTAGAAAGATAGAGATCTTAAATATGCATAGAAATCTCATGAGAACTTATTAAATGAATGATATTGCAAGTTTTAGGTTAATGCTAAAACAAACGAGACCCATAAATTGGATGATTCGCCTGTTCAATCGTCTTAAAAGAAAGTGCCACGTCATTTAAAGGAAAAATTCTGATCTAAAAGTTTTTAGTAGATGTAGCATTGTGTATTTCGGCAAATTAAAAAGGTCCAATAGCTATCTCACATTAATTAATTGTTTTTTTTTCTATACTCTTGAAGTTAAGGTCGGTCGACATAGTTCCTAATCGGTTGTCCCTTGAAATGTAGCCGGGCATTTGAAATCAGTAATTTCATCCTAGTGGCTACAAATAAGATGAAGCGATCATGTGTTTGATACAATGTGAAATTCAAGCATGTATCATCCATGCATGTTATGGATTCACTAATCATTTGAATACTATCACCACAACAAGAAAATCTAGAAAATCAATCATTGATTTGATTTGAGGATCTCTGCTGGGTAGATTTCAATAGAAAACTGAAAATGATGATAACAAGTGATTGAGTTCAATAGAAAATTAAGAAAAATGAGAAATAATTCTATGTTTTTTCTAAGCATAATAATCTTTTTAATTTTCTATCATTTTGTGAAGGTAGCATTGTTAAATTCCTCATTCGTTTTGGTTTTATTTTTCTCGGCTTTTCTTTTGGCTAATTTGAGTAGGGCGCACATGATAACCATTTCGTTTTTCTATTTTTCTATTTCGGGAATAAGTTTAAAATAAAAATCTGTTTAGTAATGCAATTTCATTTTAATATTTCTGAAATAATTTTTTAATATAATAATAGGGTTGAAACAGAAGTGATAAGTAAAAAAAATTTTACTTTTCTATTTCTTAAACAAAAATCAGAAATAAAAACTCTTTGCATTACTTGCCTCATTATTGGCTAGCCGCCTATAAGGGAGAAATTTTATGTCGTTATCAAACGAATTTCTATTTCGAAAACAAATATTTCATGTCATTATCAAATACGTATTTTTACTCAAAAACTCGTCCAAGAAACAAAAATTATGGCTAGAAATTGATTTCTAAAATAGAATTGTCATTGTTCGAGTACAAAATCTCTAGAAAATTGATAATAATTGAATAAAACCTTGAAAAGGGTCTATGTCAATCTATTAGTTGCAAACATGACATAAAAGGAATATCCTTCCCTAAAAGAATGATGCTAACTGGGAAAGAAGTTTCGTGCATCTTTGTAATTCTAAATATTTTACGACTAAATAATGACATCTACCTACAAAATATTTTGCTAGATTTTAATTAGCACTTATTGTATAATCTGTCGCATTAAACTTTCGGTTAAATTTTCCCTATCATTTAAAAAAAAAAAGAATTCAACTTGATTTAGCCCACGACATTTATTTATCCGATTGTGCAATGCCTTTTTAGAAACTCAAAATCAAGCATTAATCCGATAAAGATGGTTAATACATAGAACTTTCGAATCTTACTAGGGAGGGAAAGACTATGCTTTTGCTAAAAAGAATTTAGTATTTCCATGTCGAATGAAAATGCTTCTAATCTTGAAGCGCTCGCTCAATCACGATCGAAATTGAGATCCAATTAGCTTATCTAGACTACGTTTCTTTTGCGAAAAATAAATATTATTGAAAAATATTTTTCATAAGCGATTGTCTTTCGAAACATGTGGTCACCCCATGTGACTATTCCCCCAAGAAAGAAAATTCCGAGTTTCGTGACTTTCGTCTCCTCGTCGGCCGCCAAAAAAACGGGGTAACGTTCCTCGGCGTTTGTCGGGACGCGGGCGCGCACGGTGGGATAGCGCCGACGTGGAAGGCGGCGATTGGGCGAGGGCCGTGCTGACGCCAGTCCGACACGGCGCCTTGAGGACGTGACGCGCCATTGGAGTTGGGAGGGGGAGGGATGGTGGATTGGAGAATATGCGGAGACTCCAGCGAGGAAGATTCGTCGTCTCCCAGAGAAACATCAAAGAAAAGAAACGAAAAGGAAAAACGCTGACATAATATTCGCATCTCGGGTTCTCTCTCCGTGCATTGATGATTCGCTCCTCCCCCACAAACTGAAGCTCGGCCAGCGGAGTTCCGGTCCCTCTCTATATATATTGAGCCCGAGCTTTCTCTCCTCCGTTGCCCCCCAACTGCTTCCGAGCTCCATCTCTCCAGGTTCTCTCTCTCTCTCTTCTTCTTGTTTTGTTTGTTTTTCTTTTCTTGATGGAGGGAACAGTGCGCGGTGGAGGACCCATCATGGGTTTCTGCTGGCGATCGTGATTGTGGCCCAAGTTCTCGTTTTTATCTTTTTTGGTGGCTGTGGGTTCGATTGGGAGTTCCGCGCGTTTGTTTTGGTGGGTGGGTTGAGTAGTTTGCCTGGAAAAAAGAAACGGGAGATTTATGGGTCTGTTTCATGTGACGATGAATTCGGGCAATGTTGGTTTACTGGGGCTGGGCAATGCTGGTCTTTTTTTTTCCTTCGAAAGGTGTGACCCCTGTTTTGTTCTTGTTTTTTCATTTATTTATTTATTGGGATCTGAATGTGGTTGGGGTGGAGTCATGAAATCTTGAATGGAATGAAGTCTGATGCTGAGCTCTTGATGCTCAAGATTTGATTTTTGGATTGGCTGTTTGAATTTGGACTTGGTGTGACCGACTGCATACAGAGATAAGCTCCATCATACTTTATTGGGTTTTTAGCATACCGAAGGTTGAGGATGGATGGCCTTAATTTGCTGGTTCCGGTGAGTGGAGTTTCCCCTTATAAGAACGAATCGAACCTCACAGTACTGACAATTTGATTGGAATGGCAACGGAATTGGGGCATCAGGGAGATTAGCTATACACGGTTGTGCTCTTCCTCAGCTCAAAAGTAGTGTGTCTGGTCCACGTTGTCGTCGAGATTAATCTCTTCGTCTTATGGTCTCGGGTGCATGAGGAAAAGTAACAATCTGCTAGTGGCAAGAGTTGTTTCATTCCTTCTCTTAATTTGGTGATGACTTGGTGTAAATTTGGAATCTCTACCATTAGGTATTGTCTAGGTGTAGGCCTATTTATAGAAAGGAGCTTGCTTGCTAATGTGAACTGATACAAGGCTTCTCCGATCCAATTGAAAGCTCCCATTAGCATTTCTTTTTCCTTGAGAGGCGAGTTGAGGTAAATTGCTCTGTGTTGATTGTGCATTTTGTGCCATTGCAGACATTGAGCGGTTGGAGCACAGCAGCCCATTGATGCCAGCTGGTTGCTGGCGGATAGACTGATTTGAACCATCACTTGACGGCTTATGAGTCTCGAGAGTACATCGAACTCCAGGAAAGCCTTAGAAGGTGTGCATGGGGTACATGTCGTGCCTCATGCCCCATTTGCACTCGAAGAGATTAGCAAGCATGGGGACTATTCTCAATCAAGTTCAAGAATTGGACTAAATCAGCAGCTTTTTGTGCAGTAAGTTTAACAAAAAAGATGACAATCCAAGAAGATTCTTGAGTGATGTTTGTCAGTAGGCTTAGCCGATGTATATGCTTCTATTCTAATTTGTTTTAAATACTACGCAGGCGAGTATGGCAGCAAAGACCAGCATGTTTGAGGCCTATCCAATGTTGCATTCACGGTATGGCAGAAAATATTTCCATCTCATACCTGGGCTTTCTTTGCCCTTATACTTTGTACATGATTGAGAGCATATGACCCTGGTCTGAGAGTGCTTACATGTATTTGTGTCACCTACCAAATCAATAGCCTATCCATCCCCAAAGTTGAAGTTGTTAGCTGGGGGAGCTGAAAAAATGTTTTCGGATTTTCTTTGCTAATACAAAATTCAGCACACACTCTAAACTGCTCTTCAATTTTTTCTCTCTTTTGGTAGGCGATCGCCATCTTGCAGAAACAGTTGCAAATGTGCTCACATCCATTCCTTTCATTGCGCTCGGCATGCAAGCACCAAGGTGATTGGCTTACTAATGTGTTCAGTCGATCCATGTTATTATTATTTTTGGATCGCCGTTTCTGATGATTTTGGATTATAAACTAGGAAGAATCTCAATACGAAGCTCTATGCTAATTCGTTAGTTGGAGTTGGAGTTGCATCATCTTTGTATCATTCTTCAAGAGGGAGGTTGAGGAGGTTTCTTAGATGGGTTGACTACACAATGATAGCCACTGCTACCGTGGTGAGTAACTGGTGGCTAAATATGATTCTCCATACTCTGTCTCAACTAATGAACGAAGTCCATATTTATCTGTTGGCCTTCTCACTATTTATTGAGTTAAATGATAAATATTGTCAATTCTTATCATGACTTATATGTCTTGTGTATGACAAACAAACCTTAGCTTTGGGTAAGATAACTAAATGGGTTTAAGAGACTGTTTATACACCTTCTTGATTTGGTGTTAAATATATTGTGTGGCTTGTGAATTTCCTGCTCTCCGGTTGTTTCGTACCTACCTCGCCTTGATGAACTTTGTGAGGCCGTGGCTAGTTCTATGACTTGGGCTTTGAACGCGGTGGTCATCTTATTAGTTGGTGCTATAGCTAGTCATGATTTACCTTGATAAACTAATACTCTTAAGGAGAAAAAAGGGAAAAAAAACCAGAATGCTCTTTCTGTTGTTTATTGAACTCTGTCCTTCTATTTAATCACTATCTCCTTCCCAGCCATACATTTTTAATTTTATCCATGTTACTACGCATTCTGACTGGGGGCACGATTGGGAGGGACTAGGGGCCTGACCATGGTTTGAACTCTGGCAAGAGCACAGATGTATGGTACTTTAAACTGTATTGACCAACAAGAAAAGTAGGAATATAGATGTTCATCCTTGAAAGGCACGCAACGAAACTTTAAAGTTATAGAATGCCTCAGTTATTAGAATTACAAAGAAAGGAAAACATGTCAGGAAGCTAGTCAGTTATGTTTATTTTTTCTCTTCTCTATGCATGCACGATGAACAGTTTCTGGTTGAAATTGTCAAAAAAAATCATGTGTGCTTATTATATACTGGGCCTTACACATAAAAGCACAATCTATGAGCATGACTAAATAAAACAGACAACAGATGGAAGCTCGAGAACGGGTAAACAGCCAAAAAGAATATGGAGTGTCAAGAACATATGTGCTATGCCACCCTGTGAAATGACTGTATCAAGTCGTCCAGAAAGTGGCCTCCAGCATGTGTGTGTGCACGTGCGCCTGAACACATGGTGCAAAGTATTGGTTCCCTCTTACTTTTTATCATTTCTTTTCACAAAATTGGGGTTTGAATGCACAAAAAGATTGATGGGATAATGTAAACCACCATAACAGTGAAGCGAGAATAATTTATTCCACAGAGGGGCTTATGTGTGTATCTGACCACATGGTCGTTCTAGATAAAGGATGTCATGTATGCATATCTTGCTCTCTCATGTTAATTTTGGGAAATTTGAAAATTTTGAAATATTCTGAGTTTCTTGCACTACAATTGATGAAATCCTTTCTGCAAATACTTCTCCTTTTTTCCTCTTTCGGCTGATTCTGGCCCCTGTTCTTATTGGCTTCAGTATATTTTCAGCTATTAGCTTGCGCACTCATAATATTAATGTGTCATTTCTCGTTTTTCCAGTGTCTGTCCAGGGCCCTCAGAAATGAGAATCCAAAATTGTTGATGGCGGCATCTGCCGCCTTTCTTCCTGTCCAACCGCTGATGGTCTCAGCAATTCACACTGGAATGATGGAGGTATAAAATTTAAAACCCGGTCAATAACAGTGCCATACAATGTAAAATACAGAAATTCTTGCTGGTTTTGTGCATAATTTCTCCAAGTGATGTTGCAGGTAGCATTCGCAAAAAGAGCATTGGAAGATCCAGAATTAAGGATGGCTCACAATATTCATAAAATGTCATCGTTGCTGGGAGGTGCCCTTTTCATTGCTGATGATGTCTTTCCCACGACACCATATATTCATGCCGGTTGGCATCTCGCTGCAGCTGTCTGCGTCAGCACATGCAACAAGCTTCTGGAGTAGTGTGTTCCATTGTCACCTATACATTCAACTGCCTACATTTCAAGAGGAAGCAACGACAACCTCAGTACCCCTCCTCCTAAAAAATTTATGTAGAAAGAGATGGGAAGCCATGTAAAACTGCTGCTGCTGCAGGTTCCGGTCAAACCCAAATCGGGTTTACCATGTAGAGTATTTTTCATGTCTGAAGTAGAAAGTAAGCCATTCTTCCTGTCCGTCGAGGTAGGCTTGTAACTATAGTGAGTATATTTCTTAAGTTCCAGCTCAACTATCGTTGTTCTGGACTCTAATGGTAAAAAGGACTTTCATTCGTCTAATCAATTGTGCCAAAGTATCAATTGTTGGAGCGTGCACAATCTTAACTCTCTATAGAATGACAAGTATCCGGTGAAAACACGTAAACTCTCAATTTCCAAATTGTCGTGTCTGAAATGACATTGGAGGGTTTTGGAACAAAGAAATGGAATTTTGAGGAGTGTGTCCGATCATGGGCACTCAAACGAAAGATAGAAAAACCTTTTAGTACTGAAAGTATCGAAAAGCAAGTGGCAAGTTAGAATTAGCTCATTTTTTTCTGCTCAGGGTTTAAAATCATACATTTTCACTGGACCTTTGGTGCATGGTTCTCGACTTCTTGTCCTACCGCAGTTTTGGCCCAGCCAATGTTAATAGTTTTATGTGGGCTTTCTTTCACCTTCTCTTGGAATGTTCACCCGGCTCTCCATCCGAAAGTTGCTCCTCTACTTCCAAGGAATGGTACCAGCTTCCTCATTCCATGGTCGCATAGATCAAGTTCTGGATGAGTCAAATCTCCAGAGAAACCATCAAGTGCTGAGCAAGGGGGTTACTGAACTGAGTATCTCGAACTCATCATCATACCAGTTTCCATAGAAAGGGATAATGTAACAATTCCCAGGGACAGTAACCATTATCACGCGAGAGAGAGCTCCCACTAGATCACAAAATGAGGCCCGAGCTTATACAGAGTCAACGGGAAGCGGCAGGTTAAAACTCAACAAATTTCTGTCTCCATTAGAATGAATTGGAGCATACAGCTCAAGAATGAAATATCTGCCAAATGCAGCTTACAAGACTATCACGAAATGCAGTAATATCTCGACACGAAAAAAATCTAAATGAGTGTTACAGAAATAGAAATTAGGACCCTGATTCCTCACAGAATCTACAAAACCTCTTCAAGTTTCCCACTCTTGCGAGACTAGCAAACTCCTAACAATGTACAAAATGGCAGAACCAGGGCCTGAACCAATTGATGTGTCAACTTAATTTCAGTGTGTTAGATGAAGCAGCTCCGACAGCAACACTAAAATCGCTTGGTGAGTGACCGGAGCAGCAACTCCAGCAACAGATATATGATGTTTGTGGTCACAATCGGCATGATTTGCAGAAAGATCCAACTCCCCCTCAGCCAAACACAGGAAGATAATGGCCGATGTTGCCTCCAATAAGAACTCTTATCTTCCAAATTCAAGTGTAAACTGACCCTCTCACTGTACAGAGGGAAAGAATGAAAGAATACAACACCCCAAGGGAAATCAGAAGAGGTAAGCTTGCGAATTGTAGGTACAGGGGAACACCACTAAAACTTTGCCCAAGTAAATCACGTGGCTGATGACGATCTAGAATCCTCTGTTTTGTTTCTGTGACACATACAATCTGGGCACGGGAAACTATATATAGAATCATTAGGCCTTTTGAGCTCAAATCCCTTGGAATCACTGTGAGAACGCATATTCAGCATTTGCCGCTTGAAATTTTTCCATCTGGAGAACACATGAAAAGAGTATTGAGTTACATTCCACAATACAACTAGCTTGTTCAGGCCAAATATGGGCCACATCAAAGAAACACACCATTCAAGCTCTTTTATCCAATGACATTTGTTTATCAAAAGAGTCTTTTTCAGTCTTGCATACTTGATTCTCTCCGGCAAACTATTCAAACAGTCAACAATGCTGCAAAGCAAGTCAGCACAATGACCCAACCGGTTTTATAGGCATGATTTACAAAAGAATGATGACAGAATTCAGCCAAGCCCTAAGCTGAACTCTGGTTATTCCAGCTCAGTAACAATTAGCTACAGTTCCAGGTCGAAGAAAACGTCAACCTTACACTCTGTCCAGCAGGTTCTAAATGACGTTTGGTTTTGCCAGATCCACATTTAATTTAAGAGATGTGCCATCTCAAAGGGGAAAATCATATAAATACAAGTACGGACTACAGAGGCTTTATTTGAATTCGTAAACCCAATTTTGATTGTTGTTGCCCCTGTGCCTATCGCACCCTCACAGGAATCCTCCCAGATGAAGCATTATGGAGGGATTCCCTAGATGCATCTCTTTCTTTTATTTCAGGCCTTCACCGCAAAGATATTGTTTAAAAAGGCTTCCCTAGGGGTGGCATGCATTGTTGTTAAATTTCCTTCATTTTAGATTGAGCAGTCCATACACATTATGATAGTTCCTGAAGGACACAGGCTTAGGGATCTGTAGCATTGAAGACATACCCGAGATTGGGATTATCAAAGATTAATGCCAACTTCCTTTTATCAGGCCTAATTGTCTTGGAATGTCCACCATACATGTATCGTCTGTGGCCCAACAGAAAGTGAGGAAAATTTCCTCCTTGAGTTGTTACAAAAACTTCACTATGAAGACATACAGTGTAGTCTATTGCAGCCATCCTGGAAGAATAGTTCTAGAAGCATGACTGAAGTCAAAATAGTGATGTCATAAAAGTCATTACCAACAAGACACGTTAAAATAAAAATTTTCTAACCTTGAATGGAGCTAGTTCCTCCTCAGATGCAAGCATCTCTTTAGTCTTCAGCTGGGGAAACATTTCCAACAGGGGTGCCATCGTCTTCTCAGCATTGTATATCTTTCCAGATGCTAAAAAAATAGATGTGCTTTTGTCAAAGCCCATTCCCCTGAGCATCAAGCCCACCTAGGAAATGCAAGCAAAGACACAAAATTAGATACATGTATCCTTCAGAAAGTTGCAACTGGTTACAACCTTAAAAGGACAATGGAGAGGATGCAGAGTCCTCATTGCTATACGACAGGAATCATTGTCCTATAAAGGCAAGGAAGACAAATGAGAAAGACTGTTGCCCGAACAAGTTAAATGTCCACAAGTTTGTTAGTCATACTTTTTCCCCGTATCCACACTATTCCCTAAAGCAAAGAACTCAATGGTTCTAACATAGAACAGTCTCAGGCTTAAAATTCCCACAAACTCCAAAGAAAAAATCAGAGAAGTTCCGGTCTCTTATAGTTTTATATGTTCCTTTTTGTCATCTCATGCATAAGTGGCATGGTGAACAATAAGGAAAATAACTCTGCATAAGTCACATAAAGGATAAAATTAGATTAACCACAGTAATATCATCTTTTCTCAAGTTAAATTGGCACAATAATAGGACCCATGTTACTTGTTAACACAATGCAACATTTTGATGAGATTTACAGTTTCTCACCAACAAATGCAACACCTAGAAAGATATCACTGCAAAATGACCCTATAAGTAGATGCATTTGTAGATTTGCTCAAGTAAGGAACTTACCAAGATAAAATAAAAAAATTTCTCCTCTTCAGTAACTGCTAGATCTTTCTTAGAAACTCTTTGATTTCACTGGCCTAAGGTTTCAGACGATTGCCCCATTTTACCATGATAGTTTACTACACAAACACATTTAGGAACATCCAGAACATAGTAGCACTGCATGAGCCAATGGTTCTCCGAGCTAACAATCAGAAAGATAAGTTATTTTTAGTGTATTCTATGTTTTGTGTGTAAGTGAACAAATGTGAACAGGGAACACAATATGGCCAACACAACAAATCAAACCTATTGGAACTTAATTTAAAGCATGAAACTCAAAATTTAGCTTCCCCATAATTTTGCACTGATTCCAGATTGCATAAAGGAAAAATTAAGAATAGATCCAAACCCCACAGTCATATCAGTAATTCAAAATCTGAACTGGTCCTGACAGATTCACTTAGTTTGGTACTGTACCACTCCAGCCCCTTGTCTAGATCAATGCACAAGAAGGCCAGGGAAGCCAAGACTGGCTTTCATTAGGCCAAAGGGATTCAAAGAGAATGGAAGGAATTTAAAGGAGTCATTTGCTAATTGACTTGTTTGGTTTGTTTTAGAGAAAGGAAGAGTAATGTCTTGGAGGGATTTCACTCTTCACCAGAAACCCTGCTAATTCCTCCGTAGTTAAGTGATTTTTATATCATCCCTGGTAAGTATAACAAATTTCCTTCCACTTCTGCTTTCTTCTCACAAACGCCAATAAACACAGTGAACCGCTTAATTCATTGTTTTCTAGTCTTTTCTTTCCCCTAATGATTAGCTTGCACCTTCCCCTTCTTTTTAAATCACTCCATCTGAATATACTATGATGATAATCACCCATAGCATGAGAGTTCCCAATCCAGCCCCAGATAGTAGCCAACAGGACACAAGCCAGAAAGAAATGGCAAACATGTCTCGCTGACAAACATCTAAGTCTGAGCATGTATACTTTACTCAATGACCTACTGCACCTTCCAATGTGACACCTCTAAACAAACTAGATTTCATCATAGCAACGTATAGAGCCCTTCAACAATCTGTAATGTAGCATTCACATATTTACTAAAAGAAACTAGACCTTACCTCTAAAGGAGTGAGGGGACATTTTCCGTTTATCCTGATAGATCCAGGACGTATGACCCGACCGGGTTTTGTGAACTTTCCTCTCCAACCTTTTTCCCTTGCAGCAATCATATCTATTTTTTCTTGCTCCCCACCATCAAAAACACAACAAGAAAAAGCAACCATGTCCTGTACATAGACTGCTGTTAACAATCATACTAAGCAAAGAGAGAGAAAAAACCACACCAAAGCGCTTTTCATGCAGTGGAGCTGACCTCCTCAAAGCGAAGATGAACCGATATGTATTTTCCACCATTTTTCACACTGTGCTCTTTCATTCTAGCTACCAAGCTTTCGCCCAAACTCAATATAGGAGTTGCAAACCTTAGAGCTTCATAATTTGCCAAGCATCTAAGCCGCTGTACAGCTGGAGGAGCATCAAAGGATAATCGATTTGCAAACGGAGAAATCCGTATAACCCTGTTTTATAAGCATTGCACAATTAACAACTAATTAAAGTCATAACCACAAAGAAATCCATAATACCCTGCTTTATTTAGTCAATATTACATCCTCATGATGAGAAGTTATTAACATATTAGCAACTAGCAAGTTCCATTAAAATAAATGCATACAGATTTATGCCTTTTTGTTAATGCTACATTAACATGTTCTCCATGAATAAAAAGATTGACAAAGCACTGCTTGCCACTATATTTAACATATGGATTTCATCCATCACGCAAACCAATGCATAACATTAATAATGCAAAATTTATTTCAAGTATGTTGAGCTAAATCACTGAGATATACTTTATTGACGGTGCACTGCTCTCTGCCGCAGAAAAGGAAAAGAGTATGGATGAACCCTCTCCTCAGATGATAGAATGTCGACATCAAAAGAAAATTTATGCAATGGAAAAGACAGAAGCACTCAGCTTCATTCATTTCTAAGCAAATTATGACAGGCAAAAAAAGTGATGCATTGTAACATGCAGGTTAAAGGAAATAGTGTCACAGAAAGAGAGGTGAATATCAAACTCAAAAGCGCAACTAACTTTTCCTCCAGTAACTTTGGGAGAATTGCATCTTTGTAATATCGAATGGGCGACCATGCTTTAACTCTGAAGTTGTAAACATTGGTCATGTTGTTGTCAAACCGATCCATTATATACCCAGGAATCTCATCAACAATGCGCACGTCATTTTCCAAGGTTTTAATGAAGGATTCTTCATCATAAATGTCATTGAATTTGCTGCATAGATATAATCAACTGTCAGATAATTCTAATGAGTGCAAGAATCCCACTACAAAAGCATACTGTCCGCCAAATTTATGATGAAATGAACTGCAAGGTCTAGATAAAAGCAAAATATATAACTAAAGCCAATATGAGCATTTCCTCGAATCGATTCTAGCAATCTGATTTATAGTGGGAGAAGCCTGACTTAGCCATAAAGAATTTCATTGGGCAAATTACACAACCTGATCGCAAAAAAGGATGGAAAAAGTTGAAGCATTGTCGAGTTCGCATGCATAAAAGAACCGAAAAATTCCTTAATTTCTCTTTAGGATAAGAGTACAATCAAAATCAGTCTGAACACAATGCAATCTGATAAAGCATAATAGAATTAATGAATAATAAGGATCTATTCTTAGAATAATTCAAATATCTATCAGATAACCCTCTAAAAATCCATGAATCATTTCTTAAGTTTTGAAACGTACAATCATAGAATCATATGATACGGAGTGCAATTCACACAACCATGGCCATAATTCCTTATAATGTTTGTCGTCGCCTGAACAGATCCTCTATAGGTCATGTCATGGCATTTAACTATATCTCAAGAATTCTTTTTTTCTGATAAACAATGAGACTAAGATCATGGTACATCAATTTTCATGGAAAACAGACACTGAGGAAAGGTTGTCAACATGTTATCTAAAATAGCTTCAGAAACAGAAATACTACAAAACACATTTCATTACTAGGTAGGGTCATAATCCATCCCTTGTATACCACTGTCATATTGTGTTCCAACCAATCGGAAACAATATTTAGGTGAAGCATCAACTAACAGCTAGGTAACCTAATATGTGCTTCAGTAATATACTGAAAATGCAAGAACTAATCTTCTTCAGATGAAAACATAATCAGAAATAATACATGGATGCAGCATACTTTATTAACAAAAATGGAAGTCAAAGAGGTGTTGTCATACCTTGGATCTCTCCAGATGCTATGAAAATGAAAATTGGGGATAACAAGGGTTGCATTAAGAAAACCAGCAACAGCAACTGCATTGCATATCTATAAACAATAATGACAAATGAGTGCCGTATTGAGGTTATTACATTAATAACTTCACAAGGGGGCAGCAATAAAACAAAATTACTCGGTGTATATTGTATATGAGGTTTAAGATGAACCTACCGAAGTCCTCTGCTGATTTAAACCACCATTTGCCTCAACATATATGTAACCGTTCGATTCAGGTAAACCTATAAGAGGTCAAAACAATAACAAAGAAAAGATCAATTGTTGAATAACATACCAAGTTGAGACAAAAATAAAATGTCTGCTGAGGTTCTTCCAGCTTGCTAATTGCAAACATGTGAAAAATATCAGTAAAATAGATCACAAGAACAAGGAAATTACAATCAAGCAATCACTACAATGACAAGGATTGTGATACATGCTTGGAAGGATGAAAAACATGAGTCCATACACACTGGTAGTGGTAAAGTCAGCTTCAAATTTGATGATATCTCCTAAGATTCATTTAAACACTAATGGCTACCAACAATAAAGAAAATATCACAACTGCTTTCTAGTGGTTGGTGAAAGAAATTGTATTGCAAGCATATTCTACCAACTTCTGATATCCATACTACTGGATAGAAGATCTACTTGAAGGCTCATAATCCTATAAATATTCAGCAGCAGAACTTTATTCCAGCAGCATCTTATCTATGTCATCTCAGAAGTAATCATGATCAAGATTGTATGAAAACCTCATGTCTTTAGAAAGCAGGAGACAATCTTCAACGTATTCAAAGTCTCAAGTGCTCTAGAAGGTTTATTGCCATCCATTGATTAAAAATAATGTATCTTAGCTAAAGAATATTCATAACTTAGGCTCATTATCATCTATTCACATAAATAGATTTAAATTATATTTTTAGGGCAGAGCTTATTCATTTCCATGGAAAACATGAAAACAAATGCAAAACCAACATGGACTGGTTCAACCATTAGCTGTGTCCCAGGGCATATGGATATAACTAGGCAGCAAGCTAATACTTAAAGGAGTTACAAAAGATCTGAACAAGTCCACTGATGATGGAAATTCATCAGAAAGTTAACCAGAATGGTCACGCATGCATGAAGATCATAATACACATAAAAGCAACGAAAATCATAAAGAGAAAATGCAAAGAACATTCCAAGCCAAACTGAAAAGCGACATGAGAGGAAGAGATGCGAGATGAACACGTTGAACCTTGAAAAATAATGCTCAGCAAAATGTAAAAAAGGTGGAAGAAACAAGAAAGCATGTGAAAAATGGCAACATCAGGGGACAAAAGAAACACAGCATGAATGACCACGAAAGAACTTAGACATAAAGTTATTACCTCCAGCAGACTGGTTGATACACGGTTTCCACTCACCACCTTTATAGGAGTGTTTCCATATAGTCGATATCTGAGTTAAAATGAAAACATCCATCAATATTTAGCAGCATAAGAACTGGAAATAAAAGAATATACAGCACGAGGCAACACTTCAAACAAGCAGATCTGATAATTTCCAAAAGCTAGGACAGACCACACAGATACATCGACAGCACTATCTGTAATACCAAAAAGAATACGGTTGTAACTCATGCTACAGATGCAGTAAATTTAACTCAAAAATTAAATTGAATTAACAACAACATAGTGATCAATCATGCACGGGAGGGTGTGGTATGGAAAAGAAAGCAATTGCAACACTCAGGACAGAGAAGGATAGGCTAAGAGAAATCTCCTCAAAAACAAATTTGGCATTAATACACTAACAAAATAAGACACAGCAACCTGTTTTAAGGTGCATTTCCAAAGTGAGTCTTTCCAATCTAGACAAATTGTATTTTGATATAGTAAAACTTGCTTGGTGTTGTGACCAAGAAAAATTTCAGTGGTCCAAGGATCTAGACAAATTTCACATCCTCCTAAAAACAGCAAAAGGTTGCAACAGAGTGCAATGGACCAGACAAAGCCAGAGATGATTCTCAAAGAAGTAGATTTGTCTCATCTGATATATGCTTTCATGACCACAAGAAGTTCAAAGCAACCCATGGACACAATATGCAATACGAAAAAAATGTCATAACAAGCAACATAGTCCATCAATTTGTCCGCAATTATGTTGCCAACCATCACCGTTGCCATGAATGATGGCTAAAGTTGTCCCAATCCCGACAGACACAGATGCAACTAAGTACACACTGTCAACCACTTACGCATCCAATTGTTATCAAAGACCAGAGAACTGTAAGCACAGAAGAGAATCTAGAAATTAGAACAACTGGAGTGAAGCTTAAAAATTTTAACTTCAAAAAAGACTAATCTTTGGAAGTGCGCAAATCTGTACCTACAGCATGCAATGCAATGGCATGTAATTCTCAAACTATTCCATCCTCCCACTAACATTTTATCACGCCAAATTCAATATCACTGGCAGACAAAACACAGACTAGATCAAATCTCGAACCTAAAAGCTGAAAGATCCACTCATTCCTCGCCGTCCACTAACTCGCGGATTCACCGAAATTCACCCGATAATTCGGCTAGAAACACAACAAGCTCACGGGCGTTCTCGAAAGACTGCCTCCAAATCAAATACCACCCCAAATCCAACACCAAACCAATCGATCGCACCAAGAGAGAGAGAGAGAGAGAGAGGAAATCGCCGAGCAACTGACCGCATCGGCGGACGAGTTGTCCGCGTCCATGTCGGGCCGGAGCTTCGCGTACAGCTGGGGGCTGCGGTAGACGGAGCCCGGGGCGGGGCGGTGCTTGATGACGGGGACGACGTCGAACTTGACGGTGCCCATGTAGAGGAGCATGCCGGAGATGTAGATGAGCGGGGCGAAGAGGAAGACCCCCTGCCTCCGGAGGAGGCACGAGAGGAGGAGCCAGGCGACCCGCTGCGCGAGGGTCCGGCCGGGCTGCTGGGCGGCGGCCGGGGTGAACCGGCCCTTGGACCGGCTATGGCGGTAGCGCGGGGACCGGAGCGGGGAGCCCGGCGGCGACGGCGTCGAGTGTCCGCTGCTCGGGAGCCGATTGTACGCGTGCATAATAGAGGGATCCGACGAGGGCGCGGGTGGGGCCCGGCCCGGATCTTCCCGCTCGCTCGCCGGAAATCTTCCTTCACATCTCGCGCGGCGGCGCCGCCATCGATTCCGGCGAGCGGATTTCCGATGCTTCGTTGCGGTCTAGAGAGAGAAAGCGACGGGGGGAGAGAGAGAGAGAGGGGGAAAAGCACGTGGTCGGGGAGGAGAGAGGTGGCGCGGCCAGTTAGGATTTTCAGAGGAGGAAGGAAAGTATTTTTTATTATTATTATTTTTGCTTCTGCTCTCTGTCTTTTTTTTGGGATTTTTTTTTTTTTATATGGAGATGTGAAGAGTTTTATATTGGACAGAAAATAAATAAAAGGAAAAGCAAGAACGTATGAGTGAATTTTTGTACTTTAGAAATCTGATTTAAAAATTGTTCAATGCGTGAGAACAGAGTCAATGCTTATAATCATTTGGGGATTGGTAGGAAAAAAAATGAAGCCGCCCCTTGAGGTGTCGTCTGGAAGCCTCCATAAGGAGATGTCTGTTTTGTTTTTTTATTCTTAACTAATTTTTTTATTACAAAAAACCCCAAATCACTATACCTACCTTTCATTAGTTTATGTTAAATTTTACGGTAAAATTATTGAATTGAATGATATGTTATAATTGATGAGTGTATCGATTTGAGGCTTTATCCTCCATTCACATGATTTATCAATTTTGTGGCTTTTCATAATATTAATTTAATTTAACGAAAACTAATATAGGATAAATTTGTCATGACTCTAATAAGAAGGGAGAGAAATAGGTTTAGCGATATTGTCAAATTCAAGTTAACGGCTTTTAGTTGACTCAGATTCCCTCAACTCACATAATATTTAACATTCGATTTGGCAATACTTCTAAATTTATTCTTTCCTTCTGAGGATAGTTCGCAATAGTTATAATTAGTTTTTAATAAATATATCACAAGTGCATCGGTTTGAGATTTTCCGTGATATTAACTCATTCTTTATTATATGTGCTGCTACTAAAAGATGATGTTTTAATAAGTATTCCTAGATAAGGCAATACTATAATGAAATTATTTATCACAAATCTCACATGCATTTGACACGTGAATTTAAATAGTTTTAACTTTCCACTTAGTTTTATTTTTGAATTTAATAAATAGTGAGTAGCTTTATTTTTCCCTGTATAATTATACGACTTTAGCCTTTGGAAATATTATTGATGAGTGTTGACGCCAAAAGTTGGCTTATCATGCTCAAAACTATATGGAGTCCATTGGACCCATTATGAAATAAGGCCACCAATTAAAGAAATATTGAAGCTTTGAGATCAATAACTGCTCAGGAACAAGAAGATAAGAATGGAGATAGTTCCACAAATCGGTACCAACGATAAAAATGGAGTGAAATAATTATTGGCGCGGTACCAAAATCTCTAGGACTAATTTAAATTCAAAAAGCTAATAACTACCAAGGAGCGGTTATTCTTAGATTAGCCTATAAATAATCGAAGGAACAGAGTTGTAAGAATCTTTTGATAAATCCACAAACACAAGAATAATGGTCTTTGGGCTATTTTTTTTTTCATTTATTGCACATTTATCTCCTTTCTATCCTTTAATTTATTACAAGGAGCATAGAACTTTTCACTTCCTTTTTTAAACTAAATAGAACCTTGTTCCGATAATTAAACAAAACCAAAGATGCACTGCTTTGGTGAAAGATATTCGAAGACTCACTGTTTTGGTGAAAGATATTCGCGAGGGAACACTTTCCCAATGGACATCTTTTTGACATGCCCAGTGGGGCACTTTGTATTATGTTTCCAAGAGGTGCCTATAGCAAAAACCAGGAATTAGGAGAAGAGCACTACTATGGGTAAGGATAATCAACCCCCGCAGCATGTAGGTGAAAGGCTTTTTCATCTTAAGAGTTCCAGCCAGGAAATAGACATGTAGGTGAAAGGCTTTTTCATCTTAAGAGTTCCAGCCAGGAAATAGATTTGGTTGATGAAGTCAATGTAGGTAGGAATTTTGGCAATATTCATTGGAATCTTACCGAGGATCAAAAGAGGGATCTAGCCCGAAATTCGACAGTGGTGGCAACCCTAAGAAGATTGTATGAAGAGCAACATACCAATTACATAGCCAATCATCTATCTAGGATTCTTAGGGTGCGTTTGGAAAGGCTTTTGGGAAAAGTCTTTAAGGAAATGCAAAGCATCTAGTCTAAAGGGTTTTGATAAAATGCAAAAACTGTTTGGTAAACTATAATTGAAAAATGCCTTGAGAAGCAATTTTGGAGGAATACTATTTGGTAAACACATGTTTGGGAAGTCATTTGGCATGACCAATTTAAGCTTTTTAAATTTTTTTTTTTTTTAAATTGAAAATAAAAACAATTACTTTTTTTTTTAAATATATTTTTGTACTAAGGTGTAATGTAAAAAAGATATATTAATAAATTCATAAGTAAAAATACATCAATGTTGATTTTTTTCTAATTATAAAAAAATTAATTTCATTATAATAAACATGATTACATAGGTATCAAAGAAATAAATAGGTTTTCATTGAAAATTACAAACGTCATTAAGTGTTTACTAAATTCATTACTATTTAATCACGAAAATGTGCCATGTCTAAAAATAAATTATCATTTGAAGTATTAGCTCCCATCATTTGTACTATCAAGATCAACTGAATATTTATAATTGGAATCCAAATCCATTCTTGCAAAATGTGTATCATTGAAAGCCTTTTGGCGTATATAATTATGTAAAGTCATCGCTGCTACAACAATTTGTACTTGCTTTTCAAACAGAAAACTTGGCATATACTTTAGAATCTTCCACTTCTTCTTCAATATACCAAAGGTTCGCTCAATTTCCGTTAATAGCGAGGAATGAATACAATTGAATACCTCTTGATAACCTGTAGTGGCAGGACCTTGTTGAAATTATGATAAATGATATCCAACTTATTTGTATGATCCCAAATAACCCGTCAGATTTGGATATCCGGCATCTACTAAATAATATTTACCTACACAAAAATAATGTAAATTCAATCAACATAAACCATATTACAAAAACCATTAATTAACAAACCTGAAGGAAGATAAGGAAATTGCACATCACGTCTCTTTAGGGCTTAATAGAAAACACGAGTATCATAGACTTGTCTCTCCCAATCAACCAACACATAGATAAATTTCATGTTAAAATTACACACCGCTAAGACATTTTGAGTCGGTGTACATTTTCGACCAATAAAATGAATATGATCTTTTGTATTTATTACCGCTAGAATATGTGTGCCACTAATAGCTCCAATGCAATCCTAAAATAAAAACGCAAATATTATTATATAATCAAAATTTGTATTCAATTCTTTTTTTCCTATTATATAATTGAAACATACTTTAAAATATGGATAAAATCTTCGATTATTCTTGATCTTCTCTAGAACATTCTTAAATCGCCAATCATCCAGTTAGATCAAATCTTTTCTCATTTCACATATTTTATCTAATACTAAGCTAAAATACCTGCTTATGGTTTTCCCAAAGCATTGAAAGTACTCTTGTGTTAACCTATTACCTATGCCATGTCCTAAAATATGGAGAAATATTCCAAGCATTTCTATAACTTCAATATTCCAAGTTCCTTCAAGACTATAGCGTGTTACTAATTCATGCATTAAATTATCAAATACAATCTTATCCATTCTAAACATTTGATATCACCTTATTGTGATTAGTATCTTCATCCATCAACTCTCATAACTATGCATTTCCTGCATATAATGATGTCCTACAAGGTTCTTTGTGACTGTGGATTGTCTAATAAGCGATTGCGGCTCAAGTAATTTCTACAAGTTGCCAATATTCCCCATCCTCTTTTTCAGGGATTTCTCTTTTAGGAGAATCGTCCATATCTGTTTGAAGTAACAAAATAATAAGAAAAATGACGAATAATCATTTATTAATGGAACAATTATCATCCATAATATATATATACAAACTCCACCTAATCAAAAGAACACAAACTGAAAACATATGTCTCACATTAGAATAGAATTGAAAGTGTTCACAAGTAGTGCAAATAACCAATCGAAAATAGGTTTCGTATTACAACATAAATTAATATGAAAAAGCTCAAACAAGTAACCGCATTCTAGTGACGACTATTATGTTATTCCAACTTATACTTTAGCCACTTGACTTTTTATTCATCATCATCCAAGTTCATAAAAATCCGTTTGTTGTCTTTCTTTTCAGCAAAATGTGAAAGTGCAAAGAAAAGTAACATTTTGTCTTACTTAATCTCAAGTCCGGCTTTCAATATTTGCATAATTTCTTTGTACTGATCAAACTCCTTGCAACCAATGTTGCATTGCTCTTACTTTCAACAGCTAAATAAAATCTATCAATTTGCGATGCTAACTTATCAGGTCCAGTCAATTTTTTTCCTCTCTTTCCTTAAGCATGCTTCGTTGAATTTTCTATCACTCTTTTATGACTCTTACTTCGGCTTAATTAGACATTCGTTTCACCTACATCACGCTCTAAAGTATCATTAGTAGATTTTGCACAACCACAAATATCGACTCGTATGGCCTCAACATTCTCATTATTGCATAAATATTGTGCAAGATTCCAAGTAACACTAGCAACTGTACTCTGAAACATTTGATCCAACAAAACTTTAACATCCGGATGTATGCATTTTGTTCGAAAGACTTTAAGCTTAGGATTAGCCTATTATAATAAAATATTTTCAAGGTTGTATCATAAAAGATGAATTTACAAAAAAAAAAAAAAAAAAAGTAACAAAAGAAGAAATAGACACCTAAATTTTTCTCTCCTACCATTCATCGCTCGCATCAATAGTTTTTTCCTTTGGATCCCATCCTAGTCTCATTTCCTTTTGAACCAATTGATTCCATTTTTCCATTCTTCCTTTAAATTATTCCACTTACTATTGATTTGATTTTTATCATACTTTTTTTCATCTCAGCTCCTCAAACTTGCTAATTATAATTGTCCACCCATCTACTTACTATTCATTTGTTCAATGCACAATCCACAAAAAGTTTATACATCTTTAAGGCTCCAACATGCTTTTTCCTTTGATGAACTTGCCATCTTCCAACAAAATGAACACAAATATATTTGAAAAATGAAAACAAATTATGTTAACTGTAACCCAATTCCATAAACATGGATAACAACACATAAGTATGTAGATTTTGACATAACATTAAGATAGACATGAGGCCACTTAATTTTTACAAAAGTCTTCACCAGGGGCACTACAAATAAATTAAAATCTAATTCACATGAACCCATGAAAGAGCACACCAAGCCGAACATGTAAGTGGGAAAAAAGAACAAAAACAGAAGGAATAGAAGTGAAAGAACCTGGATTTGAGGTGGGATGATCAATATCTTCTAAGCGAAAAGAGAGGTGAGCACTTCGGTTGTGAGCGAAGAGAGAGTTAAGCGCCTGGATTCTAAGCGAAGAGAGAAGCGAAGAGGTGAATCAATCAAAGCAATCACATGACTATAATTCTCACGATATTGGCATGAGATTCACAATCATTGTTTAGTTAATTCATAATTGTCATTTGCTAAACATCTCTGAAGCACACCACTAACAACTCGATCGGCATCATTTATTGACCATTATTACATCATTAAACTAAATCATTTCTCAGCCCATTGAGAAATGCTGCACCCATCTTTTTATATATAGATATTATGTATTTTTAACAAAATAATATTAGTGGAAAATAAGTTATGAACAGAATAGATCAACAATCTACTAACAAACGGAATTTTCAGTCAAGAATTGAATGCAAATACACCTACTTGAGTGAAAATTTTCACCTTCACCCACCACCATTAGCGCGCAAAATGAGAGTTAGGCTTCTTCTAAATGATGTGGCTATATGGAAAGTAGATTGTTCAATCAAACTAAGAGAATGAACCTACTCAATCTTCAAAAACTCCCGTAAGAGTAGAAAAGGAAAAGAGATAACAAAAAAATATTCCCAAAAAGTGATCCAATAATTCAACATAATAACTCTCTAGAGGTTAAGAACTATTGAATCTCATCTTCTATTACCAAAATCGAGTCAATTCTAATATTGCAAAAAACTCATCGATTTGAACCCCATTTAGCTATAATTCTAAACTAAAGAAAAAGAAACTAAAGCAATAGTCATAACACATTATACACAATGTATCTCAAAACATAATTTACTCATGGGTACACTCAAAGATGACGTTTGGGTTAGATGTAGCTGGTTCGAATATTGCAAAGGACTGAGAGTGCAAGTAATTACAATCAAAGTTCACAAGGGGAACAAGCAAGTCCAAGTGGATTGGCAAATTCTCTCGGAGTCACATTGGACAATTCGAATACTAATAATCTAGAGGGGGTAACTTTAGATGTCCCTAATGTAGAAGTTGGTGACTGACGGAGTGGTTTATCACAACCTATTTTGGAGGTGAATCGGTAAGGAGGCAACAATATTTTGCCTAGTACAAGTTCAATCAACATTAGATCAATTCTTGTGCCAATCCCAGTATATCGACCTTACCGACATCAAGGGAATTAGAGGCTTTGGAGTTTATCCACCTTCACCACCAAGAATGCCATTTAATCAAGGCAATCAAGCACAAGATCCTTTGAGAGATCACCGAGTTATTGAGTAGACTACATGCTTAGTAATGCAACGAATGGGATTAGATGGAGGCGTGCCGAGGCCGATTTATCAGAAACCATATCCTGATTGTGTAGATAATATTCAATACCCAAGAGGCTATAAAATTCCTGAATTTATTTTTTTCACTAGTGACATGATCAATCGATTATGGAACATATAAGTAAGTTCAGAGTTCTATTTGGAGATGTTAACATCAACGAGAGAATGAAGCTACGTCTTTTTCCTTTGTTGTATATCCAAAATGGCTTTCACTTGGTACACTGGCCTTTCCACGAATTTGGTTCAGAATTAGGAGGGGATTGAGAATAGTTCCATACCCAATTTTATCGTCTGGTTCCGGAAGTTACATTGCCAGATTTGGCTACCATCAAGCAATACAATAATGAGACAATGGATCAATATGTGGCTCAATTTGAGAAAATGAGGAACCGATGATTATTCTTCCTTCCGGAGAAAGAAGTTGTCGAAATGGCCAAAAACATACTAAAATTTGTCTTGAAAGAGAGGTTGGCTTGGCAGAAGTTCACATATTTATTTTTGTTGACGACCACTGCCACCTAATGCGAGAACCTTTGGAAAGAAAAGGATAAAAAACCTTACTAGGATTATAAGCAAAATGTAGTCATCTACGATCCTAAAGAAGACTCGAAAGAGGAAAATGATGAGGACGAGGTTGCCAAGATAGCAGTTGCCAAGATGACTCTCGATAAGTCTTACTTTTGTTAAGCTCTGAAATTAGCCAGAGTGAAAGAGTCTATAATGGTAAGGGAGAAGGATACACAAAGGTACTCATTCAATGTCACTAAGTTGGATGGGATATTTGACCTTCTCGTGTAAGACAGTGTGATAAGGTTGACAAAAGGTCAAACCATTCCAAGGAATGAAGAAATAGCAAATAGGAGATATTGCAAATGGCATCATTCATGAAGTCATGACATTAGCTATTGCAATGTCTTCAGAAAAGCAATTCAGGAGGTGATACACCAAGATAAAATTAAGTTCGCAGAGGAAGAAGATAAGAAAATGGAAATAACTAAGGATCCTTTCTTGCAAATGACTAGGATGGTTTTGACAACAACAAGAGGACGCCCAACTTCGGCAGTTTTTTGCCAAACATGTTGAAATGAAATGCATCAGTGATATTTCTTTGATGAAGAGGGGTATCTTTTGGTACTTAGGTACCATGAGGAGTCGGAACAAATAAAGGAAATGCCTCCTGAGTTGATATATGGTCAACGGAATCAGGAAGATACTAGGTACGAAGAGCCTTACGGAAGGAATTTTCAACAAGCACTATAATCAAGAGGGTATCACGAAAGTCGAAGACATAATGGAAGGTATCTTAGGGAGAGCAATGTCCAAATCCGAGAGCCTATGAGACCTAATGTCCCAAGGAAAATGCGAACAAATAGGGTCTTGCTCAAACAACGATATGAGGAAGGGGATCCTAAAATCACGACGCTCGATGAACCTAGTGGGAAATTTAACTATTATATAAGGTACACTGGGACACCCAAGCCAACAAGGAAGGTTTTGGATACAATCCATTTTGGTTGGGGTTCATAATTCGAATGTAAAGATGAGTTTCCACCGTTATTGGCTCGTTCCCAGGTACGTACGCAGATTATGAAAATTCCTCATGATCTCTCAAAAGAACAATGGTTTGTGGGGAGAGAAATTTCATTCATCCAATAACTGACTCAAAATTATGGACGCCAAATGGTGTCTACAACCCAAAAGAGGTGAGAACAGAGAAAGAAGAAATTACAAGAGTAGTGGAGGCATGTCGATGAGTTAAGTAAATCGGGCTACCTACATTGTATAAGACCAAAAAACCTGGTGTGGGTAAGAAAGCTCCACCTTCTGGTGAATCATGAAGTAGAGGTTCGTCAAGAGACAGAGATGAATGTAGACAATACTCCTAATAGACCCAAAGAGGAGGAAAAAGGGAAAGAGAAAGCAAACAAGCTATTTTCAAATACTTAAGGGGTGAAGGAGTAGTTGGTCTTGACAAAGGTTCAACCTCCTCCAAGAATAGATTCTCATAGGCGATCATGTTAAGAATAACATCGAAAGGGGTAGTATATAAACCATCCCGATAACCTCCCCACCAAGTGACAAAGCTAGCAAGAATATCAAGCGCTAGAGAATAAGACTTAACGGTATGGTCCCTAAAGATTTTGTTGATGATTACTTGGAAGCATGCAAAAGGATTTGACACCTTGGTGACGGTGAATAAATGTTTTTAATCAAAAGGAAAGTCCATGGAGTAAGACCAAATTGATGAACACAATATTAGGGAGAATATACCTCGATGCCAGACTTCAGCTTCCCTCTGAGAGACATCTTTAATGTTAAAACTTGATGTCACAAGTACTGAAAGCTAGAGACTTCGGGAATCTTTGGTCCGAGAGAAGGTGAAAACATGTTGAAAGTCAAGGCTGAAAAGTACGCAAAAATCATTGATATTTAGGGAAACATGATAAAACCAATGGTGATAATACTAGAAGGCTAGAACCCTAGAGGAGTAGCGTGCAAGCGAAAACTTAATAGCCAAGCCCCTCGATCTTCTGAGAAGTATGGACTAGCCTTATGCCGTGAAGAGAATGCAACCTTAATATTGGAGAGCAAAGTTGGGAAATATAATTTGACCCAAGTTTGAAGAATCTAGAAAGGACCATAGAAGACTCCTGAAGATGATTCACCCATGGAAACAGCAGCAAAACCCAAGCCTAGCATAGAGTAGCAAGAGCAAGACGCCTCATGGAAATGAGCATGCCCTTTAAGAGAAGAAAACCCAGTCCCCTCAACTCTTTGGCTATTTGAAGCAACGGATGTTGAAAAATGAACTTGGATAACTAATAGAGAAGGAAAGCGATATGCTCTTCGTCCTCAATAGCCCCAGTTTGGTAAGCACAAGTCTTTAGAAAATGAGCATATGAAAGATCAGAGTAATCGTTCAGAGCAAGGCATACTAAAGAATCGGCAGAACTAGGGTTTTCACTAAAAGGGCTAGCATAAACATTTAAAAGGGTTATTGTCATAGGAATTGACCGAAGAAAGAAGCAATCAGTTGAAGGGGACCAAAAACTAGCAAGACTGCCTAGAAGTCTAGGGTTAAATCTCCAATCAAAGTGTAGAAGTCAAGGGCCTGGCCGATTTTGGCTTTTTCCCAAACCTTGTACTTGGTAGATTTTAGCCTATAATATCAATCGAAGAAGACAGGGTCAAAAGAAGGGAAAGACCTAAGCCGCTTGGACGAAGGGGTCCAAACATATTCAACCAAAAACTCTCTTTGGAAAGGCATAGGATCTTCCACATACCGAGGAAAGCAACATGCAAGGAATGCGGGAGGATCAGGTGTCTGAAGGCAAGGGCCGAGAATAACCTTCCCCTCCTCGTCCTTATCACCATTTTGCATTGACAAGTATACATTACTTGCATACTCAAGCGATTGAAGCTTCGGTAGGCGAGCCATAAAGTTGGAACGATCATACGTGGAAGACATGGAAGGGCCAAAATAGGGCACATAGGGTCGAAAATGGAAAAGAAGAAGAAAGCGATAATGGCGTCAAAGGATGCAATAGATGGACCTTTTTGAAGAGAAAACAAAGCCAAATGCGGAGAGTTTTAGGATTCAAAACCCTAAAAAGTGTCGGATCATGACAAAAAAGTGACGATCCAAAACGACACTTCGCAAGATCCCAATTGACAGGGATCGAGGAGTACAAATGTTGATTAAGTTAAAAGAATTAAAAATATCTTTTAATTCTTTTAAAAGGGACATTTGTTGGTGCCAAAAGTTGGTTTATTGGGCCCAAAACTATAAATGAGTCCATTGGGCCCATTATGAAATAAGGCCGCCATTTATCAGAAATACTAAAACTTCAGAATCAATAACCACTTAGAAGCAAGAAAATAAGAATGGAGATAATTTCGAAGATTAGTACCAAAGATAAGTATGGAGCAAAACAGCTATCGGTGCAATACCAAAGTCTTTAGAAGTAATTTAAGTTCGAAAAGCTAATAACTACCAAAGAGTAGTTATTCTTAGGTTAGCCAATTCAATCTATAAATAGCCGAAGGAACAATGAGAAAACATATTGAGATCTTCCCTAAATTTTCAAGAGAAGACTAAAAGAGAAAGAGCATAGATTCGCCTCTCTTACTATAATACCACATTTTACTCTTGCACACAAGAAGACAAGCAGAAGTACACCTCAAGTGCCATAACTTGGCACAAAGGGACACTTAAGTGCCACAACTTATGAAATGTACACTTAAGTGGGTGCATGCTAAAGGGATCTTAGCTGTCCCACATCGCTTGGGAGAAGCCCTCTAGCCTGCTTTATAACCGCTGCGGTCCCCCTCACCTCTCAATACGTCTTTTGAGGCTAAGACTCCCAGATTGGCATCAGAGTTAGGTTAAGGTGGATCCGAGTGCATGCTAAAGGGATCTTAACTGTCCCACATCGCTTGAGAGAAGCCCTCTGGCCTGCTTTATAACCGTTGCGGTCCCCCTCACCTCTCAAGGAGACCCCCAAATCACTTTCACTGTAGCACTAGGCTTTAGTGTGCGAATAATGTATTGTTCACATACTGTTCATAGTGTGCGAATAATTCTCTCAGGCTTTAGTGTGCGAATAATGTATTGTTCACATACTGTTCATAGTGCGCGAATAATTCTCTCCCGGAAGTGCCTCTGTCATAGTGTGCGAATAATTCCCTCCTAGAAGTTTCTGGTGCCTCATGTATTGTTCACATACTGTTCATAGTGCGCGAATAATTCTCTCCCGGAAGTTTTCGGTGCCTCTGTCATAGTGTGCGAATAATTCCCTCCTAGAAGTTTCTGGTGCCTCTGTTTGCATGCCCAAATCTACTCCAAATTAACTGTTCATCCATCCTGAAGACAAACCTAAAACCTATGTAGCACGGACATGCGACACGACACGAGTGTCCGACACGACACGACACGTCGACACGTCATTTCTTAAAAATAGAGAATTCCGACACGTTGCGACACGTTGAATATTAAATAAATATTTTTATTTTTAATTAATTTGATTCAAATTCATAAATAAATAAATAAAGCCTATAATAAATTTACACTAATAATATTAATAAATCAATTCATTTGAAATTTGAAAGATATATTCATAATTAAGGCAAAGCATGTTTTTAATTTTAACAAAAGTTATTGATAAAACTAATAATTAATAAAAAAAAATTAGAATCAATTTATTTAAATAAATTCATGATTTTTAGAATGATCAAAATTTATCTTATTCAAAATTCAATACTTTTACTTTTCGAAATTATTTTTCAATTTCATTTATTTAATTTTTGTATAAAAAATTCTCAAATCCACTCTTTCTTTCCTTTGTCCATTTCCCTCCACCCCAAACTTATTTTACTTTTTTCCCTCCCAAAACCACTGACAGACAAGCTGTCAGCCTCACTTCCCCTCCCCAAAAACTCAAGACACGCCATCGTCCCCCTCTTTTTATTATTTTTTATTCCTTTATCACAAACCCTAGTGACCCTCTTTTTCCTCCTCCTTCTACTGCTCGCACAAAAAACACTGGACTAAGACAAACACGCAGACAGCAGACCTCGCTCCCCTCTTTCGCACCTCGTATCGTTTCTCAGCTTCTGACGATGGAGCGGACGTGACGCCGAGGAGGAGGAGATGCCGTCGCCGCCGCCGCCGCTGCCGCCGCTCGGCGCCCCCTCGGGCCCCGATCCCTTCCTCTTCTCTTCCTCTCTCTGGCCGTCTCTCGCCGCCGCCGCTCGGCGCCCCCTCGGGCCCCGATCCCTTCCTCTTCTCTTCCTCTCTCTCGCCGTCTCTCGCCGTCGCTCGCGGCCTCTGCTCCCTCCCCCTCCCTCGCCTCCACCCGGAGTCTTCCGGACACGCGTCGACACGCGTGTCGAGAAAAGTTGACCGCGTGTCCGAGCGTGTCGACGTTTCCGACACGCTACGACACGTGTCGGACACGACACGGAAGCACGGGCAGCGTGTTCGTGCTTCATAGCCTAAAACAGGGTTTTGTATCCAAAATCAGCACTTCCAATAGAAACGGATTATTCACATACTGTTCATAGTGTGCAAATAATTCCCTTCCGGAAGTTTCCGATGCCTCTGTCATAGTGTGCGAATAATTCCCTCCTGGAAGTTTTTGGTGCCTCTGTTTGTATGCCCAGATCTACTCCAAATTAACTGTTCATCCATCCTGAAGACAAACCTAAAATAGGGTTTTGTATCCTAAATTAGCACTTCCAATGGAAACAGATTACTTAAGTGCCACTCCGGCCAAAGTCCAGCCAAAACGTTGACATATTAATTTTCCGGCGAAGCGAGTGCAAAATGACGCCGTTTTGCAAGCTCACATGGCCAAATAATGCAAAAACGGCGTTGTTTTAGGCTGTCGTGGTAAAAAAATAATATAAAAATTAATTAAATTAAATTTAGTTAAAATATTTTAAAATGATAATTTTAATATTTAAAAAATTAAGAAATTTAAAAATTAAAAGAAAAATCTTTTTGGTAAGAGTAATCCTTAATTATCACTATCCACATTAACAATTTGGAATTCAATTGATATAGGCCGAATTTGATTTGGCATTGGAGGTATGGGTTCATTTGATAACATTTTTATATCGTAGAATAATTTCTTTTCGAAAGAATCTTTTTCTATTTCTATTTTCTATAATAATTTTTAAGTAAAAAAACATATTTGGTAACTACACAAAATTTCTATTATCAGAATTAAAAAAAAAAAAAAATAGGGATGTGTTTGATATGACTACAAATTCTTTGTAACGTAAAATATCTTTTAATTTTTTAATAATTTTTTTAAAATTTTTTTCTTTTTTCCTCTTTTTTTTCCTTTTGCTCCTCCTCTAGTTGACAACGATGACAGCCGGCAGTAGGCAGGCAAAGTGATCGGTAGCAGCGTTTGGCAACCGATATCGGCGTTCGACGACCAGCAACAAGTGACGAGGGCAGCAGACAGCAGCGAGGAAGAAGAAGAAAAGAAAAAAAAAACAAAAAAAAATGACTTATTCATAAAAATTATTCCCGTGAATGAAAAACTACTTTTTCTACTGAAATTAAATTGTTACAAGCACATCCTAACTTGTCTAGTAAAATTCCGAGCAATATTCGAGGACACGATTGAATAAATTAGGAAAAAATCAAGGACCTGTTTAGAAACTCAAAAGGAGCAGTGCCAAAGAACGTACTTAGGGTGCGTTTGGGAACTGTTTTGGAAATGGCTTTGGGGAGCTAAAGATCTTTGGACCAAAATGGAGGTGTTTGGGAACTACTTTTGAAGGGGCTTATGGGGGAAGCTAGCATTTGCAAGGCTGAAAGCCCAATGCAGGTCCTAGGCTGCCTTGGGCTTTCAGCATTCTCAGAATGCCCAAAGTACTGTTCATGGTACTGTTCATCGTTGTCGCGACCTAATTTTCGAGTGCACCATCTAAAACTAGGTTAATGGACTACTAAGTCTTTAACTTAGCTCGGATTCTCCCAAGCCCATATCAATTCGCGACTTAAGGTTCAAATATTTAACATGCAAATGATTATTATTTAGGAGTCGCCACTAATCGGTTTATGGTAGGTCGATTAGACACCTAAATAAAATAATGTGATAATTATTTTACTTCTACGAACCAGAGACTAAGGGTACAGGGACTTAGTTACACTAGATTTCTCTAATGTCCTTTCGGTACCATTTCTTTTTAATTTTCAAAATACTTTTGCAGGCAGCTTGGATTTATTTTAACATAAATTACTATTATGCAAAAAGGTGATCACACAGATACTCAAACATTCAACAAATAAATTGCATTACACAAAGCAAACAATTTTTTTTTTAGTTTTCTTGAAAATTAGAATTCTTTTATAAAAATGCATTTTTAAATGACTTAATCTTATTAATATGCAAATTCTAATTAAATGGGTCTATTATGCAAACTAGTTATTATGCACCTCAAGACCTAACTTCACTAATGAACAAATTCTGATTAAATAATCCTATTATGCGAACTAGTTAACATGCACCTAGTATTTTTGTATTTTTTAATTGAAGTTTAGAATTTATGAAAACCCTACTTAATCTATCTAAAAATGGATAGTTTTCTAATTTATTCTAGGGATTAATTTGACTTAACCCTATCCTATCTTAGAAAACTATTTTTTTTGGAAAATGAGATAATTAAAATGTGCGAACAGTATCTAAAAAATTAATTTAGGTCCAACCCTAACTTATTTCTAAAAAATGCAACCCTAAAAATGTAATCCTAAGAAAATTCTAATTTACTAAACATACATGTCGATTTACTAAACCTATATGCTCATGTAGAATTTTGATTTTTTGATTTTTGATTTTTTTTTAAAAGATAAGTAATTATTAAAAAATATTAAATCTAAGCTATCAACAAAATAAATGATTAAAATAATCGAAAAAATAACATGTTGTCTCACAGTCAAATTAACGA
This sequence comes from Eucalyptus virginea, assembly GCA_014182375.1. Classification (NCBI taxonomy): domain Eukaryota; kingdom Viridiplantae; phylum Streptophyta; class Magnoliopsida; order Myrtales; family Myrtaceae; genus Eucalyptus; species Eucalyptus virginea. The sequence goes on from CM024520.1 coordinate 44,319,919, forward strand.
TTATCTTAATCCTAATTACTAGGGCTGAGCGCGGTTCCCGGGTTACCCGTGAACCGGAACCGGAACCGGTTACTTAGGGCGGGAAAGGAAAAGCGGACGCCCCCTCTCTCTCTCTCTCTTTCTCTCTCGACTCGCCCGCCGCCCGTAGCCGCCCCCTCTCTCTATCTCTCAACCTCAATCGTCAATCCCGCACCCGCACATTCCCTCGCCCCCTTCACCGGCGTCCCCTGAGCCACCGCCCATCTCCGCGCCGCACCGCCCATCTCCGCGCCGCCGGCCATCTCCGCGCCGCACCGCGCGTCTCCACTGCGGAACCCGCGACCGCCCCCTCTCTCTCTCTCTCTCTCTCTCTCTCTCTCTCAGACTCGCCCGTAGCCGCCCCCTCTCTCTATCTCTCAACCTCAATCCCGCACCCGCACCCGCACATTCCCTCGCCCCCTTCACCGGTGTCCCCCGAGCCACCGGCCATCTCCGCGCCGCACCGCTGCGTCTCCACCTGCGGAACCCGCGACCGCAAGTGCTGCTAGCGGTCCGATCTTCCGCCGCCCTGCAGCCATCCGAAGTGCCACCCCCCGTCGCTGTTCCCACGCCCCGCCTTGCTGGTCACCGTCGCTCCGCCAGCACCGACGCTTGCTGCAACCACGACCCAGCACCGCTGCTCCTACTCTGCCCGCTGCAGCCCCTAGCTCCGCCGGCTATCCCTCTCACCCACGAGCTCCGCCACGCAGCAGAACACCTCCGCGCCCCCGCTCACCGGCGATTACCGCCGGGCTGCAGCCGTCCCTACTCCACCGGTGAGCCGCCGCTTGAAATATGTGTAGAGTGACCGCAATTAGCTCTATCTTGTTCTTTTGGTATTGTTCTTTCTCTTTAGTTGCAGGGGGGTCTGTTTCCATGTTGAGGGGGGGCTTTGTTTTGTTGTCTGTGAGTAGGTTGCTCGATTTTTTGAAGTTGTGAGAGTGGTGCTCTAGTCTAGTGTACTGTTCTCGAGAAAAATAGCTCGACCTTGGATGTTCTAGTGACTTGTATGTGATGTCTTAGTTGAATTTTGGCTTTGGCCTCTAAATGAAAGTTGTAAAGGACTTCTTGGAGTATAACATACTCAAATTTGGGACAAAACAAACAAGTATAAGTGGGTGAAATCGTTATTCTTTGAAAAGACTGGATCTGGAGATTTTGGGACCAACCCTTGATGAATACATGGACTGTAAGGCAACCTTTTTGTCGAAATTTCACTTCAGTTTCTTAACAAAAGTTGTAAAGGACATCCTGAGGTACAACATATCAAAAATTTAGAGAAAACAAACAAGAATAGGTAGGTGAAATCGTGGTCCTTTGGAGATGGTTAGATCTGGAATTACGGTACTACGAACAGGGATTTTAACCGTCCATATTTAATTATCTAGGATGAATTTGACTTCGATGTTTTCATGAAGAATCTACCTTATGGCCTTGGCTATCACATAGTCGAATTTCATAATTTTTTAAGGTCATTTGGGTATTTAATCGGAAATGTTTCTAAAACTGTGCAATCTGATGTGTTTGGATCTTGTAAGTTGCAATGCGTGGACTATATCATTTTGTATGAGATTCTTTTGGAAATGTGTTCTGCATAAAATATCTCTCTTCATGTCTTCCCTACAACATATTTAAATTTCGTAAGTTTTGTAGTTCATTTGCCTATTTAACCAAAAATGTTTCAAAAACTGTGCAAGTAGAGAATAGGAAAAGTAAATCGATTTTATCTTTTAATCCAGAACGAATTGGACTACGATTTCTTCATGAAACTTGTACCTCTAGGTCTTAAATACAACGTGTCCAAATTTTAGAATTTTCTGAGTTTATTTAAGGGTTTAATCGAAATTTTTTTCAAAACTTGTACCTCTAGACATTCTTGTTCTAGTGGTGTTTTATTTCTACTTTCTAGTTTGCTATTTGTTTTGAAATTTCTAATTATATTCTATTTTTGTTGTGCAGTACGAAGTTAATGTATCAAGATAACATGTCAATGGAGGTGGAGGGACGTGAGCAGATGACTCCGATTACGGAATTGGAGTTTTCCAACGATGAAATTGAAGAAGAGGCACCCCCTACCTCAAGTGCCACAAATAAGGTACCCGGTTCTCATCTTTCCCATGATAAGAAATATACATCCGAATGTTGGAATCATTATTCGAAAATTAGTGATAAGGATGGAAACATATATCAAGTGAAGTGCATTCATTATGGGTCAATGCTTAAGTACCGTGTTGCTAACGGTACTTCTGCAATGAGGAAGCACTTGACCACATGCAAGAAGTTTCCCCGTAATCTAGATAAGAGGCAGAAATTTTTTGTACCACGTAATGTCAACATGGCTGGCAAAGGAGGAGGAGATTCTAGTACTGATAGCGTATTATCAACATGGACATTTAATCAAGAACATTGTAGGTTAATGCTTGTTCGGTTCATCATCCTTGATGAACAACCTTTTTCCTTGGTTGAGTGTGTTGGATTTCGTGAATATGTTAGTGAGTTACAACCTCTCTTCAAACATATATCACGTTTCACAGTAGCAAAAGATTGCATGAAGTTATTTTTATGTGAAAGAATTTCTTTGAAGAATTATTTTGGAAAGATTAATTCTAGGATCGCACTCACGACTGATACATGGACTTCCAATCAAAATATGAATTATTTGTGTCTCACTGCACATTTTATTGATGAAAATTGGAAGTTGCATAAAAGAATCATCAATTTTGTGGTGATGCATAGTCACATGGGTAATGAGATTGGAAAAATGATGGAGGGATGCATTGAAGAGTGGGGAATAGAAAAAAAGGTGTCGACAATTACCGTGGATAATGCTAGCTCGAATGATGTTGCAGTTAACTATTTGAGGGATAAACTTTCGAAACAAAAGTCGTTGATATTAGATGGTAGTGTTTTGCAGCTCATATATTAAATTTGATTGTGAGAGATGGCTTGACTATGGTACGTGACTCCATTGCACATATTCGAAATGTGATAAGATATGTAAGGAGTTCTCCCACAAGAGCCCAAATATTTCAATCTTGCATTGAGAAAGAAAAGATCACTTACAAGGGTTCGGTAGTTCTTGATGTCGCCACTAGATGGAACTCCACTTACCTCATGTTAGACACCGCCATAAAGTTCAGAAAAGCTTTCGAAAGGATGGAAGATCACGATCCATCTTTTGTAAGTGAGCTTAATTATAAAACTCCTAGTGAAGATGATTGGGAAAATGCTATTATTCTTTCGGATTTTCTCAAAATATTCTATGATGCCACCAATCAAATGTCTGGGACTTCATATGTTACTTCAAATGATTATTTTGAAGGGATAGCTCTTTTGTATAGAAATTTGAAAGATGCGATCAATGCTTCGAATCCTAAGCTTCAAGATATGGGTGTGAAAATGAAAGAAAAATTTGACAAATATTATGGAAGCTTGGATAAAGTGAATATGATGGTGTTGATTGCGGTTGTGTTAGATCCTAGAGCCAAGTTAAATTATGTGAGTTTCATGTATGGACAAATTTATGATGATGAATCGAAAATTAAAGAGATGCATTACAAGGTGAATGATACATTGGAGCGTTTGTATGAATTTTATGAGCAATCTTCTCTTACTTCAAGTGATCAAGATTTTGGTGGTCATAATTTGGGTGTAAGTAGTAGTAGTTCAAATTCCAATACCGATACAAGTGGTAGCGAAGGAATAAAGAAGCATAACACCCAAGCTTGGAAGAAAATGTTTTTCTACTCGAATGAACAAGGGAGCGATGACAAGAAGTCCAAGCTTAATGAGTATCTTCAAGAAAAAAATGAAAAGGATCTTGGTATTGACATTTTGATTTGGTGGAAGACTAATGGCTCAAAATATAAGATCTTTTCCTTGATTGCTCGAGATATTTTGTCAATTCCTGTAACTACCGTTGCTTCATAATCAACTTTTAGTACATCGGGTCGTGTGATTGATGGCTTTCGGAGTTCTTTAACTCCAAAAGTAGTGGAAGCTTTGATTTGCACTCAAGATTAGTTGAGAGCCGCTCGTGTACCGCTTGATGTTGAAGAGTGTATTGAGAACACAGAACAATTTGAATTGGGTAAGTAATGTTTATATCTTTATATATTGTAATTCTTTTTGTATATCTAATAAGTGAATATTTTATTTAATCTCTTCCTCTTTTTTTTCAGATATGGTTGGTCTTAATGCGGAGATTATGGTCGATAAATAAAGTTGGTGGTGTCGCACTTGCAATGAATCCAACGGTTGAGAAGTCAAGCAAGATTTTTTGTTGGCTTATTGATGAGCAACTTTGTTTGTCGTAATTTTAATGCAAGCTCCTTTTTATGTACATTGAATTTTTGAACTATGTTGTCAAAAAATTTAGGAGCCTTTAGATGGGCAAAATGGCATGCTTCATGAAGTATTATCGATATTGATTTTTTTTCTGTCTTTACTTATGATTTTAATTGATTTGTATTCATGTCTTTGCAAGGTTTTGCTGTGCCAAATGAATCACATGGAAAGGTTGTAGAGTTCACACTATAGAGTAGATGAAAATTTGAGATCTTGTTGGCATTTCTGGTTTTTCATCTCTTTAGAAACTTCTTTAGAAACTTCTTATTAGTTTTGATTATGTATGTCCAAATTCTTGACAGTTGGTATTGGTATGTTTGCTAAGATGTGGGAAGTTACCGTGTAGTATATGCGTACATTATAGTTTTTTTTTTTGTAACGTGTGCATACGTTATATTTTTTTTTTTGGTAACGTGCGTGCATGTTATAATTTTTTTTTGGTAACGTGCGTGTACGTTATATTTTTTCTGGTAACGTGCGCATACGTTATAGTTTTTTTTTGGTAACGTGCGCGTACGTTATATTTTTTTTTTGGGTAATGTGCGTTATATGTTATAGTTTAAATCTGAAAATAACAAAAAAAAAAAAAAGAACTGTTGAACCAGGAACCCGGAACCGACTCAAACATGTGACAGAGGGTAGGTTGCCGTGTTCTTGTTCCGACGGGTAGGTTTCGGGTTCCGGATTTAACCGAACCTAACCCGGAACCGCTCACCCCTACTAATTATCACGACAAAAAGATCAAAATAATTAAAAATCTGATCCGAAATCTTACAGATCAAATTAATAATTATAATGATTTAACAATTAAAATTCTACCAAAAAGCACAAAAATTAATATAATTAAAAAAATATTCCCATGTCTTTTGGATTAAATTAATAATTATACTAATTCCGAACAAAATCCTAATGGATGATGCCTACAATATGCATAAATATTAACATTGGCAAATCATATTCTAACTTAAACAATAATAACAAAATTTAAAATGAATAAATAAATGACAATAAAATAAAATAAAAAATGAAAAATAAACTACCTAAGGGAAATGCGGCAGGGACAGCAACGCGATGGAGTGAGGGTGGCCGGCGTGAGTGCTCCGGTGAGGGGACCGGCAGAGGTGTGGCGTGTCGCGGGCGGCTGTTGGTCGCGGTAGGGACCGGCGGATCTCGGGCAGAGGCGTCGCGACGGCAAATCGTCGGGCGTTGGGTCGCCGGAAAGAGGATGGTGGCGAGTCAGGGGGGTGTTGGGGCGGGCGACGCTGGTGCTTCGGGATCTGTAGATGGAAGCGTCGGACGATGGCTTCAGCAGCGCGGCGGCCTCTGGACAGCAGCAGCGACGCGGGCTCGCGGGCGATGGAGGGTTCCGGCAGAGGTGACCAGCAGCGGCGATGGGCGAGCGGGTCGCGGGCTACTGCAGGTCGTTGCGGCGATGTCTGGCGTCGGCAGAGGCGCGTTCGGAGCGGGACTCGAGCGGAGGCGCGGGCGCGGCAACGGCGTCGGGCGCGGCAGCGATGCTGCTGCGCGTCAGGGGCGAGTCCGGCGAGGCGGCGGTGGCGGAGGCGCGGCGGAGGCCGGCGGTGCAGCTCGGAGACCAGCGGCGCAAGGGTCGGTCACGCGGCAAAAGGAAGCCACGGAGAAGATGAGCAGTGGTGTTTTTTTTTTTTTTTTTTCTCTCTCTTCCCTCACGTCCCCTCACCAGTCTTCTCTTTCTCCCTCACTGCAGACCGGTCAAACCCCTTTTTAACTCTCTCTTTTTTTTTCTCTCTTTGGATTTTCTCACAAAAACTTTTGCTTTTTGAATTTGCTCTCAATTTTTTCAAAAATCCCCTTGTCATGAAAAATAAGGCCCTGTTTGGTAACCATCCAAACGGGGCTAAATTCCGATTCTTTGTTCCTGAATCGCCGCCTAGAATCGCGTTTGGTAAAATTTTTGTCCCTAACAGATTGGGAATAGAATCAAGAACCAAAAAAGTTGATTCTTGTTAGGGAACGAATTTGAGAATCAAAAATCAAGAATATTTTTTCTTCCTTCGGCCTTCTCGCGACCGCCATCCACCACTGCCCGCCACCATCCGCCGCCCGCCGCCGCCGCCCGCCGCCGCCGGCCGCCGGTCCGGCGAGCTCGCCGGAGGCAAGCCCAACCACCGGCGAGCTCGCCGGAGGCTTGCCCAGCCAATGGCGAGGCTCGGCCTCACCAGATCCGGGCGAGGCCGAGCCTCGCCGGTGGCCGCGGCCTCGCCCGGCCCCGATGAGGCCCGCCCGGCCACCGGCGAGGCTCGGCCTCGCCGAGGCCGGGCAGGGCCGGGCAAGCCTCGCGACGCCCGGCCCCACCGGTGGCCGGGCGAGGCTCGGCGAGGCTCGCCCGGCCACCGGCGAGGCTCGCCCGGCCCGCCGGTGGCCGGTAGGCCTCGCCCGGCCCGGCGAGGCCGGCCTAGCCACGGCGGGGCTCGGCCTCGCCAGATCCCGGCGAGGCCGAGCCTCGGCGGGCTAGGGGAGCCTCGCCCCGCTGCGGCGAGGCTCGGCCGACGAGGGCCGGGCCTCGCCGAGGGCGGCGACGCTCCGTGAGGTCGCCGCCCTCGTTTGCGCCGCCGCCGGCCCGGCGACCGGCCAAAAGAAGAAGAAGACGATGAGAAAAATGAAAAAAACAAAAGAAAAAAGGAAAAAAAAAAAAAGAAAAAAAGTGAAAAAGAAAAGGAAAAAAGAAAAGAAAAAAATGAAAAAATGAAAAAGAAAAGAAAAAAAAAGTAAAAAAAGTAAAAAAATTATTTAAAAATTAAAAGAAATTGATTTGGAAATGTAATTAATGAACACGTGCATCAAACGCAATTCTATTACGTAATCAAAAATTTTGGACGATTACCAAACGGCTTAAAATGCTTAGAATCGGTTAAGGAACGAGTAATCAAAAAGAACCGCCCGATCGAATCTACTCCCTAGGGAAGAATCGTTACCAAACGCGCCCTAAGCCTCTCTTTTATAGTGATTTGAAACGATATCTTTATATGGCATTTTCCGAGTTACCATTTCTTGTCATATTAAATCAAATCTATATGATTTGGCAATCAGCTTCATTCTTACCCATTTTTTACTTGATTTCAAAATTATTGCTGCATTTAACAAAATCTGGACATCCATCAGAATTTCATATTTCTTTGCATAATTCAATCAAATCAATTTCTCCAATTTTCATTTTTTTTCTTTTTATTTGTTCAAAATGCAATTTTATTTTCCCAAAATTAGGTGTCAACAATCGTCTTCCTTCTCCAGCCACGTCGATGAGCTTGAGAGGCCGACGAGGTCACGGCTGAGGTCGGCAAGGTTGCGACGACCATCACCGGCGAGTCACAGCGACCGCCCGTGAGTCACGGCGATAGCATGCAAGTCACATTGCTGCAACCAGCTCTGGTTGGCGCTTTCTGGGTCGCGCTACCTTAGGCGCGACCCAAATCTAGGTCGCCGGAGGTCGCGCGACCTCAGGTGCGATCCAGATTTGGGTTGCCGAAGGTCGTGCGACCTCGCGGTGACCGGCATGATCCAGATTTGGTCGCGGCGAGATTGCACGACCTGGTTGTCGCCGCCGGAGGTCGCGCGACCTTGCGGCGACCGGATCTAGGTCGTGGCCGGTCGCCGCGAGGTCGCCCGACCTCCGGCGGACCTAGATCTGGGTCGGGCGACCTCCATGAAGGGCCACCGGGGGTCGCCCAACCCTAGGCGACCCTCGCCGGAGGTCACCCAACCCTAGGTGGCCCTCGCCGGTCCTCTCCGGGGGCTACCTGAGGCCACTGGCAGCCACCTTCCTCGCCGGTGATCGCTTGCCTTGTCGATCAATTTTTTTTATTTTTCTTTTGATAATTTTTTTTATTACCAAAGCCCCTTGCAAATATAATTCCCCCAAATATCATTTTGCTTAAAAGTACTTCAAATGGGCTTTCAAACTATAATTTACTAAACACATTTTGCATTTTCAAAAATACTTTCGAGTCCATTTTCCTAAAAACTTTTCCAAAATCCTTCTCGAACGCACCCTTAATTCCAGGGCCCAAGAGAATAATAGCATCTTCTCCTCAACTCTCTCTCTCTCTCTCTGTTTCAGATCAGGAAGCAGAGCGACGCGACCGGTCTCCCATGGCGAAGGGCAAGCTCCGCGACACTCAGAAGTACGGCGTCCCTCTCTACGGAGCCGCCTGGGCTCCCCTCGACCGCATCCGGCCCCGCCTCAGGTCGCGCCGGCCGCCGGCGGAGGCGGAGCGCGAGGCGGATGGCGGAGGCGGCGACGCGGCCGATCGCGGCTGCGTCGTCCTCGCCGGCGGCGGCGGCGAGGGCAAGAGCGGCATCCCCAACGCCGTCCTCGTCGCCGAGTACGACTTCGCCTCCGGTTCTCTCTCCGAGCAGCCCGTAAGATCCCGAAAATCCCTCGATCGGTCCGTGTGATTCGCTGTGTTGGCGTGTCGGTTTGGGTGTTTGGTTGATCGGTTGCGGCGTCTGGTCACTCGCTTTGGTTGATTGAACGCGGTGGAGCTGCGAATCTACGCTGTTTAGGAAACTTGAGTTTAATCGGCTGCGTTCGTTTCACGGTTCATTGGAATCTCGCCGTACGTTTCTCTGAATTTTGGAATGGATGGACGTAGCACATTTCGTTTCGAAGTCTTAGATCACAGGAGGGTGAGGCTTTTTCTGAAAAATTAAAGGTGCCTATTTTTAATCATGTTCGACGAGATATTGAAGTGAATCGGAGTTGTTGAGTGTTTTAGCCAGTGATTGGTTCTGAGTCATACATTGTCTTTGATTGTTTCTCTCCGCCATTGGCTTTGATGTTGACTTTGTAATGGATGGAGGCAGTGTACCGGTCAAGCTTAATGCTGGGGAATCATCTGAATTTTATGTCCGTAATCGGTTATGGAATATTTACTTTTCAGTGCATCGTTCATTTTATGGGCAATTTAATTCCGATTACCATCTGCACTTTCTGGGTTATTAGCCTCATAACTGGAGCCCCTACTCTATCCTGTGTACTTCAGGTCACTAAGGTCGGCACTGGTTCGGAATTGCCTTATAGAATGGCTGTTCACCCACAAGGAGATGGTGTCCTTTGTGCATCGCCAAAAGGTTGTAGGTGTGTTTTCTTGCCACCTTTCCATTCTAATGAGCATCGTGGTCGCTTGACACTAGCTTAATGTTTGTGGTAACTTTGGCAAGCTACTTGAGCTTTCAGTCATACGTTTTGGGAAGTTCTATCTCATGATGCACTTTCAGCAATGTCAGGAAATTTATGTCCTCGTTTTCTCTCCACTTCCCTTTATAATCTCTTCTTTATTGAAAAGAAAAGGGTATATCGTACTACAGTTATTGCTGCTCGATAGTTGGAATTAAAAATGTTTATGTGGCTTAAACAGATGGTTTGAATGGGAGGATCCTGAAAATGCCGAAGATCATAAATTGGGCCTTAGGAAGTCAGAGAAAGTGCTCGGGCAGTTAGAGAATGCTATACAACAGTTAGCATTAGTATTTAGCCATGATGGTTCTTTGCTTGCTGCTGGTGACGATGGCGAGGTAGACATTTCTTTTTTCTGTTGTATGCAAAGAGGATATATGGATCTATTGCACAAGTACTTTTAATATGAGGAGAGATGGAAAGATGCTTTTGCATTGGCCTGCTAATGTAGTGTCATGCATTTTGTGCCCTTTAAAATATGGGTTAGTTAGAAAACTTTAAATAGTTTAGTGTCTCTCTCTCCCTCTTATTTTGTGCGCATTTTAGTTAGCATGGCTAGCTAGATTAATTTCTGGGATGCTTTTTTGAACCCTTGACCTAGGTTAATTAATTCAAGGTTGGTCATGAAGAAATTAAAGGTTTTTTTTAGTCTGATTCTTGTTTTAATGGTTATTTAATGATCAAGAACGGTGGGAAAAAGAAGTACGATGACTTTTTTGAGATTTTAAATGCTTCCATTTGCATTGAATACCCAAGCTCATGCATACTTCTGTGCTTTTTTTTTTTTTTTTCTAATAATTATTTGGAACATGCTGCTTAATTTACATCCATTTAGGGAATGATCTGATGAAGCATGATATAAATTTTGCTTTACTTTTGGGAAAAAATCATTGGAATAGCATGACTGATGATGTGCACTTCGGTGCAGTACAGGATGGCAAGGTAATGGTCTTTAAGTGGCCCAGCATGGACATTATTCTCAATGAGGCCCAGGGTTCTTCTCTGAGAGACCTTGCTTTCAGGTTTATTTATTGTTGTAGCATCAAATAATTCTTGATTGGAAAGCTCGATAAAAAGTGGGAATAAGGTTCTTGCGGCCCTTAATTATAGAATCTCAGTACAACACGCTCCTCATTGCAGTCTCGATGGAAAGTTCCTTGTCTCCTTGGGGGATTCTGGCCCCTGTCGGGTTTGGGATCTAACTTCCTCAGTTGCCAAAGCTTCTCTGCCAAAAGAGGATGTGAGCTCATGAAACCCTTTTCTTGTTTAAAAGTTTTCATGCGAAGTTCTTGGATTCTCCATATAAGATCTGGTTCATTGCTGTGCTGTGGTATTTCTAATATATGTACATTGTTCCATTTTTGCCAAGCAATTAAACGGACTTGAGTTTTTAGAGTACAATTACAACCAAAGCTCATATGGTGTTCCTGTCTAATGAGGCAATTCACAGCTTTTTTACAGAGGATCAGAAATTGAGCTCATGCATGTGTTCTTCAGTTTATAAGGACAGACCATTGAAGCAGGTTCATATGATTGCTGATAAATTTGTTGCCTTGGTAGTCTGTGAAAACTCTATATATATTTTAGGATTTGGATGGACCTAATTTATGAAGTGAACTGAATGGGTCAAGCTTATACTTGGGATCTAGAAATGAAAGTATGCACATTGAGGAAGTATGCAAAAGAAAATTTGTTTGAATTGGTGAAACATTTCTGGGAAAGGTAACCTAAATGCATGCAGCTACTGAGATCAGTCATTCTTGAACTTAACCATGTTTATGGTGCATAACCAAAATAAAGGACAACTTTCTTGGACATTTACCTAGCTATCACTGTCAGTAGAGCTGTTTTGCCCATTCATGGTCTTGGGTCTGATGGGCTTCCTATGCTCTGTTCAGGGTGAGAAATTCAGATTTTGCAGATTTTCTCAAAGTAGTGATGGGACGCAGGTTTTGTTTGTCGCTGCAGTCACAGGTGATAACATCGAGGGCCTCATCTATTATTCACTGAAATGTTTCCTTTCGCCAATTTTTTGGTTTGAAATAGTTTCTACAACTCTCAAATAGGTCGAGGGGCAAGCATTTTGACATGGAACACATCCTCGTGGAAGAGAATCGGCTCCAAGCATGTAGCTCGTGTTCCAGTTATCGCATTTAATGTTTCAGCAGACGGAAAACTCCTTGCAGTGTAAGTGATCACGGTCTCACCATGTGACAACTGACTGCGGCCTTTATATTTTTCACCCATTTCTTAGCTGAGAAGTTATTTGATTTGATGGGAAGAACTAGGCAGCCTTTGTCATAACACTTCTTCTTGGGAATCTCTTTTTTTGCAGCTTTCATGCATTTGGCTTCATTAAAATTTGGAGATTGATTTTTTTGTGGATTGCCAGTGAGAAGCAGCAGCTTTGATTTACTTGATCATATAAGCTGCTGTTCATCATTGAAATGAGTGAATGCTCCTTGCAACATGGTGATCATTAGGTAACATAAAAATAAAGCCTTGCTGGAACATTGATCAGGTGCCTTAACAGGATAGTGAAACCTGCAATAGTAGGGAATGGGATATCTTGTTTCCATTGTCCAAAGAAACAAAAATATTATGTATGTAAGGATGGTTTGGTTCTAAGGATAACTAGATGACATCCTTAAAGTAGTCTCAGATGGTGGAACAAAATTGATGTTGCTCTAAGTGAAATGTAAGAAGATTGATATCTTTTTTCAAATTTCAATATAGAATTTGCTTTTTCTGAATTGCCACTAAGAAGCAGCAAGTTCAGTTTACTAGGTTTGCCTATAATGTTGGTGTCCGTTACTGAAATGAGTGACCTCTTCCTGCAACTTGGCAATGATTAAGTTGCATGAGGATGAAGCCCACCTTGAACCTTAATCAGGTGCCTTTAAAGGATAGGGGAACCTGGAATACTATGAAATGGTATATCATTTATTAAATATCCAAAGAAGCAAAGGTATCATGTATGTAAGGATAGTCTGCTCTCATCCTCCTCCACATCTTTCAAGTAGTCTTGAATAGAGTGGCACACAATCAACGTGGCCATAAAGTTGCGACGAAAATTATGTATCTCATCTGCTTAAGTTGTTTTAGTGTCTGCCATTTGATTTTAGTAACGGGATCAATGAGGGGAAAACTGAGAAAGAACCTGATGGTTGATATTCTGATTGGGTTGTTATATCCATGGAGAAAATAAATTACAATTTAGGTAGGTACAAAAATGAACCGATAGAAATGTGCTTTGCCTTCATATATTATATATTTGAAAAAAAAAAAAAGAGGGGAACAAAACTGCAACCAACTGAATCTGTGAAGTATGACTTTGTATGGTAAAGGAGAGAAAGGGTGGGGTCTGCAGTCACTAGTGATAGATAGTGGGAGTGGGGCAAAACAAGTGTGGCGTTACTTCTATTTTTGGACCTCTTAAGAAAGGGCCCTAGGTTCTCAAATTCATGTGCCCCTGGATGAAGCTATCCTCATTCAGAAGGTTTCAGTATGAAGTGCTCTTGGATCTGGCATCCACAGCCAGCAACAATATGCTGTAGACACTTGGATGCTAATATCTCTACATGATGAATTTGGAGCACTGAAAATTCTAATAATCAATGTGGAGAAGAAAGAAGAGTATATAATCTATGCATGATACTCCTATGCATGATACTCATCTAGTAATTCTTTACTGTTTAGGCACATATGCAAATCTGTAAGTCTAAGATTCAGTTTTTATACTTGCCATCGGAGCTCAATTGAGTTAAGAAGTGCTCATTGGAAAGATAATGCAGTGCCGCCTTAAAACCATCCTATATCAGCATTGTGGGCACAGGGATGAGAAAATATTTGTCAGTTTGGTTGAAATGATTAATTAACATACTCATCTTGATTAAACACTTGCTCATCTCATTGCCCTGGAGGCTAGATCTACATTGAATGATATTGAATGATCCTTTTTGCCTCTTACTCATGCCTTTTAGTTCAATGTTTGCTTTGATTACATCAGTCGATGCATTCTTGTGAACACGTGGGTTCATTCCATCTTTACTTTGAATGGTTGCTACACGTGTTTTGTCACTTCATATTCAAATCAGTTCTGAGTTTAAGAGGGACTCATACGGTCCTTTTCTGATTGGAATGATTGAAATGCAGCGGCACGGAAGGAGGAGACATCGTTATCTTAAATTCATCTAGTATGAAGACTCAGACTGTCGTGAAAAAAGCACATATTGGTTTTGTAACAGCATTAGCATTCTCTCACGATTCAAGGTTTTGATTAAGATACTATCCTCATCTTTGCAGTAAAGGATTTTTGTGCTCCTCAGCTTTAACTCTGATTGATTGCACTGCAGGGCAATTGTTTCAGCATCCATGGACTCAAGTGCTACGGTGACTCAGGTTCAGGGTGGTATGTGACTTCTATGATATCCAAACTTACACAAATATGGCCTTGGCCTTGAAAACCAAGGCAGCTTTGAATAAAAGATCAAACAAGGTCAAAAGTTTTAGTTACTGTCGCAAATGAATGTTGTGTTAGAGGTGCGAATATGGCAAGGCACAGTAATGACGGAATACTTCTTGTGAGTTGAAAGTGAACTTAAAGTTTAAAGTAATATATATTAGGACTCTAGATCTTTATTATAAAGTAAACCATAAAGGGAAGCATAATCTTATGCTAGATCTTATTCTTTCAATTTCTCGTGAAAGTTGATTGAGGTCTACGGTCCCTAATTCAAGTCATGTCAATTGATTGAAGAGAACCTCATTCTTTCCACAGAATGAATACCATAATTTGGGACTTTTTTTTTTTTTTTTTTTCAATCGATCCATCCACCTTGTTTCCCCGTTAGATGGTGGCATCAGGAGACTCCACTTCTAATTAATCCATCCTTCAGTGTTGAGTCCTAGTTATTTGAGTCCAGTACCTCCAAATGGTGTGAAGATCTTTGGGTCTATGTACTTGAATCTGTATTCTCATTTATAGTATGTTCTGGAAATCGTCCAGGTCCTTGAATTCTAGAGGTTTTCAAATTTTGAAGTTTGATCTTTGATTTTAGAGAGCTTCTTTGGTTATCATCTTTATATATTTTCATTACTTCCAACTAAGAAATTAGTTATGATGTGACCCTAGCTTATTACAACCGTCTCATTATTTTTTGATCTTTTGTTGATGCAGCGGGAGGATCAAGATTGTGGCTCATTTTATTTATAGTTCTACTTGCGATAGCCGCGGAATTCATGAGGAGATGGGGCCTTTTCCCCCTAAAGGCAATAGTCGATGCAGGAAAGTGAGGGAAAGCTAAATTCATAAACGAAATTTACGGACGTGTAATGAAAGTACATCAGAGTGATTTCACCAGTGTGTGGCCCTTCAAATTGGTCTACTGTGCAGTGAATGTACCTGACCTCGATTCGGTTTTGGACATCTATCGATAGGTATGATATAAGCACTTGGTGGATTTATTTCGGTGAGTTTGAGTCGTGCTACTGTTTATAGTATCAAATTGATCAGTGGAGAACATATTATTTTGATCATCGTCGACAGATGGATTATGATTCTTTACAGGCTGTTCATGGCAGATGACCTCGCTTCTGTTCGTAATACCCTAATCAAGATGAACTATTGACGTATACTGTTTACCATCACACCATCGTGTCCGTGCAACCTGTTGCCCTGCACCTCATTAATTCGTGGTAGATCCACCTTTCCGAAGTCCACTTCGGCCTGCACCTCACTATTTCTCGTATCGCGGTGTTTTCATTCTACGTGTGTAACCCACATTTACAGGAGATTAACTAAGAAAGGATTTCATAATAACTATGCCTCAGCGAGAACATAGCGATTTCTAGTGGATTTCTAGTGTTTTGACAACATAGTGATTTGTCGGTAATGACCCAGCAATAAAGGCAGGAGGAAAAATAGGAGGAAGAGATTCCGCTTCTATCTGCAGTATAATTTCAATCGATCCATGGGATCGTAGGGACCCAAGAATATTTATTAACATGTGTTCATGTTCTGAATATCCTAACAGAAGAAAAAGAATTAAGCAAATCCTGCACCGCATCTACAGCCTCCAGAGTTTGTTTCCTCTTCTAATTCCGGGTTAATTTAATGATCTTCAGCAAAATCCTTGCTGATGGACATTCGAGATAAGCGGGCCTTTGAGAGAGTTGAATCAGCCCTTGTGATGTGCAATTACTATCAAAGAAAAATAGGCTTATGTACATGCGAGGAGTATGGAAAGTTACGGGCGCTTTCTTCGATAAAGCGAGTAACCAATGACGGTGGACATCAGAAAAGTCCACAATACCTGAAAATATCAGACACATCAGAGGAGTATAAATTAGGGCAACAAACAATACTACAGTTTGCTATGCCTATAAGCAGTCGAGCAAGAACTAAGCACTGCTCAATTTGCCTTACATATAGATCTCTGGACTCTAAAGTAGATGTAAACTTCTTACTCCACGGAGTGGAAAAGCATATGTCACAGGTTCACAACCGCCCCCAAAAATACACTTCACATAATCCCTCCACGAAAGAAACGAGTGAACATCTAAATAGAGATATCGATAATTACCGTATTAATCGCATGCCATCTCTCCAGCCTTTTAATCCTGGATTGCATGTCTTCGATCACACCTTCTATTGGAACCACTTCTCTACTTGGTGAGGATTCTGAAGCTGAACAGCTTCCCTACATGATGAAATAAAATATGCAGAATAGAAGTTTAGAATTTAATTATCCGTTGGTGCGGATACATAACATATACCAATGCCCATAATAAGGGAAGGCAAGCTAATCAAATTAGTACAGACCCAGCCATGACATTCTCTACAAAGACAAATTTCACACTGAGCATTCGACGACAACCTAAACTACATGGCTCAATTGGGTCAGCTTCAATATCTGTCATAGGAAATGCTACATTTTCATGAGGCTGCCACAAAATAAATGGGTTCATTCAGTTCAAATGCTACCCTCAAATAGATTATAGTAGAGAAAAAATCCATCATGTGGGATCTAAGTCGAGGATAAACTGTCTAGGACAGGTAAATGTTGCCATAGGTTATTTCACACTATTGCAGTCAACTAGCCATCAGTGCCGTAAAAGTATTGCACTTGAAAACCAAGACAAAATCCAAGTAAGTTCCGTTTCAGGCGAACATATAGATCAAAATTCATTCTTTTTGGTTAAAATATGATGACATAGCAATTCAACAAACTCTTTCGGTAAAAAGATGACATGTTATCCACCCCATAGAGAACAAATTTTTTTGTAAGTTGGTAAGAGTTTTAGGCCTCACTCGATAAAGGAAAGGTATATTTCCAAAGAACCAGAAGTACAGCCTTTATTCTATAAAGGAAAGATTAAGAGATCTAAAATAGTAGACTAATTGACTTAGCAAGGCATTCATACCACAAGAAACTCTTTGCCTAAATAAACTAGTCAGTCCTTGTCGTGCAAAGTTTCAGCAAATTGAAGTAGGCAGGAGGTAAGCACCTGAGATTGTATAAGCTCCACAAGCTCCTGCAATCTCGCAGACTGTCGAGCATGAATCCCGTTGGAACTTCTTTCTATTGCTGGCAATCTTTCCATAATTATTTGAAGATAGCTCTAATAAAAAGAATAATTTTAGGTAACATAAAGCATGCCAAGACATCAAAGCTTAAAATGACTAAATAACTTCATGTAAGAAGGGAAGGACCTTAGTTGTATAGGAACCATCTAACTTTAGAGCTGAACCAGCAGATGTTACAGCCTCCTTATTGACCCCTTTGATTTGCAAATAAGGACTAGGAATATCTTGCAGATGGTCAACTTCAATAAGAATCTGACAGATGCATCTACATACAGTCAAAGTTTTGAAAAGCAAATGTGCCCCATGCTCTGCTACATACTAAGTACAAGAAACTAGACTTGTAAATTTCAACAACTTACAGAAAAAAGAAACTATGTGTGCAATAAAGATCAGAATCGAAGGGAGTCAATCATCACTCACCGCATGTATACATTACAGATAATATGGAGGATATGCAGACAAGATCTCATGCTAATAACTCATCATGTCAAGTACCAGCAAGATACACCAGATAATTATTTCAAGCCATACAAGCAATCATTTTTGAAAAAAAAGTTCTGCAAATTATTCATTTTCCGTGAAACAAATGGAGATAGTTCACAAAATTAACTGCATAGAATTTTACATACAGAGAAAACAGGACTAAATAAGCAACCTCCAAAAGTCAGCAAAATGGAAGGACCCCAGTCGCACATAGATAAAATGCCACTTAGTGAACATAGCAAAATGTGCACACATAAAAGATGCAATAAGTTTTGCCTACTAAAAAGCCATCAACTATTGTACCCAAGAAGGAAAATAAAAAAAAAGGTTGTCAGCTATTATAACCTTCCCATCTTGATATATGAAGGCCGCAGCTTCGATGTACGCCTCAGCTTGATACCTGGAGAAGACAAGGAAGAAAGAGAAAAGGTGTTATTAACAGATTGCCAAACCAAAGCCACCAGCTATGAGTGGACCGAACCCAAAGCACAGGCAAGCAGGAATGCATCTGTAACATTTGTGCATGCATGTAGAGCTCTTCAAAGTAGCAGATAATGGTAAAAAAAAAAGTTAAATGAGGAATGCACACACGTGGGACAAGTAAACGAAAGAATAGTGGTTTAGTAATTCCAAAAGTTTTGCCACAACTGCGGCTCCAATTTGTGAGGTTATGGGAGGGCAATCAAATGGGATCAGTCTTCTTCTATCTCTCCAGTGAGACTTTTTCCTCACTCTCACCACAGCCTCAATACCCAAAGATAATAAACAAGGACACAAACAAAAGTTGTTTCCACATAAAGAAGAGGAGAAGGAGAAAAGGGAAAGGCACCACTTAAATTGCTATGAGAGAAAGATCACAACATCTCTCTTTGTCCAAACACTTTGATGTAAAATTCTTGACGCAAGTAGTAAGCAGCACAAGAACTATTTTCTCTTGGAACTATGGAAGTTGAGTCTAAATTATTTAGAAAACTGTATCAAGCTACTAGAAGTCTTTTTGTCAGGAAAAAGAACAGCTTTCTCCCCTGATCAAAGATCACTAGACGGGCTTATGTATGCCCTCGGGCCAGTTATGTTCCATCAAGTCGCAGCTTGGCTGGAAGATGCAGGTATCTTCATTTCATCTTTCCATTCCTTGCAGAAGACATGAGCTGTGACACCTATGAATAACTCTGAAATTCTTAGGTTGGAGGGTCCGATGCAAGGTTTAAACTGCCTAAGACAACCATCTACGCAGGTAATCTAAGATCAGGAGAAGTTTTCCTGACACTGCCCTTTAACTATTGGTGATTATAATTCTGTCAAAGCACCAAAAGTCTTATTAGCTAAGGTAATACTAAAGCTTAGAGCTTGTTCATTTCCATTTCAGCATAGCCAAAAACGACCTTTTTCCTTTCCAGCAAAATTTAAATAACATCCAAATTTCAAAAAGTAATGAAAAACTATATGCTGATGTATGTGTCAACATTTTTATCTTTATGAAAGTTTTAGCTGTTTGGGTTTAAAGGTCAAATGAGTGCACAGTAAGCTATAAGGTGTAGGGAGACTAGACCTTAATATACCCTTGTAGACATGCCCTTAAGCTATAAGGCCTAGGGCAAATACATATAAGGCCTTAACAAACCCTGTAGACAAGTTATATAGGTCATTAAACATGCCTTTTCAGGTGCAAATCGGGAAGTGGAATGATGAAAGCAGTAAGACATACAAGAACCACAAGCAAAATAAAATATTTAATATTTTGTTAGGATATTAAACTCAAAAGCTTAAACTATCAGGTTGAAGGAGATAACATGTACATAAGGCCAAGACAAGACTCAAAGACAAATGATGTGACACACTTAACAAACATCTCTAAAATCACCATTGTTTTCTTTCCTCAAAGCTCTTCCTCTTTTAGGCATTCCAAACCGTTCCACCCCAACGATAGACAAAACGACAGTTCTTCCTCAAGAATCCGACATCAATATCAGGATACTTCTGTAGACTAGGTTTCTCTAGCATGAGAATATACAGCTGACACCACCCCATTCAGCATTTGGCATATTCTTGCACAAAAACAAAAAAGAAGAACCATACAGTGGTTCAATTCTACCGTCACTCTCGCATTTAAGAAAATGCTCCTGAGCAGACAGTTACAGAAATTCAAGAAAATCCACGATGGTCAAAAATAAGCATGGCTTCTACACACTTATCTAAGGTCAGTATATGGCATCAAAACTTTGAAAGGATCATTCTTTTGTTCAATTATCACTCTAAAGGCATCAATATCCAGTAGAAATTCTAAAAAAGGAAAACCTTCCTATGTACCCAGAAGGCCAGAACTATTGATACCAAAAGATCCTAAAGTTATTATATAAGAAAACTTTTAAGTAAGCATTACTCTTCGACCCAAAAAAAAAAAAAAAAAAAAAAAAAAAAGTACGCATTACTCAGACAGAGTCCCTGCTATCTACTTTGGAAGAACACAACCATGTGAAGCTCACTAGCATTAGATCACAAGAAAAAGGATACATTACAAGATCTCACAAAACTTAAAGTTCAATTGAAATAAAATCCTACAGGAAATAAAAGAAATGGTAAATTAGACCAGCTATTCATATAATAACTCACCCAAGGTTCAAGAGACCAGCAACTGTACTGACGCTGATGTCAAAATCTACTTTGGGTTGAATAATGAAATTGCCTTCCCTTATAGGCTGACATATATTGTTTAGAAGAGAATCAGAAGCTAGTATTTTTGTTAGCTATAAGAAGTAGAAAGATGGTAATTGCAACTTCATCACAAACCTCCCGTATCAACACAGCAAATCTGCCCTCACATATCCTGACTCTTATGCAGTCACTCTCTTGCAAATGTCCATTAGCAGGAATTCCAGGAAGCCGCAAGTACATATCAATGAAATTTTGAGCAGAACTGCAGATCTTTGCGCGGTCCAGAATTTTTAGAATATCTTGATAAGCCACCTAGTATAGGAGGGTATTGTATTTCATTAAACCACCAAATAAATATTCAAGATAGGAGCAACAGAGCCATTGTAGTGCTATTACTTGTTTGTTGCTCTTCAAAACAAACAATGAACTCTCAGGAGAAAGTACTGGATCAAAGTCATTCCGAATTTTGAGCTGCAATGCACAACCAAAGTTAACCCTCAAAGAAGACAATTAGAACAAAGTAGCATCTAAAAGTTCATTTTTCTCCAAGGTAAATTATCTAAGTGATAGAGCAAATTAGGAAAAATTCACTTAAAATTAAACATTTCGGCCTTGTAATCCCAGATTCACTTACATGTGCGTGAACAAGATGCGGTTCAATATGCTGTTGGAACATGGGGAAGACAGTCATCATGATCTCATTCTGAGACATGAAACAGCCCACTCTGCTTTTGTCCCTTTGGACTCGAGATATCAAATGCGAATGAACGCCTCCAACCTGTTTGAAAAGTGTTGAGAGGCATTTAGCTATTAATGTTCAAAGTTCAGAAATTATGAAGATTGAAAGGTTTACATAAAAAGTATAAACCAGTACATACAACAGCAATCCACAGATCCAGTGCTCTTCGGATATCAGGATGCAGAGCATATACGCCTTCAAAAATTATCTGCTCCAGTGGAAGGAGGAAAAAATAAATTGCCATCAATATACACCATGCCATAAATATAGACAAGAATTCAAACTTAAAGATAATAATTGTCCCCCAGTCACATAGATTTCGAAGGAAGTACTTTGTTCAGGATCTATAGATCAAGACTGCTTAAAATTTGAAAACCTACTTCAATCCCATTCCTTTCTTTCTCTTCTTGTTTACCTTGTTATTGCCGGATTATAAGCCAAATCCATCGCATTGTTTTAATATTGCAAACGAATACATGGCATCATCACAACCCATAGTAAAAGCAGCATGGTTAACAAACCAAATAACCCACACCACAATGATTACAAAGAAAAGATGTTTCTCATTTACATCGATAATGATCGTGCATAATAATCAAGTAATACGACAGTCATTGAGTTGATTTTTAGATTGAAATAGCTTCAATTGACACTATATGAGTGATGGCAAGTTTTTGTCCTGTCCACACTGAAAGACACTCTTAAACCAAGTTATTGCCTTTAGGTTAGCAGCAAAAGCTATTGGATGAAAAATACCTCCAAGTCATGCATTTGTCAGTTGAGAAGAATTCATGATTACACTGATATCCAGATCCAGAATCTTAATCCATAAGTTGGTTTCTACCAAGTTGAGTCCACCCTCAATATTAAAAGGGGTGTGCAGACTCCAAACGTGGTCCCAACTTCCCCATTAACCACCTTTTGCATCCTCCCCTCCACTGAACACTAGCATTACATCTTTTCCCCTTTGCAAGTTAAGAAGCTTTGATAATCAAATGATCAGTTCAACTCCCTTTTAGCCTATTTCTTTAGATTACCAAATTTTATGACTTCTTCCATGAGGAATCTATTCTTAAGAGAGAGCAATTTAATCATAGAGAACTAAGACTTCTTAGGGAGACTAAATTAAGAAAAGACAAGGGAGCAATCTATAAGGATGATCAAGACAGACCACACCACAATCTTCAGAAACTATGAGCTCCTTCAATCCACTTCGAGCACCAGTCTCCAAGTCAAATATTGGTGCTTTTGTTTTCCGACCCTTCTTAATGTCATTGATATTCTGCAAATGGTCATAAAGTCAGATATTAGCTCAAAGATAACTTCCATAGAAATGCTTGACAACTATTTGAAGCTGTCAACAAGAGGACAACCGCATCTTCATTATTCAAGTCAGGAAACCTGAGTGAACAAGATGTATAGGACCCAACACAGAAGGGAATTTGCCTAGCACATACTCTATAAAATTTCAAGTAATTGAAGATGGACAATCAAGTAAGAGAGAAATGGCCAAAAAAAAAAAAAAAAAAAAGTATACATAGGAACACAACATCCTTTCACATTACACATTAAATAAAGTTACAGTCAAGAGATGGTCACTGGGGATGAAGACAGCACAAGATAACAAACGGTATAGTGCCCACCTTCAGTATTGAACCAAAAGAAGCCACAAAAACATTAGGCCTAACTAATCCATTCCTCTCAAACTAATGAGAGAAGCCATGAAATATATATCAAGTTCAAAATGCCTTGCAAATATAGTGTCTTTGGAAAAAGAAAGTTGATTGCCTAAATGTTATTTTTACCCCATAAAGCATAAGCCAGCTAATTGACACTTGAAAATTTAGTGATGACAATTCTTCTGTCATAGAACATAAAACGTGTATATAGCCCACATAGAAGTCACCCTATTCCTTTCTTTACCATTCAACAAAAGACCATTAAACTGTTTTTAGGCATTTAAAGCCAAGGAGAAGGATCCTACGAACAGCAACTTAAGCCATCATTCTTTTCTTGCTCACCTTTAAAAGCAAAGATAGGTCAATAGACCCAAAGTCATCATACTTAAAATCCCTCATGTGCTCGGTTTTGTAATAGCTTTCAAGAGAAACCACTTCACAGCCTACTATATTTGCCATTTTGTGAGCCAAACTAGTTTTTCCAGAGCCACTTGGACCTCCTGCAACAACAATAAAAGCATACAAGTCATTGATGTACTGAAATACACAAGTTCCAAGAATATGTCAGTTGAGTGGCTACATTAAATCATTTTATGCAACAGTTTTGAACTTTCGTCTAACAAGCATGCAAAACAAATGACACAAAAAGTAACAACTTTTTTCTGCAACAACTATTTTCTTGGTCTCTTTCACATCAGATGTCTAGATGAACAGCAAGAACCTCCAGAAAGTTGAATTGATATAAATCATTCATATCTATTATATGAACTTGTTGGGAAAACTTAAGCGGTTAGGGATTGTGCAATGCTTTAAATCTAGTAATTTTTCTAACACTCCTCCTTCCATGTAAGATGGAGACTATAAAAGGAAAACAGAATGACTGTAAATGGGATCGTCAGTCCTGGAGTCAAGATGAGCTATAATCTGATACACATGTTGAAATGTGCAACTGTTTGCTCAAAACCCTAAGCTATTAGAGAAAGGAGAAAAATGTATTCGGTACCTTAGCAATGGCAATCTTATATGAGTATTTGAATGCCTGATTTGTACTTAAAGAATATCTTGACGAGAAAATTCAAATTTTCTAAGCAGAGAAGTTCTTATGACACGTCATTCTCAATTTAGTTGTCTTCTACTCCCGATAAGTTTAGACCCAATATAGTTTCCCTCCTATTGCAAACTATAATCTTCCTAGATATCACCAAGTAAAAAGGCTTAATATATCATATGAAATTATGAAAGCACGCTCATCACCGAGCAAACTCATTTAGTTACTTTTTGGGTTTTGCCATGTAAAATGTACTTATAATAAGAATAAAGATGGCAGCACTAGAGGATTTGTTCTGTCTCATGCGAGTTGCCTCAAGCACTCCAGTCCTGAGAAATCATCCAATCTAGAAGAGGTTACCAACGGGATGTTAATTCACAATAGTGAAAGTGGCCTCCAGAGAACGCTGTGTATGTATAAGTTTCTACTATTACCAGTTTTCATGATATGGTTCTGAATGCTTGAAATTCTTTGAAGGAAAAATATGCATGCAGAAACAACATGAGTAATTGCCAACAGAACCAGGACGCCATATAGAGGGTGGGTGTTCACGAATGATCAAAATCCCATATTACCAATTCCAACAATAACAGGGACACCCTTGTTCTCCAACAAAGCCTGCATCAGGAAATAGAGAACATAAGGTTGAATATTGTTTGAAAAAAGGAAACTTGCCAAAAAAGAGAAAAATGCAGAAAACTCAGGTACCCAAATGTCTAGCTACATAAGCCTGTGAGCCTCTGGCTTAATTTGCAGTGCTTACCTGAATTGCCTGAACAGCTAGAAGCAAGCCTCTATCAAGATCATATGAATCGGGCATTGGAGCAAGCTTCATAGTATCCCTGAAGGAAGAGGAATCTGCAGTTGCTTCATGAGAGAAGCCTTAAATATATCTAGAAAAGATCTGTATATTATAATCAACTTAACTACTTATTTAGATGCAAGAACAGCAGCACAGCAGTACTACAAACATACCTAAGACTGGATCATCAACATCGGAAGGATCTGACGAAATGAACTGCCACGTTGCAACGAGGGGTTCCATTTTGGATTTTGTAGGGGATCGAGTCCATGGTTGCGGCAGATCCTCAAGCCGTGTCACAGGATTTGGAGTAACACGAATCGGCTTTGGGGCGACAACAGTTCTCTCTTGATTTCCAGTCAGTACACTTGATGACGGTGGTGGTGTATTAAGGCGCGGGACACCTGTAATCAGATTAACAAAAGTTAGTGAAAAGCATTAGCTGCAATTGTCACCACTAGAAAGTAAATAGATGAACAATTGAAACCCAGGGATATCCTCCAACCTTTCCTCTCAAGAATCATTTCCAAATATGACTTGGTGATCCATGGTCTTGTTATACCCAATCGCAATGCTTCTGCACCTACAGCCTAAAGCACAACAAACTGACGAAAATAAACTCCAATACTGCGTACAGATTCCTCAACTGAATGGGAAATTCACCAACAATTAAGCATACATAGTTCAAACTAGCAAACTAGAGGCACAGATACTCAAGTAGCATATATTTACAGAGACAAGACAAAAGAAGCTGCATCTTGAACACAGGATCAGAGCTAAAGAAGCTCCACAGACAGAGAACATAGAGCCCAATGGCAGCAGGAACTTCAAGCAGGTTGACAAAGGACTGCATGGAAAAGGACTTATTGACTTATTCGATTAACAACAATGTAGGTACCTTCTTTTACCAAAAAAAAAACAATGTAGGTACCTTTTTTATTTCTTTATTCTTGCAAGTCAAAAACAATCTGATTGAATTTAGGCAGTAAGTAATGTCATGGGATCCAACATGGGGATTATTAGGGTACTAACATAAGCAAACTTCTTCAAATAGGTCGCATATGAGATTACTACTTGACTTTAAAAATAGACACGTCCCAAAGAGGAAGCACTCCAAAGCCTCATGGAAATGCTAATTGAAACTCTGAGCGAAAATGTAAACATCTGCCATTTAAAAAAAAAAAAAAAACGTAAAGCTAAACTAATGAGAGAAATTCATACTTTCCTAT
The DNA here is from genome assembly GCA_014182375.1 of Eucalyptus virginea. Lineage (NCBI taxonomy): Eukaryota > Viridiplantae > Streptophyta > Magnoliopsida > Myrtales > Myrtaceae > Eucalyptus > Eucalyptus virginea. The sequence goes on from CM024520.1 coordinate 44,345,722, forward strand.
TTGTACCCCTCAGCACCATAAATGTCTCGCCAAGAGTATCAATGGTTTCAAGAGACATCGAGAGATTGCCCATACTAACAAAAGTAGACGCCCTTTTGTAACTGACCACAACTGTGTAACCCAGAGCCAGCAATCCACCTAGTGTCATCCGTCCAACCTGTTTCAATATAAGATTAATGAGAGACAGACCTGAATAGCCACCCAATTCATCAGGATTTTAGTAGGAACACAACTTGAGTATAAAAAATCAACCAAAGTCAGTAATCGCATTGAATTGCCAAATTGCAAAAGGCAAGGCTTCTCAGACAAAGTTAGTCAAAGCCATGAAATGAGACTATCAGTTGAGATCAGATAATTACACATGCAACATTGAGTAATTATTTGTGGCCATACAAATTGATGATTAAAAAAAATCTACTAGTCAGAGTACGACCAAAATTTTCCATCTTCATAATTCCTTGATACAGTTATTTCGAAGTATTCTATGGACACGTTACTCTCGTGGCTACTACTGAATATATGTGTGTAAGTTGATTCTTACGCATGCCAATTCTAAAATTGAAGAAAAATTGTCTCAAATGCTACATCTAGTTGCATGTCAAGGTTCTTATGAGTGAAATAGAAACCTTATAAAACTGATAAATAGGGGCAGACACCACTAGATTAAATCATCAAGTCAACTTAGAGGACAATTATTTAGTGTAATGAGATATCAGATGTTTCTTACCTCAAATTCTGCTTTGGGTCGGATGATGAAATGCTTGTCGACAATCCTCTGGTCACCCAGGGCAAGATAGTACCTTATACCAGATTGACGCACCTTAATCCAATCGTTTATTCGTGCTTCTTCACTAGCTGATGGAGGCCTCAGGTACATCTCAATAAAGCTAAAAGCAAAAGAGGATGTCACCCCCCACAATTAAGTTCACTCATTACAAAAGAGTAACAGCTCGCAGATATACTTACTTATCTGTTTGAGCTTCATTTCCTTGGAGAACCTGAGCAGGAAAGGCTTGTGGAGACTGTAACATTATGTTGATTATCAATTCGAAGTTCCAACCACCAAACACAAAAATAAAAATGAATTTAAACAGGAGATGGTGTTCATAATAGTATGTTTTGTTTATAACTTCTTGAAAAACTGCCACAGAGCATGAATTTGAGTATGGCATACTCTTAATGCAGCATTTTAAGTTATCATGATGTAAAGAGAGTTCATATAACAAGTAATGCTGATTGCTTGTGAAGAAGGCACTATTGACAAAAAAAGGATGTTGATTATCCACCATGAAACAAGTTTGATAAAAAAATCCTGAGAACAACTTAAGTATTGAGCAACACAATATGTCAAGAATGACTGGATGTAGATTACTGCCTCTTTTTCTTAGTTAAATATAAAAAATTACTCACAAGTGCCAATGAGGTTGACATATAAGTATTGGATCATAAGTCTGCATCAGTCCTACTAAACTCAAGAAGTCTTTTCAGAGTATAGATATAATATTGCTATTCCCAACTTCCAAAAAATTGCTGTCCCACCTAACAGTAATAGGTCCCTTCATATGGTCAGGCATAGAAAGGTTCACCAAAAACAGTGACCATCTCAGAACTTTTGCACCCTGAGATGACTAACATAGGACAGGTTCCATCGTGATTTAAACTAACCTCACTCTTTTTATGCCTGCATATCATGGTTTGCATAGGATAAATTTTTGCTATATGAATTTTACTGTTGCGGTGGGGAGGGGAAGGAGGGACAAAGATAGTGGGGGTACAAAAATTAAAAAATGTACAGGGAGAAGAACGAAGAGAAGAAGTAGCTCTCAATAGAGATCCACTGTAGTAAATAGCACGAGATATATGACCAAAATGCACAAACAAACAAGACAATGTAAGCACATAAACATGAACGAGGTCAAAGTCTTATGCTAGTACAGGAAATGATTTCTCCCAGATTTAAATTTGAAAATTGGACAATACATACCTCACTTCTGCATTTTAACTTGTAGATTGCTTCCCTGAATGATGAAACAAAGCTATTGTTGATTCTAATCTGCAGAGAAATCCAAAAAATAAGCAAGGACAGCAAGCTTAGAAATGACAAACATGAAAGACCAACCTGTGCATGGTGTAAATCTGGCTCAATGTGTTTCCTAAACAAAGGAAAGATGCTGTCAATGAGAGAATCTAGTGAACGACAGTCTCCAATATCATATTGGACCTTTGAAAGGAGGCTAAAATGGACGCCACCAACCTGATCCAGAGAAGAGACAAGTCTGATTATATGATCATCATATTAAGAACAAATCGAATGAGTCATGCAGTTTTTGAACAAGAAATTACCACAGCAACCCGAATATCTAGCAAAGACCGCAACCTTGCATGTAGAGCATAAGTACCATCAACAATTACCTAAAACAATTAATTTAAGATTAAATGACCCCACTGCAACAGTGCCAAGCAACACGTCAACCCCTGAGTTATAGAAGCATACCACACCAGAAGAAGCACTCTTAATTGTCTCTGAATCGGTACGCCTTTTGTGCTGAAAATCAAACACAGGTACCACAGTATCTTTCCCATTTGTCAGATCCTATTAATAAAGTCTAAATCGTTAAGACATATTATGAGTATCCCAGAACAATCGAGAAGAAATTAGCTAATGCAAATCGAGAAGAAAACTTGTGAAACTATCAATTTCAAGGATTTGGTAGTCAGAATACATACTATGAGTATCCCAGAACAATCATTAACTAAAAAGATGTCACCATAGATCCACTAAATCGTGAGCATCTTATGGCTAAAACAGCTGTAGAATGTATCGACATAAGCAACCATTGTAAAGATAAAGAAGGGTACAGACCTCAAGGTTTTGAACCAATGCATCAAAATCTATAGACTCCAAATCATTCCCCTCGTCAAATCCAATTCGATAGTTCTCCATTGATATAACAGTACAGCCAATTACAGATGCCACCTTCTCTGCTAAGCTTCATAAACAATTAAACAACTAAGTAATGAGTGTAATTCGGACAAAGAAACTTCCTAAAAAGTTTTAGTTTTTGCTAAATTTGCTGAAACTGTAATAATAAGAGCAAAGTTCAATAGCACGAGTACCTCGATTTACCCGAACCACTTGGTCCTCCAATGCCCACGGTAACAAGACCTTCCTTCTTCTCCCGAAGCTCTTGAATGGATTTAACCAACAAATAATACCCATGATCGAAAGACTGCAATAAACGGGGCGCGATAAGCAAGACAGACAAAAGCTTCGGAAGGACATTGCTAGGAATATCGATAAGGAGAATCGAGAGCACAGTAAGAATCAGTGCCAAAAGAAATTGCTTCTCCTTAGCCCGTTGATGATCAATGCCGACTCAGGCAATGGATCAAAGATCAGGGGAGAATAATTGAAAGCGCAAAACTCCTCCTCCTCGCTCCAAGCATAGAATACTTTGATAAAAAAAAAAATCAATAAAATAACTCCCAGGCACCAACAAAAATCTCCTCACGGAACACAACACGAAAACCCATCATCTCCAAGCTCGTCCATTTTCCTCCGAATCCCGATGCCCGAATCATTTCGCACAATTCCCACCAATCCAGCAACACGAACGCCAGCTCCACGGAACAAACTTAAAAAAACGCCGGCCTCAATGCTCTAATCCGCACGCTAATTCCCAACTCAACCCGTGAACAAAACGCGAACCGTCTCCGTCCATTTCTCCCCCACCCTCCCCAAAAAAAAAAAAAGAAAACAAAGAAAAGCCGCCGAGCTCCGAGCTCGGGACGATCGCAGGCGCGCGCATCGATTCAAGAAACAAAGCGAAAGAGAGAACGCGCGAGAAAGAAGAGACGATCGACGCGATACCACGTGGAGAGGGAGGGACTGGAGGATCGAAGAGGAGGAGGAGGAGGAGGAGGTGGACGGCTGCTGCTGGAAGTAGTCCCTCCCTCCTTCTTGGAACACCCGCTGCACCACCTCGTCGTCCATCTCCCGATTCGGAACAACAACCGCCACCAACCTCCGTCTGCAACTTCCCTCTCTCTCTCTCTCTCTCTCTCTCTCTCTCTCTCTCTCTCCTTCTGCTCCCGGTTGCTCGTAGCGGGAGAAACCTGCCGATGGGGTCAATTAAAGCTGCAGAGGGAATCTCTCTCTCTCTCTCTCTCTCTCTCTCTCTGTCTAACCTTCCTTCCTTCCTTCCCCCTCTCTCACTCCTTCTGCTCCCGATTGCTTGTAGCGGGAGGAACGTGCCCCTGGGATCAATTGAAGATGCAGAGGGAATCTTTTATCTTAAAATAACTGCACACAAAAAAAAAAAAATGGGAAAAGGAGAGAAACAAAATGGGTGCGACAGAAACAGAATCTCCCCGATGTAAGCACGCCACCCCAGATTCCACTGATTTTCCATTTTATGTTTTCGGATTCCCCTTTTTTTTTTTTTCTTCTTCTTCTTCTTTTTTGGCCTTTTGGCCCTTTCGGGTTTTTTCGGTAAATTCATTTTCCTTTTTTTCCTTTCTGCTTGTCCTTTTTTCCCAGCCGTGATATTTTTTTTGCCCTTTTCGATTTTCTCTAATCTGCCGTCGTTTATCCCTTATTTTGGTCCCTATAATTGATGATTTCCTTTTTTATTATATTGTGCCGCACGCAATTTGTCCAACGAAGAGAAAAGGAAGATAGTGCATATTTTTATCATAGATAGTAGATACTAGTACCCAGTACAAGTAGAAAAAATTAGATTGTCACACATGATGATATTTTTTTTTTTTTGAGCAAAACACATGACGATATTTTAATGGCTAATTATTTCAAGTAATACAAACGATCACTTTTAAAAAAAATATTTTTCAAATCATATATATTTCTTGGGAAACAAACGGAGTCTGACATGGACAATAAATAGTTACCCGAAAAAGAATGGAGTGTTACTTAATAGAATAATAAAAGATAATATAAAGTCAAATTATATTTATTTTTTTATCTATAAGCGTTGTTTTTCTGCATGTTGGAGGTAATTATGGAAATCCCAAGAAGTGAGGCCAAAAAAAGATTATACTTATATGTTAGATAGATTTACGAATTTAGTTAGAAGTAGAAAGTCGTCTCTAACGGGAAATTGTCGAATATATTAAAAAAATAAGCCCTGGAGATGGACCGGAGGAGGGCAAAGCTGGTGGAGATAAATGGATAACTCCGCCAAGAAAGCGGGACGTGATCGGGGCCCCGTATGCATTTTAGTCATAAAAAAAAAAATACGATACTATAATGGAAAGAAGTGTACTTATTTCGATGTCAACTTTTTATGACCAAAAAAAAAAAGTCAACATTTTAATATCTATATAACTTTTTTTTATCTATGAATCTATTCTATGCACACGCACACGCACACGCACATGCATACGTCAATCAAAATACCATTTTGCGTCGCCCTCTATTCCTTCGCATAAAAATGACCACCCAAGATTATCCATTTAAGCTTAAACCTAATATTTGAATGTTAACTAAATTCTAAACTTTTCAACTTTACCAATATAGTCATTAATTTTTGCGTAAAATTTCAGTACAATCTTTCTAATTAATTAATGATGGAAAATGTTGACATGGCAATCTGCGTATTATGTTAGTTTGAGTATTGTTTTCTATGTCAGCATGTCTTGTAACACGATTACCAATAATTGGATGTCTCGTTAGCAATCTTCTGCAATAGCTAGCCACAAAAAGGATTGTATTGGAATTTCGTGTAAAATTATAGAATTAGATTGGTAAAATTGAGAAGTTTATAACTAAATTGAAATTTATATAACGTGTTAAGAATTGATTTTGTAGAAAGGGTGTAAGAGCAACACACATGCCCATAGAGTGTGCTCGGCCTCACCTAATTTTCTACTCGATAAATTATTAACCTTTTTCTTTTGTTGAGATAGCTCTCGATGTATTATTTTTATTTTGTCATATGTATGCGACTTTATGCTCGCATGACGCGCGTTCATCATTAGTTTCCTTATAATTACAATATACAAAAGTTAAAAACTACCGACCCCGTTCATTTCATCAAAGCAACCATCTACTTAATTATCTAACATATAAAAGCTAATCATCAAATTTACCCATAGAAAAAGTTAAAGAAGTGTCCGCGAGGCGGTTATTAAGACTCGTTAAATTGCTTTGGAAATTCAAAATTCATTGTGCGAAGTAAGTGGCTTTGTTAAAATGTGCAATTCTTCCAATTTCAAGAAATTCCGAAAATTGTCATTTCCACTCTTAGTTAACTTGTCTAGTGCCCAAAAAGCACGCATCAACAAAATCAGTTACACATATCCAATATGCCTATTATATTCACTCAATTAGCTAAAAATGTAATCCATTTTATCATATATCGAGATCCACTTCAGCTCTTCGTGAGAGATATTTTCGTATTTATGACAACAAGGATACATGTAAATAGTGCCTCAAGAGGCAAATATTTTAGGATATTTATGCTCACTACAAAGATTAAGCTTTGAAAATATTAATTGTGACGGCAAAGAGGGTTTCCGATCTTTCGTCGATGTCGAGCGAGGGGGTGGTGATGATTGATAGTCTCCAAGGGGCGATGGCTCTATTGCCCAAATCACTCTCTTAGCCTCTCAATTTTTATCCTTCTTTTTTGTTCATTTTGGCGTAACAAATCTAGATTAAAAGAACCACCACCGCGGTGGCTCCGCTGGTTAAGTCTTCCCCACAGTGGGGGGACCCATTAACCCCTTCTAAGAGGGAGAGGGTTGGACTCTCCGCGGAGACGCTGGCGCCTTACCCGCGTTCCGGGGGTGGTGGCCCTCCCGTGGGCGCCTAGGTTTACCCCCGTCACCCCGGCCTACCTGAGGGAGCTGTCGTGTTGGTATGGTGCGCGGGTTCCTGGGTCATCAAAAAAAAAAATCTAGATTAAAAGAAACAATTAGAGGTGATCGACAGCTGCCAAACCCGCTCTTGCATCGGAGGTAAATGGATGGATTGGAACAATACTCTCACATGCGTGAAAAAGCCTGACCCATCATCTTTAGCCCAAGCCCAATCCGGTTTGAAAATTACTAAATGAATTTTAAGCAATAAACATGTCAGAGCAACATATCAGGCCTGACCTAAGCCCCGACAAAATATTGAGTATGTCTGGTGTGCACGAGAAGGCCCTTAGGAACGCGACTCTTGTCGCACGTGGACCCAAATCGTTAAAGCCTTTGAAAGCTCCTCTCCTCTTTCTCTCTCTCCTCTTTGCGCACACGCTCTTCTGTCTCCCCTTCACGCTCTCAATCTTCTCTCTCCTCTCTCCCCTACACGCTCTGTCAAGCCCGACTCTCTCTCTCTCTTCGCCACCCCCTCTCAACAGAGCCCTCGTTTGACCAACGAACCGCCGTGGCCGACCGACGAACTTCGCAACGGCGGAGGTGGAGGCTGCGCGGTGTTTCGTCAGACGAGGATCCGGTCATGACTCGGGGAGAGAGAGAGCAGTCAGAAGGGGGGCAGCGATTCAGTGACGGCAGAGCCGGAGAGGCGGCACGTGGCTCATCTGACGAACCACCGCGCGCCTCTGCCTCGAGGTTGCCTCCGCCGTCGCGAATTTCGTTGGCCAGGCACGGTGGCTCCTCCAACAAACCATCGTGCGGCCTCCACCTCCGCTTCAAAAGGCCGTCTCCACCGTCACGAAGTTTGTCAGTTGGCCGCGGTGGTTCGTCGATCGGACGAGGGGGCAGCTAAGACAGGGAGCGTGCACTGCAGAGGAGAGAAGAGAGGAGAGAGAGCGCATGCAGGGGAGGTAGAAGAGAGAGAGAGAGAGCGTGCAGAGAGAAGGGAAAGAAAAAGAGGAAAGAAGAAGAGGAGCTTTCAATGACGTGACAATTTGGGTCCCACACGTGTCGTGTTCTTCATGGCTTTCTCGTTTGCCATATTTTCTCAATGAAAACCTCCTCTTTCAAGCTAGGAAATTTTCAAACTTTACCAACTTACTTCACCCATTTTCCTTAATATTCAGTCCGCTAGCTCAATCAAAGGCAACCAAAAACCTATCATTTCATTCAAAAAAATCTAATGACCAAAGTAGACAAGAACATCTTAAAATCGTTTTATATTCGATTTATTAAACTCGGGCTCGAATAGCTAGATTTCGTACCAGGTACGAGCTTCTATAAGAAAATTAATACTCTTTCATGCTCGAATTGAGTTTAGAGTATCGAGCTTCGAAGTATAGTCAAATTGGAGCCTGATTGCACCCCTATTCCGAGCAAAGCCGCATGGGATCCACTCCAATGGCCATCGGCTCGGCATCTGGATGGACCGGACGTGCACCGGATCGTCGTCCCGATTATATTCCCGGGGCCAAGGAATCGAATCAGAGCGAGGACGAGGAAGAAAACGAGCATCGAGGTTTTAATTTTTTCCAGCGCCCGCCAGTAAAAGCCAGCCACAAAAAAGAATCCGCACATTAATCCAGACAAGTCTCCCCCAACGAAAAAGACAACTTTGCAGTCAGACACCACCAGCAAATCGGTTGTTCTCTTCTCCTCCGTCGGTTCTCAATAATGTCCTTGACTCCTCGTTCTTATCCCACGGAACAGAGCCGACCGACGACGCTCGCTGCGACCGGGGAATCGCGATGGCGTCGTCAGCAGCAGCTCCTCCTCCGCTCAAGCAGCTCTTCCTCCTCCTCTTGCTCTCCTTCGTCGCTCGCATTCCCGTTTCGAGTCCCGCCGCGGAGCCCGTCCTCCCGGAAGAGTCGCTGCCCGCGAGATCCGGCTACCTCCCGGTGAGCCCCACCTCCGGTTCGGCCATCTTCTACGCTTTCTACGAAGCCCAGCGACCCACCACGCCGCCCTCGCAGACCCCTCTCCTGATCTGGCTCCAGGGCGGCCCCGGCTGCTCCTCCATGACCGGGAACTTCTACGAGCTCGGACCCTGGCGCGTCACCTCGGTCGCGCATAACGCCGAGCGCCTGGTGGTCGAGCCCAACCCCGGCGCTTGGAACCGCTTGTTCGGCCTCCTCTTCCTCGACAACCCCATCGGCGTCGGGTTCAGCGTCGCCGCCTCCCCCGAGGAGATCCCGCGGGACCAGTATACCGTCGCGAAGCACCTCTTCGCGGCGATAACCGCGTTCGTCGAGCTCGACGGGGCTTTCAAATCCCGCCCCATTTACGTCACCGGCGAGAGCTACGCCGGGAAGTACGTCCCCGCGATCGGGTACTACACGCTGAAGTGGAATGCGGAGCTGCCGCCGTCGCAGCGCCTGAATCTAGCGGGGGTCGCCATAGGCAACGGCCTGACGGACCCGGTGACCCAGGTGGCGACGCACGCCGTGAACGCCTACTTCTCCGGCCTGATCAACGAGAGGCAAAAATCCGAGCTCGAGAAAGCCCAGTGGGAAGCCGTCAAGCTCACCAAGATGGGGAATTGGAGCCAGGCGACGGCCGCCCGAACCGGGGTGCTGAGGCTCCTGCAGAACATGACAGGACTGGCCACGCTGTACGACTTCACTCGGAAAGTGCCGTACAACACCCAGTGGGTGACCCGGCTCCTGCAGCAGCCGGAGGCGAAGCGGGCGCTGAAGGCCAACGAGTCGATCGTCTTCGACGAGTGCAGCGACGCGGTCGGGGCGGTGCTGCACGACGACGTGATGAAGAGCGTGAAGTACATGGTGGAGCACCTGGTGGAGAACAGCCGGGTGCTGCTGTACCAGGGCCACTCCGACCTGAGGGACGGCGTGGTCTCGGTCGAGGCCTGGGTGAAGACGATGCGGTGGGGAGGGATCGACGAGTTCCTGTCCGCGGAGCGGAAGGTGTGGCGGGTGAACGGGGCGCTGGCCGGGTACGTGCAGAGGTCGGGGAGCCTGAGCCAGGCCGTGGTCCTCGGGGCCGGCCACCTCGTGCCCACCGACCAGCCGCTGAGCGCGCAGGCCATGATCGAGGACTGGGTTCTGGAGAAGGGCTTGTTCGCCGATTCGAAGGAGGAGGATGAGCGTCCGGCGAGAAGGCATCGCTTGGCAATTTGATTCGATTCGTCGTCATCCTTGCTGTTGTTGTTGCTGTTGTGCCCCTTGTATGAAGATGGGATTGCTGATATTAGAATAAATTCCACTGGTTTACTCATGCCGAATTCGGATATATGAAATTGAATTTTGGCAAACTTTTTTCCCCATTTTTTTTGGGGGTGAGAGTTTGTTTAGTAAGAACACGTGTTAATATAATTTGAAATTTGAAATCGGATGCATTCTCAAAGAGTTGCTTCCTTCAAAATCAGAATATGCTTGTCATATCCAAAGTACGATTAATGACGCTTGGCATATTGTCGTCATATATTTTTCAATAACTTTATCATAAAATTTTGTCACAGAAACAAAGCTTTGTAGTTTCCGTTGTAACTTGCTTGGAAGGAATAACCTAAGCAAGAGGATGTGACTCTTGACTAGTCTTTAGCTCCATATAATCCAACATTACATAATTGTTTTTTGGCACTCGACTGGATTTTTTTCAGTTAAGAATTGTCTAGAGCGCGATTATAAGCAAATTACATGATTTCAAATTCCAATTCAAGTATGTAATCATTTGTAACTTCAACCCTCTTAGAATTGAAACTTGTTTCTTCAAATAATGAGCTTCCACCCTTGATTTCATCTCCAAACTTCATAAATTCTCATGAAATCGAAGTAAAGACAATTATAAACAATTAGATGTGAGCACTTTTAAGTGATTGGATTAATTCAATCCAATTACATGTTCGCGTTTACATAATAAACGGATTCTAACAACCCAGGGGATGCATATTGCCTGAGCCTTGAGGGGGAGTGGGCCTCTTCTGCTACTGCAAAGTTGGGATAGAAACCCTCACAAAGGTCCAAGAAAAGTAATCAAATGCTTAATTTTCTTCCAATAGGACATGCTTTTCTCTTTATACAATACGCAAAATTCAATAAACGATAAGTGTTTTTCTCGAATACATGGGTGTCATAATTATAACAAAATGTGGAGGTGCTCAAAATTACAAATATTCTCTTATACTTTCCCATACGCATTTCGCGGATAATATCATTTCGATGCAAAAAGCCACGGACAGTTTTCTTTACAATTTCCGGAAATTTAAAGCAGAAACATTTTAGGGGAGGGGGGAAAATATCAAACGCTCGCGATCTTTTCGAGCACTTTCGAGCTCCCACTCCACAACCGCGATTCATCTCTCTCTCCCTCCTCTGCAACGGACCGGGGGGAACTCGCGAACGGAACGCTCGTAAGCCATCACTTCCCTTCTTCTTCTTCTTCTTCGAAAATCGCCGTTCTTCTTCGTTCCCCGCAACTTCCGTTCGCATTGCTCTGCTCTTCCGCCGGTTTCCGACGAGACGAGCTGGCGGTTCCATTCGGTTCGGTCCGATTGAGCTCGCGGAACTCGAGCGACGGAACCTCGTGCGGCTGTTCGACTGAGAGTTCGTATCTTTTTCTACGCTTCTGCCCCCGGCGTTCCCCGCCATTTCGATGCCGTTTTGCTCTTCGAGCCGCGGCTGGCCGTGTGGACGTCGGCGACGGAGCTGATTTCTGTTTTCGAATCGCGCTTAGTTTCGCTTGATTTCGAGTGCAGCGATTGTTTTGCCGTCGTCGCGTGTCGCGCCCTTCCTTGGCTTCTGCTGATTAATTAGAGCCCCTGCGGCTATACGTTTGCGCCAGATGCGTCGTGTCGACCGCGAGATTCCGCCGGAGGGACTTGCGCGGGCCCGTAGATTCGATTGTTATGCGGCGACCTCCGTTTCTCTTAGATGAGAATCCAGCGGCTGCTCGTGAACTTGTGCGGCGGCCTTCCCGGACAGCTTGTCATGGATCATCTCGCTCTGCGGCCGCCGCATGCAGGCATCGTGTCCCGCTACTTGCACCGGCTGCATTCGTGCCACCGTAGCTGCATTTATATTCCAGGCCGCCGTTTGAGTTCTCGGGTTGTTGTAGCATGTGGCGACGGTGGAATTCACGATCTCATTGAGGATGATTGGGATGGGAAGGATTCCGGTGCGAATCTTGAGGATGAATTTGATCCCTTCTCGGTTTGCAAGAAATACCCGTCCATCACCATCGGCAGTTCGCCGACAATAGAGCTGTATGACGGGACAACATCTTTCTCTTCTGCAGCAACCCAAAGTTGCTGGGGATTTCCCACCGCTGCTGTCGATGCGGATTGGGGTGTTCCTAATAGACTCTGCAATGCATGGTCCTCGTTGTCTGTCTCTCTCGAAGAGGAAAAGTCTTCATCACAATTGCCAATGGAAGGAAGCGTTGCAAGTTTGCTACCTGATGAGCCCATGCCCGTGGAAATTGGTAGTTTGGATAGCTCAGCAGTTGAGGAGGAATCTTTGGACGAAGTGGATGCTGAATCAGATTCAGTTGCTGCATCAGTTGAGATGATTCTTGACAGACCGATCAGTTCCTTACCTGGATTGACTAAGAGGCAGTGCCATCTACTAGAAAAGAATGACTTTCACACGGTGTGCCCCTCAAGATCATGTAAAATTTGATTTTCTTCTAGCTTTTATTCACAAAATGAAGCATGCATTTTCACTGCTCTTTTTGTTTCCTTGTAGATACGAAAACTGCTAAACCATTTTCCGAGGACTTATGCTGATCTTCAGAATGCACATATTGGAATTCAGGATGGACAATACTTGATCTCAGTTGGCAGGATTTTGTCCTCCAGGTAATTCCTTTTTTTCATTGTTTTGTGGCCTATTGACATAGGCATTCTAGGCGCTAGTCCAGTTTTTCTAATGAGGGAAGTGATGATGTGCATTTTGCCATCTGGCTGAGTAAATTTTCACTTTTAAGTGTTGTGCATCAACACATTTGATGAAAATAATCGTATCATTCGCAATCAGTCTAGCCATGAAATGTGGATAGCTGCATATAATTGTTTTGTTTAACCCTTAATGGGGAAAAATGGAAGATGGGGAACTTAATTAGAAATTTTTGTGATTAATGGGACAGAAGATACTGACTTCAGTCCGATTTCTGTTGGCAATTCTTGCAAATAGTGCAAGCATGTTGGCCTTTTATGTACTACTGAAATCAGTTTATCAGGTGACGAAATCTGTTGTTGATTTGTGATCATCCACTCTGTATTTTCTTCACTACTAATTTTTGTAGTTTTCTGGAGTTTCCTGACTAAAGTTTTGGCTACTGCAACCGCTCTATTATTGTTTTTTACCTGGAGCAAGGATATAAATATGTCTGAAGATATTCTACACATTTTTCTTGCTGTTCTTGTTAACATTATCATTCTGTAAAACTTGAATGCATGTGGCTCCAGCAGTTAAATATGTTGAAACCCCCTTTCTACTAATTTGTACTTGCTCCTCTCCTTTTTTCCGGATCTATAGCAGCCTTGGCTGTCAGTATTTTTCTTTTGAAAGATTGCATCGGCTATTTAATTTTTGAAATAGGATAAGGACGTTTTTATATGACTAAGCCTTACCCATTCTCCACAGAGGAATCAGAGCAGGCTCTTCATTTTCATTTCTAGAGGTGGTTGTAAGTTGTCAGATCGCTGATGATAAATCAACTTGGGAGCATATGAATGGTGATCTAGATGAGAAGGAGAAAAAGACAATCTATCTGCATCTGAAGAAATTCTTTCGTGGTACTCGTTTTACTAGTCAATCTTTTCTAAGAATCCTTCAGGAGAAGCACAGAGTTGGGGACATTGTTTGTGTTAGTGGCAAGGTTAGTATACGCATAAATGTTTTGATTTTGCAATCTGAGAATCTAAAAATTCATTTTGGAAAATGTTGGTTCTTCATTTTTCCAATTAGTTTGGCTGTTTTCTCAAATTGTGCAGTACACTTCATATTTGGTTACCAATAGAGATGGTGAATTTCATGAATTTGCATTGCTGAAGCTATATGTTGTCAATGTTTTAAATCTTTGAAAGACAGTCATGCATCCTAGTTTTGGTCATTTTGCCTTGTGATAAATTGCATACTCTCTTCAGCCTCTTCTTTTCTAGCTTTTATTTGATAGATAGGTGGATGGAATAATAATCTGCATTTTCTGACAAGTGTGTTGCCAGGAAAAATTATCTGCATATTCTTGCAACTGTAATGCCAAATCCATTTTGCTTGTCTTGAACTTCTGTTTTCCTCCCTTATTTGTTCTCGAACAAAAACTTCTATTTGAATTCATGTGTGAAGATATTTTTAGATGGTAACATATCTCGAGAACAGAATAATAAGTTGTTTCTTGTCTAGAAATTTTGAGCAGCACTTTTCTCCGTTTAGGTAAAATCTATGAGTTCTGAAGATCATTATGAAATTAGAGAATATAATATTGACGTGCTTGAAGATGAAGAGGACTCCTCTCTCTGCACTGCTGGGAGGCCATACCCTATATACCCTTCAAAAGGTGGCTTAAACCCTACCTTTATTAGGGATGTTATTCAAAGGTGAGTTCTTCCTAAAATGTCATTGCTCAATACTGGATTTCATCACACACTTCTACTTGCATAGAACCATCTTGTTTTCTTCCCTATATATTACTCTGTCTGCATTGCTATTTAGACAAAACCAGTCTCTGTAAATGGACATATCCCCTGTATTATCACAGTAATATACAATTTTGCTCTATCTGTGTGCATAATCTTATATGCATCTTGTGTATGCAACTTTTATTGTGCCAGAGCTTTGCAAACCTTGTCTTTTGGTGTGGATCCTATTCCAAAAGATGTCACTCAGGAACTTGGAATTTTAGGTCTTCGTGATGTAAGTGGTCTGTCCTTTTCATTTGCTTCATTTCCTGAGATTTTTTCTTACCTCAAACATACATTTTCTAACTTTTGAGTGTGCGGTTAATCTACTAATAAGAATCTTCTTAACTCCATCCCTTGCCATTAGTAAATAATAAAATAAATAAAGGATCTGGGACAAGAAGATTTAGCGACAGCTAGGTTATTTATGCTACATGTTAGTGGATAGCTGATATGTTGCCACATAGGCCTTGACCTGTATGCCATCTACATCCTTGCCATTTAGTTGCTGGAACTCCCTCTTCTAAGAACTGGCTTGTCTTCACTTATAATGATTTGGGACAAGTTGAGCCTCTGTAGGTAGATAGGCTTCTTTTCAATCACTAACTAATGTGAGACCATCTCAGTAAAGGGAAAGCCTCTAAATAACCTGGTCTCGTTCCTGTTTCTTTCTCATTCTCTGTTTTACAATTATTTGTGCGTTTGAGGTTCACCTTAGTGCACCCTGAATGATTTATCTTCCCAATAAGTGAATTGGTCTATCATGCATCAGAAATTTCAACCTTATTGAAGAGCGCTTTTGATGTTATGTCTGAATTTATGTAGATTAAAAAGAGTGCCTATAAGATGGATTTCTGTTTGATCTTGTATGTCAGAATTAATGCTGGGCCAAAATTAACCTGACAACAATATCTGATCTTATGTACTTAAAAAAGGGGCGGATAAACTCAAGAGGAAGTGCTTATAAAAGATGCTACTAAGAAAATGGGTCTAACAGTAAAAAAAGGGGAAAAAGGGAAGTGACTTGCTTGAAGTCTTGGAGGTTGACTTTATATTACTCTTTATATACGGAGATGGACATCCAAACTCTCCACAAAGAGTTAATTTTGTCATTTTTATTGAGAAATTTGAGGTAAGGGAATGGGATTTAAGACGAGAAAAGATGACCTTAATACTGTAGTATGTCATCTGGTAATATGACGGCATTGCCAGAAATTTAAGTCTTGCAATGCTTCCATGAAGGTGTTCATCTGGAGCATTTTATCTACTATCATTTATTGGTTTTCTTGTAATACACAGGCATACATGGGAATTCACCAGCCAAAGAATATATATGACGCTGATTCAGCTCGCAAAAGGCTGATATTCGATGAGTTTTTTTACCTGCAGGTAAAAGAGCTCTTTTCCGTATGCTTTTATGAACAAAAGATGACTATTCCTGTTCTTGCTTAATTTTAAAATCTCAAGATCTTCTCTGAAAGAACTGATATGAGAATATTGTCAGGACTTTATGTACTTAGGCTGATTTGTCATATGAGGAGATTAGAGTGGGCATTGGCTTTTCTTGGGAGCACTCATTAAACTCCAATTTCGTTTCCATTTCATCCATAATTTACCGGAGAACATCTAGAAAAAGTAATTTCGTGATGCTAGTGGGAGGGGAGAGGAGGCAAATATAGAGTTTGTGGGATCTCAATTTGTATGGCTAGTGCTATAATAATCAGCAGAGTTGTAAGTTTGCATTTTCTATGATCTAAGTCACTCTAAGTCACTCTGGATGTGGGACCGGACAAAAGTTATGGTTAAACTGAAATGCTATATTGGCCTCCTTCAATGCAAAGGATCAGGTGCCCTGAATGATTTCTCAGTCAGAGAGCTTTCTAAATATGGTGTAAGAGGTTATACTGATACAGTTATATGGTGTAATAAGAGCAGGCGTCTTTTTAGCATGATCCTCTGCTAATTTGTCCGACAGTTTCAGTGGATTTTTACTTTGGCTCCATTCCTTACTAAAGATCCTTCTTTTATATTCTGACCACAAGTTATTTATCCATGCACAAATCATGTCCAAACTTAATTTCTTAACCATTAACTGAATCTTCTGACAGTTAGGACGCTTATTCCAAATGCTTGAAGGTCTTGGTACAGAAATAGAGAAAGTTGGGTTGCTGGACAAGTACAGAAAACCTGAAATGAGCGCCACATATGTTAAGGAATGGTCCAGTCTTACCCAAAAGTTTTTGAAGACTCTTCCATATGACCTCACAACTAGTCAGCTAAGTGCTGTTTCCGAGATCATATCAGATCTAAGGAGACCTGTTCCCATGAATAGGCTCTTGCAGGTTAGGGTTTGTATAAACAAACATCATTATGATCTTCATCTTTTCTTATTGTCAATTGGTAATTTTTGTGACCCGTGATTCATCTGAATGATTGTGCACACTCAGATTTCTTGGCTTAGCTAACCATTTTCTGCAATTTAAATTTTTTCTGCATTAAAGTTGGAGGCCCTGTGTTGTTATGCAAGGCCGTTGTATATTTTTGCCATCTGCTGAAGGTCGTTCAAAGTAAAACCCATAATTGGCACACAGCCTCTACAGTTTAGCTTGCTCACGCTCAATTAAAGTGTTCCTTTTCAGGGTGACGTGGGATGTGGCAAAACTGTTGTAGCTTTTTTGGCTTGCATGGAAGTAATTGGCTCGGGATATCAAGTTGGTTCTCCACAATATCTTTTCATGTCAAGATTTTGCTTATCTTTGAATGTGAAACTTTCCTTTTGTAGCCCACCTAAGATGGATTTAGTTTATAATATAGTTTATGGTTATAGTTTCTCTATCTCATGTCTAGGCAGCTTTCATGGTTCCAACTGAGTTGCTTGCGATCCAGCATCACGAGCACTTGCTTGATTTGCTTGAGAAATTGGACATCGAATCCAGACCTTCTGTTGCTTTGCTTACTGGTGCAACACCTTCAAAACAATCTCGGGTCATTCGTGAGGTATGTATCTGTATGCATTCTCTTCTTTTGTCATTGTTTCCAGTCATGCATTGCTTCCTTTATTGATATTGCGATTGTTTAACAGGGGCTCCAAACTGGAGAAATATCGATCGTTATTGGAACTCACAGTTTAATAGCCGAGAGGATTGAGTTTTCTGCCTTACGTATTGCTGTGGTGGATGAACAACATCGATTTGGTGTGGTTCAAAGGGGGAGGTTTAATAGTAAGGTAAATACATATGTTTACATTGTGAATTAGCTATGCAGAAGCTGTTGCTAGATAGGCAGTTAATTCTCTTTGCCTTGGGTACTGGCCATGCCATGTGTCATTCCCTTCCCTTGACTTGGATAAATTTCTTGCAATAGAACATATTGACTAAAAGTTGATTTCCTTTTCATAGTAGTGATGGGATGTGAAGCTGTACATTTCTTCAGCATCTGATCTTTAGCCTTAGTTATGTTTTATCCTTTGGTTTTTTTTTTTTTCTCTGCTTTTTCTTGAAAGGGGATAATTTTTGCCTTTGGAGGATGACCTCTTAGATTGTCTCCTTTGGAGAATATGCTCTCTTTTGCTTTGAGTGACTGACTGTCGATTCTTCAGCATGGGATTTCTCAGCATAATCATAGATATTTTTTTGCACCAAGCAACATGCCAATAAGATCTTCCAACAGAAAAAATGTGTTAGTTTGGATATGACCAGAGAGTTTATATGTGTGGGCAATCATCCAAAATGCGGAAGCCAGAACACCGAGGGAAAAAGGTGTTATAATTAGACGAAAGATAGCATATTTGAGTTTTGGTGGGAATGGGACTCATTGTATACTCAGTTGTCTGTGAGAGTTTTAGTTGTTGAATATGTAATATTGGCATTAAATTCTGCCCTTTTAATTCTCTCTGGTCTGGTTCCCTTCTTCTTTAATGACCTTTTACTGGATACTATAACAAGGCTTGGTTGAGGTCTTCTTTGCACGATTGATATTGCTTATGTGCCAAATCAGTGTAATTTATTGAGGGAATGACTCATTTCTCAGTTTTCATCCATCGAAGATCTCTAATGATCTATCTCATAAAATTTGGACCATCAATGGTTTGAACAGTATGATAAATCATGTGATAGAAAATGAAACTATTACCTTTGGACTTTCTCTAAACCAATTATTCTCAGGAATAGGGGCTCCAAATCAGTCAGGATGCTAAACAAATTTGAATCAAAGGTCCATTTCATTTTGATCACTTGATCGGCCTACAAAAGCATCAGAGCTGTGTAAGAAGTACCAGTATTGGGACTAAGCACTCTGAATTGACAATTTCAACCAGTCCAAAAGAACAGTTCTAAGCCATCGAGTAAGGGAAAAAAGCTTCTTCCTCTCACATTGGACTTAGTGCCAAACCGCTTCAGCCAATAGTGAATAATTATCATGACAAGATATTAAATCTCATTTGAAGTTCGATATTTACATTCTGGGATGTGTTTTACCCTAGTTATTGTTTTAAACCAAGAATGTAAGACGTCCATCCTGGCTTCAGACTGATAATTTAAACCCTGAACACTGTGAATTATCTGATGAATCACATCTTAAGGTTCTGGTTGAAGCTAGAATAGATGGTCAAAGTTTTGGGGAAGATGGAAATTTAAGCTTTTTCTTCATCTATTGCTTGTATAGGAGGAAGTTTTGCTCTCAATATCAATCTTCAGTTGGAGACCATTGCCTTTTCTTGCCTTATATCTTTTTCAGTCCTTTTTGAAAAAGAGAGGGTGATCAGATTGCGTTTCTGCAGTTGTATTATAACTCTGTAAGTTCAAGAACTGCTGCAGCTCATCTTGATGATCCTTCCAGAGGTGATGCTAATATGGCCCCTCATGTCCTTGCCATGTCAGCCACTCCAATTCCCAGGACACTTGCTTTAGCATTGTATGGAGATATGTCCATGACACAGGTGGGTCAATATTTGCTTTGTTAAACAAAAGTATCTGCATGTAATACATGGTTCTGTATCATAATCTAACAAATTGATAGACAAACCAATTGATGGTTTTTCTGGCGTGTACCCTGTAATGATATTTTCCTGTATATAGGTAATTAGCAAATGAATGTTTGGTGGCAGGTAATTAGCAAATGAATGTTTGGTGGCATCTCATAGTTGGTATTTGGGCATTTCCAGTAGTAAAAATGACAGATACTGCAAATTCTTGATGAAGGAAGAGCAGCAGTGCTGTCGAAAGCACTTGAGGCTCTCACTTGATTGTGGTCATTCAGTGGGAAGGGGAATTCCTGGTGACCTGAGCTTAGGCATTGGGTGCAGAGAGGTGTATGGGGGTGGTGGGGCTTTATTTAGCTGGATGGAAATATGTATTCTATTTGGGCGTTTGTTTCCTTTGTAGATGCCTTGCTAGAAAAACAAAATTCTTAACATTCAAAATTAGGAAAAAAGAAGCTCGGTGAAGTTTCCTTATATTTTGGTCTGTGTTACCTTAAATGGCAGGCTAGTGAGAAAAAAACCTAGGTTAACTCTATTTTTCATCCTTGAACTTGCACTTTTTCCACTTAAAGCCTTGAATATTAAATTGTCTTCATCAAGTTATTGAACTAACATAAATTATGTAATTAAGTCCTTGTATTTGCATAAATTTTCTAATCAAGTTCCTCAGGCACCAATCCTGGGCAATTCGAGCTGATGTGGTTGTTAGATCATGTTGGAGTATGAGGGGTATTAGAGGTTTTTTCCATTGTGGCTTATTCATGAAGGTAAAGTTTTCCACAGGAACAAATTCAGGTCATTTTCCCTGGTGGGTTTTTTTTTTTTTTAAAACATCGTGCTCCAATATTTTCCAAGGGTCACATCTTGTTCAAATTGATAGAGGAACTTGATTAGAATTTTTTATGCAAGTTCAAGGACTTGATTAGATAAATCAAAAGTTTAGGGACTAGATTGGAAATAGTTGTAATGTTAGAAAGTTACATTCACGCGGAATTTGGACCACATACATTCGTGAAAGGGATAGCATTGGCATTAATACAACATTAGAAATTCCAACACAAAAGCTTAAGCTGATAGGTCGAGAGAAACCACATGAATATAAAGAGTATTTAGGACCCATTGTCAAGCAATGTGGGACAGTACTTCTAATTGTGAGGTCATGTTCAAAAAAGAATTTTTTGAAAAAACTACTCCACCCAAGTGAAGGAGATAAAAACCAAGGCAGGAAGCTTTTTCTAGCCATATTTAATTGTGTATATAAACAAAAGGGGTTGTAATTCTTGGCAATACAGAGTGTATGTTTGGGCGCTTAATTAAGCTTCGGGTGTTAATTTTTGGCTGTGAGGGTTCTTAAATATAATGCTTGCCCTTTTTGGGCATGGCAGGTGAGTTTCAGTCTACCTTCTGCTATTGACAGAGATGTTAGGTGTTGCTAGGATTAAATGCTTGTTTAGGTTGTTCTTATGAGATGGGGTAGACTGGACATTACAATGTTTATTGTTGCTAATATAACATGTTCATAATCCCATATTAGGGAGGATGACTGCTTTATTTTTCTTGATGAGGGCCTGAGTGAGAAACTCTCCTTGCTGCTCATTTCGCTGCACACTGTTGCTTCAAGAATTTCTCTTTCTTGACGCACTGGTGCTCTTTTTGTCTTGACAAAAATTGTTTGATATTCTACACTTGATTTTCCAGTGCATCTGTCAATGTATGCTTTCTGGCCTAACTGCCATCTTTTGTTTGCTCAAACAGATCACTGACTTGCCTCCTGGAAGAATTCCCGTTGAAACACATGTAATTGAAGGAAATGAACAAGGCTTTCAAGAAATGTATAAGGTGAACATGTCCCCTTGTTTAAGAATCCCGTTGTCGGTAATTTCAGGCAATCATAAAATTACACTTGTTGAGATTACTTCTTCATGTTCAATTGATTGACCTGAAGTCTCTGGTTGTTAGATCACTGTTCTTGTGCTTCATATTTTTCGTATCATATTCTATTTCAACAAATGTCATGCTATATATCCCAGTTTTGGTTTCAGGACTTCCACTAGGTTGTTCTATCATTTTCTTTTTTTTTTCCTCCTTTTTTTCCTGAGAAGTTGTGGGGAAAGCAAGCTTGTCTTGTCAGCTTAACACATCTTTCACATTGCAAGAAGGAAATGGGAGATCTATGGACTATCATTATGGGCTCTTGTCGTGAAACTGTTTCAACCTTTGAATTACAGTGTGACCTTCTCTTAGAAGATTAAACATCACCTCTCAGAAGCCAGGCCAGGGTTATTCTCGCAAAAAAAAAATGGTTCAAATGTGCTCATTAGTTCATGATCCTTTCTTTCTGTTTCTGACACTGAATTGATGTTTGTATGAGTTTTTGTTCGTTATTTATTTATTTATTTATTTTCATCTCATTTCAATCAAAGTAAGGTCATTCTTATCCAGGAAGAGATCTATGTCTAACTATAGAAGAGCAGACATTTTCTGAGGGTATGTTCTACGATCAAGATCATAAAAACACACGCCAGTTTTGATCCTATTGGCTAGGAAGGAAGAAGCATAATGTTCGGTTAGCCGTTTACTGGGTTGAGAAGGCCGTGCCTGCAATAAATCGTTGCCATTTCCTTTTTATGGCACATCTAGTTACCAAGGTGAAATTGTGAAGACGTTGGCCTCCCCTTTCATGTCGGACTCTGCGTCTGTCAAGGGACAAATTGAATCCGGTGGATTGATCACCTAAGAGACAGCATTATCTTTTTGACTATTTGAATGTTCTTCATATCTTTCACATTGCCCTTATTCCTCCATGACATTATCTTTCCTGGTGCCTTGCCTTTTCATTGGTAGAATGGATTGTGGCCTCCTATATATTTGAAGTAATTGATGCTACTTTGCCCCCCGGAAGAGGAAGTAATTGGTACTGCTTGTCTAGTGAAATTAGGAGTCATAGTAATGAGGGCATCCAGACTGACTGAATTGATCACTTTTTAGATTTTATAATAATTGAGTAGGTTGAAGCAGGAATGCTTGTGAAGTTTACTAAATCTTTTGCTGGAAGTTTTTTTCTGAAATAAATGGACCAGTTCCTCAACCATAGGGCAAATTGGCTACTTAATTAAATTTGTCAGAAGATGAGAAAGGCTATTAGGAGGCCATCCTCATAAAGAAAACACGATGACTTGTGATGAATAACTTACGATGTTATATTGTGCTTCGATTGATGCAGATGATGTTGGATGAGTTAGAAGCTGGAGGGAAGATTTACCTTGTTTATCCAGTAATTGAGCAATCCGAGCAACTGCCTCAGCTTCGTGCAGCTTCTGCTGATCTAGAAGACATTTCTCAACGATTCAAGGATTACAACTGCGGTTTGTTACATGGGAAAATGAAAAGCGACGAGAAAGATGAAGCTTTGCGGCGATTCAGATCAGGTGATACGAATATACTGCTTTCCACACAGGTGATTGAGATTGGTGTGGATGTCCCAGATGCATCAATGATGGTTGTGATGAATGCTGAGCGATTTGGGATGGCTCAGTTACACCAACTTAGAGGACGAGTTGGACGTGGAGTGAGAAAGTCCAGATGTATCCTTTTAGCATCTACTGCCGGTAGCTTGACCCGTTTGAAGGTGCTGGAGAATTCAACTGATGGCTTTCACTTGGCAAATATGGACCTTCTCTTGCGTGGACCTGGTGATTTGCTTGGTAAGAGACAGTCAGGACACCTTCCAGAATTTCCCATTGCCAGACTTGAAATAGATGGGAATATTTTGCAAGATGCACATCATGCTGTATTGGTAAGTATCTACTCAAAAAAATCTAGTGGAAATTTTTATATCTACTTTATCAGATATGATGTCGAGTTACCATGGCGAGGTTGGTTGGTGCATGAAATTTGATTTCGTTTGCATGAAGCCAGAGATGCATCTCTCCCTGGTCACATGGAATATTTGGTTGAAATATGGCTTTGTTGGTGTCTTTATCCCTTTCCACCTTGTTATTGTCCTTATTTTGTTGGAAGACAGCAGAGGCTATTAGGTTCCTTTCACTTTGTGAAGGCCTGTCTTATATCCATTCTCTTGGGCAAATGTCTGAGATGTAGCTTGCTTAGGTGTCTGTCAGAGTTCTTTTCAACACTCAATTGAGAAAGTTTCTCATAAGCCCTGGTTTTTCTTGATGTGCAGAAAGTTTTGGGTTCTTCGCATGACCTGGAGCGTTACCCAGGGCTAAAGGTAGAGCTTAGCATGCGCCAACCACTATGCCCTCTTGGAGATTGAGCTTTGAACCCAAAGATGCCTAGGGCACAAAATGATCAAATTCATTTGCAAGATGGAGCTCCAGAGATCTGGCAGGACTTATTTTTCAACAAGTTCTCAAACTAGGTTTTGTAGAGCTCGCACTCAGTGTACATAACCTTCTTTTGTGGCTGTCATGGTATGCATGTGGCAGTTAATGCCAGAAGTTGAAAGGTTCATGCTTTCTGGGTGAGTGGTTCACCCTTTTCCCTTTTAACCTTTTAAGAGTAGGAGCTTACGGAATATTTGTAGAGTCTCCGTGATGTAAGCTGAAACAATGGGTGCATGGGCGTCACGTCACTTCTTTTAGTGCATAGCTACTCTGATCTATCTCATGGTTGTTGACTATACTGTTTTGCTTGATTGTTGCCATTGTTCTAGAATGACAGGCGCGATCATTGGAGCGATCATCGCACTTGACTCTAGTACATACTGGAAGGATTTGATGTCATTTATAACCAAAGATTTTGTCATGGAAGAAGCATTCTCGTGATACTTAGACAAATACTACAGGAAAGCCTCGAATGCAGAAGACAATCTTTTCATCCATCAATCAAGCTACAAGTAAGGACGGAAGTGCTACTGTAAAGTAATTGAGGTAGGATGCGCCGCTGGAGATCTAATGGCTCGTAATGTCTTCAAGCTCCAACATTTTTTTTTTTTGTGATTTTTTGTCCTGACTCTGAGTGTTACGCAGCTGATTATGCTTTTTTGGGGTTACCGTATCTGTTGAAGTTCTCACCTTCTCATATTCTTAGCTATCGTAAGATCTATTTTGGAAGGGTTCAATTCCTACTGCATAGCAATTAATAACTGATGAAATCTGGAGGTTGGAGAGGGGGAAAAAGGAACTGATGAAATCTGAGGACTGAATTGGGTAGGGGATAAACATGTCACATAAATTTTGCTTATTGGTTGCACAAGCGGATGTCATGGTGACGTGTAAGAAGGAACTAGCAAGAATATCATGTGCAGCAGCTACCTAAGTTTATGCGACGCGGATAATATAATCTCCTCTTACCAAATTAATTACGTGTAATATGAAGAAATACAAACTGAAGTACTACCGTATCTGAAGGTTGTAGGGCAATTTTCTATGGGGGTTGGTTGGGAAGACCACTGCCCAGAACACAACACCTTTCAGGCCCATTCTTAGGCCATGTTTTATGGAGGAAAAAGGGGGAAATCCCATTCAATGAAGTGAGCACATGCAGGTCGAGGAAACTATGGGAGACATGAGAGGAGAGTCGGTGTCAGATGAGTAAGGGAATTGCTTGTACAAAAGAGGGGTTGTCCAACAACTGGATCGTGACTGATGGATGTGCACCTCCCAGAACGGTTTGCTTGGGGACTTCAAAGAGGGAAGGGAAAAACAAAGGACAAGACACTGCAGTTTTCAAAAAAGAAATAAAGTGGGGGATGGAATTAGAGCCTAAGAAAAGAAAAGATGGGTAAGTCTAAACTTGACTCAATAATACATTGTGCACCGACCTTACATCCCCTTTCCAGCATCTCAAACGGTCTGTTAATGGAACCTAGCGTGGCTCGATTCTAGTAGATTTGAGTTGGCTTGCCCCTCTTTTGTTGCTACTGAACTTAATTGGCTAAGATAAAATAGCTAAAGTCTAGCAAGCAACTATACATTTTGAGCATCGCGACGCGTGAGCAGATCATTGACAAGATATAGATTCTTCTCTCTTTTCGGCCAAGAAGTGGGTAATAAGCAAGTGGGTTATAGAGAGAGAGAGAGAAAGAGAGAGAGAGAGAGAGAGGGCCATAGAGCTCACTCTTGACAGTAAATTAGAGATTTCAAACTATATTAAAGCCATAATGCTGCTTTTTGTGCTTTTCGCCCAAATTGGAAGACACCTTGCCCTTGGATGCATGTTTGGCAGCCTCATTATTGCACCCGTCAAGATATTATAGCACGACCATAACACATCGATGAAAAGTTTTGTTTCAGATCCAAATGAATTGAGTCACCTCAAAAAATAATATATTACATCAAACCGATACCTTCAAGGGTACATGCGACTCCATGCGTGATGTCATCCGACAGGGGCGAGTAGGGGCGAGTAGGGACAATTTACGAGACTCGGTTATCCAATATTACAGGCAGAAAGTCCGGCGACCTTGGTAGTTTATCCAACTTGTGAACGATGAAAACGGAATTTCTTAATTCAAGAACGCCAATAGGGTCGGAATGACCAGCTTCCACCGCATCCCTTGGGCTTGTCTTGGACCACACAATTAAAGTAATCGAATCGAACAAATAAGCTTAATGTTTCCATCATGGTTCACATGCAATGCCACTTAAATAACATATGATAGATGGGGGGAATTTACACAAACTAGGCTGATCATCATGCTTGTAGGAAAGGAAAAACAGGAGAGTTCTTCCATGATTGAGTTGTCAAAGAAGAAAGAAACCAAAAGCGTGCCTCCAATCTCTTCGCCTTGTCTGTGAGTGGAGACAAAGGTGCAATTATAGTAGTCACCCTACTTTCCTCGATGAACGATGCGCAATTATGCTTGAGCCTTATAAAGGGAGACAGAAAATTCGGCAATCTATGGAATGCTGATTGTCTTCCTCGCTTTCCCATAATCTTCACCACTTTTTTTTTCTAACTGCGCCTTCGCGCTCACGTTTAGACCACATATAACACGACACGTCGGTTGCGAACGATTAATCATCGGAGTTTTTTTGGTACTTTTGAATAATGGATGGAAACTTGTGATCGGCATAAATCAATGGACTGGTTTGAAAAACCTCGAGGCGGATGGATTGTCTAGTCATTGCACAAAACGGGGCAAGAGAATGAGATCTAGGAGGAAATAACGTATGCACAGGGTAAAGTATCAATATAAGTGAAAAACATATCGTAATTGTATTAATTGAGTCATAAATCTTTCAATTGTATTAATTGAGTTCTAAATATTTTTACATTTTACCAACTGAATCATTTCAGTTAATTTTGCTTGGAAATCACTATGTGAACATCAGTTGTGTTCTCGCTAGCCTCAATTGTGTTAACGTATGCCAACGTTGATAATTTTTTAATAATTTTTAATTTTTTATATTTCTTTGTTTTTTGCTTTTATGTTCTTTTCTTTTATTTTATTTTTCCTTTCATTTTGACCGGCCACGGGTAGCTCTCGCTAGTCTCGCCCAAATCCTCCTCGGCCAAAAGGAAAGGGAAAAAAAGAAAGAAAAAATAATTTAAAAATTATAAAAATTATTTATGTCAATGTTAGTTATGCTATGTAAAATGACCGACGTCAATATGATTTTCGAATTAGTCAAAAGGACTCAATTGACGAATTGTAAAAAGATTTATGATTAAATTCACATAACTGCAATAGGTTAAACATAAGAAGAACGATTGCCAGTTGCTCGATCGCTAGGCCACCTGTACCTGATAAGAAAGACGGTCATCGATGCCCCAAACGGGAGGGACCGCCCAAGATCCTTGGCGCGACCCCTCGACTCAATTTCGGTCACCTCGAACTCGATCCGACCAAGTACCATTTCAAGAACTCCTCTCAAAACTTTTCAAAGACGCAATCACCGAACATGGGATGATGATGATGATCTCGCATTGTATGCGCACACGATTTGATTTTGAGCCACCCCTTTGTTTTATTAGATCCGTAAAAATGCGATCCGAGCGTGTTCGGGAATTAACCCCCCTCCCCTCTTTTCAAAAGCAGGCTCTCTCGTCGTTGAAAAGCACCCCTTAATGATATCAAAATAGTAAATCCATAGAAAAAAGAGACGTCGATTTCTTCCCTTTTTTTTATTTTTGGGTCGGAAAAAAAAAAGAAAATGGAGATGTTGATTTCGCAAAAGCGAATGTTGTTGTTGTCGTGCGAAGAGAGAGGTTGGGGCCGACAAGTTTATCCGGTGGGAAGAGAGACGAGGAAGGAGGGGAGGGGGAGGGGCAAAAATCAGGAATTTCAGGGGAAGACAAGCGGACAAGGGGGCCCACCTCGGTTCCCTACCCAATCATCAAGTGCGGTCCCCACACCCCACCCCCACTCGCCTGGCCCCCTTTGTTCCTTCCCTTTTGTCCGCTAACCTCATCATCTCCCCCTGGGCCCCACGCCCTCCCTCCCCCGCCCCGCACGCTTCCTCCCCCCCCCCCCCCATTTTTATTAAGACAATTTGGGGGAAAAATATATATACAAAGAACATGTTCGAGTATCTCGAGGAATTTTCTCTCCCGAAGAACGGGATAATAGCATAGATAATTCTTGAATTTTAATCTAATGTATAATGATATTCCTAAATTATCAAACATTAGATACTAATTCTGGATTTGGGAACAATCTATGTTTCTTAAACGAGTTTATGAGCAGAAGAACACGTTTGATAACGGTATGATATTTTTATTCTTGGAATAGAAGAATAACGTAAATATCTTTGAGACCCTAAAAGTTTTTATTCACAATTTTTTTTTTCAATCTAATTATAAAAATGTTAGTAGAGACTTAACATTTCATGTTTGGATAAAACTGGATTTTTGTAATAATTTCATTGATCAATATTGATGGCTTAAGAAAATCGAACGTAATAATTAGACAAGATGGATTGTTGGAAATTGCAGTAAAACTCTTATTGGTTTATAATTCACAATAAGAGGAGATTAATAGTAAATCTTCAAGCATTACAATAAATAACTGCATAGACTTTTTTAGCTACAATAAGAAGAGCAAATGTTATTTGGAGTTGCAAAGCTTTTGCGACTTAGCACTGTCTCTAAAAGAAAACAACATTCAAAAATCCATATAATAAAGCCTCAAAAACTTATTTAATTTCGAATCCAATTTTCATCAAAAGATTTTCACATTTTTTATGTTAAACTAATTCTAAATTAGAATTAATACTAAAATGTAGTAAAACTATTCAAAGTCTAATTTGTAAATGTTTTCCTAAATTTCCTATTTTTTCATTCCGAAAAATGGGGACTTGGATTGAATCAGGAAACTGGACTTTGCGTTGATTGTGTAAATGCGAGTACTACGTTACGTTAAGCTTTTTTTTTTTCCTTCCTAAAATGACCTTGTTTTTGTTTTTGTTCCTAGAAAGAAGTAAGTTCTTTCTACTTTTTCTTTTTGTTTCAAATCTCTTTCGCGGCTATTGATCTATCTTGGATAATAGAAAATTAATTGACTTTACCAAACAAATTTTTATTCTTTTTAGTTCCCAGGACCAAAAGAACAGAAAAATAGAGGAATAAAAACGTTACCAAAAATGGCCTTAATTTGTACGATGCGGTTTTAAAATTTTGATCCAATGTACAATGTCATACTTGAATTTTTGATTTGTGCAATGTGGCCTATGAATTATTAACAAACGTTCAATTTGATCTCTAAATTATATGAAAATGTTTAAAAGGTCAGTGATGATAATACACATTAGCCCAAAATTCAGGAATAGTATTGTACAAATCAATAGTTTAGGAACAATATTACACAATTATATCAAAGTTCATGGATCATTTGTGCTATTTTCCCTATAGGAACAACTGTGCTTGTTGCTCGTTCCCACTGTTTTGGTACCGAACATAGATTTGACTCATAATGCCTTAACGGGACACGCCTCCCCCATTTTATTAAGAAAAGGGAAAAAGAAGAAGATGAATTGGCTTTCTCTTTCTTTTCCTTTTTTTTTTTTTATCTGTAAATAGCCTTCGACTATCTCAAGGACTGCTCTCTCCTAAAAAACAAGGGATAATAGCATAAACAATCTCTAAATTTTGGTCAATGTATAATGCAATTCCTAAACTTTTAATTTGTATAATGCGGCCCTTGTATTTTGATTTAATGTGCAATGTCATCTATGAGCTTTTGATTCGTGCAATGTCATCCCTAAATTATATGAAAATATTTGAAAGTTCGGGACAATGTTGTACATTGGATCAAAGTTCAGGGATAGTATTATGCAAATTAATAGTTTGGGAACGATAGTCCACAAACTGTTCATGTCATTTTCCCCCTGTCAGTTCCCATTGTTTCGATACGAATAGATCTCATGAATCTGACTCATAACGCCTTAACAGGACATGCTCAGGGTTCGGATTGCGGGTCTCCATTCCGAAACGCACGATCTGATATCACCCGAGAAAAAGAAAGATTGGTCGGTCGAGATGATCGACATGTCACGGGGGGCCACAATTGTCACGTATGGATGCCAATATTTGACAATTGAAAACAATGCGAATTGCTTTGCGACAATGCCGTGCAGGAGGAGGACTCGTGCGGTGCCTCGTGTGGGGGCTTGACGAAACGGGGAAATGACCTTCCCCTTTGCTGAGCTTGACCTCTCCTTGTTGCGCACCTAATTTCTCCATTATCTTTTTCTCTCCGGGGGCAGACCCGGAAGGTGAAAATCGTGCAGCTTCCGTCTGGAACTTCTCTCTCCCTCCCTCTCTCTCGGGAAGTACGATGAGATGTCCCAATGGTCCAACCAAGTACCCGCCAATTTTCCCAGAGAAAAATCGTACACCTGATCCATGTGAAATCCCGCTTAGCGTCACCTTACTCTCTCCCTCTCTCTCTCGAAAACGAAACGAAAAGAACAAGAAAAGACAGCCTCCGCCGAGTGTCCAAAAGGTAGAAGACAAGCGCAAAGCAGGAGAAAGCAGCGAAGCTATCTAGTGCGACCTCAAGAACAGTGCTCCCCACACAATCTCTCTTTTCTATTTTCGACCCTTCACGACATATTCCACCGCAGTAGATTTTCAAAGTCTACCGCATGATATTCTCCACTGAAACATATGTGGCGAAACCAGAAGCGACAGACAGTGCGGAACGGGACAGAGAGGAAGAGAGACATCATAGGCGACACGGGTCCATGTTCACTAGTGATTGGATTCATTGACTTGGTGAGGGTTGGAGAGGGGGAGGGGGGCAAAGATGCACATAGCACGATTCGGCTGCTCGCAAAAGTCTCGGCACTCGGACATTAGTGTCCAGCCCCTGTGCATGAACTCGAAAAAGGCTTTCCACATTCAAGATTCAACAGCACCGTGTTTGGCCGTAGCCTAGCGAAGCTGTCCGCCCCTCCTCTCTCGCGAGGGGATAAGTTAGTGGCGGTGGGGTTTCGCGAAAAGTTAAGCGTGTGTTTCGGATGACGACATCTTCCGTCACGATGACGCGCCCCGGCGGTGGAAAACCACTCCGCCGGGGGCTTCGTTTTCTCTTTTGCTTCCCTGTAATGGGTTCTTTTCGTACCACGAGATTCATATAAGTAAACATGCGGTGCAATGAAACTGACGTTCGGAGTTGGTGTTGTCTACCGTGTCTTTTCGTAAGTCGGTTTTAGTAAGCCTAACACGCTTATTGACTTAAGACCAGTCGCACTTCAGTTTAAGTTACAATGAACTTAAGCATTAGGTAACATCTGGACTGCAGTTAGTACGAGGACAAGTCGGGAGTTAATAATGGGCTGTAAATGTCGTCCGTTGAAGAGTCAACTCGATGTTTCTTGTACTAATTGCGAATCGCATCAAATCTTTTGATTTGTTGAGCAATAATTTGCTCTGCTGCTCTTTATGATGGGATTGCAGAATCGGTTTCTTTCCAGATTTGTAATTTAATCGCCTCTCAATTAGTTCCTTCTGACTCGCGGCTTTGAGCAACGTGTAACCGTAAAAGGAGCGATGTTAGACGTTGCTTCCCAATATTTTTTTTTATAGTACTTTGAATTATTAGGTCATGAATTTTTAGTTACGTTCAACAATCTTGTACTAAGATTATATATGTTTTGCTCCCCTAAGATTTCTCAAAAAGTATGGAAGCGTGTCATTCCAAAGTATCTTCATTGAATTCCCCCGGCCGCCTCCCCCCCCAAAAAAAGAACATATTGATAAATCTTAATAAATAATTTTGGAGTCTGGAAAACCTATATACTATAGTCAAACAAAACCTACACAACGTCAGCTTTTGAAATTGTAAAAGTACTATTCCGATTATTAATAATTGGTCAAATTTTTCCCCATTAAGAATCGCTAGATCCTTCCTCGACACCATGAGGGCGTGGTATATGCCGTAATCTTAATCTATAATTACATCAGACCGGATTGAAGACCTCATGAACTGATTCTTGTGGACTGACTTCATTATATTTTCTGATCATGTGAATTTCATGTTGATCTCATTACATAATTAATGACGGATATAAATCTTATTGGCGGTTGTTTTTCTTTGCTTCTTTGCTTCTCTTTTTTTACTGCTTTTGTTATCAGCACTTTAACTTTCTTGATTTCTTTGTCCCTTTTCACATTTCTTGTTTTCAATACTCCATGACAGCAATCACATGTAATCAACTCAGTCTCAAGTTCAACTTAGCATAATAGCAAAGGAAACGAAAAAAAAGAACAAAGAAATCCATGGAAAACAGTGCAAAGATAATGAAGAATCCTCAGGGCATATAAATGACATTCGTCCAAAACGCATGAAACCCTAGAAATCTTATGTCTTCTTCTCCTTGTTCTTTCAGCATCCACGTTAAAAGAGACGCGTTGCAGCTCCCTCTTCGTACCCGTGATCAGGTAAATTGCATTTATTGCCTCATTATCTTCGCACGCCAAAGATCCCTTCACTCCCGTCGATCACCCTTTAGCCCTACCTTTTTCCCCTCTCTTTTTCTCCCCTCCTCCACCTTTCCATCTCCTTTCCTTGGTCAAAAGCGAATGAATTCTGGGGATCAAAGTTGAATGAGAACCGAAAGACGCACCGGCGTATCTGATCTTGGTATCAGCTCTATCCCCCGTGTAAAGGAAACGTTGAACGAAATCCACCCTTTTCGTTAATAATGAGAAAAGTGATCTTAGACAGGTAAATCTCAAAGTAACCGGATACTTCATCGCCTCGAGCGAAGCACGAGTTAAAATCTTGATAGGGTAGTCCAAACGTGAAATCCCTTCATTTAATGATGCGATGACGTTGTATATTTCTGTGTACATAAATTGAATCCGTTCCTTAACCACTAAGCGAGCCTCTAAGCCAGCCTCATAGCAATATAAGTGCTATCTTTTTCGATACATGTTACGCAAAAACCCTTTCGAGTGTGCGATATATGTCAAGATTTAGTTGTATAATTACTGAGAAAAATGAAGAGAGGCCAGCATGCATTACTCTAAACTTTGCTTTTACTCAAACGGTGGATCTAATGAAATTGTCTACTCACATGATCCTGTCACAAACATTATTGTCCATGGACTTTCAGTGATTGTAATTATTACATCATCAATAGCCAAT
Source organism: Eucalyptus virginea (assembly GCA_014182375.1). NCBI lineage: Eukaryota > Viridiplantae > Streptophyta > Magnoliopsida > Myrtales > Myrtaceae > Eucalyptus > Eucalyptus virginea. The sequence continues at coordinate 44,378,773 of CM024520.1, forward strand.
TTGCATATCGGTTATGATAACGTAACTATCTTGTTTTCAATCTTTAGACAATATTGATACGCTAAGATAGGTGCATGATTTCAAATTGAACTCTGTCGGTTTTACTTTAGTACGTTTTACATGGTTTCTCTATACCGTGATAAAATCTATCCAAGACATCAATCTCAGAATAATTTTATGGAATTACAGCTCAAAGACTGTCACGCTAATTAAGATGAGAAACATTATGAGTTCAAATTCAGGCAATCTTTTATTTGGAGGGACCGCTATGATTAGTGAAAGTTAATTCGGTATTATATTTAATTACAGATCCAAACACTAAACGTTGCAAATAAAATACTTACAAGTAATTTTTTTTTTTCCTAAAGTCCTTAGGGTTACACTTCCGTGTAAAAAAACAACCATGGACATCTTAAGATCGATTTACAAAATCAACATCAGTGATGTAGTAGACTTCCATTGAATATTACATATGACCCACTTGAAATATATCATGTCATTTAATACGATAATTTCACTGATTATTATATATGACCCACTCATAATATGTTAGGTCATTTAATTCGATAATTCCATGGATCAATTTAATTTAGCTGGTAACCATCGCTAAACAAAGATACTAATTTTTTTGGGAGGTTCAAAAAACCAAAAATGGAGGGAGGGGGAATTATTGAACGTGGGAAAAGAAAGGTGGGATTCCTTTTTAATGGGCCTTAGTGACGCATGCTAAACAACCAAATAAGGGAATATCGTAATCTTTAAATTCGTTGATCATGCTCGAGATACGCATAATTAATAATCTGAAAAATAAGTATTATCTCGTTAAGTATGCTTAACAAGTATTTCGAGATAATCGGGACAAGGTTATGGTGGGAGACAGTTTAGAGAATGAGATATCTTAGACTCTTGCAACAAGCAATAAAATCAAAACAGGACAAAATGCAAATATATTTTCTTGGGGTCTTACAGTTGGTCTGTGTTCCCAATCATTTCCCAAGCTGACCTTTGAACCGACAACCCCCAGAGACTTCATCAACACCTTCTCCCCCTATCTCTCTATTTTCCTCCTTTGTTTTTTCCATTTTTCTTTTTTTTTTTCCCTCCCTTTCTTTTTCGACTTCTTTAATGATAAAACCCGGAAACAGAAAAACCTGCTGGTCATTCTCATTCTCCTGCTGCCCCCGCTCCCCTTCTTCTGCGATTTCTTTTTCCACCCATCGGTCGGACACGTGGCGCCCATCGGACGGGTCGGACGCCCTTTGACCTCGCGACCCCGGGGTCAATGTTCGCGCAAAGCCCCTGCCCCCCTGCCCTTACTCCCAAGCCCACCACGACGACGAAAAAAGAAAGAAAAAAAAAACCGAAAAGAAAGAAAAAGAAGAAACCCTTTTTCCTTCTTCTTCGCCCTCCGCTTTTCTCATCGAGAAAATATATATATTTATTTCCTTTTCACTCTATTTATTTGACCTTTTGACCCCTACTTTTCTTCCATTTCCATCCTCTCTCTCTCTCTTTCTCTGAGAGGACTTCTCACTTTACCTTTTGCCTTCGAAAGATCAACCCTTTTATCATCATCGTCTTCTCTCTCTCGTCCTCCTCCTCCTGCTCCTCCTCCTCCTTCGGCTTCGTCCGTCTTCCCTCCGAAACGTCCGCCATCCATGGGAGATTTGGGAGATTTCCCCGGGAGCTCCTCGAGCCTGGAGTTGACTATTTCCGTCCCGGGCTTCTCTTCCTCCCCTCCCCTCCCTTCGTCTGGTACGCTTCTCTCGATTCCAGGGATTACCTTATCAGCTCCTCTTCGTTTTTTCCTTTTTTTTTTATCTGAAAAGAACTCTGTTCTCATAAACAAAAGAGCAAGCAAAAGCAGCAGCAGCAGCAACGCTGTCCTTCTTCTTCTTCTTCTTCTTCTTTTCTGACTTATTCTTGTTTTTCTTCGAGTTTAGTCTCGATTTGATCATAGATTTCGTTGCTTTTTTGGGCTCTAAGGGCGCGATATATTCACCGAAAAGTAGTTTCCACGCAAATAAAGCATGATCCCGGAATTTCCATGCGAAATAAAGAGGAAATTCCTTTATGGGTCCTTATTCACTTCCTCGAAATATTTTTCCTTATTTAGGCGTTGATACATCTCAGGCTCTTATTTTGATGGCCACCTTAGCCCTAAGTTTCTTTTTCTCCTTCTCTTTTTCGCGTTTTCATCGCTATAACCATGTCGAGATTGGCCGGATTACGATCGATTCGGTGCACTTTGTGCGTGCTCTATCAGTATCGCTATAGTTTCATTTTCGTTACAGTATTTAGATATTGAACCGCAGAGATCATCGGTCTGCAACTGTCGGACAACATCAATTCAACAACAACAACGAAAAATTCACCAACTGATATTAACAGATGTTGGGTGATGATGCAGTGAGGGACCTGGACATAAACCAAGTGCCGTCGGGGGGCGAGGAGGAGTGGATGACGATGAGCGGAGGGATGGAGGACGAGGAAGAGAGCAGCCACGGCGGCCCTCCTCGCAAGAAGCTCCGCCTCACCAAGGAGCAGTCCCGCCTCCTCGAAGAGAGCTTCCGACAAAACCACACGCTCAACCCGGTTAGAAACCTCATCAACTTTCTTTTAATCATAAGCATCGTCCATCGTCGTCGTTACCTCTACGATCAAGAACGTCATGGGCGCACGCGTGATTTTATGTGGCGGCGTTGTGGTTTCGCAGAAGCAAAAGGAGGCACTGGCGACGCAACTGAAGCTCCGCCCGCGCCAGGTCGAAGTGTGGTTCCAAAACCGTAGGGCCAGGTTCGTATCTCTCCCACTACTTCGATCTCCTCTACATGTCATGTACGTATTCCGTGAGCGAACAAAACGTTTAACAACGATCTAGCCACTGATAAGTACACACAGAAGCAAAAGGCGATCAACGACAAAATTTTAGAATCTGGTAACTGATTTTCAACAAATGGGTGTTGGCGAAACGCCTTGCTTTCTTTAAATTTTTCTTCTTTTTTCAATTTTTTTTTGGGGGGTTTGGGGGGCTTTGAGAATTGGTGGTGCTGGTGGTTGGGACTAAAAAGTGGTCAGGATATTAAGAGCGTTGACAGAATATTATCGTCACAAAGTGGCGCTTCTCTCTGTGTAATCTGAATCAGATTCTACCCGTGGAGAAAAAAAACGTATGCCTTTAATGACACACAAAGCGATCCCCCTCCAAATGAAATCGCAGGAAAGAGAAAAAGGGGTTTGTCTTTCTGAGGACGACACGGTTGTAGACACGTACAGAAACCCTGGAACTGTGATTTGACGATGGCGAAGTGGGGAGGGGAGGGGCTGTTTCGGTCAATGTCGAGAGTTAATAGGGGAAAGGGAGGGTAGGGGAAGGGACCATTGGATCGATCAATGAGCAAAGCGCCTATGTATGCGCCTACGTAAACAGCAGCCTTCGCGCTCGGTCAACACTCATTAATAATTGTCCTCGTTTCTTTTTTTTCCACCCCCATTTCTGCTTTCCAAGATCTGCGTGCACTGCAGCCTCTTTTAGCCTGCTTCTGCATTTACTCGCCCTTTCCTTTTCTCTGGAAAAATATAATCCTGAAGAATTGCAGCAAGGACGTCTAGCCGTATGTAACACCACCCTCTCTCAACCTTTAAGTCTCTCTCTCTCTCTCTCTGTGTTCGAGCAGGAAGATAGGAACGTGAAACTGATGATTCGTTGACTGAGTTCGTGTGTTCTGTTCACATAAATTTTTACTAATTCGAGCGGTGAAGTCACGAGATTGAGGGAAAAAAAGTGGTGCCTGCAGTTGTGCTTTCGATTTCTTGGGTGGCATTTCTCTCTGGGTTTTTTTTAATCGATGGAAATTAGCAGTCGGTTTCATAAAAATAGAGCTCCGAATTTTTAAAAAAATTTCTATTGGATACGTAGATATTTTAATATTAAGTGATGTGGCGAATTGTTTTAAAAAGAAAGAACGCTATGTTTGGCACCCTATAAGATTCTATTTGTCTTAATGTTACCTTAGTATATCGATTTTATAAACAGGTATTGTACGGTATATCTTGTCGTATTTTTTTTTGTAAGATAGCTTTCCTTTTTGGAACAATCGATTACCTTTTTTGGCTAACTATTTTTCAGTTTTCTTCAAGATTTGCCTGATATTCTCATATCTCTTTTATCTGGAAAACTATAGATCCCAAATTTGGTTATAAAATCCTTTCTTCTTTTATTATTATTATAATTAGGGTCTTGTAACTCGTGCGATTGAGATATCAGTTAAGTTCTACCAATATATTCAAAGTTTCTATTTTACGCATTTGAAAATCAAGAAAGCGATAATTCGTGTAGTTTCATTTTCAGTAACAATTGAATTTTGAGCTTTGGAATATCGATTTCGTATACAACTTGTAGAAGACAGATTCTACAAGCACGGTTTAAACAATGGTAGATACACAGTTTTTCTATTCCTTCCATAATCAGATTTGTATTTTCATTTTAAGACTGCATAAGTGATCCTTTTCTTTTTCACATGTGGGCTTTAACCTAAAAATTTATTCTGTTTATCAAGCGCCAAAATTCAATGTTTCATGAACATGGTTTACAAAACAGCTTAAAATATATATATTCCGCTCGATTAAGGCGTGGGTTTCATCTTGATTAGCTTATCATTTTGTTCTCGTCTTTGTTCTAGAAGCCCTCAGGCCTCCTTACAACCTATGAAAAACTTCGAATTGTTCGGTTCTTCTGAGTTCTGGGCAAGAAAACAAAAGGAAAAGGTTGTTCAACATCCATCGATACGGAGAGAGAAAAATAGACAAAAGAAACACACAAGAAACATAATAATATTACGTAAAACGTAGTTATGCACATTAGCTTTCCATGCATTTTTTTTTTTAAATCGGGGAGTGTCGGGTCAACAAAAGCGACGGTTGCATGGTTCTCTCGAAAGAAGACACGGCCCCCGCCAAAAAAGATTGGAAAAAGAACGGGGAAATATAAGTAGGTGAGGGTATTTATGAACAGTCAATGATGCGATCATCTCGTGAGACAGAGATCGGCTTTTTGCGAGACATCGGCTATGATGGTTGTCTGCACATTGCAGTGCAACACCAATTTGTTTATAGACAGAAGAGAAGAGAGAAAGAGGAGAGAGAGAGGGAGGGAGGGCGACATTAATAATGGCGGGGGATGTCTTTTTTGCAGATATCCATGTGTTGTCGTCGTCCTCGTGTGCTCTTCCTCTCATCATCGAATGCCAGTTTGACTGGCCATGCACGCACTCCCTTCTTCTTTCTCCTTCTCTCTCTCTCCCCCGCCCCCTCCCCCTTCCCCCTTTCTCTCTCTTTCTGTAAACCCTAGTATGGTGCAATAATTAGGTCATCTTTCTTGGGAAAAGCGTCATTATTGTTGCGCATACGGACGCACGCAAACTGGGCATATGCATACATGTTTTCTGGGGTCGTCTTACCTATCTGTCCGCCTTGTTTGGAAGTTCTCATTATTGCGCGTTCAGGTTCTAGACAGGGCGATAGGACCTGCTTACAATGAAATGTGTATGTATGCTTGGAGTTTGACATTTCAAGTAAGTAGGTCTGGGGAAAATAATGATGGTACGTGTCCAAGTCCAGATATCATGCGGATCCTCCATGATTCTTCGCGTTTATGACAGATAATGTATGGATGTATGTATGTATGTTTGTATGTATTGCTTGAAAGATACAAAGCGGGGGTGATGACTGAAATCATTGGTTCTGCTTGTACATTGAAACTATGTATGGATTTGATATGGAGCAAAAGACGAACTCAACAAAGTATGGACTAGTAGTGTCTTTCGTAAATGTAGGAGTTTCCCTAGCTAGTATGCACGTTACGGGATGCGGTGTGTGTATACTTGAAGTCTATTCGCGTATACATCATGATATCTTTTATTATTCTTTCATATATTCACATTTGCCTGCATCCCTGTACTGGTTTTTACTTATGGAAGTTCAAGTATGGAGTTGTAGTTCATAGTGCACACTCACGTGGCTATCGTGTGATTTATGAAAAATTCTTCTGCTATAACAATAAGAACAAAAAATCATTTGTTCGTTGTTGTCAAATTGCCGTTCCAGCTTTACTCGTCTTCATTTTTTTAGCATGTTTAATTTCCTTTCTATATATGCATATACATAAATGCCTGGGCTTGGGTCCGCAATGATCAGATTCATCATGGTCGTATAAGCCCCACATAAATGTTCATGGATTGTTTGTTTGGTCAAATGTATATGTCAATCGATTCGGTTCTTGATAACCTATACTTTCTTTTATAAGAACGGTTATGATTTAGTGTAATTGATGGTGATCTTATGAAATTTTTATATAACGATGGAAGGAAAAACTACTTGCGACCGTGTGCAGGAGCAAGTTGAAGCAAACGGAGATGGAGTGCGAGTACCTGAAGAGGTGGTTCGGATCGCTGACGGAGCAGAACCGGCGGCTCCAGAGGGAGGTGGAGGAGCTTCGTGCCCTCAAGGTCGGCCCGCCCACCGTCATCTCCCCCCACACATGCCAGCCCCTCCCCGCCTCCACCCTCAGCATGTGCCCTCGCTGCGAGCGCGTCACCTCCACCGCCCCTCCCCCCACCAGCACCTCCGCCCCTTCCGCCGCGACCAGGGCGCCGTCTAGAGCATCACAACCGTCGCCCCCTTCGGTTCATTCGAGGCAGCCATCGGCGGCTTCCTAGCACAGAGGGTGGAAAGAGACATATACAGCGATTTTCACATTGTTGCATAGAGTTGTGGATAGTTAGGATTTGGGGGACATAATTTAACCGATTCGCTCTCACTTGGGTTGGGGATGGGATTAACAAATGTTTTTAAGACATCGTTGATTAAGCTTGGAGAGGGAGAGGGAGAGAGATGCTGATGATGGAAGTTGGAACTCATCAAATCATATATGATAATGATTAAGCTTGGGATTAACAAATGTTTAGCGAAATTTTGGAGGAGGAACATGATGAATTCTTGTCAACGTTGAGGTTTATATGATAATCTTCTAACTTTTGACTCTGAATATTTTACATGCCAGGTTCGATTTGCAACCTGATCCAATAAATATTTTGAAATGACCTTATTGAGTTTATGGTGAGGTTGTTTGGTACTTTTCTTATTCGTTATACACTATCTTTGGAAAGCAGGAGAGATGGTTTTTTTTTTTTTTTTTTGGGAGGCTAGGGTTTTGAGAGTTCTTCCTTTTTTATTGTGCTCCTAATACTCGCAAAAGAATTTCTCCTCCTCCTCGGCCCGGGCGGCATTTGCCCGAACCACGTAGATCTTTTGTGCCATTTTTCTCCTCTCAATTCTGTATTTAGTAGAGATGGAAGTATGGAAAATTAGAATGTGACTCCAAACCAATGAAGTTCATCATTTCACTCCATCACTCGAGGTCATTTTTATGATATTTTCTCTTGTGGAATATACATCGAATTAAACCCAGTTCATTTTACATTTTAGTCAATGAATAACGGTAGAGATAGCAACAGTTAATATAGCAAATTGTTTAATTAGTGACGGTGGGCAAAAAATAAAAAATAAAAAATAATGTGGTTACTCGTTGTCAATTGGGATTTTAAGAATCATTAACATAGAAGGTTCTTAGGGGACATCCCCCATAATTTACCAACTACATGACAGCCTCTCGTTTACCAACCCGGTCCACGTGCAAATCTCTCTCTTTTGATAAGGTAAAAAGAGCAGAATAATATATTCCTTGTCAAAAAATCCTAAATCTATTGTATAGTGGTTAATTTGGTCATAAACCTTTCGATCTTGTCAATTTAATATTAAAATTTTGACGATTTTCCAATTTAGTCCTAAACACATTATTCGGATAATTGGTCGGAAGAATTATATTAGCAAATCGTTAAAAGGTTTAGCATTAAATTGCAAATTATTGAAAGATTTAGATTGAATTGACACAACTAAAATGTTTATAACTAAATTGACTATCATGCAATAGGTTTAGAATTGAATTGGCCATTATACAATAGGTTTAGGATCTTTCATATAATCTTCTCATAGCTTCCTTGTTCTAGATATGCGCAATTACATTAAGGTTGTGCTTGGTGATTGGGATAAAATTTATCATATCCTGCATTTGGTGTCTGTTCAAGATAGAATAAAATTGGATATAATAAGGATATGGGCCGGATAAAATTATCCATTGGAGAAGTGGGATAAATGTGGATAAGATTTCTAATATCTAAAATAAGAAAATTATTTTGCTCAAATAAAAACTTCTTAAATTAACAAATTTAAAATTATACTTCAATATAAATAATATTTTGAATTATAATATAAGAAATTCAATATAACAATTTATTTTTAATTTAATTTTGTTTTTTTATTTATATATTTGAATTTAATTTATCTTATAAAATAAATTCAATATATAAATACATATTTATTACATATTTTAGGTGTTTTAGTTTTTTTAGGTGTATTAGTACAATTTTCTTTTTTGAAAAATTATTAGAGAATGATGGACGGGAAAGAAAGAAAGAAAAAATAATTTACTTTAAAAAGAAAGGAAAATAAGATAAAAATAAAATAAACAAAAGTTTTACGAGAGATTTTTACTATCCTAGTTTATAAAATTTGTGGTTCATTTATATTAATATGTCATTTACATCAAATAATGTTTATGATATTATATGAATACATTCGATTTTATTACTGTAATCACTAAACAGTTAATAGAATATAACAAAATCCCTTAGATTTTATATTCTATCATATCCGATGCTATCGTAATTAAAAATCGGGATGACTAAACATAACCTAATAGTTTTGGCTAATCACGGATTGGACAATACATATAATATCCTGCCTAGATTACGTCGGAACAGACCCATCATTCATCAAGCACTTGTAATTTTGCATTGAATAACTGCAGAAAACGACACGATTAAAACGATTTTTTAGAAACTTCTTTTGGCACTTAATCTTCTTGTCCAAGGCACGATTAGTTTAGTCAACTCCGTAATCACACGCGACACTCTTTTGATGGGCCTGGCGGTTGGACAGTCTTATATATATTAGTCTTTGATTACATGCGAACTCAATCAACTAATTTGATCAGGATTGACTAATGTCTGGATTATCGGGGCGATATTTAAAAAATAATTGGTCACTTCAAATCAAATTATTTGTTGGCCGAATCACCGGCCATGATTGTAGCAATGAGCGATTTAATCGTACTAAACTTTGGATGACGCATGTTTGACTAATGCTAAATTTCTTTTTTTTTGGCATCATGGACCGAGAAAGTTGCAAATTTTCTGTGGATTTTGGTAAACGTGACCCCTGATTTTGGCTTGGTCAGCACATAACTACCACAACAACGACCCGCTAACAAGAGCGTTATGAACCCGCCGGCCCTTCACATGTCGCGCTATTTTTCATGTGAACCATTTCGATATTGACACCCAAGCGGGATCTAGATGATCGGGATAATTTCGATGGCGGCCCATGGCCATCTTCCGATTGCACTGCGATCAAGTCATTATCCGGATGGGGGACTCTTGGAGGAAAGGACTGACCGTGAATTTAGCCATAAAAATCTATATGCAAGTATAATTGTTTATACTAAGTAGGCGTGAGAAATCGGGGATGCTAATTTTGGGATTAGGGGCTTAGTGAGATGGGCTTGTGGTCGTGAGGCCATGGCCCAATGGGCCGACACATTTCACCTCCATTTTATGTCCCCACATGCACTCCTCCTATCTTTTCTTGCATTGTCCTAGGATGGAAATTCAAAAAAGAGAAAGATTATTACTATAATTACTTTAAAATGAAAAATAATTTCTCCATTGCATAATATACATCGTATAGTTCGCTTTTTCATTATAGATATTCTTTCTGTACGGGTTTATTATTTTTCATAGTGTCCGTCAATTCTACTACACATTGTATTGTAAGGGACAAAATCAATTTTTAAAAATCTTGTTAAAATTTCAAAAAACTATGGAAGAATTTATTTGCAAATCTAAGCGTCAACATTTGTACAATGCAAAGACTTCAAGTAATTCGAATGTAAAAAAAAAGTTTAAATTTCAAAAACCTTCAAGAATTTATTTAATTCGAATGTTAAAAAGACTTCAAAAAATGTTAAAAAAAAAGAAAAGGAGAAGCATGAGTATGCGTCCTGAGATCTAGATTAAACGAAGAAAAAGGAGAGTAAAAGTCGATCCCAGAGAATAATTAATTTGTCACTGCCATAGAGTTAATTTAGTTACTTCTCACTTGAGATGTTACTGGGCAGAACTAATATTCATAACCATGTTTTATACTTTGATATATATATATTTCTTTTTACAGTCTATTTTGGAATTTTAACATTCACGTCAAATGCAATTGTCTTGAGAAAGTGAGCTTTGCTATGGACATATAGATGAGAAATGACATCAGGCATGGTGTGAAATCCTTAATTCTGCCTACAAAGTCGAAGATGTTGTTCTTATGAACATAAGAGACTATGTCACATTTCATTTCTCTGGGTGCTATTTAATAAGGCAATGGTTACTTGTAGCGCATCTTGCATCTTTTGCTTAATATAGACAAGTTTATAAATCAATCATAAAGGAAGCTTATGAAAACTTTACAAACTGATTAAATGACTCATGGGATGCGAAACTCATCTTATGCCGAGACTTATATTGTGTTTAGTTGCAATCATGGTTATTATTACGAATACCATATAGGCCAACTGCTTTGTTTGATAATAACTATTGCAACGCAATCTCTATTATAATCAAAACTGTAATAGCCATTGCTTGATCTCTTGTGTAATAACTATTACAATGAGGCTATAATTGTTATTCCCAGGACACCCCTCTTTTCTCCCACTTGCTCTGCCAATTTAGATTATTAGCTATTGTTTAAATTTATTTTAATTATAACTAAAATAATTTAAATTATTTATATAAATGATAACACCAATTATGATTATTTTGTGATGATTCATGGTCAATAGATGATGTAATAATAATTATGATATTTCGATAATAATTTACTGTTCATTATTTTAGAAATTGTTTAATTCAATAATTAGCATAGTATTAGCTTCTTACCATTAGAAATGATTATTTAAATTTTCAAGGGTATCTTTGAATTTTGATGTTATTCCCCCCTTCTAACATATATCATTCATGAAACAGAATAGTGTAATAAGTATGACATTACTTAAACCAAACAATGTGTAATAGCTATTGTGTCTCCATCATATTATACTATATTATCCTAACATCTATTATGTTACGGCCTTTGTGCGACAAACAAATATTGGAAATTTCTCGTTTAACATCGTGGATCTAATCCTAGCCTAGGTAAATCCACAGGGCAATTGTCACTATCAAAGGGGGAAAATCGTTCTATTTGGTCACGTTGAATAATGCGGTGTGGTCCTACCCAAAAAAAATAATAATATTGGGGCATGGCGGGTCAAGGTTTTGGCAGAAACGGGTAGGTGTCTGCTCTTTTGCTTTTGCTCGTGTGTGCGTGGGATGTGCCATACGTGTTCGATTGGAGACAAGGTGATGTGAAGAGAGAGGGAGGGAGATTTTTTGGTATGTGAAAAGGACTTGTGCACTATCGTTTTTCCATAAAAGCAACACCTTTCGTTAATCTTAGGGCATTATATTATCATAATTGTCCCCCCGAATCTTTGATAAATTCAAGAGAGCTATTAGGTGAATAGGGGAAGCGACTTCTCTCCATGGGACCCACTAATAATATCGATTGTCTTCTAATGAACTTAACATATAGGGAATCATTATAAACTATACTTAATTTGGATAAACTCAATTCTCAAATCAACGATTGCATATGGTACGATGAACAATTAGTACATTAATACAATTTCCTCCGTTGATTGTTGAACTCTTAAGTCACTTATCGACAAAATGATTTTCATTTCGCTATAGCAATCCCAAAGGATGTATTGCATCTAAAAATGGTTCGATTCTGTCGGATGTAGAGGGTGCAAGCGAGTCGAGCTACCCTCACTCGCCTGCTCAAGATGGGCTTGATTTTTCTTGAGCTCGAACCAAGTTCGAACCTAAGGCTAAGGGGGTACTTCATAATAATTCGATAATTTCCCCACGTAGGATTGAGTCACATGTAGTCAAATGAGGCCATGAAACATTGAATGTGACGCAAGAGCAAGCAAAACCAAACCAAACCGGGTCGGGTTCGGTCCACGAGCCCATGATCCAGACCCGCTTCTCCCCTCCGCATGTATATAATACATGCCCAAAGGCTTATGACATCGCATCATTCTCTCCTCTCTTTTCTCTCTCTCTCTCATGGTTCTCTCCTTGCTTCGTCTTCTTCACCAAAATCCAAACTTTCCCCACAGAAACTCCACTTCGCAGCAAGCGAAAACTCTGTACTGCACATAGTACGCAGTACAGTTCAATCCCTCGTCGCTTCTCCGCCTGCTTGACGACCGCCGCCGCCGCCATGATCACGTGGCACGATCTCTACGCGGTGCTGGTCGCGGTGGTGCCGCTCTACGTGGCGATGATCCTGGCCTACGGCTCCGTGCGGTGGTGGAGGATCTTCTCCCCCGACCAGTGCTCCGGCATCAACCGCTTCGTCGCCATCTTCGCCGTCCCGCTCCTCTCCTTCCACTTCATCTCCACCAACAACCCCTACACCATGAACCTCCGCTTCATCGCCGCCGACACCCTCCAGAAGCTCCTCCTCCTCCTCCTCCTCGCCCTCTGGGCCAACCTCCACCGCCGCGGCTCCCTGGACTGGTCCATCACCGTCTTCTCCCTCTCCACCCTCCCCAACACCCTCGTCATGGGCATCCCTCTCCTCGGCGCCATGTACGGCCCCGACGCTAGCAGCCTCATGGTCCAGGTCAGAGCGCCGCCGCACCGGCCGCCCGCTCGGTGCTCGGCGGTTTTAAATTACTTCTTTTCGAAAAATTCTTGTGGAAATGGTAATCTAAGCTTCTGCGTCCGCTGCCGGCTTCAGGTGGTCGTGCTGCAGTGCATCATCTGGTACACCCTCCTCCTCTTCCTCTTCGAGTACCGGGGCGCGAAGATCCTCATCATGGAGCAGTTCCCCGAGACCGCCGCGTCCATCGTGTCCTTCAATGTCGACCCGGACGTCGTCTCCCTCGACAGCCGGAACTTCCTCGAGACCGACGCGGAGGTCGGCCAAGACGGGAAGCTGCACGTCACGGTGAGGAAGTCGAACGCGTCGCGGCGGTCCTTCGGCCTGGGGCCTGGAGGCGGCGGCTCGTTCTCCGGGATGACGCCGCGGCCTTCCAACCTCAGCGGCGTGGAGATCTACAGCCTGAGCTCGTCGCGGAACCTGACTCCGAGGGGTTCCAACTCGGACTTCTACTCCATCATGGGCGTGCCTCGGCTCTCCAACTTCGGACCCTCCGACGTGTACTCCGTCCAGTCCTCCCGCGGCCCGACCCCGAGGCCATCGAACTTCGACGAGAACCTGCAGCCGTCCCCGAAGTTCGGGTTCTACCCGGCCCAGGTCGCGTCCGCCCCGTACCCGGCTCCGATCCCCGATTTCGCATCAGCATTCGCGAAGAGCGGCAAACCCAACCAGCAACAGCAGCAGCCGGCGCCGGCGCCGCCGGAGCAGCAATCTAACGGCGCGGCGAAGGCAAACAGTTACGACGCCAAGGAGCTCCACATGTTCGTGTGGAGCTCCAGCGCCTCGCCGGTTTCGGAAGTCGGCGGGCTCCACGTTTTCGGCAGCGGCGATTTCGGGGCTCCGGACAATCAATCCAGGCGGGCCGATCACAGCGTCAAGGAGATCCGGATGATGGTTGCCGATAATAACCAGCCCAACGGCGAGACCAAAAGTATGGACATTAATCTAACAACGTTGTCCTTTTCCATCATTATAGTAATCAGCGACTTAATTATTAGATTCTTAGTTAGACAATCTGAAGTCTTTCTTAATTTGACATCTCAATCTTATCCAAATTTCTGAGCTTTGTTTTTTTTCTCGTGGAAGGTGCCCTGGAAACGGCGGGATTTACCGGGCAAGATCAGTTCAATTTCGTGGCCAAAGCAGACGAAAGGGACGAGGGGACCGGAGGAGAGAAGGAGGCGGCCGGGCCCGACCGGCCCAACAAGCTCTGCCCGAGCTCCGCCGCCGGAGAGCCGGGGGGGTACGGCGGCGGCGACGACGCCGGGAACGACAAGCAGATGCCGCCGGCGAGCGTGATGACCCGCCTCATCTGATCATGGTGTGGAGGAAGCTGATCCGGAACCCCAACACCTACTCGAGCCTCATCGGCATCATCTGGTCCTTGATCGCCTTCCGGTTAGGGCATACCCAATCATCCAATAACTAGTCTCGTCTTTAGATAGTGGTGTTTTCAGTAGTAGTTAGCGCGGGAGGTAACGATAATCGGGGCGTTGGCTTCTTGTCTGGACGTGGTGGTGCAGGTGGGATGTGGGAATGCCCGAGATCGTCGACAAGTCCATCCACATACTGTCCGACGCCGGGCTGGGAATGGCCATGTTCAGCTTGGGTGAGTCGTCTTTCTGGCCTTTCTTCTGTTCTTTCTCTTGCTTGGTTACATCATCTCTCCGCCTGTCATCCATCTATGCCCGTTCTCTCTCGGTTATCTTCGTCAACATTTACTGTCGAGTTCGCTGTCTTGTTCATACTGTCAGTCGTACTTATGTAGATAACTTCGGCAAATTGAATAATGTCTTGGCCAATCCTCGACCGGACGTTGACTGTACCAAACTCTACTCCAATCCGATTAAAACCCACATAAAAAAATGTACTCGAAATCAAGGATCAATCATTGTTCCTCCCATACATTGTAACAGGTGTGAATAGTGCTGCAAACTTGCAGCTCACAGTTCACAGCCATTATATTCTACGACCACCACCCAAACCAAACCAAACCCTGTGGACCCATGAGTGGCTTGGTCGGACCCATCCGACCCGACACATGGGTCCGACCACCCCTCGTGGCCTTGCGGTCGTAGGGGCTGGCGGGCATCGGTTGATTTCGGATGCCATTTCGGTCCATTCATTTCTTTTAAATTAGTTGCAAGGAAAAAGGAAAAAACAATGGGATTCATTGAAAGTTTTCATGTAGATTCGATGCATCTTTATGAGATGGTCCCCGGGTCGGGCTCTTTTATCCCGATTTGGTTTTGATATCGATATGGTAAGGTGGGTTTTGTGGTTTTGCAGGTCTGTTCATGGCTCTTCAGCCTAAGCTAATTGCGTGCGGGAACTCTGTCGCCACGTTTGCCATGGCCGTCAGGTTCCTCGTCGGCCCAGCTGCGATGGCCATCGCCTCCGCTGCTATCGGATTGCGCGGGCCCCTACTCCATATAGCCATCGTCCAGGTAGGCATCCATTCCTCTTAAGGGTCTTGATGTTCCGGCTTTGTCATTTCAATCGATCGCTAGAAACGTTTCGAGGATAACGAGCATGCCCTAATCTCATATTCGACTCCTCACGATCTTCGAATGATGATGGCAGGCGGCGCTTCCCCAGGGAATCGTCCCGTTCGTGTTTGCCAAGGAGTACAACGTTCATCCGGCCGTTCTCAGCACCATGTAAGTCCTAAACCATCCTACTTTCTCGAAGATATCGGGCAGCATCAGATCTTTCAAACTTCTTTTTCTTCTCTCCATATTGCGGCCAAGCAAGCAACTGATTATTCTCTCTAAAACGCGCAAAACTCCCTTTTTCGCAGGGTCATATTCGGGATGCTGATAGCCCTGCCAATCACGCTTGTCTATTACATTCTTCTAGGACTATAAAAAGGATTCCTCCTAAATATATTCCCACCCCCCAGTACACGAGTCGCAAAGGAAGTCAATCCGAAGCATAATCCAATCCGACAATGGCGAAATTGACGACAAATGGGGGAGGCGATTCGGGGAAGCACTCGTGAGGATTTCCTGGGATTCTTACACGGGGAAGAACGAAGCGACAAGGGGTGTAAAACGTTAGGCGAATCCCCCCCTGGAAAGTAGGGTTCATGTCTCCATAAGAGGCCAATTAGAGCTGGTCTGAATTGGTTTTTTATTATTTTTCTTTTGCAAGTGTTGATTATTGAGTAAGAAAGAATATTTATATAGAGAGAGAGAGAGAACACCTAGTTATGTAGCTTAGTCTAATGTTTTCAATGGGGACATGAGGGGTTGGGAAGGAGGTTCTAGATGAGATATACCCTTCATTATATTATTCCTAGATTCCTAAAGTTTCCCTCCATTGAATGAATGAAGAAGATGGAGGAGGGAATTTGGCTCCCCTCCTCTCTTTTTTCTTTTCCTTTTTATTGCTCCGTCCATATATTCGATTTTGATTGTTTGTCGCCTGATTCTATATATGTCACCTCGATATTTAAGGTTCTCTAGTCATCAAAAATGTTTATTGGCTTGTCTTGTGAGATAGCCTAGTGGCGTAGGCCGATTAAAAGATTAATAACTATTTCGGCATGGTTTTTAGGTTTGGAATCTTGAGGGTAAGTTTTTTTTGCCTATGTTCAGTATCTAAACTCATTATACTAAATTTAGTGACATTTCAACAAAATGATGGAGTCAAGCTATATAGTCTTGATGAAAAATTAGAAATATAAAAAGGACGGTTTTGGAGAAAAAAAAGAAAAAGAAATAGAACAAAGCTTCCACATTTTTCCTATGCTATTTTGGATGGATCCTTAAAAGTGTTAATATAAATGATTAATATCCTGAAAAACCCCAAATTAATACACCTTGTGATGACAAATTTACTTAAAACTAGTTTTTTGACTTTGATAAATTTACAAATTGATATTTTTGTAATAAATTTTTCATGTGTTAGTTTCCATTAAATTTTACTGTCAAATCATTAAGTTGAATGACACGTGGCAATTTATTGGTATATCAATTTATAATTTTACTCTCTGTTTGTTACAGTTATACAATTTTTGTGATATTAATACAATTTAACGGAGGGTAAATTTGTCATAAATATACTAATTTAAGATTTTGGCGGTTGAATAAATTCGTTTATGGTAAATTTGTTACAAGTGTACCGATTTGAGATTTTTCATGATCAAAAAGTTAATTTTGGGTAAATTTGTCACACGTGTACCAATTTGTGATTTTTCAGGGTACTAACCCTAATATAAACTTTATGAATACTTTCATTATAATCTGGCGCGAGATATGAGAACTTTGAAAAGCTAACTGCCTTTTATTTTTATTTTTATTCTTCCCCCTTTTCTAAAGCTCATAATTATGTTTGTCGCAGTGTTGGCTTGCAAAGGCCCCTAAGTCAAAGTAATTTCAAGGACTTTTGGTGTAGAGTTGAGTTTTGAAAATACTCAAAGCTCAAAGTTCAAGGCAACACAAGATCAATTTTGGACTTTTAACATTTAAAAAATACCACTTCATGAATTTGTAAATATGCTTTCTTTCAATTTTGCACTCTTTAAGCTATCTAAATGACTAAACAGATCTGACCGACAAACAAAAGCATTAACTAAATTATCATATGACACTTGGGGTCTCACGACTTATGTGTTGCCTTACCTCACCTCTAGTCATCACCACTCCTCAAGTCACTCCTCTATTCCCAGGGTCCCAAAATTTCAGAGGTCCACACGACTCATCACCTGCTAGCGCCTTGTCTTTGGTCAACAATGCTTGGCCTCTCCATTTTTTTTTTTTTAGCTTTTACCTTATTTTTGAAACTGTTTTACAAAAATGTACCGAAAGTCAATACTCCAAATCCTCTTTAATTTTTCTTTTTTTTTTTTTTGAAAACACCTCGAGTCAAAAAAGGTTTTGTCTAAATGTGAAGTCGTTTTCTAAGGCTCTCCCGAAACATGGCGTAGTTTTGGAAAGGCTTTTATGAGAAGCTAATGATGGGAAAATATGATGAGAGCTTTTTAGAAAGCTCTAGTAGGAGTCCAAAGAAAGGAAAAGAGGAGTTTGCTTTCCTTTTTGCTCTTTCGCTTTTAGATTCGCCAGCAATCCTACCCCCACCCTCTTGCAGAAAAAAAGTGTTGTAGGGCGGTGAATTTCGTGCAAGATGGACCCGCTTTATGTGGAAAAAGAAAAGGTCCTATTTTTAGTTATATTACTTAAAAGATTTTCTTTCTTCGAAGGAAAAGTAAGAGATGACCATTTTCAGGGTAACAATTTGTGTATCATGATTAAAAAAAGAATATAATCATGACATGTTAGCGATTTCATTTTGGGTGAATTTTTTCCATGTTTTATATCATGTTGGAGTTGGATTTATGTGGTGACATTCTTATTCTTTCCTATCCATTTTTATACAAAAATGTTAATCTTACCAAAACATGTGATTTTTGGGTTTGTCTAAAATTAGCTTTTTCCCATTTCATTTTCCATTTATAAAAAAAAAAAAAAAAACAGTTCATGTATTGTAATTTTCATAATTCAAAATGCCTGAAATTTGAATTTCGACACCTAAGTTGGGATTTATTTTTCTTAATTTTTTAATGAAAATTTAAATTACGGCCATAATACAAAAGAAGTACTTTTTACATAAATTAAAAAATAAATAAAAAAAGGGACGTTCCCCGTGCCAGATCTTGAAAAAAAAAAAAAGGAAAGGTCCTTGACCATCTTCGAATTCCAAACCACATAAAAAGGCCTTCTCTATTTTTTTTTTTTTTAGTCCCAGGATATTGAAATTTCTGATCAATTACAACATGCATTATAACCATTATATTCTTGGCCAGAACTATTATTCCATTCCCTAGAATAGGTTTGAATAAAAATTTGTTGGGTAACATAATTTTATTTTTTATTTTGGAGAAAAAAAAAAATTTTTACTTTAGAAATAGGTTTGGAATAAAAGTAAAAAGTAAAAATTTTCTACTTCTTTGATTCTAGAATAGAAATGATAAAATTCTTCTTATTACTCACTCTCACTATTCGCTACTAGCCAACCGCTCACCCCAAGCCGCCCGGTTGTCGAGATTCACTACCCAAGAGAGAAAAATCGTGTTGTTATTAAACGAATTTCTGTTCTGGAAACATAAATTTTGTGTCATTTTCAAACTGTACCTTTGTTTAGAAACTCATCAAAGATATAGAAAAAGAAAAATTTATTTCTGAAATAGAATTATTATCATTCATGTCATTAATCTTTATAAATGTACACAACTCCCTTCCCATGCATTCAACTAGGCATACCACTCAAAGAGCGATCGTGATTACATATGTAATTAGGCATAATCACATTATTTGAATGGCGTTATGATTTGAAAAGCTGCTGCATCCAAATTGTGCGTTAGGGCGGGTTTTCAATTTCTGTTCCGAAAACAATTTTTGAACAGAAGAACACGTTTGGTAACTAAAAAAAAAAATTGTTCTTGGAATAGAAAAAGAAGAAACACATTTGGTAAACTTGTATAATTTTTTTGTTTCTTTTAATTTTTAGTATTTTTTATTTTTTTTTTTCCTTTTTTTTTTTCTTTCTTCCTTTTGGCCGCTCGCCGGCCTCGGCCATGGCCGATGGCCTCACCTTGGTTGGGCGAGCTTGAGCTCACCCAGATCCAGCGAGGTCGAGCTCGCCGGTGGCTGGGCGAGCTCGGCTTCACCGGGGGTCGGCGACTAGCCAAAGAAAAGATAAGAAGAAAAAAAAGAAGTGTTTCTCAGAATTATTTCGGGAATACGAAACAAGTTTAGATTCTTTTTGTTTCTGTTCCAAATCTATTAGGAACAAAAGTGTAAATAAATGCGTTTTTGTTCTTTTTTTATTCCTCGGAATAAAAAAAATTGTGTTCGAGGAATAGAAACAAATTTAAACAAACAGCTCCTTAGAGGTCCACTGAGAATGGTAAAGCCATTCATTTACGCCGCACTTTCGTTTTATTAGTTGCTGCTTATCGACGTCAGAATCGCCAAAGCCGGCCGTCTTGTGATTACATACATAATTAGGCCTAATCACAATATTTTGAAACGTCGCTATCTCAAGTTCCCTCACTCTATGCGAAACTTGTGCGTAATGGAGAAGCAATGATCAGCAACGGATGCACAAGCAATTAACTCTTTTTCTAAGATAATAGACAGTTGATACTTTCCAGCTTCCTCCGAAGATCAATCATGACTACAATCATGGCTAATGTTTTCTATATGCATGCTAGATAGAAATTTCCATCTATAGGACATCTACAATCATGACTGATTAGAAGAAAAATGCTGAATTCTCCAATCAACCATAAACTTGGATGTTAATTAAGTCATACCATACGCAGAATTTTTATTTTTTTTTATGACCCGGGTTCCATCGTATAGCCGGTAGCCGGCGACGCAAATCCAGCGGACGCTAGCGCGGGGACCCACCTCCCACGGCACTCCACTTAAGTCGCGCAATGGAGGTGCGAAGTTTCGAACCCTTCCCCTCCCGGATGAGAGTTGAGAGCGCAAACCAACGCATCCACCGCAGGGTGGGTTGCGGAATTTAATGTAGTCTTTTTGAATAATTTTTTAGGAAATTGCTAACGTGACGATGTGTCACGTAAGAAAATCAACGATGATTGATCTATGTATCAACAATTTATAACGAAAATTGACTTGAATAATTATATTGAAATTTCTTGAAAATATTTAGAATTAAATTAATAAAATCTAAAAATTTAGAACTAAATTATCATTCACGCAATAAATTCAGAAGCTGATTTTACTGAGGAAAGAGAGAGGTGTCCACACGGTAGACTGACCATCTTTGACTGGCGATGACATAAGCGGGTCGAACTATAGGCCTGACCAAATCATTCCATCCAGGTCAAGGTTGGGCAAATCTCGTAATTTTGACCGTGTCGTGTAGGAGTGAGCAAACTTCCTTTGACACACAAGCTAAAAACCAAATTGGGATTTCCTTATCGCTCGTGATGCCATCCTCAAGTAACCTCTAAGTTGGGCATGTATCTAGTCAATTTTGACATCCCCCGTTATTTTTTTCCCCTTTTTTGTCCCATACAATTGATCAAATCACACGATAGTGTCGGTCCTTTTACGTTTGAATAATTTGGCTTGATTCCTCTCGTATGAAAAAAATTCTCATCCGATTACTGTTTCGTCGCGTGACGTTAATGAGTCGGAAAACTTTCAGATTTCGAGTTTTGGAGCGACGTGCTTTTGCTTTGACAAAAGCATCGTCGATGGGTCCCATGAATGCACATCCCTCGTTCATAGACTCACGTGATATGGAAATTTGCATTTCGTCATCGAAGCAGTGATTGAAACCAAACGTTACATGTGTATGGATTTTTGTTCGATTGATCGATTTCTTTTGTTTGCTTTCCCTACTTGTACAAACGGATGGACACGATATTTTTTTTTCTTTTGACATAACCTTTTATTTTGACTCTTTCATTTGACTTTCTTGACCCAAGCTCCGGGCCGGGCCTGATGGTTGGCCGACGTCTTTTCATCTCTACGGAATTGATCCCGGTCGTGCTCATGAAGAGTTGTTCGGCACGAATACGCCACATGCCTTTTTTCCTACTAAATATATTTCGGAATTGAAATTATGATGACTTTCTCGTCACGCATGTTTTCTCTTTATGCGACAAATTAACCTGTCTTAGTCTCATAATAACTTCTGGCAATATGAGTACATATATTTATGACTTTCATGACACTGATTTTTCTCAACACTGAGAATTTATGCCCTAGCGATATGATCCACGTTAACTCATGGGCCCCTAGAATTTATCTTATCAAATCCATTTATAGGGCTGCACTTCCACCGTCTTCCATTAAAATTATATTGAATGATTTCTAAACTTTGATTGAATATGTAATATAATTTCTAAATTTTTAATTTGTTATTATAATTTTAAACTTTAACTCAATATATAATGTAATCCCTAAATTTTTAATTTATTCAATGTGATCTCTAGACTTTTTTTATATATTTAATATTAATTCCTAAACTATATGAAAATATGTAATGTTATCCTTGAACTTAAATTAATGGAATAACAATATTGAAAATTTTCATATAATTTAAGGACTTTATATTAAATATATATCAAAGTTTAGGTACCATATTGAACTAATTAAAATGAAAGATTATTTGCATATTAAGTTAAAGTTTATGGACAAGTTGAATAAATTAAAAATTTTGACACTACATTATATATTGAACTAATATTCATGGATCATTTGTATTATTTTTCCTTTCATTCAATTCTTCATTATCTTAAAAAGTATTAGAAACATTCACTAATGAGATCCCCAAAGTAAAGACTTGAGGTATAAAAGAAAATGATGTGCTGGCAGTGGTGGTTCCGCACCACGTGGCGATGATCCTGGCCGACAGCTCTGGGCGGTGACCGAGGATCCTCTCCCATGCCACCTTCCCCGTCCCGCTCCTTTCCTTCCACTCTCTCCGCCAACAGGGTGCCATGAGCCTCTGCTTCATGGCAGCTGACGCCCTCCAGAAGCTGCTCACCACGTAAATTGACTCCGAGGGAGTCCAACCTTTTTTTTTTTTTGGAGACAAAGGAGGGTCCAACTTCACAACTCGGACTTCTGCACCATGATGGGTGTTCCCTGGCTCTCCAGAAAAACCTTTTTTTTTTCTTTGTGGCGTTTGGATTGCTTAAAAAGAATAAGTGGATGGAACATCAATGCTTCAATTCAGAAAAATGATTTCTTTAAAAAAAATTGAAAATAATTTTCCCAAAATACGACTTGATATTGGCGTTTGGCCCAAAAACTCTGCGCTTGAGCATGGAAAATAAAGACTGGGGCTGGGTTTACTAGAGACCACTGAGGGCAAGCCTAGGTCCATCAAGGATAAGCTTGAGATCCCAATGCCTAGGACTTGGTCCTCAACTCCCAAGACCCTAACACTTGTGCTCAGTCCTTGATGTCAAGGCCCAAGGTCATCTAAACCTAACTTGGATCCCCGACACCCAAGCCTACCTCCATCCATGTTGAGCCCTGAACATTGGTGCCCGTGCTTGACTCTCCAACGTTTGTGTTCGGGTCCTCGAGGCTAGGCTTGAGACCTCAATGACTAGGTTCGGGCAGGCACTTCTTGAGCCCACCCTCCAAGGACCTGGGCATTAGGGTCTCAGGGCCAGCCTTGATGAACCTGGCCATGAGTGTCGAGAATACGATTATGAGCACGAGCACTTGAGACTTAGGCCCAACCTTTGTGGACTCGATCAAGGGAGCTAGGAGCTAGGCACGGACACTGGGTTCTTGGGCTCATCTTTTATGGATCTAGGATCGGCGCTCGTGCTCATGCTCAAGAGTTGGGGACTCAAGCCTTGATCCTAGCCCATGCTTGGTTCCCTGGCTGCCCACACGCAAATCACTAACACCCGATTACTATATGTCCATTTTAATAAATCAAATAAGATTTTCCTTTTCAAGTGACAAAATATAATTTTTAATTCATTTTCATATATCAGCTAAATATATGTTAAAAAAAATATTGTCATTTTTCTAAAACTATTTAAAAGAATTTTTGAGAAATGTCAAATTTTTTGTGAAACAAGAGGAACTATAATTGTTAAATTATTAGTTAGACAACTGTCTTTTACAGTTTTCCTTCCAAGACTTAATGAGTTATCTCAATCTTATCCAAGCCATGCCTGGGCTCCACGGCTGGAGAGTCGGGGCACAGCGTTGGGGGTAACAACAAGCACATGACGTCGGCAAGCGTGGGATGACCCACCCGATCTTGATCATGGTGTGGAGGAAATTGATTGGGAACCCTAACACCTACTCGAGCCTCATTGGCCTCACTTGGTCCTTGATTGTCTTCCGGTTAGTACATACCAAATTATCCAATGACTGCTCTTGGACTATATTGTCGCAACAAATTTTCCTATCGTCCCATAACGATTAACTAATCCATATGGAGAATTGCTAATTCATCATCATGCTAATCGGTACTAAATTTTGACCAAAAATAAAATCGGTGGTAAATCACTATATACGAATTGATCTAGTCATCATATGCAAGTTCTATGGGATATTATTTATTATGTTGGTGCTAGTGACGCATACTCTTGCATGATTGAAGAGAGATGGGACTTTCGAGTGTGAAACGTGACAATGATTGGGGGGGTCGTGTTCGTCTGGACGTGGTGGTGCAGGTGGGATGTGGGAGTGGCCATGTTCAGGACGGACTTCATCTCTCTCCTTTCTTTCATTTATCTTCATACAACTTCATCAACAATTCTTGTTTGGTTCCTTTTCTTGGTCATTTTCTTGGCCGATCCTCAAACCAGATATTCACTGAACCAATCTTGTCTTCGCTAGATTAACCACGATAGAAAGAATACTGACGATCGAGGAGCAATGATTGTCCCTCCTCTGCTGTGTCGGCCCATGTCTAGGTTGTGTGAAAGCAGGTGCGAGGGACATTGACCTGTAATGAAACCAAACCCGTGGACCATAAAGCCTGAGGAGTCTTGCGAACTTGAAACTGCAACTCCCAGTTCACAGCCATGTGTATTCTGTGACCACCACCCAAACCAAACCCCGTGGAACCCACAAGCAGCTCGGCCCGACCCGACATGTGGGTCCGACCCCCCTCGTCCCCCGCGGTCGTAAGGCCGGTGGGCTTCGGTTGAGTTTTCAAATGCCATTTCGGTCCATGTAAGTGAAAATGAAAAAAATTATGACGAGAGAGAGACTTTTAAGTCTGATTTTGATACGTCTTTAAGAGATGGTCCCTCACTAGACCTCTTTCGTGGTGGTTTTGATTTGACTTGGATATTGCGGTGTGTGTTTATTGCCTGTAGGTGTGCTCATGGCTCTTCAGCCTAAGACAATCGCTTGCTGGAACACGGGTCAAAGTTGGAGTGGTTCATACTCTCCATTGACAAGAAAGACATGGGTTCGCGGTTGTAGTGCTCAGAGTTGCCAAATGGCTTTTATGTTTGAACATATATGATGGAAATGGATTCCTAAAAACAAACTGATACTCAAACGATCGAATACTAAAAACAAACACGTGAAACGAGCTCAAAGATATATGTAACACCGAGCGAAAGAGATCATCACGAAGATGAACGTACCTTATTTGCCACAAATTAAGTACCTGTCACAATCTTAGAGGGATTTATTGAAACCTTCGGAGTTCCGTTCTTCAAAAGAGTTTACTGTTGTTAAAAGGAGAAAACGTATGTTCCATCTCTGTTCAATTAAAATTCTTTTCTTTTCTTTTTATTTTTAGCAGTTATTTTTACGTTAAAAAATAATTGTCAACTGCTCTTTCTCTCTTATCTTCCCTTATGGGCCAAGTTTGGCCCAAACATGGGCGGACGGGCTTGGCTTGGTTCAACAAATAAAAAAACTATCATCCTCCATTCGCACATGATGGATCAAACATAACTTTTTTTCTCATTTCGTAATTGTTCATACCAATAAATAATATGTGCAACCATTATACTTCGAGAGCTCGTTACCATATATCTATTAGGAATAATAGCAACTCAAAATGGGTATTATGTTTTTTAGTAGATATAGTATGTAGTACCCTAAATCAATTTATCGATCATATTCATATCTCTTTCAATCTCTTTTTAATTTTGATATATTGTATTCATAATTATGATAATTTCAAAACAATCATAATTGGTCGATTGGTTACTACAAGACTAGAATGTGATTTTCAAACTCGATTTTTCTTTTTTTTTAGAAACTCTTAATTTCAATTCAA
Organism: Eucalyptus virginea; assembly: GCA_014182375.1. NCBI lineage: Eukaryota > Viridiplantae > Streptophyta > Magnoliopsida > Myrtales > Myrtaceae > Eucalyptus > Eucalyptus virginea. The sequence continues at coordinate 44,404,471 of CM024520.1, forward strand.
CCTACTTTTCTAAAATGTCTAATTAGTTTGAATCCATTTATCATCATTTGCAACATTTTAAGATAGCAAACATTGAATAAAAATCTTGAGAATAAGGAAGAGTCATGAGAGCACTTAATTAATGAACTTTTTCCTCAAAAGTCTCACATGTTATAAAAATTGAGATCAAAACTTTTACCATTCTTATTAATCATTTCATGCATACGTAATATAAAATACATATTACAATATTAACTCATTTATCATGGAACGTATGTCTTTACTTTCAATACCGTACAAATGATAGTTTAAACATACTTGATGTCTAACTTGAATTCACGTATCTACTATTTCAAAGAATCCATCAGAACTACATCTAGCATAAAAAACAAATAAAATAAAACATGTGGATTATTTTACTTTCGAACACAGTAAATATCATGTCATCATCTTAGCACTCAATTTATGTGACATTTATATTTTAAACTTGAGCTCTTGATTATTATTTAGATAACAAGTTTAAAATTTATCTCATATCTACTTATCACATAAAGACAATTACCCATGTAAGTAGGCTAATCTCTTATATGTTCGATATACTTTCTCAATTCTATAATGCACTAAGCATTAAGATGCATAACGTCAAAAAAAAACTTATAGGCATTAATAATGAAAGACAATTTCATTAAATGTGAACACTTAAGAAAATTACAATATTTAGTACATCAACCTTTACGCAATCCTAGAGATTTTACATGACGACATAAGACATCTCTAAGTATTGACTTCATCATAGGATCTGTTATCATCGAATGCGTAAAATTACACTTTTTTGTACAACAATATTCTTGACAAAGTTGTACTTGGTGTCTATATATTTGATATTGTCATAATGATATTTGGGATCCTTGTTATACGCTATCGCTAATTCACTATCACAATTAATCAACAATGAGGTTGCAACATTCTTTAATGACATCTAAATGATCCAAGAATCTCTTAAATCAAACACTCTCCTATACAATTGCTAATAATGCCATGAACTTGGCTTCCCTTATGAGCGGACGGGCTTGGTAGGGCCCAACAAATAAAACACCATCAATATATTTTATTAATAATTTAGGTTGAGCCCATGAATAGCTATTAGATATATAAAATCCATTTCTCCTATAATGGAGGGTTGTAATAAAGAGATGCAATGTGCTAATTATAGTGTAATGCTATGTAAGATGTAGCCCTAGTTAAGTTAACAGCAATGATAAATTTTGTGTCTCAATTTCTCTTTTTTGCTTTCACTCTATTTCGTTGTGTTTGAACATTTAATCCTAACATGCCATCGCCTTCGTCGCTATCAAATTGTGCGGCACCTACTTCATATAGCCATCATCTAGGTAGGCATCCATTCTTCTAAGGGTTTTGATGTTCCGGGATTTGTCGTTTCGATCTATTACTAGAAACGTTTCGAGGAAAAGAAGTATACCATAACACGTGCATCAAGACTTGTTAATTTAATTCGATTTATTGAGGAATAGGGTTTCACGCGTCTAGAGCATGACATCTCACATTCGATTCCCACGCTCCGTCGCGGGATCAATTGACGCGAGAACGATTTCTCACAGTCCCGTCGATAATGACACGCACCGCTTCAACAAGGAATAGTCAGTCATTCTTCACCGCGTAGTAGTCCTAAAACCATTGAACTTTCAAAGACGCCGAACGCATCGAATATTCTTTTCTTCTCATTGCGGCCGAGCACCTGATGTTCTTTTCAAATCACGCAAAAACCCTTTTTTCCGCATGGTCATATTCGAAATGCTGATAGCCCTGCCGACCCTGCCGACCCTGCCGATCACGCTTGTCTATCACATTTCTTCTCCGATTATAAAGCATCCTCCCAAGTTATTCCCTCCCGACGCAAGTCGCAAAGGAAGTCAATCGAAGCATATTGAACGGGTCGATTCGGGGAGCACTCGTGAGGACTTTCATGGGATACATGGAGAAGAATCGAGCGACAAAGAGAAGTCTTGTTCCTCGATAATCCAAAGTGTTCATGACATGTATGTTGCAATCTAAAACCTAGGCGAATCCCTGTAAAACAAGGATTGTTGTCTCCATTAAATTAAAAACAAAGAGACCTGGCTACATAGCTTAGTCATTGTTTAAGGGGGACATAAGAGAGTGGAAGGAGGTTCTAGATGAAATAAACTTTCGTTATATTATTCAGAGATTCCTAAAGTTCCTCCATTGAATTTATGAAGAAGATGGACGAGGGAATTTGGCTCGCTCCTCTCCTTTTTCCTTTTTGTTCTTTATTGCTGTATTGCTGTATTTGATTTGATTTTCGTGGTTATCAATGGTCGCCGGCCTTTCTAATCAGTGATTCTGTATACGTAGTTCACTATTTAAGGTTCTCTAGTCTTCAAAAAGGTTTATTGATATGTCATGTAAGATTACCTCCTGACATAATGTGGTAGAAAATTTATTAACAATTTTAGCATGGTCATTGTCTACCTCATTGTACAAAACTAAGTTAGTGGGATTTTAGAAAATGATGGAGTGGCGTTATATAATCTAGTAGAAAAATTAGAAATATAACTGAAGGATGATTATGGAAAAGAAAAGGAAAAAGCTTCCACGTAGCTCCTATGGTACAAATCCTTAGAAGTGATGATATAAAATTTGTGAATATTTTATTTTTAAACGTTCTTTTTTCTCACTTTAATGCAAGCAAGCTAGAATGGGAAAAGAGAATGCCACAAGATACGGGAACTTCGAAAAGCTCATGGACTTTTTGTGCTTTTTTCCTTATTTTTCTCCCTTTTCCAAAGCACGTGATTGTGTTTGTCGCAACATTTTCATAAAGTTCCGGAGCCTCTAAAGGCTCATGAGTTAAAGTTTCACTATTTGGTAACATAATTTCAAGGACTTTTGATGAAAAGTAAAGTTTTGAAAATGCTCGAAGTTCAAAGTTCAAAGTAATTTAGGACGAGCTTTGGACTTATAGCAATTCGAAAATGCTTCTTCATGGATTCGATAAACTTGCTTTCTTTTAATTTTTCCCTTATTAAGCCATTTAAATTTCAACTTTACCCTTATTGGCAAAATAGATCTTACCATCGAATAAAGGCATTGACGCAAGGGCTCAAATGAGCTCAAATCTCTTCAATGCTTGTTATCTGGGGTCTCTCGACCTCAGCGTCACGTTGCCTCTTTGTTCGTCTCACCATTCCTAGGGTTGCAAGATTTTAGAGGCTCGCGCGACTCGTTGCCTCACCTTTGGTTGATGCTCGTTGGATCCTGCAACCCTTGCCCTCTCGTTTTCACTTTTTCTTAATTTTACCTTATTTCAAAGTTGCTTTATGAATATGGGTTAAAAGTCAATTGTCCAATGTCTACTCGGTTTTTCTTAAAACACCTCGAGTCAAAAAAAATTTGTCCACATGTAAGATTATTCTCCTAAATCTCTCCCAAACGCATCCTAGTGGGCTTGGGATCGCTGTCCCGGCAGGAATTATTCGATGACTTCGGGTAGAGTTTTGGAAAAGGCTTTCATGAGAAGCTAACGAGAGGAAAATATGGTGAAAGCTCTTTAGGATAGCTCTAGCCTCTTGGAGTCAAAAAAAAAAGGGAAAAGGGTAGTGTGTTTTTCCTCTGCTTTTTCCGCTTTTGATTCGCCCACGATCCTGTCCCAACGCTTACGAAAAAGTGTTGTACGGGGTGTTGAATTTCGTGCCGAAAGACCTCCTTTTTGTGGAAAAAACAGGACCTATTTTTCGTTATATTAATAAAAAAATCTATTTACTGAGGTTTCAGTTACTCGTATTATTATGACATATCTTCATTTATATTTTGGTGAATTTTTCCTAGTCTTATATCATGTTTGAGTCAGATTTATTTGGTGGCCTTTTTATTCTTTCCTTATCAATTTCTCTAGAGAGCGATTAATCTTAACAAAGTTAGTGACTTTGGGGCATATCTAGAATTACTTTTTCCCATTTAACTTTCCTTTTATAAAAATTTTATGGTTCACGTATTTTAATTTCCGTACTCCGATAGTCCCTAAATTTGAATTTCATCGCATAAATTTGGATTTCTTTTTTTATATAATTTTTCAGTGAAAATTATTTAATTATGGCCATAATGCAAAAGGGGTACATTTTACATTAAAAAAAAAAAAAAGAACATTCCACCATGCCAGATCTTGAAATAAAAGGCAAGGTCCCCGACCTCCACTGAATCTCAAACCATGTAGAAAAGGCCTTTTCGATGTTTTTTCTTTTACACCACCCAATGCCGCAATTCCTGTTCAATTAGTCTTTATAGTACTCAATTCCTTCCCATGCAATTCAACAAGGCAAGATTACTTTCAAATTTAAAATATTTAAATATAAATTATTATCGGTTATGAAAATATTTTTATCATATAATTTCTTCAAGCAACATAAATAATTATTTGTCAAAGAAAATATATTGCGCAACCTAAAAGCTAACTAGCATGTGATCCTTTCCTGCTTTGCTTTATAAATAATGCAATCACGGAATCGAAGGCCATATTCTCCTCACGATCTCTTTATGCCTGTACGGGACATCTCCCGTCGTGACTGATTGCGGAATATAAAACAGAGATTTGACCGGGAATCGCCACCCAACCACTCCGAAGCGGACACGTGGCGGCATCCATCGTGGGGAGAGGGGGCGGACGAGGTGGGCCGTTTTATCCGCGTCAGCGGGTCAAACCCGGAGCCCCGGTTCGTCAGAGGCCTGTCCCCCCCAATCATTCGAGGATTGTCTTCGGACAGAACGACGTAAATTCGACGGTGTCGTGCAGGACAGAGCAACGAACGACGACTCTTTTCTTCCTTCTCGCTTTGACGCGAAAGCTAGAAACCAAACCGGGATTTCCTTGTCATGGCGCATCCTCCGACGAGTGAATCTCTCCGGGCCCGGCGTGCCCGGCTCTTCCCGGTTTGACCCGGAACCCGTCTGACCATTGATTTTTCAGGTCGTTTGTCTACTATCTTAGGAATAATATGGAAAGTCCGACTGTGCATACAAGTGGCCAAATGACGTCAAGATGCTAGTCCTGTATGGTGAACATGTGTTCAGGTATAATTGAGAACTTGAAAATCAAACCGGCAGGAACCAATCCAGTTTCGAATTCTAAAATATGCATGATAGGTGCTAAATTTCAAAATTGGAGAATAGCTTTCAACAGACAAGTTCAGACTAGAACAACCCATGTGAAGACATACGATTCCATGATATTTATGACGTCCATGGTGAGTGTGTAATTTGAAACCACTTGTATGAGTTTATATTTCCAGTTATATTCATGACTGAGAATTTAATCTTTTGATGTTTTACATTCTTTGTTTGTCTAATTATGAGTTGTCATTAGTAAATTATAGAAAAATGATAATTATTAGAGATAATGATTTATTGCAATCGATTAATGAAATATACGGGCGAAATTTGAGTAAATTTTGAAACTTATGATAGGGTAGGTTATAGATTATTGGTATTTGAAACCTGAAGAAAATTTAGAATTGTTCACTCCTATTTAAACGCCCAACTAGATTCCTCCTATTCAATGGGCAAAACATTTTCATCCGATTTTCGTTTTTTCACCGACGTTCATGGGTTGCGAAAATTTCAAATTTCAGATATTTCAAGTGATGTGTTGTCACTTCGAAAAAGCACCAGTGGGGTCCGCGATTATGTGGTCCCTTGGTGGACTCATGTGATGTGGGGATTTATTTCCTTCCATTTTGTCAAAAGTAGTGATTGGAACCAAACGTTGCATGTGCACGGGGGAGTTAAAGGATTGAATTCCCAGCCAACAAGGTCGGGACTCTTTGACAAAGAGCTGAGGATGGGGTGCTTTCTTTGCGGTGACTTCTCCATCTGATCGATTCCTTCAGGCTTTTTCCCTCTTTAAGTACGAACGGATGGACCCCGGGCTTTTTGACATCGGCTCTATCGTTTTGCTTTTTTGTCCCCGAACTCGGAGGTCGGCTCACGGTCGGCAAATGTCTTTTCATCTCTTGGGAATCGATCCCGGGTCGTGCTCCCGAAGAGTCGTCCGGCATCGACACGTCATGCGCCCCTTTTTTTCTACTCTAGATTCCTCCCGACCTTAATATATTTCGGTTTTGTAATTCGACGACTTCTCCGTCGCGCGATTTCTCCATGAGCAGATCTAAGAGTTATATACGTACCGAGTTATCTATTTGTGCAACGAATTCACCCTCCTTGTTGAGCATGTACTCATTAGTCTCGTAATAATTTTGAGCAATATAAGTGCACTTTAATTTCCATTGTCAAAGCGTCTTGGTGGGTTTCCTCTAAGTTTTCGCGATCTTAAAAGCCATTCAAAGCATTGCCGACGAGATCCCAAATCATAAGGGGCGATCGCGTGAAGCTGTGATCTGAATACAGAAAAATGACATCTTTCTCGTCCGTGGTCCGTGGGATAAAATGGGACGATGGCTGATGTCTCTCTTATGTGTGTAGCTTCATTCTCTAGCATGGGGACTCACATTCTGCAATTTACCAAATGCCTTTGAGAGAGAGAGAGAGAGATGTACGGCGAACCACCGGCGCAAGCAGATAGCAGCAGTAGGTTGGAGGTGAGGAGAACTCTAGGCCATAGGTTTCACCGGCTAAAACTCGGCTGGACCGAGTTTGGGTTAAGCTGACAGGGCTGGGAAGACTGTAGTGGATCAGGGTGAGCCCATGCTAAATGGACTTTTTCTCGGCCCAACCAACCCTTCTGCTTAGATCCAAATAAAGATGGGTTTTATCCAAAAATAAGAAAGGGAAATGAAGATGCCCGGCGGCCCATGGGCAAGGGCTGCAAAGCCCTAGCCGGGCACGAGTGAAGGTTAGAGCCCTTGGTGGATCTGGCAAAGATATTGCCCTCACATAGTTTGTCATGAGCGACAGCAAGGGTGTAGTGGCCCTTGCCCACCCTCGTTGTGGCTGGCAAGGACCTAGGCAATGGCCGACAATGCCCTTGCCTCGCCAAATCTAGCGAGGGCTTCATAGTCCTTGCCCAAGGCTCAGTGAGGGTTGGTCATATGTAAATAATAATAATAATAATAATAATAAATTGAAATTCTTTTAAAAAAATCATTCACGTCAATGTTGATTGCATTACGTAGGATAATTGGTGCTAATTGGATTGGAAGACGTCGGTAATATCCATTTAAAATTAGCTTGAATGACTAAATTGGTAATTTAGTAAAAAATTTCTAGTTTGGACTAGTTTAAAGGTTTCTAATTAAGTTGGCACAATCAAAAGATTAATAACTGAAATTGGCAAGTCGTCTTAAGACTAAATTGACAAAATTAGAAAGTTTTATACTTAATTAGTGATCATGCAATAGGTTTATCATTTTATGGACAATTTTCCCCAAATAATCACTAGACCTAAAAAGCGTGCCCCATTGTCTTTTACGATACTCAGACTACTTTGAGAGATAGATATAGATCGATTAGTAATCGATGTTCAAGCTCTTTACATATATAAGATTGACTTATTGACTGAGAAATCGAAGTGAGTAAAGTGAATTAGGTCCCTGACTGATACGAATCATCTTTTCTCCCTACTTATCGACCCAATTAGCGAGGTAATTCACAGTCTGATATCAACCAATTTAAGAAAGGTTTCTTCATCCCCCAAAGGAAAGTGCTCTGGTCCGGGCCTTCTCCTATAAAAGAAAAAAGAAAAAGAACAGATAAATGTCCCGAATTTGGGCTGGGCTGAAAATGCTTTCCAAAACTGATAGGCCTTAGAAGACTGGAGTGGATCGGGCCGAGCCCATGCTAAATGGGCTTCTGCTCGGTCCAACCAACCCTTTGCTTAGATCCAAATAAATATGGGTTTTATCTATTCATCTGCTCAAATCTGCCATTGTATCAGGTCAAATCATCACTAGAGCTGAAAAGCGTGGTCTTTAACAATGCTCATTCTACTTTGCGAGAGAAAGAGACAAACACACATAGATCGATTAGCAATCGATGTTCAAGGACGTTACACATACAAGATTGACTTATTGACTGAGAAAATCGACGGGGATAAGTGAATCAAGCACCCGACTTGATATGAATCATCTTTGCTCTCTCCTCATCAACTCAATTAGTAAGATAATATATGATTCGATGCCAACAATCTAAAGGTGCAGCATTTGATTAGTCAACCTAAAACACTTTTCAATTGACCAAAGTATTTGTGCATAAATTTAAGAAAATAAATTATTCTTTTCTTCTCTTTTTTCCATTTCCATTCTTCTTCAGCTAATCGTTGGCCATGGCGAAAGCCAACAATCGGCCATAGGTGAGCTCGAACCTTACCAATCTAGTGAGACTTGAGCTCTTGCTGGTCCACACCTATGGCCAGTATTCAGCAGTTGCTGAGGCCTAGTGACTTATGGAGGGGAAAAAATTCAAATCAAATCAAATAATATTTAAAAATTCGATTTTTATTTTTTCTTATGAGATTGAAATCATCTTCTAAAAAAAAATCTAAATATCAAAAAAATGATTTTAATCACATTTCACCACTTACCAAACAATGCAAAAAAATATCCGCTTTCTCGAAAAAAAACAATTTTTGAAAAATGTATTCCTTTATTATAAAGTTTTCCTCGAGATAAAAACACTCCAACATAGGTTTCTTCGTCCCTAGTCAGAAAGTGCTGGGGTCCGTACCTTCTCCCCAAAAAAAAAAAAAAAAAAAAAAAAAAAAAAAGGATTGTCCCCGCGTGGAAAGAGCTGCCGTCAACATAAATAGAAACCTATCCATCCTCTCCCTCCATTTTTAGACTAAGAAAAAAAAAGGCCTCAAAATAGTCAAACATCCGCACCGCCGTTGCTTTGACCTCCATCTATTTACTCCCACATAAAGAAAGAACCAAGAAAGAGTCCTCAAAAACTCATCCCTCGCTCATTCGCTCCCGCTCCCTCTTCCTCTCTCGTTCCTCCTCTTCCCCCCCCGAGCATCGGACCTTCGAAAAGCACCTGATCCGTAAGGAAAACCAGTCCCGGCGATACGCGATGGGCAAAGAGGCCGGCGAATCCAGCAAGGGCGCCACCGACGTCCGCATCAGCGACTGCTGCACCTCCTCTGAGGTCGTCTCCCTCACCCAGAAGGTGACAAAGGCTCTCCTCGCCGTGGCTCTTTCCCCCGCCCGCGCGCGTTCCTTTCCGGTTCCCGTTCGGTTCTCGTGATTCTTCTTCTTTCGCCCCAGGTGCTCGCCGAGGTGATCGGGACGTACTTCGTGATCTTCGCCGGGTGCGGGTCGGTGACGGTGAACAAGATATACGGGTCGGTCTCGTTCCCGGGCATCTGCGTGGTCTGGGGGCTGATCGTGATGGTCATGATATATTCGGTGGGTCACATCTCCGGCGCCCACTTCAACCCGGCCGTCACCGTCACCTTCGCCATCTTCAGGCATTTCCCTTATACGCAGGCGAGTCCTTTGCCCATTTCTCCTCTTGCAGATTCTTTGCCACGCGTGTTAGAGGCGGCTGCCCGACCGGCTCGGGCCCAGGTCGGGCTCTCGAGCCGACCCTAACGTGTTCGAGCAAGTCGATGCTCGTCGTGTTGCACGTTCGAGTCATCTTTGCTCATGAAGATTAGCCGTGCAGGTACCTCTCTACGTCGTAGCGCAGCTGCTGGGATCGATCCTCGCCAGCGGCACGCTCTACCTGCTCTTCGACGTGGACTCCAAGTCGTTCTTCGGGACCGTGCCGACGGGTCCCCACGTCCGGTCGCTCGTGGTCGAGATCATCATATCCTTCCTGCTGATGTTCGTCGTGTCCGGAGTCGCGACCGATAACCGAGCGGTACGACCTCGAGATAATTATTTTTCCTCCCTCTAAACGTCTTTCCCCTGAGACGATGAATCGAGTACAGTTTCGATAACGTTTCGATCGTTTTCTCATGCAGACCGGCGAACTAGCAGGAATTGCGATCGGGATGACGATCTTGCTGAACGTGTTCGTCGGCGGGTTAGTCCGTACTCAAAATAAATCGGAAAAAAATATTACAGATTATACTATACCAAACATACGTTTCTAAGATGGAATTTAAATAAAAACAAATAGAATTTTTTTTTCAATATTCTAATTTATTGAAAAATTGCAGGCCGGTTTCTGGGGCATCCATGAACCCGGCAAGGACCCTTGGGCCGGCCATCACGATGCACGTCTACAATGGGCTTTGGGTCTACATTGTTGGGCCGTTCGTCGGCACCATCTTGGGCGGTTTCGCGTATAATCTGATCAGGCAAACGGATAAGTCCCTCGGCGAGTTGACCAAGAGCGCGTCCTTCCTCAGGAGCAAAGCCGAAGTGTGAAGTGTTTTATTTTTTATTTTTTATTTTTTAATGTTGAATGTATAGAATAACAGCATTTATAAGGATGATAAAGAGTACTTGTTTATTTATTTATTTTTTTGTGGGGGAATTTTCTTGGATTCTTTTGAGGGCGGACATAATTGATGTTGCCCTAGCAGCTTTATCTTGTTGGGGCGTTATATTTAGGATGTGTTTATTTAAGTGAAAGTAAAATTTCGCGTGTTGGCTTTCCGAGCTTTTCACTTGTTTAGTTTGTCAAATATGATTAGTTGATGAAAAATTAATTACGGTAAAAAATATCCCGTGCGTAAAATGGGAAAATTGAATTCTTTAATTCGAAAAGGGGGACAACATTTTCATGAAAAAAGTATTCCTTTTTGTCATGAAGTTTTCCATCGAAATAAAAGCACCCATAATCTAATCGTGAAAGCAAGGGTTTATGTGCGCTTCGTCGGGAAGCAAAATAGTTCCCGGCCCCAGCTCCTTTGCAGGTGGGGCTATATAGGATTGAGGCTGCGTTTGGGAACAGCTTTCCCAAGTATCTTTAGACACCTAAAGGCCTTTTGGCCAAATATCAGGTGTTTGGCAAA